>CM067170.1:85971958-86056836 GCA_034093135.1 Erigeron breviscapus | reverse complement strand
AACTTAGCGTGATCTAGCGATTATTTAGTAGGAGCCCCTTTTTGTAATAAGAACTTGGGAATTTAATTTTGGTGATTAACGCGTGTGTTCAGGAATATGGTTAGACCAAGAAGAGCGGCGGCTAATCGTAGGCACCAACCCGAGCAAGAAGATGAGCCACAGAATCAAGGTGGTCGTGGAGGAGCCCAGGGTGGTGGCCGGGGTGTGATGTGTGTTTTATTTATCTAAGTTTTAAATTTATAATTCAAGGAGTTACTTATTCTATATTATCACATACTAAGGGCAGTGTACCCTGTCTAGTAATAGTATAGTCTAGGTAAGTCCAGGTTCGTTCGCAGGGACTGATTTAAGGAAATTAAAATACTAAAAATGAAACTACAGCTTTTTGGGGGTTTCCTAGTTAACTAAAATGCATAAGAAATGAAAACAACAATGTATGTAAAAACTGACATTCGTTTGGTTTTGATTGACATGCTTAAAAGTGGTTATGATTGAACTTGTTGAATGACTCTTTTCACATTCAGATTCTCGTTAGATTCACTAAATTATTTAGCTTGACTGCCTTTCGACTGGTCAAACCCTTCAATGAGTTCCTGTTAAGGTCGCTCACTGAGCTTTAAAAACTGAGCCTGTAACTATGACTGAAATCTTTTATGTAAGTCTTAATTCTTGTTAAAGTCAAAAGACACTGATCAACCTAGTCATCCGGATCCAGTTTCCGTTCGCCAGATCAACTAGATTAACCTAATTAAACACATACTCGTTTGAATCAATTATTAATTTTCAATCAAATGTCCAGTTATAGATCAAATGATTACACTGATTAAAGACCGATCAACGTTTCACAAACAGATTAAATGACTCCAAGGCCTTGGTACCAATTCGACCTAAACAAATTAGTAAAATAAGTTTGTATATGAAAACCAATAACAAATCAGATTCAAATAAACATGGATCTGCGATTTAGCATAGAAACTGTTCAACAATCAACCATAATCAACAATCAAGTCATGTTTACATCATGTCCAAACGAATGTCTAATAACTTAGCTACTCATAGACTGAGTATCCATGAACAATCTGATAAAATAAAAGTCTAGAGAAACTGAAAAGAGAAAAAAGAATTGAAACCGGGTGATTATAAATCACAAGGTTGGATTCCTTGATGTCTGTTGATGTTAGATCTGCTTTAGAGTGCTCAAGAAACCTTATTCTTCGATCCCTAGCCGTTACTTTCGACCTATGTGCCTCTGATTACGTTTTTAGGGTTTATAATGGGGTATTTATAGGCAAAATACAAAAAACCCTAATTCTACCGACTTAGCCCCAGCGGCGCTGGCAATGTGCCCAGCGGCGCTGGGAAGCCTCCTGATGGTGCCAGTGGCGCTGGTAGTTACCCAGCAGCCCTGGACTGCTTTCTGTATGATCCAGCGGCGCTGGGGACTTCCCAGCGGTGCTAGCAGCTCCGCTTCGTTCGCGTTTTCTTGTTTCAGCTCCAATTCTTCCTATGTAAATCTCCCGAACTTCATTCTTGATCTCCTTCTCTCATTTCTACTCTCACAAACTGTAATCTCTCACATCAAACCTGTTCACAAGCCTAATGCCATTAAGTACCATAAAGTTCATACTAAATGTTCATTTCTACCTAAATACGCGTCAAACGAATGGGGAAAAAGTCACAAATAAATCACTCATCATATTCCCCCACACTTAAACCTTTGCTTGTCCTCAAGCAAACTTCTTAATGACAATTGAAGAACAAGTTAAAAACTAGTTGGACAAATCAGGGTTTCATGACAATTGGTTTTTAGCTAACATCTCTTTTTCTCCTACACACTTATTTCGTTCATACCTTCATCGATTACGCAAATATCTTATGCAATTCCATTACCATGATTGATATCTAGTAAAGATCAACTGCAACAACTCATAAGTAATCCTTGTTTATTATTTATTATTAATGTGTTTTGCTTGTTCCCTCGAAAATACTTCCATTCCACGGTGTTCACTAGTTTGACTAATTAACGAGCATATGGTAATTACAATCAAAGATAAACATCTTTAAGAGTTAAGACAGAGGTGAACAGGTCTGCAAGCATTGCAACAAAGAGACATAACTTAACTCAAGTCAGGGTGCATACCATTTTATTATTTTGGTACTAGACTGTGTAGGTGCTCAAGACATCGGTGACAGGTCGGTGGTTCCCCACGCGCAGAGCGACATAACTTGACCTATTAATACTTTTATATTTATCTCATTCGTTCATTTCCAAACACAACTAGATAACTTATATTAAGCACATTACACCCCTTTTAGATATACCGGCTATCGAATGATATATATTATTGTTAAGCACAATTTAGCCGATAAATCCCCAGATGGTCCATACAATCATTAAAAACTCACACTAGATACAAACCACTTCCTGAAATTTAAGGATATCCATAAATCCAAAGGTTCTAGCTCACACGGTAGTTATTATTTTATTTTAACAAAAACTACAAACGAAGTTGCTACCATTTTCTCTAATACTTACCACCAATCGTTTTCAATTAAGTCAAATTCATCATGCGTAAACATTGCTTATCACTTAGGGTAGACTAACTCGTGCTAAGGATTCAAGAGATGTTACTTATAACCGTATCAATAACTAATACTTTCATCATTTCTATCCAACTAATCACTACTTCCAAAACTTCAACCAATTAAACTTTCAACTCTTATATTTTTGACTAAAAACATGAAAATTTTCCCTATTTTTCGCCATTCTCCCCCCCCACACCTAAAAGTTACAATGTCCCCATTGTAATGGCTAAACTACGGCATAAAAGAAAAGTGGGAAAATTTAAATAGAAAAGAGTAACGAAACTTCCCGGGGTTTTGCCGCGTTTCTTCCATAAAACCTGTTGTAATCACTCCTCACTTGATAATTCGCACTGTCACTATCACTCAACCAACTAACTCAACAAAAAGACATTGAACTATCACATTAGATTTATTAAATAAAAGCATTAAAATTGTTCCATCCATTGTACCAGCATCATAACAAACTTACCAACAGAAGAATTATCGGGGGTTGGGGGAAAGAAATTATCTCATCCGCACGCAGGCGGGAATCACATAACAACCATCATCAAAGAATTAAAAGTAGGGAGAAAGAGAAATTGTTTGAATTTGTTCATAACCTCACATCGCTCAAGCAAATCAAATAAGCAGCATGGTAGAATCATCAGCAGCACGTAACAGCAGCACCATCATCATCTAAAGCAACAACAGCTACATATCATCATCTCCATCATCAGCAGCATCAGTAAGATCCACTCCAGCAGTCGAAGTACCTGCACTCATGTCAACAAAATGCCTATCGAAACCCCGTGTAGGGTTCCTACTGAATGTAACCGTGTCAAAACCCGTGGTAGTGCTGGCAGTGGGTGGCTGGAATGGTGCTGGTGGATAATAATGATCATAAAATGGCTCCTGAACCTGATGAACTGCTGGAGCTGAATAACCTGGCAACATACGAGGGAAGAGCTGCTGTATGTAGCTCTCCTGGACTGGCTGATAACGTTGGGTATGGTACATCATGTATCCCATCGCTGTCCCGCAATACTGTTGCTCCTCCTGCTGCTGTAGCTGCAATCTCTAGACCTCTGCTGTTAAACTATCTACCTCCTCTCTCACCCTGGAGGTAGGTCCTCTGCTGCTCTGTCCTCTGTCGGCTGCGGGTGCACCTGACTGCCTCTCCATCTCAATATCATCAACTGGGGTACTCCTCTTATTCCATAGACGACCTTGCTTATCCAAAATGTTTAACTTTATTAACTCTCTCTCGTCCATGATATCCATTTTCTTCGCGTATGAGCACTCCTTTTTCGTGCTCCCCAACCCCAGCGTAATGTAGATCTGTGAGATGAAGTGCCCGCCCACTATCTTATCGTCCCTCTGGGACTGAAGATAGCGGGCGAGAAGTAGCGGGGCAAGGCAGTAATCATGGGGTGCTCCCTCAATCCAGAATCTGAGCATCTGTGCATCCTGATGGTAGACTTTATCCCAATTCATTGACCTATGTCTGAAGTTATAGGCCACCAACTTCTGAAGTAGACGATGCACTGGGTCACTGATGTCAGCTGCTTTACTCGAGTTCCCTGCAAGTCTACCTTGTCCACTAATCCTATGCCAAAACTCATGCATTAACTCTGCATCATGATCTGCCGATGTCTTACCTCCCAGAATGAATGTGTCAAGATCGGTGTCATTCAAGTATTGAAAGTCCCAACAACCCATCAAATATCCAAAGTCAGCCACTGTGCAATGTCTCCAAACTCCACCAGCCTTAAAGTGAATGATCTGGGCTGTGGTGATATCCTTATGCCTGACGTTCTCAACATAAATAGAACATAGAAATTCTAGACACCACTCGATGAAAATCTGCTCGTCAATCTTAAAAATACACACCCACATCTGCCAACCAAAATCCTGTCCACCATCTGGAGGAATTACCCTTGTAGTCAACAATGCCTTCACCTGCTTTTTAAAGCCCAACTGTCTCAATACATTCCAATCAGCGGTTTTTGGGACCGCCAATTCCTTTCCTTGGAGTTTCACTAACCTATTGTTCAACCTGATTCTTTCGTTTTTATCCGCCCCTGGCCATTTCAACCATTCGTGTCTTTCCTTTAGCAAATTCCCATAGTCCTTATCTTTTCTGGCTTCAGAGAAGTGAATGTTGAAATCGCCAGCAACATGGGTGGTAAAGTCCACCCGTCTGGTCTCTAAGGGTCTTCGGTACTTTGGCTGCTACTACTAGCTGAGTCCGACTCTATTCTAGCCCACATATGCTGCAAAACAAGTCAAAAATGAAAGAAGACGAAATTATAAGATTCTGTCCAGAATGGTCCCCAGCGGCGCTGGTAGTGTGCCCAGCGGCGCTGGGGTGTTCAGGTGGTTCAGCTAGCGGCGCTGGGGGACCCAGCGGCGCTGGGGGCTACCCAGCGGCGCTGGCAGGGCTACCCAGCGGCGCTGGGGGCTACCCAGCGGCGCTGGGGGCTACCCAGCGGCGCTGGGGGCTACCCAGCGGCGCTGGGGGCTACCCAGCGGCGCTGGGGGCTACCCAGCGGCGCTGGGGGCTACCCAGCGGCGCTGGTTGGGCTACCCAGCGGCGCTGGGGGCTACCCAGCGGCGCTGGTTGGGCTACCCAGCGGCGCTGGGGGCTACCCAGCGGCGCTGGTTGGGCTACCCAGCGGCGCTGGGGGCTACCCAGCGGCGCTGGTTGGGCTACCCAGCGGCGCTGGGGGCTACCCAGCGGCGCTGGTTGGGCTACCCAGCGGCGCTGGGGGCTACCCAGCGGCGCTGGTTGGGCTACCCAGCGGCGCTGGGGGCTACCCAGCGGCGCTGGTTGCTGGTAGCCCAGCGGCGCTGGTGGTCTCCCAGCGGCGCTGGGGGCTACCCAGCGGCGCTGGGGGCTACCCAGCGGCGCTGGGGGCTACCCAGCGGCGCTGGGGGCTACCCAGCGGCGCTGGGGGCTACCCAGCGGCGCTGGGGGCTACCCAGCGGCGCTGGGGGCTACCCAGCGGCGCTGGGGGCTACCCAGCGGCGCTGGGGGCTACCCAGCGGCGCTGGGGGCTACCCAGCGGCGCTGGGGGCTACCCAGCGGCGCTGGGGGCTACCCAGCGGCGCTGGGGGCTACCCAGCGGCGCTGGGGGCTACCCAGCGGCGCTGGGGGCTACCCAGCGGCGCTGGGGGCTACCCAGCGGCACTGGCAGGGCTACCCAGCGGCACTGGCAGGGCTACCCAGCGGCGCTGGTTGCTGATCTGTAGCCACGAGCGGCGCTGGTGGTCTCCCCAGCGGCGCTGGGGGCTACCCAGCGGCGCTGGGAATAATGCCAGCGACGCCGGTGACTCCGTTTCGGCACTAAAACTTACCTTTTTCTTCCTTCAGAGGTCCGTAAGCTCCCCACTTCATCTCAATCTGCAACATTAGTACAGAACACCGATTTCCTATATCTAATCATCTAATGTTAATGCAGTTAGTTCCTAACCTACTTTACTATCCTTGTTAAGTCATTTTGATAGTGAAGTCGTCACTCGGGTCGACTTCTCTTTCTCCTACATCTTGGTTGTAAATCTTGACTCTGTGTCCATTAACTATAAAGGTGTCTCCATTCTTAGCTTTTAGCTCTACATATCCTGAAGAATAACTCCTAACAACTAAATATGGTCCTGACCATTTCGGTTTAAACTTAGGCGATTTAAGTTTGAATCTAGAATTGAAAAGTAAAACTAAATCTCCTTCTTTAAATCTTTTGGCTCTAATCCTCCTATCATGCCAAGCTTTTGTCCTTTCTTTGTAAAGCCTAGAATTCTCATAAGCCATCCACCTAGTTTCATCTAATTCATGAAGCTGTAAAAGTCTCCTATCTCCTGCTTCAAACATGTCAAGATCACAGTTCTTAAGTGCCCAATAAGCCTTATGTTCTACTTCTAATGGCAAATGACAAGTCTTACCATAAACTAACTTATATGGGGTTGTTCCTATTGGTGTCTTATAAGTTGTCCTAAATGCCCAAAGTGCATCATCTAACCTCTTGGCCCAGTTCTTAGGGTTGTCCTTTACTATTTTCTCTAAGATTCTCTTAAGTGCCCTATTGGTATTCTCTACTTGTCCACTAGTTTGAGGGTGATAAGCTGTTGAAAACCTATGGTTAACTCCATACCTCTTAAGCACTTTTTCTAATTGAGCATTTGCAAAGTGGCTACCTCTATCACTAATCAAGGCTTTAGGCATTCCAAATCTACTGAATAAGTTCTTAAGGAAATCTATGACAGACTTAGCATCATTAGTAGGTAAAGCCTTGGCTTCAGCCCACTTTGACACATAATCCACAGCTACAAGTATGTACTTAAACTTATGAGACGGTGGAAATGGTCCCATAAAGTCTATTCCCCATACATCAAATACTTCACATACCTGTATGCTTCTCTGAGGCATTTCGTCTCTCTTGGTGATCGATCCTTGGCGCTGGCATGCATCGCACAGCTTAACTAGAGTCTTGGCTTCTTGAAAGACTGAAGGCCAATAGAACCCTGCTTCAAACACCTTCCTAGCGGTTGTCGTGGGGACGTAATGTCCTCCTATGGGTCCTGAATGGCAGTCATCTAATATCTTCATACTCTCACTCTCTAACACGTATCTCCTAATCATACCTTCTGCACACATCCTAAACAGATATGGTTCCTCCCAGTAGTAATACTTAAGGTCTGAAAAAAATTTCTTCCTATGGTAATAGTCTAAATGCAACGGTAACACTCCTGCTGCTAGATAATTAGCTATATCTGCGAACCAAGGTGCATCCTCCTTATCATCTACTTCTATCCTCATCAAATTCTCTTCTGGGAAGGCTTCATCTATCTCTTCACAATCAGGTTCCTCCTCATCTAGGTTATCTAATCTACTAAGGTGGTCTGCAACTACATTTTCTGCCCCTTTCTTATCCTTAATCTCCAAATCAAACTCTTGAAGCAGTAAAACCCACCTTATTAACCTAGGCTTAGCATCTTTCTTGTTAATTAGGTATCTAATGGCTGAATGGTCTGTGAAGATGGTGACTTTCTGCAACACTATGTAATTCCTAAACTTATCTAGGGCAATGACTACTGCTAGCAATTCCTTTTCTGTAGTTGTGTAATTTCTTTGAGCCTCATTAAGGGTTTTGCTAGCATAATAAATTGGCCTAAAATGCTTATCTATTCTCTGACCTAAAACAGCTCCTACGACGAAATCACTGGCATCGCACATTATCTCAAAGGGTAATGCGTAATCTGGTGATACTACTATGGGTGAGTCTACAAGGTGCTTCTTAAGTTTTCCAAATGCCTTAATACAATCCCTATCAAAGTCAAACCTAACATCTTTCTCTAAAAGTCTGGTCATTGGCCTAGCTACTTTGGAAAAATCCTTAATAAATCTTCTATAAAATCCTGCATGACCTAGAAAACTCCTAACTACTTTGACATTGAATGGAACTGGTAACTTAGCCATAACATCAATCTTAGCCTTATCTACTTCTATTCCTGCTTTAGAAACCTTATGTCCTAAAACTATTCCTTCTTTGACCATGAAATGACATTTCTCCCAATTTAAGACTAAGTTAGTTTCCTCACACCTAGCTAACATCTTGTCTAAATGCCTTAGACACGAGTCAAACGAATCTCCAAAGACTGAAAAATCGTCCATAAACACCTCTACTGACTTCTCTAACATATCCTGAAAAATGGCTGTCATGCACCTCTGAAAGGTGGCAGGTGCATTACACAGTCCAAAAGGCATCTTCCTATAGGCATAGGTTCCATAAGGGCAAGTAAATGTCGTCTTCTCTTGGTCCTCCGTATGAATGGGAATCTGAAGATACCCTGAAAATCCGTCGAGAAAACAAAAGTACTCGTTTCCTGCTAAGCGTTCTAACATTTGGTCCATAAAGGGTAAAGGGTAGTGCTCTTTCCTAGTGGCCTCATTAAGTTTCCTATAATCTATGCAGACACGCCATCCCGTCACATTCCTAGTTGCTATCATATCATCCTTCTTGTTAGGTACTACTGTCATTCCCCCTTTCTTAGGTACGCAGTGAATAGGGCTTACCCACTCGCTGTCCGAGATGGGAAAGATAATCCCTGCATCTAATAACTTAATCACCTCCTTCTTCACTACTTCCTTCATATTAGGGTTTAAGCGTCTTTGCCTCTGAACTACTGGTTTCGAGTGAGTTTCTAAATGTATCATATGGTTACAATAGGAAGAATCTATACCTCTAATGTCAGCTATCTTCCACACAAACGCCTTCTTATGTGACCTAAGCACCCTCATCAAAGCTGCCTTCTCCTTCTGATTCAGCTTCGATGAAATGATGTCCGGGAGTTGTGATTTGCCTTGAAGGTAAGCATACTCCAATCCTTGCGGTAACGGTTTCATCTCAAGATCGGTTGGCGGTTCTTCTAATGAGGTGATGAAGTTATTTGGTGTCTGCACCAATGTCCCGTCGAATTCATCTTCTTCTAACTCTCCTAAATCCCATGGACGGTCTGGTGATCCTATTCCTAACACTTCCTTAATCTCCTGATTTGCTCTATTATCTACTTCCACCAACTCAACTTCTTCAACACAAATCCCTATCTCATCCTTTCCTAGATCCGGGTCTCCTTCCATAGTCAAACTCAGCTTCTTCCTACCATTTCTTATTGTAATCCTTCTCTCTGCTACTTCTATAACGGCTTTGGCTGTGTTCAAGAATGGTCTTCCTAAGATGATTGGTACCTTTTTGTCTTCCGGTATATTCATAACTACGAATTCTACCTGAAAATGTAGGTCTCCTACGGTTACTACCACTACATGGGTCTTTCCTAAGGGACGATGAAAGGTCTGGTCTGCTAACTTAATGGTCATCATGGTGGTATCTAAAGCTGCATCACTTAACTTAGTGTACATGGTCCAAGGCATTAGGTTAATACTAGCTCCTAAGTCGGCTAAACAATCACAACTAATCTTATCACCTATCTTATATGGTATAAAAAAACTACCTGGATCCTCTAGCTTCGGTGTAATGATCTCATCTCCTTTCTCCAGAATTCCCTTAACTTCCTCGATTCCATGCACATCCTTCGGGATTCTGTCTTCCTTGATCATATCCTTGATATACCTAGCATACCCCGGTGTCAGCCTAACTAACTCAGTAAATGGTATCGTCACCTTCATCCCGTACATCGTGTCCTTGAAAATCTCTCCCCTCTGCTCTATTCGACTCCTTCTTAACTTCTGCGGATACGAAACTGTCCGGCTGTATGGTTTCGATCATGGTTTTGGATCTGTCTTCGGAGGTGCTAGCGGCGATGGGGCTTGTTCTGACTACGCCAGCGGCATTGGGACCATGTTCATCGGCGCTGGTAATGTTTCTGGGTTCACCAGCGGCGCTAGATGTGTTTCCAGCGGCATTGGGTTCCTTTCTGGACTCACCAGCGGCGCTGGGAGTGTCCCAGCGGCCCTGGTCCTGTCGTCCAGAATCTGTTCGCTTGCTGTTTCGACTTACCGCTTCGGTTTCCTCTTCCGCTTCTGCCGGTTCTTCTTCTTCATCCTTCTCCTCAGCTTCCAGAGGGTTCGGGGGTGATTTTGTTGCCTTCCCTGACCTCGTGGTTATTCCTTTCACTGTTTCTTCCTTTGAGAACAAACGATCGTATATCAGATCAAGCACCACTTTCACTTTGCCTAGCTCCTCCTTAACTTCTCTGACATTCTGGTCATTTATTTCACCCTTTTCCTTAAGGATTTGCATCTCTCTTTCGACTTTCTCCTTCATACTTTTGACGTCTCCTTCAATTAACGTCATTTTCAACCAGTCCTTGTCTAACTTCTATTGCGCTATGTCTTCTAGGGCTGCGTAGTTGCTATTAGCGGTCTTGTAATCAAACGATCCTCCGCACATCAAATCCAAGTACATCTTTGTCTCACTCGTTCCTCCGACATAAAACAGTTGCACAAGCTCTGCCTTAGTCCTCTCACGACCATAGCATTCCCTAGACATCTTCTTCAATATTTTCCAAGCTTCACCCATTGACTCGGACCCTCTTTGGGAATATGACTGCACAACTATCTCCCTAACTCTTTTCAGCTCTGGCGGGTAAAACCTATTGCAGAATGCTTCTCTTAACTCTTCCCAAGTCTTGATTGAATCCGGGTCTAGCTCATCTAACCATCCTAGAGCCATTCCTTGCAGCGAGTACCTAAACATCCCTAATCTGACCATCTCCTTCGTGCCTGGTCCGTAGTTGAAAAGTTGACACTTCTCCCTAAACCGCGAGAGGTGATGATACGGATCTCTGTTCAATTCACCATCAAACTCCAAGTTCTGCACCATGTTGATGTGAGTCGACTTAACTAAAAACGGTATGTCAGAATTAGGCACCTTAATGGGTGAATTAGGGGTTTCGGTTACTTTTCTCACTTTTCCCATCATCGGGTACCTGATTCATTATCCTTATCCATACTACCTATTTCTTATGACTTCTAAATTGCAAGAATTTTAAAACTAATCCTAATCCAAATTATTATTATTATTATTTTTAAACTAGAAAGCTATCCTAGAAAACTGAAAGTAACTTTCTCTTGTTAAGCACGAAAAAGGATCGTCTCACTAAACTATTCTAATCTATTCCTAGCTAACAGTCCCCGGCAGCGACGCCAAAAACTTATGATGTGTGTTTTATTTATCTAAGTTTTAAATTTATAATTCAAGGAGTTACTTATTCTATATTATCACACACTAAGGGCAGTGTACCCTGTCTAGTAATAGTATAGTCTAGGTAAGTCCAGGTTCATTCGCAGGGACTGGTGTAAGGAAATTAAAATACTAAAAATGAAACTATAGCTTTTTGGGGGTTTCCTAGTTAACTAAAATGCATAAGAAATGAAAACAGCAATGTATGTAAAAACTGACATTCGTTTGGTTTTGATTGACATGCTTAAAAGTGGTTATGATTGAACTTGTTGAACGACTCTTTTCACATTCAGATTCTCGTTAGATTCACTAAATTATTTAGCTTGACTGCCTTTCGACTGGTCAAACCCTTCAATGAGTTCCTGTTAAGGTCGCTCAGTGAGCTTTAAAAACTGAGCCTGTAACTATGACTGAAATCTTTTATGCAAGTCTTAATTCTTATTAAAGTCAAAAGACATTGATCAACCTAGTCATCCGGATCCGGTTTCCGTTCGCCAGATCAACTAGATTAACCTAATTAAACACATACTCGTTTGAATCAATTATTAATTTCCAATCAAATGTCCAGTTATAGATCAAATGATTACACTGATTAAAGACCGATCAACGTTTCACAAACAGATTAAATGACTCTAAGGCCTTGGTACCAATTCGACCTAAACAAATCAGTAAAATAAGTTTGTATATGAAAACCAATAACAAATCAGATTCAAATAAATATGGATCTGCGATTTAGCATAGAAACTGTTCAACAATCAACCATAATCAACAATCAAGTCATGTTTACATCACGTCCAAACGAATGTCTAGTAACTTAGCTACTCATAGACTGAGTAGCCATGAACAATCTGATAAAATAAAATAACATAAAAGTCTAGAGAAACTGAAAAGAGAAAAAGAATTGAAACCGGGTGATTATAAATCACAAGGTTGGATTCCTTGATGTCTGTTGATGTTAGATCTGCTTTGGAGTGCTCAAGAAACCCTATTCTTCGATCCCTAGCCGTTACTTTCGACCTATGTGCCTCTGATTACGTTTTTAGGGTTTATAATGGGGTATTTATAGGCAAAATACGAAAAACCCTAATTCTGCCGACTTAGCCCCAGCGGCGCTGGCAATGTGCCCAGCGGCGCTGGGAAGCCTCCTGATGGTGCCAGTGGTGGAGACCCAGAAACTGTCCAGTCTCTAGTTGTACTGGAGACCCAGAAGATTTGTCCAGAAATATATTGAAGTCTAGTTGCACCATACAGTCAACGCAACTGAAGACTTCCTCCAGTTGAGAACTGACCAGTTGAAGAATCCTTCCAGTTGAAGTCGAAGACAACAAGTGGAAGATAGAGAATGACAATGGCAGCGAAGCCCAGTTGACATTCTAGTCAGTTACAAAGTGGAGACCATCAGTGGAAAGCTCTTACAAAGCTTTACACTGATTACGAGGAATTGACTTTTATGCTTTATGTGCTTTTACCCGGATAATAAGATTCATCTTATTATTTAAGTAATAAAAGGTACATAAAGCTGGTTGAATAAAGTTGCTTTATGCTACAACTTTACACTGCATTTTAAGGAATTAAATGCTATTCCTTAAATGCTCTCAACCACTTTTGTACGGCCAAAGTTAACATCCCAATGTTAACTTTGTCTATAAATACAAGTCATTGCACAACAAGAATAATAAGTGAAATCACATAGCGAAAACACTTCACACTTTGCATACCTGCAATATTCTTGGTGAACTTGTGCAATATTCTCTCAATCGTAAAAGGAACATTTCACAACTTTAAGTGTTTCGATTGTTTAGAGAAATTCCGAGTGTAGATCAATTGTAGTTCATAGGTTGTTAGGATATTTACATTCTTGTATTATCTTGGTTCCGCAACAACCTTGCAATTTATTTAAAGTTAATAAATAAATTACTATTGAGTTGGGACTTACAAGTGGAATCAGAGCAGAAGGCTAATAAACTTGCCTAGATCTGCTAAGATGAACACTACTGAAGGTGGAGATGGTTCTGGTCAAGGTGAAAACCCTCTAAATACTAATGCACAACCGTTTCAAAATGTTAATACTAACCCTCCTCCTCCTACTGCCCCAAATCACGTCCATGTACATTATTATAACACTCCTGTTCCAAAATTTGATGGAAACAGTGAGACCTTTGGTACATGGAAGGCTAGAATGCTTTTGCATTTTGGTGGGATAGAGAGGTATATGTTGAAAATCCTTAAGGATGGACCATATATATCCATGTCTCTTGGGGTGAGTCCTCTTCTAGATCCAACTGGAAGAAGAGGTTCAAGAGAAAAGCTTGAAGACCATTGGTCTGATGAGGATCATAGACTTGTAGATCTGGACACTAGACTCAAGAATATGATCCTTGGAGCTGTTCCTGAAGATCTAATTCCAACACTTGTGTTGTTCCCCAGTGCAAAGTCAATGTGGGATGAATTAGTTATTCAGTTTGAAGGAGGTGATGACACTATTGTCACCAGGAAAGTTGCCTTGAACAAGAAGTATGAATCCTTCTTTGCCTTGCCCAATAAAAGTCTAACTGGTACATACACCAGATTTTCTAGCCTCATTAATCAGCTGAGAGGCTTGGGTGTAGAGAAGGATAAGGATATTCTTCTTGAGAAGTTTTGTGATATTCTTCCTTCCAAATGGGAAAACATGGTTCTTGTCTTAAGCCAAGGTAAAACCTTGCACAGCCATACTCTTGCATCGCTCTATGGAGCCTTCAGATTCACTGAAGATAATAATGCTGCAAGACTGGTGGCTGAGCAGGATGCCATGAACCATGCCCAGAGTTCCAAGGTTGCTAGTGTACCTGAGCGACCTTGTGCTGCTTTAATGTCTGCAGAGAGTGTCCAGGCACACTCAATGAAGGAGATGTTAAACAGTTTCTTGAACTCTGGCCTGACCACTGAAATCAGTGATGGTTGTGAGGAAACTGACGATGATGATCTGGTAGCCATGATTGCTAAAACCTTTAACAGGTTTAAGCATAAATCTAGAAGATTTAATGGCCCAAACAATGCTTCCAGCTCCAGCTCTCTGGATAAAACCAATCTTACCTGCTATA
Source organism: Erigeron breviscapus (assembly GCA_034093135.1). NCBI lineage: Eukaryota > Viridiplantae > Streptophyta > Magnoliopsida > Asterales > Asteraceae > Erigeron > Erigeron breviscapus. Next base: position 86,042,492 of record CM067170.1, on the reverse strand, counting down.
AATGCGGTAAGAAAGGTCATTTTATGAAGGAATGCAGATCTAGTCAGTTGAACAACCAAACTGGTCCCCCTGTCCCTAATTTCAATCGGCCTGATGATAGCTACAAAGCTAAATACAAGAAGCTTAAGGCCCAGATTGCCCTCTTGTCCATGGAAAAAGAAAAGGATCAGTGCTTAATGGCACAAACTGAGGGAAAATGGGAGTACTCTGATGACTCATTAGCTGATGAAGAAGAGGAAAGGGACATGTGTTTCTTGGCCTTGGAAGATCAACAGCAGCATGTGGTAAAAGAAGATGTCATCACTGGAAGATGGGTGGACATCATCTTGAAAAAGGTATGTGATTATGACAACCAAGTTGACCCAGAACTGAAACTGGACCTGGCTGAATCATTAAGTGGTGATTTAGCTTTTGTGGAAACTGTTAGAGCAGATAGTGAAAGATATCTTGACACTATCTTAATTGAACTGAACAATGTTAAACCACAACTGAATGATTTACAAAGTGTCCAGTTGGCTCTCAAGGAGTCAGTTTTAAAAATTGAGGCTTTGGAACTTGATAATCAAAAATTATTTTCTGATCTTGAAAAAGAACAAAAGATTATCAAGTCATGGGTAAAAGCATCTGGTAAGAACTATGATGCATTTTCTAGAACTATCGATGTCCAGAAGAATGCATGGAAATCTGGAGATCTGGAAATAGCAGCTCTCATACCAGATCTTCATGCATTGCCTCCAGCTCTCAGGGTTGAAACTTCTTATGATCAACCTGAAGCTGTTGAAACTGAACCCATTGAGACCACCCCCATTGAGGTTAAACCTGGAGCCAAACAGGCTAAAGCTCAAGTCAAAAAGGCCACTGGTAACAAGCCTTTACCTCATAAGTCTAAGGAGCCCAAGACCCGACAGACTAAAACTCCAGCTGAACCAAGGTCCAAGGTTCAGTTGCCTGATGAAAACAATATTTTGCTTAAACTGGAAAGTCAACTCCAACTTTTGTCTCGACAGGTTCAGAGTTGTACTGCCCGGATTGAAAATCTGGAAGGAGGTTCATCACCTCCAGTTTTTAAACAAAATATTAAACTCCCCCTTTCAAAACCTAAACAAAAGAATGTTCCATCTGGAACTAAATCTGGTAAAAATAAGGGGAGCAAGTATCAAGTACCAATCGTTTTTACTCCTGCACCCGGAGCCTGTGAAAATGCTCCAGATGTAGCCTCCAGTTCAAAACCACAACAATCAACTGTGACTTCTGTAGAGAAGTCCAGTGAACCCATCAAGAAAAGATGGGTTCACAAAAATAATTGATGATTTTTGTGGGTGTGCAGGGCGATCGAAAGAAGAATATCTGGTATCTGTACAGCGCTGCTGGCCGGACTATGACCGGATGTAAGCCCCTGCTTGAAGAGTTCACTGTCCAGGATGGACCGACAGTGACGTTTGGTAATGATCAAAGTGGAAAGACTGAAGGATATGGTGTGCTCAATAATGGACAAGTCGAATTCAAAAGAGTTGCATTTGTGAATGGTTTGAAATACAACCTGATCAGTGTCAGCCAACTTTGTGATGATGGCTTCATAGTTTTGTTCGATATTGCTCAAGGCACCATATTTAACAAGGATTGGAAAGTGGTGATGGTTGCACCAAGAAAAGGTAATGTGTACATCATGGATATGGAACCAGCTCCAAAAGAGCAGTGCTTCTATACCAAAGCTGATGAGGACACCAACTGGCTGTGGCATAAAAGATTATCCCATCTTAATTTCAAAAATATTAACAAGTTGTCTCGCAAACAACTGGTTGATGGGATACCACAGATTTCTTTTAATAAAGAAAAGCCATGTCCAGGGTGTGAGATGGGCAAGCAGAAAAGGGTCAGTTTCAAAACTAGGCAAAACTTTAGCATCACTGAACCTCTTCACATGCTACATATGGATCTCTTTGGTCCAGTGAATGTTCAAACTAGAGCTGGAAAGAAGTACACTCTAGTTGTGGTCGATGAATTCACCAGATACTGTTGGGTGGGATTCTCAGATCCAAAAGTGATGCACCTGCTGAAATCATCTCTCTCATCAAGAGAATTGAACTCAAGTATACTCGAAAAGTCTGTCAGTTGCGAAGTGATAATGGTACTGAATTTCAAACATTTTGCAATGACACTGGCATCTCTCAAAACTTCTCATCAGCACACTCTCCAGAGCAGAATGGAGTTGTGGAAAGAAAGAATCGCACACTGATAGAAGCAGCCAGAAGTATGCTATCTGAATCAGGTCTTCCCACCAGTTTTTAGGCTGAAGCAGTTGCAACTGCTTGTCATACCCAAAACCGGTCAGTCTACATCAAGAGACATAAGAAGACTGCCTATGAAGTACTCAAGAATCGTAAACCAAATATTGGATATTTTCATGTATTTGGTTGTCCAGTTTATATCTTAAACGATTCCAGACAGCTTGGAAAGTTTGATGCAAAAGCTGATGAAGGGGTATTTTTAGGTTATTTAGATATTCGAAAGGCCTTTAGAGTTTATAATTATAGGCTCCAAAAGGTTCATGAGACAATTCATGTCACATTCGATGAATCAACTGAAGCAATCAACAAGAGACCAAGCCTTGATATTACTCCAGTCGTTCCAATAAATTTTGGCGAAACTGACCAAGTTCATCAGTCAGTTGGTTCACCAAAAGATGTTTCCAGTTACAACAAATTGGAACCAGTTAAGAAGAAGAACACCGCCAGTGACACATCATTCTATCCCTCCATCAATTTCAACTTACCACAAGAATTGGTGATTGGATCTGATGTACATGCCACTCCAATATCAGCACCAGTTCAAACTCCAACTTCTCTAGTTCTTCAAGAAATGCATTCTAATGAAGAATTTCACGATGCACATCGTGACTTCATTGACTCTGATGAGGATGTAGAAGTAGTTTGCACCGATCCTCCTCCAGAAGCTACTACAACTGAAGAAGATCGCCAGGTGACTTGCACTGATATTGTTTTACACCAGCCTAGTCAATACACTAGATGGACTCGAGCACATCCAATTGAACAGATTGTGGGAGATCCAAATAGTGGGGTTCAGACTAGAAGAGCCACCAGTGAGCAATGCTTAAACGTCACCTTCTTATCACTAATTGAACCAAAGAAGATTGACGAAGCTATGGCAGACCCAAGCTGGGTGGAAGCTATGCAAGAAGAGCTTGTCCAGTTTGAAAGGAACAATGTTTGGGAGCTTGTTCCTTGTCCACCAGGGTTAAAGAAAGAACCTATTGGTACTAGATGGGTCTACCGAAACAAGATGGATAAAGATGGCCATGTTGTAAGAAACAAGGCCAGATTAGTTGCCCAGGGTTATTGTCAAGCAGAAGGCGTTGACTTTGATGAAACTTTTGCTCCAGTTGCAAGACTTGAAGCCATCAGAATATTTTTGGCTTATGCAGCCCATCTGCAGTTCAAGGTCTTCCAGATGGATGTCAAAAGTGCGTTCCTTAATAGAACATTGGAAGAAGAAGTTTATGTTAAGCAGACTCCAGGTTTCATCGATGAGAAGCATCCTCATTGGGTCTATAGACTGAACAAAGCTTTGTATGGTCTAAGACAAGCCCCAAGAGCCTAGTATGATACTTTAACTAAACATCTTCTTAAAAATGGCTTTCAAAGAGGTGCAATAGATAATACCTTATTTATCTTGAAAGAAAAAGGTAATATCTTATTGGTACAAATTTATGTTGATGACATTATATTTGGTTCAACTGATGATGCAATGTGTAAAAAGTTTTCTAAAATCATGTCATCTGAGTATGAGATGAGTTTAATGGGAGAATTAACATTTTTCTTAGGTCTTCAGATTAAGCAAACTGAAAATGGAATTTTCATAAACCAAGGAAAATATGTCAGAGATTTGTTAAGAAAATACAAATATGATTCAATCCTATCGAAAAACACACCTATTGCAGCACCATTAAATTTGGACTCTGACCCAACTGGCAAACCAGTGAACATAACTGACTATCGTGGTATGGTTGGATCACTGATGTATTTAACTGCCAGTCGACCAGATATAATGTTTGCAACATGTCTATGTGCCAGGTTTCAGGCTAACCCAAAAGAATCACACTTGCACGCTGTTAAGCGTATCTTTAGATACCTGAAAGGGTGTCCTAATCTTGGTCTTTGGTACCCCAAAGGCTCAGGATTAGATCTAATGGGTTATTCAGATTCAGATCATGCAGGTTGTAAGATAGATAGAAAATCAACAACTGGTGGTTGTCATTTCCTTGGAGGAAAACTGGTAAGTTGGACCAGCAAAGAAGCCTTTGACCTCACTCAGTCCAAGGTCACAACCTCAATCTCCAACTTGCTGAGCAACACTGTCAGAACTTCGGAAGTTGATTTAAGGGAGATTGAAAAACAGGTAAAGGAATTGGTTGACAAGCCTGGGTTGAATGTGGCTGAACTTGGAGAGCAGTTAATGACTTCAGTTGGTCAGAAGATAGAGGATACGCTGGGTGCTAGAGAACAACAATTAATTGAAAGGGTGATGTCTGAGATCACCAAGCTGGCCACTCCTCAGGTTGATCTGGCCCCACTCACTAGTGAGATCAACCAGTTGAGAGGCAGCATTGACAATTTAAACACCCAGGTATCACTTCATGCTCAGTCTCTGGATAAACTGACAACTGAAGTGGAAAGTCTGAAGAAGAAGGATGAAGAGGTAAAAGACAAGGTGGTTTCTGGTCTGGATGAAGATTCCAAGATTTTAAATGAATTGAAAACTGGTCAAGAACAGGTTACAGCAAATGTTTTGACCCAGTCAAAGGAGACCAACCATCCGTGGAGGTCTTTCAGGATGATGTGTGGAATTTTCAAGGAGTGCAACGACATGCAAACATGGCAGCCTCTTGACCGGTTGCCATCTTACCCTTCTGAATGGGAAGCTATTAGGGCAGGTCTAGATGCTGCCAAGGGGGAAAGAAGTGCAGTCCTTGCACCAATTGCACCTGAAAGAGAATTGATTGTGGCTGCCAGTACTGAAGCTGGTGAGCAAAGAGTTGTTGAAACTGGTGATGTAGGTGATAGGGGGAATGTTGTTGATAAGGGCAAAGGTTTGGCATCTGATGTATCTGCCCAGCCGGCCACTGATGTACCAATGTTAGAAACTGGCAATGCTGATGTACTTCCTCCAGTTTCAGATAGTGATAGTAGAAGATTGGCTAGACTTGGGAATGATATTAAAGAAAGAAAGAAGATGAAACAAAGAAACCAAGCTGAGCCAGAGCACATCTTGCACAGATTAAGTTGCTTGATATGAGTGATGCTCATCTTTTGGGAATCACTAAGGAGGAGTATGCCAGACTTAAGAATGATCCCAGGATAGTTGACCAGTTGAAAGAAATGCTCGATGTTGAACTGGACAGACACTATCCTGAGGATGAAGCTGAATTTGATGCCAGAAATTTGAACATATCAGTGGAGAAGGCGAAGGAGAACAGGGCCAGTGGGATTCTAAAAAGAATTGAACAAGTTAAGAAGGTTGTGAAAAGGGTTTTGAATCCACCAAGAAGGATCTCTCAACCAAGAGACCACTGACCAGAGATGCTGACCTTAGCACGTTTGTTGAACCAACTGGCGAGGTATCAATAATGACATCAAGTCTGCTGTACTGGCTGCTGGAGCTGGGAGTATTAAAATAACAAATGAATCTGAAGCAAGAAGCTATTACTCCCAGATCATGGCAACCAGAAGACATAGTGGGACTATCAATGATGTAAATGTAACAATTAAGCCAGGCACCAAGCACTTTCAAGTTGAAGTTAGTTATACCAGAGGGCCACTGGTTAAAACTGACAATCCTGGTGCAATGCAATATGGGTTCAGTGAATGGGTTGAAATGGTGAATGTTTTGGATGCAAAGGCACAAAAGAATAGGTTTGAGAAAGCATGGGTGAACTTCTTAAGGGGCAAGATTCAACACAAAGAAAATCTGGAGCTAAAGTTGAATATTGATCCTGAAGACTCTCAGCCTATCTCTTCAGTGACCAAGAGAAGAAGAACTGGCGAAGGGCCATCTCATTAAGTTCTCTTTTCAGTTATCTACTTGTATTTTATTTACATTCTGTAACTTGTATAAATGAAGTTACCAGTTTGTAACCACAAGGTAGATAATAGATTAGATCTAACAAACTTAAAAAAAAAAAAAACCAAGGCATTTATTGATCTATAAAAATGCCTTGGAAAACTTAGATAGATTTAATCGAACAAGTCTCTCCAGTTCACATTCTTGTATTATTTATAGACAAATAGGGGGAATTTGTTAGGACCAGTTTACTGGTAAACTGGCCAGTCTCTAGTTGCACCTGGAGACCCAGAAGATTTGTCCAGAAATATATTGAAGTCCAGTTGCACCATACAGTCAACGCAACTGAAGACTTCCTCCAGTTGAGAACTGACCAGTTGAAGAATCCTTCCAGTTGAAGTCGAAGACAATAAGTGGAAGATAGAGAATGACAATGGCAGCAAAGCCCAGTTGACATTCTAGTCAGTTACAAACTGGAGACCATCAGTGGAAAGCTCTTACAAAGCTTTACACTGATTACGAGGAATTAACTTTTATGCTTTATGTGCTTTTACCCGGATAATAAGATTCATCTTATTATTTAAGTAATAAAAGGTACATAAAGCTGGTTGAATAAAGTTGCTTTATGCTGCAACTTTACACTGCATTTTAAGGAATTAAATGATATTCCTTAAATGCTCTCAACCACTTTTGTACGGCCAAAGTTAACATCCCAATGTTAACTTTGCCTATAAATACAAGTCATTGCACAATAAGAATAATAAGTGAAATCACATAGTGAAAACACTTCACACTTTGCATACCTGCAATATTCTTGGTGAACTTGTGCAATATTCTCTTAATCGTAAAAAGGAACATTTCACAACTTTAAGTGTTTCGATTGTTTAGAGAAATTCCGAGTGTAGATCAATTGTAGTTCATAGGTTGTTAGGATATTTACATTCTTGTATTATCTTGGTTCCGCAACAACCTTGTAATTTATTTAAAGTTAATAAATAAATTACACTTGAAAATTACATATTGTCTCACCAATTTACTTTACAAGTTATTTGTATTATTGCATTGTTCTTTACTTATTGTCACTTAAATAAGTAATCTATCTAGAACTTGGTATATACTCTCTGTAACTGGTCGTCTCCAGTTCAGGGCTTATATTGCAAAGTAACTCCACCATCGACATTGAGGTGTCTTCAGGTAGTGCCATCTATTGAGTTGGGACTTACAGTGTACTTACACCGACTTCACCAAGTGTAATCCACCCGAGTTCAATGGTCGGGGTGGAGCCATTGCTTGTATTCATTGGTTGGAGAAGATTGAGGCGGTGATAGCTAGGAGCAATTGCACTTATAGCCAACGAATCAATTATGTCACCGGTTCGTTTACTCATGAGGCTTTGAGTTGGTGGAATGAGATTGTTGGTGAGAGGGGTCTTGATGCGGCGTTGGATATGGAGTGGGGGGAATTTAGCAACATGTTGAAGGAGAAGTTTTGCCCCGTGTATGAACTAAAAAAGCTTCAACAAGAGTTCATCCACCAACAAATGGAAGGCTCGGATTTTAATGCCTACACTCTTCGCTTTCAAGAGTTGTCTAGGCTTGTACCTCACTTGGTTTCCTCCGAACCAAGGAAGATTGAGAAGTATGTTCTTGGTCTAAACCCTCATGTTCGGCGGATGGTCTCTGACATCATGCCAAAAACTATGGAAGAAGCGGTTAACCGGGCCGGGAGTGCTACCGAGGGACTTATTAAGGATGGGATTTTGAGCAAGCCGGGAAGCAAGAGGAAAGATGTTCCTGAGTCTAGTGGGACAAAGAAGGGTGGACGGGTTGATAACAAGCGCCCTAATCGTGGTAAAGTGTTTGCGGCGCCCGAAGTGAAAAGAGAAGGCTATGGTGGGCCTCATCCTTTGTGTAACACATGTCGTATCCATCACCCTACTAATTCTCAATGTAGGGCTTGTTTTGTGTGTAATCAAGTGGGGCATTTGGCCAAGGATTGTCGGGCTAGGGGTGGCCAAGTGGCACCGGCAAATGTGGCGCCCGTCGTTGCTAGAGTTTCTCAAGCTGATCGTTGTCGTTGGACCGATCAAAAATATAAACTAAATACCAATAACTAGTATGGGTAAGTCGAGTATCGTATCCTCAGGGAATCATGGGAAAGTGTTGAACAATTTACAAACTGATTAAACTAGGCATAAACTTAAAATTGATTGTTGGATTGATTTGATTAAAACTAAAAATGATTGAAACTTAACAATAGAATTCAATAATAAAAAAGGGTAGACCATTCTCACGATCCCAATTATGCTTTCAAAAGTATAACCTAACTTATATTCGTTGGAAATCACATAGACATGATTCGTTATAAAGCTTGGAATGAATGAACGTTAAGGACTAATTGATTAGGTTGTGATGATTCACGATAATGAAAACCGAGTAATTGACACAACTAAATTATTTATCATTAACAAGATTATAATTTCATAAGAGATTATTCCAATAATTAATGATTAACAAGAAATTGAAATCAAAAGATAGATGGAATTCATTCAAAGTTATAAACAAATAATCATTCATTCAAACCAAATAACATTAGATGCAAAACACTAATCAAGAATTAAACATCTAATCCAACTTGAATATAAGAAAGGTTGAATACAATTGTCTTACATAATTGTTCACATGAGAATGATCTAAAGAAAATTAGCCTTCCATATTCATCAATGAATCTTCAATTCGGATTGTCATCTCCATGATCTTGTGATTTGATGATGATTTTGGGGCTTTGGAAAGGTTAGGGTTTGCTCTTGGTATCAGAAAAAATCAGTTGTTCTTTTCTAAATTCGTCCATGATTAATGATATAACTGAAAATTAAGAGATCCACAAAAGTAGGAGACTTGTTCAGCAACCGGCGTAAGCTACGGTCAAACTGGGCGTAAGGTACGCTCCCTATATCTTCAGTTTCCATTGTTGGCTTCTGCACACTCAACTGGCGTAAGCTACGCCTATGTCCAGCGTAAGATACGCCCACTGAAATTCTGCATGGCGTAACCTACGCCTGAACTGGGCGTAAGGTACGCTCCCTATATCTTCAGTTTCCATTGTTGGCTTCTGCACACTCAACTGGCGTAAGCTACGGTCAAACTGGGCGTAAGGTACGCTCCCTATATCTTCAGTTTCCATTGTTGGCTTCTGCACACTCAATTGGCGTAAGCTACGGTCAAACTGGGCGTAAGGTACGCTCCCTATATCTTCAGTTTCCATTGTTGGCTTCTGCACACTCAACTGGCGTAAGCTATGCCTATGTCCAGCGTAAGATACGCCCACTGAAATTCTGCATGGCGTAACCTACGCCCCATATTGACGTAAGTTACGGCCCTTGTAATTCCAGAATTTCCAGATTTTCTTCTTCACTTGATTCGCGACTTCGCTTGACTTGTTTATGATTCATTTAGCTCCAAATTGTCACCAATGACCTGAAACACTTAAACAAACATAAAAACGCCCTACTCGTCTATTAACAAGCACAAAGTGGTCCAATTTTATCCATTAAGATCATGCGTTTTAGGCGTTTATCACATTCCCCAACTTAACCCTTTTTCGTCCTGAAAAAGACATTCATCATGTGACAAGTCAATCTACCATCTCATAATACTTCCTATCACCAAAGAAACACCATATAAGAGTTATATCAATTATACATGCTTGTAAAACTCAACTCTCAAGCAATCTTCAAAGTACACTTGGGCGAAACTAAGTAATGCAAACCAAATCACATAACACAACCAACTCATGAGACTTACAACTATCAAAAGATTTACGACTAGTAAATAGAAATATATAAATGTGCAATTAAACCTAATAAACCTCAAGTTTGCCACAATACATGCATCACACTATCACAATGTGCACTCCCCTCGGTTCATATTTTTGAGTGAATTAGGAGAAAATGTGCTAATATGTATTTATGAAGCTCACAACCTATTATTGCAACACTAAAAGTCATAGGCTAGTGCACAAATCGAACCAAGACCTCATAACACCAAATTATCACTTCGGCATTCATACAAGATTGATGGAAATATGGAATGAAACACGGTAATGATTCTCATTTGGGTGATTTACTAGAATGATTTCGGGAACATTTCACTTTGGTTCTTTTGATCAACTTACATGGATAATTGAATTGGTTTTCATTTATGACCATATACTTTGACTTTTTCAACCGACTATTGCAATTTTGACTTTGACTTTGTTCTTTCTTTCGATTCATCATAAACAACACAAGTTTGAATAACTACTCGGATTTCATGGTGAAGTGAGATGGAATATGGATTGAATTGTATGATTGTTTTCGTCATTTTAAGCACATAATCCGGGTTAGAGGTCTCGACACGGTAAGTGCACTAGTTCTAACCTAATGTACAATAATGGTTCACACAATATAGTTATCACGAGAATTCAAGCTACGCTAACAGTCTAACTAAATCATCGACGAGGCTTTTTCTCTCATGAAATTGAAGGCTATAACGGATATATAAGTGTGATACATGCATTATGACTCACAATTGGCATATTACCCTTATTTGCACATTTCTATGTTTTTACTTGCTAGCAACTCTATCAAGACGCTCATAAGTCAACCATGTCATGCAACCTAGCCTACACTACCTAGCCCCACTTACATGTACAAATCCAATCACAAGAAAATCTCCTTTTACAAACATGTATAGCTAATATAACTCAAATATTTTGCCCCTAAGGGTCAATTCCATACTACAAGAAAGTAAATCAACATCTAAACTAGAAACATTATTGAAATTAACAAGAAAATTAAATCTACCTATGAAATTGAAAATGCAAAAACACAAAATAAACACATAGTCACATAATCACACAATAAGAACAGAAAGTAAATCAACATCTAAACTAGAAACATTATTGAAATTAACAAGAAAATTAAATCTACCTATGAAATTGAAAATGCAAAAACACAAAATAAACACATAGTCACATAATCACACAATAAGAACAGAAAGATAAATAGAAGGTACCATCACTGTCGTGGACCTTGCGGTCCAAAGATCGACTCCATTAAGCCCCGATATAGAGATTGGGCCTCAAATGGATCAGAGGCTGTTGGTGGTGGATCACCCAAGCTCCCCTCAACCCGTCCAACACAAGAATGTCTCGGGAACCACTCAGAATCGTGGCTCTGAGGATAATATGGATGGGACGTAGGAACATATGTCTGCCTGTAATCATATGAAGGAGGAGTCTCCACATAGTCAAGTCCCGCAATGTGGTCCTGGTGGTGGCGCACTTGCTCAAAATACTCAAACTGCTGTCTCTTATCCTGTTCATGAGCATATGCCATACCTAACTCATAACTCCTCCGTTGCACACCCTGCTGAGCAGTCATATCCCACATGCTCCTCTCATAGGATGTCCACTGATTATAATCACTAGGCTGCTCATAACCAAAACTCGGCCCAGTACCTCCTATCCCAGCTCCTAACAAACCATCTCTCCTTCCTTCACCACCTTCTCTAGCTCTACTCGACTCACCTCTCTGATTAGCACACATTTGTTCCAACTGTGCTATCGCCTCCTCCCTAGTAACCCCCTGCTTAGGAGCTATCAAATAACCACCAACTTTCAAATCCTTAAGGAGTTTAAATTATGAATGATCCTCAAACTCCCATTCATTCCCTTTCAACAACCTTTTCATGGTATAAGGAGTATGATCCAAATATTGCAAATTGGTCTCCTTTGGGATTACCTTGTTCATTTGAAGTAGGCGGGAGATGAGTTTGGGGTGGGGAATGATGAGCTTGTTCCTTTTATTTCTTGCCTCCCAAATGTTAAACATTATAATTTTTCTAAGTGATAAGGCTAGGTTTCCCGTGACCAAGGCATATAACACAATAACATCATGGTGCCTAACCATGCTCTTATCACTAGTTCTGGGGCAAACATTCCAAGGTAAAATTGACATAATTAACCGGGGCAGTGGTTTCAACAAAGCACGCTCTAATCTAAAGGTTGTGCTTAAATTGTCTCGTGTAACATCAAAAACCTCAGTAAGCATATCAATCCAATTAGTAGGCGTTTCCGCCCCCGTTAAATACTTCTCATCCACATAATCAAAATCCCTCCCCGAAGTAGCACCCGTGTCAAATTTGGCTATCTTATCTAAGGTAGCAAAAGATATTGTTACCTTTTTCCCATTAACCGTGCCTACTAACTTAGAAGTCACCGGGGGGTTATTACCGGGAGTCAATTCTAGGGTACTCAACCAATCAATGATACCATTCAAGTAAACCTCAGAATTATCATTATTACTCCAAACTAAGGTTTGTTTCCATCCCATTCTTTCAAAAGCTTCAACCATCCCAAACCCCCTAAATTCCGACAAGACAAGTGTTCTTTCACCCAACAATTGATCAATAAGATGTCTGGCCTCAGTCATCTTTTCTTTAAACAAGATTGATTGCCACTCAAGAGGTAAAGTATGTAAAGGTATACCTTGTCTCCATTCGGGTTTTTCGACTTCAACCTACATCTCTTCACTTGTCTGTGGTGAGTTTTCTTCTTCTTCTGATTCATCTTGAACCATTGGCCTTTTCTTCTTGTTTGGTTGTTGACTTGATGAAGTATCACCTTTCTTGCTTAGACTCTTTATAAATTTTCCTGCTGCTTTCTTCATCCTATTGTCAACAAAATTAACCAAAAGTAACAATCTTTAGCAATGGTTAGTGAATTAAAAGCAAAATTAAGAAGAAATTAAAAAATTCGAAATTGACTCACTTGAATCTCGAAAATTAATCTGAAATTGAACAAACAGTTATATGGGTTTTGTAGCTCTTGAAAAATTATGCAATTTAGACCAAAAAATTGTTTAATTTGGTTGAGAATTGAAGGAGATATTAAGGATTGAATGGTTAGGGTTTTTGAAGAAAAAATTGGGGAAGACAAGAAATAGAGAGAGAGATCGAGATATTGATGTATGTGTGGGTGAAAAGAACTTAAAATCTGGTTGTGTGGATATAATTAAAAGATTTTTCAATTTTCGATTTTTATTAAAATAAAAAAAAATTCGAAGTCTGGACCTGCCGTAAATTACGCCACAAAAGAGCGTAACCTACGCTGAGTCTGTTTATATAGCCGTAACCTACGCCGCGTCACACCGTAAGCTACGCCTGGTCAAAACCTTACCCTTGTTTCTTTTGTACGGACGTAACCTACGCCGGTTGTAGCCGTAACTTACACTCGCTCAAAAACAACGGGCGTAACTTACGCTCAAGTTGAGCGTACCTTACGCCTAGCTGGAAATGGCACTTTTGGCGTCTGGTGCAGCGTAAGCAGAAGGATTGGCGTAACATCAAAACAGGCACTTCCAGGGCACCGTAACCTACGCCAGGTGCCGTAATTACGCCCCTTATGATTTTATTTTTTTTTATTATTTTTTTTTTAACTACAGCCACAAAACATCTTTAAAACCAAATTGCAATTGTTTAGAAAAATAAACTCCCTTCCCCAACTTAAAGGTACATTGTCCCCAATGTACACCTTAAACTAGAGATAAGTTAAACGACTCGCCTAATTGCAAAAACGTTCTCATTTTCACCCAAACCGACCTTCCCCAACTTAATTCTCAAGCATAGGTGCTGAGAATTATCCAACTTGTGTGATTATGCAACAAAAATTACCAAAACAACTAAACAAAAGTGTACGAAAATAAAACATACCGAAATTGAAGCTATAAACAAACAAACGAACGGGTTGCCTCCCGTTTAGCGCTAAGTTTATTGTCCTCAGCCCGACATTACCTCACATGAAATTCAAGCAACCTCATAGGATGGTGGACTTGAGATGAAGTTCACCATTTCCTTTGTAGCTCCATTGATGTCGGTCGCATCCAAATACGGCTTCAAACGCTGTCCATTGACCATTTGCTTCACACCATCTTTTGGATCTTCAATCTCAATCTCTCCAAACTTTCCAACTCTTGTGACAACATATGGACCCATCCACTTGCTCTCGAGTTTTCCCGGAAAGAATTTGAGTCTTGAATTGTAAAGCCAAACCTTTTGGCCAACTTCGAACACCTTCTTCTTCAATTTGGCATCATGAACCGCTTTCATCTTGTCTTTGTAAGTTGATGCACATTCATAAGCCTCATTCCTTAACTCTTCCAATTCACATAGTTGCAACTTCCTTTCTTTACCTGCATTCTCAAAATCCATGTTAACGGTCTTAACGGCCCATAATGCCCTATGTGCTAGTTCCATTGGAAGATGACAACCCTTCCCATAAACCAACCGGTAAGGAGTAGTGCCAATAGGTGTCTTAAAAGAGGTTCGGTAAGCCCATAAAGCATCATTGAGTTTGGTTGACCAATCTTTTCTATCGGGTCTTACCGTCTTTTGCAAAATTTCTTTAATTTGCCTATTGGACACTTCTACTTGCCCACTTGTTTGTGGGTGATATGGAGTGGCAATCCGGTGGTTTATGCCATACCGTTTGAGAAGTTTTCCAAACTGAAATTTTTTGAAATGAGATCCCCCATCGCTTATGATCACATGAGGGATTCCAAATCTTGAGAAAATGTTGCTTTGGACAAACTTGCACACAACAGTATGGTCATTGGTCTTGGTGGCTATGGCTTCTACCCATTTTGACACATAATCTACCGCCACCAAAATATAGTAATTACCAAAAGAATTAGGGAAAGGACCCATAAAATCAATGCCCCAAACATCAAATATATTGACAACTAAAATGGGTTGCATGGGCATCTCATTCCTCTTAGTAATACTACCTAGTTGTTGACACCTAACACATTTTTTAACAAATTCAGCGGCGTCCTTAAAAATGCTAGGCCAAAACAAACCACACATAAGAACCTTATAACCTGTCTTTTGACCGCTGAAATGACCTCCACATGCAAATGAGTGTGCATGAGTCAACACCTCCTGAATCTCCTCATCCGGAAAACACCTTCTCACCAATTGATCCGGGCCAACTTTGAACAAATCCGGCTCGTCCCAAATGTGATGCTTTGCTTGTGCAAGGAATTGTTGCTTCTTTCTCTTGGCCCAATGCTCCGGTATCTTACCTGCAGACAAAAAGTTAACAACATTTGCATACCAAGGAACAACAGAAACGGTTAGTAAATATTCATCCGGAAATGTCTCGTTGATCTCCTTGGTTGAATCATCATCCATAGCTTGAATTCTTGACAAGTGGTCCACCACCACATTCTCACTTCCCTTCTTGTCTCGGATTTCCAAGTCAAACTCTTGTAGTAGCAAGACCCATCTAATTAGCCTTGGCTTTGCATCCTTCTTTTCCATCAAATGCTTAACCGCGCTATGATCTGTGTACACAATCACTTTGCTACCACAAATATAAGAACGAAACTTGTCAAGAGCATAAACAACCGCAAGCAATTCCTTTTCGGTAGTGGTATAATTCAATTGGGCATCCGATAAAGTCTTGCTTGCATAATAAATCACAACGGGTTTCTTGTCCACCCGTTGTCCCAAAACAGCCCCAATGGCAAAGTCACTTGCATCACACATGATTTCAAATGGCATGGACCAATTAGGTGATTGCAAAATGGGGGTTTCAACCAATTTCTCTTTCAAGGTTTCAAAAGCTTTTAAACATTCATTATCAAACACAAATGGCACATCTTTCAACAACAAATTACACAATGGTTTGGTAATGACACTAAATCCTTTTATGAACCTTCTATAGAACCCAGCGTGTCCAAGAAAAGAACGGACACCCTTAACATTGGTCGGGGGAGGTAAAGTAGAAATCACTTTGATTTTGGCCCGGTCAACTTCCATGCCTTTCTTTGAAATTACATGACCCAAAACCGTCCCTTCTTGAACCATAAAGTGGCTCTTTTCCCAACTTAAGACCAAATTCGTTTCAACACATCTTTTCAAAACTTTGGTTAGCTCATTAAGACAATTATCAAAGGTTTGACCAAAAATTGAAAAGTCATCCATAAAAATCTCTAAAGAATCACCGACCATATCCGAAAAGATACTCATCATGCACCTTTGGAAGGTAGCTGGAGCATTACATAACCCGAATGGCATTCGCCTAAAGGCAAAAGTTCCATAGGGACATGTAAATGTGGTCTTATGTTGGTCATCGGGATTAATAGCAATTTGGTTGTAACCTGAATAACCATCTAGAAAACAATAAAATTGCTGACCTGCAAGCTTTTCGATGATTTGGTCTATGAATGGAAGTGGGAAATGATCCTTAGAAGTACCGTCTGTGTTGGACTTACCCATGTACTATCCGAAATTGGGTAAATAATTCCAGCATCCAACCACTTTAGCACCTCTTTCTTCACCACTTCACGCATATGAGGATTCAATCTCCTTTGAGCATCACGTGAAGGCTTTGCTTCAGAATCGGTGATTATCTTATGCATCACAATTGATGGACTAATGCCTTTCAAATCGGCAATTGTCCATCCAATGGCCGCCTTGTATTCCTTGAGCACCTTAAGTAATGTCTCTTTCTTGCATTTCTTCCAAATTTGATGCAATGATCACCGGCAAAGTTTGTTCATCTCCCAAAAATGCATACTTCAAATGAGATGGGAGCTCTTTCAACTCAACTTGTGGTGGACTTTCAATGGATGGCTTGAGATGAGTATCAATATGATCCGGTAGACTTTCCACTAAATGAGTCCATGGTGGTCTACCTTCTTGAATTGCCATAATCTCCCAATCCTTTTCTTCCTTCTTCAATGTTTCACTATGCTCCAAGATTAACCTGTCAACTAAAGCACAATTCTCCCGTGTGTCTTCCTCATTTTCATGAGGAATGCACTCATCAATGACGTCCGCCATAAAGCATTCGTCACTAACTACGGGGTTAGGAACACTAGCAAAAACATTCAATCTTATCTTACGGTTGCCAAAAGTCATTTCAACCGTACCCCTTCTACAATCAATTAATGCATTAGCGGTGGCCAAAAAAGGTCTACCCATGATGACATTGGGCTGCCTAACATTACCGCTTGGTGCAAAATCAAGTACCAAAAAGTCTACGGGGTAATAGAAGTCCTCCACCTTAACAATCACATCTCGGACAATTCCTCTAGGAAGTTTAAGGGACAAATCAGCCATCACCAAGGTGGTGTCGACTTTTTCCAACGGTCCAAAGTCATATTGGTCATACAAACTTCCCGGAAGAATGCTCACACCCGCCCCCATATCCAAAAGTGCCTTGTTCATTTTGAAATCACCAACTTGAATAGTAATTAAAGGCGCTCCCGGATCTTGGAGTTTAGGTGGGAGTATACCCATCACAACGGCACTAACTTCCTCATTTAAAACAATTTTGTTTGGAAGCTTATGATGCCGTTTTTGGGTACACAACTCCTTAAGATACTTAGCATAAGCCGGAACTTGCTTGATTATGTCAATAAGAGGTATATTGATTTTGACTTGTTTGAAAATTTCCCACATTTCTTCCTCATAGGGCTCTCTTTTCTTAAGTGTAGGTCTAAGCTTTGGATCAATTAAAGCCAAAGGAAAAGGAATGGTATTACCCTCCATATCCTTTCCTTGTTTTTCAGAAAAATTGCCATTAGACCTATTGTTTCCTACCTCTTTGAAAGACACTTTTTTATTTGGTTTTGGTAAAACAATTTCCGGTTCATGCTCACTATCTTCATTCTCATCAACATCCTCCACCACACCATCAACAAATGGTGGTGGAGGGACAACATGATTATCATAAGTCTTACCACTACGAAGAGTACTTACATTGTTGATCTCCACGTTCTTGATATTCTTGGAACCGCCACTTTGATGTTGTGGATTGATCTTGGTATCACTTGGTAGCTTTCCCGGCTCCTTTCTCATTGATGCCACATCCTCCGCCAATTGCCCAACTTGCTTTTGCAAAGACGCAACCGTCTTCTCCTGAATCTCATTCTTTCTATCCATCTCTTTCAAGTAATCCATAATCTCCCTAGTTGACACATCATTACCTCCCGAAGACCCACCTTGGTTATTACCTTGTTGATAGTTCCTTGAGTAGCCTCTATTGAATCCTCCCTGATTTTGACCACCTTGGTAACTCCCTTGGTTGTAATTTTGGCCTTGAAATGGTTGAGATGGTGCCCCACTGTTTTGGTTATTTCCTTGAAAGTTCGGGTTGAGTTGGTTTGAAGAATTGCCATATCTAAAGTTTGGATGATTTCTCATCCCCGGATGATAAGTGTTGGAGTTCATGTCATATTGCTTCTTCTCTCCATACACTTGATTCACTTCTTCAACTTGATCCAAGCCTAATGGGCATTGCAAAGCCGAATGTCCCAACTCATCACACCTTTCACAAATCGGATAGTCTTGAGATACTTGATAAACACCCCGATTTTCAGCCTTCCCCAACTTAGCAAACTTTTGCTCCAATGCTTCAAGTCTATCTTTTGTAGCTTGATCACTAGTTGATGAAGAGGCTATTGGACGTCTTGCTCTCCTATTCGATTGTGCTTGCCTTTTTGAGTTCACACTCATCTTTTCTAAGAACTCCCAATCAACATCTTCGGGATTTGTCAAGAAAGTACCATTGCTAATGGAATTCACATCTCTTTTCTCTTCCGATAACAAACCATCATAGAAAGTCGTGATCAATTCCCATTTAGCAATTCCATGATGGGGACATACTCTCAACAACTCATTAAACCTCTTAAAAGCTTCATAAAATGTTTCACCCGATTGTTGCTGAAAAGTTCGTATCGAATTCCTTGCATCACTAGTCTTTTGCATGGTGTAATACTCATCCAAAAATTGTTGTTGCATTTCAGCCCATGAAAAGATACTACCCGATGGCAATGTCAAGAACCATTGCTTTGCTTTATCCTTCAAAGTAAACTGAAAAAGAACTAGCTTAACCTCATCCGGTGAAAATCCTTGGCCTCCAATAGTACCACAAATCGCCTCAAACTCCGACAAGTGCAAATAAGGCTCTTCCGCCGTCATCCCATGAAAACTTGGCAAAATACTCAAACACTAAGGTCTAACCTCAAATGCTCTACCTCTCATAACCGGTGGAACTATGGGTGAAGCATTAACGGCTATGGCGGGTCGGAAATGACTATCAACTCCTTGTAGTGGAGCTTGATAGTTCATATGTTGATTTACATGGTTATTTGGTTGGTAATTTGGCTGACCTTGGTAATTTGGTTGAGCTACACGATGGTTAATGCGAGGTGGTGGACCTTGAGGAAGAACTCTTGGTCCGTGGTTTATGTATTGAGGTTGATTATATTGGGGTTGGTTGTATTGAGGATATTGAAGGTTTTGTGGTTGCTCATAATCTCCCCCATGGTTCCAATCATACCCATCCGAATTATTATCAAACCTCCCGTCATCCCAATGATTCACCCTATCATGAAGCTTATCATAAAACGACTCATCCGCATCCCGTGATGCATCTCCAATATGAGTTGGTGTTCCAGGTCGGTTTGGAGTTGTGTAAGCACTCCTTATTGATCGAGGTGGGTTTCGTGGTGGAGTTTGATTTTGGTCATTTGGTTCAGGGTTAGTTTGTTCTTGAACTATGGGTTGGATGGTTGGTTGTGGATTTGGTTGATCACTCATGTTTACACGATGAAGTATCCGATTCCTTCTAGCTGTTTTCTCAATTTCTGGATCAAACAACAAAGGTGATGTGTTCTTGGAATACCTCGTATGCATACACTACTTGAAATCTGCACAATCAACACACCTCGTGTAATACTGAACTACAAGAATGAAAAATGAAACAAGCAAGAACTGAAACAAAACTAAACTAAACTAAATACTTTTGGATTTTTCTGAAAATTTTAAGTAAACTAATTGAAAACAAAATTTCAACACTTGCACACCGATTCCCCGGCAGCGGCGCCAAAATTTGATCGTTGTCGTTGGACCGATCAAAATATAAACTAAATACCAATAACTAGTATGGGTAAGTCGAGTATCGTATCCTCAGGGAATCATGGGAAAGTGTTGAACAATTTACAAACTTGATTAAACTAGGCATAAACTTAAAATTGATTGTTGGATTGATTTGATTAAAACTAAAAATGATTGAAACTTAACAATAGAATTCAATAATAAAAAAGGGTAGACCATTCTCACGATCCCAATTATGCTTTCAAAAGTATAACCTAACTTATATTCGTTGGAAATCACATAGACATGATTCGTTATAAAGCTTGGAATGAATGAACGTTAAGGACTAATTGATTAGGTTGTGATAATTCACGATAATGAAAACCGAGTAATTGACACAACTAAATTATTTATCCATTAACAAGATTACAATTTCATAAGAGATTATTCAAATAATTAATGATTAACAAGAAATTGAAATCAAAAGATAGATGGAATTCATTCAAAGTTATAAACAAATAATCATTCATTCACACCAAATAACATTAGATGCAAAACACTAATCAAGAATTAAACATCTAATCCAACTTGAATATAAGAAAGGTTGAATATAATTGTCTTACATAATTGTTCACATGAGAATGATCTAAAGAAAATTAGCCTTCCATATTCATCAATGAATCTTCAATTCGGATTGTCATCTCCATGATCTTGTGATTTGATGATGATTTTGGGGCTTTGGAAAGGTTAGGGTTTGCTCTTGGTATCAGAAAAAATCAGTTGTTCTTTTCTAAATTCGTAAGTGATTAATGATATAACTGAAAATTAAGAGATCCACAAAAGTAGGAGACTTGTTCAGCAACCGGCGTAAGCTACGGTTAAACTGGGCGTAAGGTACGCCAGCTATATTTGGCCCAGCGTAACCTACGCCTGAACTGGGCGTAAGGTACGCTCCCTATATCTTCAGTTTCCATTGTTGGCTTCTGCACACTCAACTGGCGTAAGCTACGCCTATGTCCAGCGTAAGATACGCCCACTGAAATTCTGCATGGCGTAACCTACGCCCCATATTGACGTAAGTTACGGCCCTTGTAATTCCAGAATTTCCAGATTTTCTTCTTCACTTGATTCGCGACTTCGCTTGACTTGTTTATGATTCATTTAGCTCCAAATTGTCACCAATGACCTGAAACACTTAAACAAACATAAAAACGCCCTACTCGTTTATTAACAAGCACAAAGTGGTCCAATTTTATCCATTAAGATCATCCGTTTTAGGCGTTTATCACAAGCACATCGTGGTGCTTGTTTTCAATGTGGAAGCACCGATCACTACCGCAACAATTGCCCTCAATGGGTGGGCCAACAAGTGCAAGTGGCGGTTCATCCAAATCAACTCCAAATTGCGGGCCCGAATCAAAACCGTGGGCAACAAGGACAACAAGTGCTTCATCCTAGGGGAAGAGCTTTTGCGGCCAATGCTATTGAGGCTCGCAATGACCCGAATGTTGTGGCAGGTACCTTTCTTCTCAATGGTCACTATGTGATGATATACCGTGTACGGAGCTCTACCTCCGATATCGGAGGACCTCCGTATCCGTAATAATATTTGCTTAACAGGAACGGAGCAACAGCCTTCACAGGAAAAGACCTCCGTAACCAGAATCATCCCAAAGCTCCGGATATGTCCGGAACCTTCCGTATTTATCTAAATTTCCCGTAAAAGGAAGATATATCAAACACTCGAATACCTCGGACACGAGATCACCACAAATCTTCTTAAAAGATAAAAGATACCCTTAGAAGAGGAAAAGATTTACTCTAACTCCTTTTCCTCCTCTCCAAGTTTTCTAACCCCTATATATAGGGACGGCTCTGCATCCAAGAGGATTCATTCACCTCCTGAAGAAAAACCCTATACACCAAGGCGTAAAGCGGCCTTCACGCCCTCTGACCAATAGGGAATCGCCTACAAAACACCTCTATCACTCCCAAACCCCCAGGTCAGAGCTATTGAACGATTCTTGGATCAAACACTATGCTACCATTTTATTTGACTCTGGTGCCGATTTTAGTCTTATTTCTACTAGTTTCCTTCCCTTGATTGATGTGCCTCTTTGTCCGTTGAGCTATGTGTTTGAAATTGAAATGGTAAATGGTGGGTGATGGGTTGCGTTTCTTAGTGTTTAAATTTATAAAAATGTTGTACAAGTAATTATCTCAAAACACAAACACACACCTTAACGGACAGGGGACCCGATCAGATGTAGTATAGTTTAGTGATAAGAACAGGATCGTTCGCAGGGACGCGTTGCTTTACCTAATCTAGTAATACGTGTAATTCTAGCGGTTGGGGGTTGTCACGATTTCCTATTAAACTAATTAAAATACTGAAAAGTAAATAGAATCCGCAACCGCTTGTTCAGCGAGAGGCTTAGTCTGAAAATAGTTTGAAAAAACAAATAACAGTAATTAAATTAAAATACTTGTTTGGCATCTCCGATCTCATGGTACGACCAAATATCATTCTACCTACTTGCTAGACTTTTGGAAACTTAATCACGGCTCAGATTCTCGTTAGATTCACTTTGCCTAAGTAACTAGTGTTGTCCCTAGACTCACACTACTCTATAAACAAATTCTCGTTAGATTCATTGTTTAAGCATTAATGACCTAAAGTTTGTGTTACTAATTCATCTTTAAGTTACCCGGCTCTTAAGCCATGACCAGATAATAATTCTCTCCGGTGACCACAGTGCTCGTTTCCAAGTCACTGGATCGCGTCTGACATTGTTAAGCATCATGTTCTATTCATCCTAATTACTATGGTTCTGGATCCCTCGGTTACAAGTGAATCACCTTTTACATCTAGCTAAAGACCGACTAGTGTTTTCCATCCTTATGTATTAATCCTAGTGTATGATTATAGACCGATTATCAGAATTAAATCAATACATGCAGATATAGAACCGATAATAATATGAAGAACTAGTAAAACATGGATCTACGACAAACAGTAAAACACACTCCAACAGATCTAACAAATAAAGTAAAATAGATAAACGTCTACATGATCACATCGATCCAAACAAGTATTCAGCCTACTAGCCTACCATTATTAAAGGAATAACAAAGTCTGAAAAGATGAAAGACATTGTTTACCAACTGAAAGTAAAATAAAAGAGTAGATCTAGGTTGAGGATGAAGATCGGAAGGCGTTAGAAGCTCCAAAACCTCCTTGGGATCTGCAAAGTCGACCTAGGGTTTGATGTGGGCGGCTAAGGCTGCTGAATCGGCTCTCTCTTAGGGTTTTGAGGGCTGCTTCGGCTTAAATAGTGTTTAAAGTCGGTTTGCTGAACTGGGCCGCCCAACGGCGCTGGATGGGCTCCAGCGGCGCTGGGCATGGGCCAGCGGCGCTGGCAGCTCCTGCTGCTTCTCGTTTCGCTTCGTTCGGCTTCCGAATCACCTCCTTGTGTCTTGTAACTTCATAGGCTTCCATCTTGAGTCACTTGATGCCATTTACCCTCACTCGCATCTTCCGTGAATCTGCGTAAACATAGAATCCATTAAGTATCGATAGTTCCGGAATATTAACTCAAATAGATATTGAAATGAAGCCTTTCGATAGGGGTTTTTATCACAAAATGGACGCTCATCATATACCCCCACACTTAAGTCTTTGCTTGTCCTCAAGCAAATAGTCCAAGAAAATAAAACAATGATGAGCGGACAACTTAAGTGTTAAAGTTATTCTACTTTATAAAACATTTCAAAGATTAGTCATGCAAAATGATTTGAGAAAGCTTTAGACAAAATCAGTAAGCTATAGCTAGAGGCAAGATAATTGGTCAATCAAAACTAAAAGCTAACCTTATATTTGTGTTAATACCTCTAAAACCGTTCTATAATTCCACATGTCTTACAGCTCAATCTTACTTCCTTCTGCTGACTAGTTAAACACTTAATTAAGGTTTGTATAGCAATCAGATCTACTAGCTACTAGCAAGGCATTTATATTTCATCGTTTGTGTACTTGTGAGTCACTACTTAGACATACTCTCACACTACAGTCATGCTCACTAGCTAAACACTAAAGCAGTTATACGATATTATCATCTTTAATAGTTGAGACAGCGGTGACAGGTCGGTGGTTCCCCACGCGTAGAGCGACATAACTCAACTAATGGTTAGAGTTTATACCTTACATCAAGACAGCGGTGACAGGTCGGTGGTTCCCTACGCGCAAAGCGACATAACTTGATGCGTATAGATTTTACTCGTTATTAGTTCTTTGAACTCTTTTTAATTAATCTACTGATTGCCTTTTCTTAAGATTACTACATTATTCATGCAATAGACATTATCAGAGACCCCAGATGACTCATACACTTACTCCGCATGCAACTAGTTCACAATCAATAGTGTAAGAATTAAGGCGAACCATACGTCTAAACTAGTTCCTACACAAGCACGTATAATTAAGTCCAATTAATACACCTATACTAATGACTAGATAGCTCTAATTGCTAGGCATATTAAAGTCCGGTTAAATGTGCTATGGCAAACATAATCGCATACAGTTTCAGTCTAAGCTCTAATCCAGTTGGAAGAATGAACAGCCACAAATCTATAGTTAAACTAACAGTTCTAACTAACCGTTCATCTACCAAAGCTAATATTGCTTAGTTATCGTCATCTTTTGTCTACTTGCAAAGCTTATATTCTCAAAATGTTTTCAGACACAAGAAAATTTTTAAATTTTGCATGAATTAAGTAGTAGAAAACTTATGATTTATCAAGCAATTAAACCACGGGTTTTTCCTATTCCATCCCCCCACACTTAAATTGTATAACGTCCCCGTTGTACTAGACATTACATAATAAAAGGGTAATAGGAAAAACACGATAAGATAAAGGATTAACGAAACTTCCCGGGCTTATATTGCATGAATGTTGTTGAAGATGGCATTTGTGGAGCGACTTGAATGATGAACATCTTCAAAGACTTGAGTTGGCTCCGTTTGATGGCGATCCATTGACGCTTCTCCATCTTCTTTTCTTTTTGGGTCGGGGGGGGGGGGGGGTGGGGTTGGGGGGTGGTGGTGGGGGTGTCTTTTCTATTTTTTCTGATTTTTTTTGATTTTTCGCGATCTGGTGTGCAGACTGGAGTCAGGAGCGGCGCTGGCTAGCTGTGAGTGGCGCTGGACGATCTTGAGCGGCGCTGGATTAGCGGTGCTGGATCTGGGTGCAGGTCCAGCGGACTGGAAGAGGCTGAGCGGCGCTGGGAAGCCCAGGTGGCTTTCCCAGCGGCGCTGGAAGTCTTCTAGCGGCGCTTTGAAGTCCTGTACATGCTTCGACGTCTGATTTTCCTTCACGATTTGCTTCCGGCATTCCCCACACTTAGCTTTTGACCAAGTGCATGGTTTCCTTCAGAATACAAAGCTAAATACTCCTGCACACTTCAATCAAAATATCAAAATGGAAATAACAAGCTAAAACATAAAAACGAAATACGATTGCAATAAGTTACTTGTTTCCTTGATCCGTTGAAAGCTTGCATCTGTGATTCTAAATACATAACTCATATAAAATAGGTCACAAATGATAAAATTCAAAACAATTCACTTAATTGCAATTAGTCACATATTCCTAAAAAGATAAAAATAAAAATAAAATACGGCTTGGGTTGCCTCCCAAGAAGCGCTAAGTTTAACGAGTCTTCAGCCGGACTCGGCCTAGGAACTAGGTTGAGGAAGAATACGGGGTCGGCCGGGGGCCGGTTCCCGTTGGGTAACGTTCGAAGTGACTTATGGCTTCTTTGACGTTCGTTCCTTTTCTCTCCTCCAAGCTTTCAGAGTTCCTTCGTGCTTCAGTAGCTTCAACCATTTCCACGCCGATCGGTGTTTGATTTCCAGGGCTGGTTCGGGTGGTAACGGATTTGATTTCGTGAAATTCGGGACTGCAGGGGTTGCCAGTGGCGCTGGTGCCTCCGGCGCTGGCTGTTCCAGCGGCGCTGGTGCCTCCGTGGTAGTGCCCGATTTTCCAATTTTGCACGATTCGGCTTCTTCCTTCTCTCGAGCAGCTTTCTCCTTATGTCTCTGATCAATATGGAATTCCCTCAGCTGTTCCAAGTATACTTTCCTTCGTGCCTTCTTATCTCTTTTGTCCTTTTCCATTTTCTCCTCTATTCCTCCATACACCTCATTTTCGAGAATTCATAGGCTATGTAGATTCCAACGTCCATCCCCATTCCTAAAATTCTTCTAATCATTTCCGAGCTTTCACTCCTCAATCCATCGACGAATTTCTTCAACAAAGTAGTGCGGTCAAACTCGTGGATTTCACAATTTTCATAGAGAGCTTTTATCATTTTCCAAGCTACTTTAACCGTCTCTCCCTTCCTTTGTTTAAACTTCCTTAGCATATTTCTCAAAGCTAGTTGATTACGCATCTTTAGACAATACGATACCGTATCTCCCTCATCGAATTCTTCTATTAGGTTTTGCGTCTTCTCCCATTCCTTGCTTCCATCTTCCTCTTCTTCTTCGGACTCTTCAAACTCGGCCTCATAAAATGCATCATCTAAGATCTTTATTCTAAACTTGGCTGGTTGGTTATGAAAGCATCCATAAGCGGCTTTATCAATAGCTCGACGGGCATAATTCTCCATACCATAATAAAAGAAATCCGTGTACTCTAAATCGTGGCAATATGTTTTCTTCCTAATTCTCCTCACGATCTGTTTCATACGCCTCCATGCTTCATCTACCTCTTCATGCTCTTCTTGTTTGAAGTTTTGCATGTCCAAGATCGGGTCGGTGGTTTCGAAGTCAAAGTATAACTCCCCGTCCATGAAATCTCTTCCGTTGCTCCTCTCTTCTTCTACTTCGATGCATTTCACTTCGTACTCATGTGCGGCTTGTAAGTCTCTATCAAACCATCTCCTAAACCCGATAGGTACGCGAAATCGGTCCGCGTTCTTAGAATCTTGTTCAAAAGGCTGCTGACCGAAACTTCCAGGAGCTCCCAGCGGCGCTGGGCTGCACCCCCAGCGGCGCTGGTATGCCCTAATGGTTTCTGATTCGTCTTCTTCTTCGCCTTTCGGTTCTTTCTTGGCCATCCTCTGCTCTGCGTACCTCCAATCATACTTCTTCTCGTCAGGTTTCTCTCCCAAGATGCTTTCTACGCTTCCTTTGAACACTCCTTCCGATTTGAGCTCACTTATAAGATGATGCTTTTCCTTGTACTCGTGTTCTTCTTGATGCACCTTTCTTTCGAGAAACTCAAAAGCCTCTTTTGTCTTGTTCAAGAATAAATTGCTTGCGGCTTCATAGCATAGTCTGGCCCTTTCTTCATCTCGTAATCCGTGATAAAACCAAGGCACATATTCCGCGGGCTTCAAGTCTTCATCCTTGATCAAGTTGACGGTTTCCTTCATACGAAGCCATGCATTTTCCCAGTTTTCGAACCATAGCTGCTCAAAACATTCCACATTGTGCCTCAGTACACCTTCCCGACTGTTGTTAAACGGCCCACAAGTTGTCGAAGTGTGAAACGGGGGATTTGGCGATCGAGCAGTACCTCCCAGCGGCGCTGGGCCTCCTGAACAGCTACGTTTCTTTTCTCCTCCTTAACGTCTTCTTCCATCCTCGAGGCAGGTTCCTCGAGTCCCTTCCAATGCATTGTACCTATCTTATCTGAAACACACTAAACGAAAATGAAAGAAAAAGAAAACAAGAACGAAAACAAACACAAAACACGAAAACGATTAGTAACTTCAAGAACAAAATAAAATAAACCTAAATGCAAACAATCTAAACTTAATAACTAAAAACGATAAGATAAAAATATTTTTGGATTTTTGAAATTTTAAGAAAATGAAAATACTACTAATTTAACCTAAACCTAATTTAACTACTAAACCCTAAAATGACTTAAACCTAAAAACTGAAAAGTAACTTTCTCGTGCCGAAACACAAGAAAGGATCCAATTACACTACTAAACTAAGAATGCGTCGCGTCCCCGGCAGCGGCGCCAAAACACTTGATGGGTGGTTTCTTAGTGTTTAAATTTATAAAAATGTTGTACAAGTAATTATCTCAAAACACAAACACACACCTTAATGGACAGGGGACCCGATCAGATGTAGTATAGTTAAGTGATAAGTACAGGGACGCGTTGCTTTACCTAATCTAGTAATACGTGTAATTCTAGCGGTTGGGGGTTGTCACGATTTCCAATTAAACTAATTAAAATACTGAAAAGTAAATAGAAGCCGCAACCGCTTATTCAGCGAGAGGCTTAGTCTGAAAATAGTTTGAAAAAAGCAAATAACAGTAATTAAATTAAAATACTTGTTTGGCATCTCAGATCTCATGGTACGACCAAATATCATTCTACCTACTTGCTAGACTGTTGGAAACTTAATCACGGCTCAGATTCTCGTTAGATTCACTTTGCCTAAGTAACTAGTGCTGTCCCTAGACTCACACTACTCTATAAACAAATTCTCGTTAGATTCATTGTTTAAGCATTAATGACCTAAAGTTTGTGTTACTAATTCATCTTTAAGTTACCCGGCTCTTAAGCCATGACCAGATAATAATTCTCTCTGGTGACCACAGTGCTCGTTTCCAAGTCACTGGATCGCGTCTGACATTGTTAAGCATCATGTTCTATTCATCCTAATTACTATGGTTCTGGATCCCTCGGTTACAAGTGAATCACCTTTTACATCTAGCTAAAGACCGACTAGTGTTTTCCATCCTTATGTATTAATCCTAGTGTATGATTATAGACCGATCATCAGAATTAAATCAATACATGCAGATATAGAACCGATAATAATATGAAGAACTAGTAAAACATGGATCTACGACAAACAGTAAAACACACTCCAACAGATCTAACAAATAAAGTAAAATAGATAAACGTCTACATGATCACATCGATCCAAACAAGTATTCAGCCTACTAGCCTACCATTATTAAAGGAATAACAAAGTCTGAAAAGATGAAAGACATTGTTTACCAACTGAAAGTAAAATAAAAGAGTAGA
Source organism: Erigeron breviscapus (assembly GCA_034093135.1). Classification (NCBI taxonomy): domain Eukaryota; kingdom Viridiplantae; phylum Streptophyta; class Magnoliopsida; order Asterales; family Asteraceae; genus Erigeron; species Erigeron breviscapus. The sequence goes on along the minus strand of CM067170.1, from coordinate 86,013,431 downwards.
TCTAGGTTGAGGATGAAGATCGGAAGGCGTTAGAAGCTCCAAAACCTCCTTGGGATCTGCAAAGTCGACCTAGGGTTTGATGTGGGCGGCTAGGGCTGCTGAATCGGCTCTCTCTTAGGGTTTTGAGGGCTGCTTCGGCTTAAATAGTGTTTAAAGTCGGTTGCTGAACTGGGCCGCCCAGCGGTGCTGGATGGGCTCCAGCGGCGCTGGGCATGGGCCAGCGAGGTGCCAGCGGCGCTGACAGCTCCTGCTGCTTCTCGTTTCGCTTCGTTCGGCTTCTGAATCACCCCCTTGTGTCTTGTAACTTCATAGGCTTCCATTTTGAGTCACTTGATGCCATTTACCCTCACTCGTATCTTCCGTGAACCTGTGTAAACATAGAATCTATTAAGTATCGATAGTTCCAGAATATTAACTCAAATAGATATTGAAATGAAGCCTTTCAATAGGGGTTTTTATCACAAAATGGACGCTCATCAGTGGGGTGTGTAAGCTTAGTCAAGTAGTCCATGATTGTGAGCTAGAATTAGAAGGCTATCCTTTTCTTATTGATCTCGTGCCGTTTGATATTGGTAGTTTCGATGTAATTGTGGGTATGGATTGGATGTCGACGGTTAATGCGGTGATCGAGTGTGGTGATAGAGTGGTTCAAATTCCTTTGTCTAATGGGGAGGTTTTGAGGGTGCAAGGTGAACAAGCGGATTCTTTGGAGGGTAGAGCTTTTAGTGTGACCGTCAAGAAGATAGAGTTGAAGACCGTACCAGTGGTGTGTGATTTTCTGGATGTTTTTCCGGATGACCTACCGGGATTACCCCCGTCTCGTCAACTCAATTTTTGCATTGATCTAGTTCCAAATGCTAGACCTATTGCCAAAGCTCCATATCGGTTAGCCTTAACCGAGATGCAAGAACTAGAAACTCAACTCCGTGAACTTCAAGAGAAAGGGTTCATCCGTCCGAGTCAATCGCCATGGGGAGCACCGATTTTATTTATGAAAAAGAAAGATGGCTCTTTTCGTATGTGTATCGATTACCGGGAGTTGAATAAACTCACGGTGAAGAACCGATATCCTCTCCCAAGAATTGATGACCTTTTTGATCAATTGCAAGGTGCAAGATACTTTTCCAAGATTGATTTGCGGTCGGGCTATCACCAATTGCGGGTTCATGAAGAAGATATCCCGAAGACGGCGTTTAGAACTAGATATGGGCATTTTGAGTTCACGGTTATGCCTTTTGGTTTGACCAATGCACCGGCGGTGTTTATGGACTTGATGAATCGTGTTTGTAGGCCCTTTTTGGATAAGTTTGTTATTGTCTTTATTGATGACATTCTTATCTATTCCAAGACGAAGGAAGAACACTCAAGTCATTGGAGGAGTATTCTTGAGTTCCTTAGAGCCGAGAAACTTTATGCCAAGTTCTCCAAGTGTGAGTTTTGGCTTGAAGAAGTCCATTTCCTTGGACACGTGGTGAGCAAAGACGGTATTCATGTTGATCCAAGCAAGGTAGAAGCGGTGAAAGAATGGAGAAGACCCGAAACGCCAACCGAGATTCGTCAATTTCTTGGTTTGGCGGGTTACTATAAAAGATTCATTGAGAATTTTTCGAGAATTGATTTACCTCTCACTCAATTGACTCAAAAAGATAGGAGATTTGAATGGGGTGAGAAACAAGAGCAAGCTTTCCAAGTGCTCAAAGACAAGTTGTGCAATGCACCGATTTTGAGCTTACCGGAAGGACCGGATGATTTTGTGGTTTATTGTGATGCTTCTGGTCAAGGGTTGGGTTGTATTTTGATGCAAAAGGGCAAGGTCATTGCCTATGCATCTTGACAATTGAAGATTCATGAGAGGAATTACCCGACTCACGATTTAGATTTGGGAGCGGTGGTTTTTGCTTTGAAGTGTTGGAGACATTATCTTTATGGCACCAAAAGTGTGATCTATACTGATCACAAAAGTCTTCAACATATTTTTGATCAAAATGAGCTTAATATGAGGCAACGGAGATGGTTGGAGTTATTTAGTGATTATGATTGTGAAATTCGCTACCATCCAGGTAAGGCGAATGTTGTTGCGGATGCTTTGAGTAGGAAGGAACGTGTGAAGCCGAGACGGTATAGGGCTATGAGCCTTACCGTGCAACGAAGTGTTAGAGATTCTATTATTGAAGTTCAAGGGATTGCAACCTTGCCGGTGAACTTTATTAATGAAGAACTCCATGGCTTGGAAGAGCAATTTGACCGAAATGATGATAATGGTTTGTGTTTTGTGGAGCGATTATGGATTCCTAAACTTGGTGGGCTTCGGGAGAAATTGATGAATGAAGCTCATAAGTCGGCTTATTCGGTTTATCCCGGATCTGACAAGATGTACTTTGACATGAGAGACTTATATTGATGGCCCGGTATGAAGAAGGATATAGCCAAATACGTTAGTGAGTGCCTTACTTGTTTGCAAGTGAAGGCCGATCACAAGAAACCACCCGGTTTACTAGTTCAACCGGTAACACCGGAGTGGAAGTGGGAAAGAATTGCTATGGACTTCATCACGAAGTTACCAAGGACTAGTAGTGGCCATGACACTATTTGGGTGATTGTCGACCGTTTGACTAAGTCGGCTCATTTCTTAGCCATCCGGGAGAACGACAAATTGATACTATGGCCCGTTTGTATATCAAAGAGGTAGTGTCCAAGCATGGGGTGCCAATATCCATCCTTTCCGATAGAGACACCCGGTTTACCTCTAAGTTTTGGAAGGCGTTTCAAAAGGCCATGGGTACTCGACTTGATATGAGTACGGCTTTTCATCCTCAAACCGATGGTCAAAGTGAAAGAACGATAGAATTTGGTGGGAATTGGGATGTGCATCTCCCATTGGTAGAATTTTCTTATAATAATAGCTACCATGCAAGTATTCAAATGGCGCCCTTTAGAGCTTTGTATGGTAGGAAGTGTAGGTCGTCGTTGGCATGGGCGGAGATTGGTGAAAGCCAACTCATCGGGCCCGAGATTGTTGTTGAAACAACAAAGGTGATCTCCCAAATTCATGAGAAATTGAAGGTGGCGCGTGAACGTCAAAAGAACTATGCCAATGTTAGGCGTAGACCCTTGGAATTTGAGGTTGGTGATTTTGTGCTTTTAAAAGTGTCGTTGTGGAAAGGTGTAGTCCGTTTTGTGAAACGTGGGGAGTTGGGTCCAAGGTACATTGGACCATTCAAGATCTTGGAACGTGTCGGTTTGGTAGCATATCGGTTAGAACTCTCTCACGAGTTAAGTGGCGTTCATAATGTGTTTCATGTGTCAAATTTGAGGAAGTGTTTGGCGGACCCGGCATTGCATGTGCCTTTGGAAGAAATCTGTGTTGATGACAAGTTGAAATTTGTTGAACAGCCGATAGAGATTTTGGATCGTGATACTAAGAAGCTAAAGAATACATGGCATACAATCGTGAAGGTTAGATGGCAAGCAAGGCGTGGCCCCGAGTTTACTTGGGAACGAGAGGATTCTATGCGTGCTAAGTACCCTCATTTGTTTAGTGAGCCTAGTGTAGATTGAATTTCGGGGACGAAATTCCTTTAACGGGGGAATGATGTAACACCTGTGATATTTGACTATGTTGACTATATTTGACTTTGTTTGACTATGTGAAAAATTGTGAATATAATTGGAATATCGATACTTTGGAACTTATGTGATTAATAAAAGTCGAGTTGATTTTATGATCTTTAGTGTAATTAATAATATTTTAGCATTTACATGTTTGGACGGGGTACCGTTTAGTAACTAGCTATTGGTAAAATTGTGCAAGAGTTGTGGGTGGGGGTGTAGTGGCCCCAAACTCCCATCCCACCTCCATTTCCCTTTCCTTATCCTTACACACACACACACACACACACACACACACACACACACACTCCTTTCTCCCTCTAATCTCAAGAACACACACACACAAAACACACACTCTCATCATTTCTCTTCAAATTTTCGGATCTAAGACTTCATCTAACATCAAAAGTGTAAGATTTTTGTTAAATAATAATTCCCTATCTCTAAACTTCAAGAACTTTGGGTTAAATCAAGTGTTCATCTCATCTTAAGCCCCAAAATCGGATTTGAAGCTTCAGGTCGATTTGGTAAGTGTTACTTAGCTCAAAATCATCTTCATATGTTGTTTATTATGTCTCTTGGTCGAATCTGAACATTTTGGGTCATCTTGGTTGTCAAATTAAGGTTTTGTTCAAATTAGGGATTTAGGTTGGATTTGGGTTGGATTTGTGTTTTGGAAAGGATTTGGTGATGGGTTTTGTCTAAAATGTGTTAGTAACATACTTAGTAGCTTCCAAATGGTTCCAAGATGGTCAAAACGGGTTTTGGGTTAAATTAGGGTTTCCTAGGGTTTTAAATTGGGTCAAGAACGGATTTGAGCAAGGTTGTCGTTATAAATCGAGTTTGTGATGTGGGTTATGTTCACTTATTCTTGGAAATGAGTTTGGAAACAGCTCCTAGTCGAATTTGAGGTCAAAAGAGGATTGGGTCGAATTTGGGTGTGTTTGGTTACAAGGTTTCAGCTAGTCAAAAAGTGTGCAGGCCTGTTTTGAATACGCCGTAACTTGTTCGTTAGAGATCTTCAAGAGTCAAACCTTACATATCTGAGAAGGTCTTTGAGCCCTCTACATTTGTTAAGAACTAAGTTTTGTCTCAATAAGTCGTCTTGTATGCCAAAAGTAGTCTACAAAACTGTAAGTAGTCAAGAAAAACTGAAAGTAGTCTACAAAACTGAAAGTAGTCTACAGAGTTGTGGGTGGGGGTGTAGTGGCCCCAAACTCCCATCCCACCTCCATTTCCCTTTCCTTATCCTTACACACACACACACACACACACACACACACTCACCACACCACACAACACACACACACACAACACACACACACACACACACACACACACACACACACACACACACACACACACACACACACACACACACACACACACACACACACACACACACACACACACACACACACACACACACACACACACACACACACACACACACACACACACACACACACACACACACACACACACACACACACACACACACACACACACACACACACACACACACACACACACACACACACACACACACACACACACACACACACACACACACACACACACACACACACACACACACACACACACACACACACACACACACACACACACACACACACACACACACACACACACACACACACACACACACACACACACACACACACACACACACACACACACACACACACACACACACACACACACACACACACACACACACACACACACACACACACACACACACACACACACACACACACACACACACACACACACACACACACACACACACACACACACACACACACACACACACACACACACACACACACACACACACACACACACACACACACACACACACACACACACACACACACACACACACACACACACACACACACACACACACACACACACACACACACACACACACACACACACACACACACACACACACACACACACACACACACACACACACACACACACACACACACACACACACACACACACACACACACACACACACACACACACACACACACACACACACACACACACACACACACACACACACACACACACACACACACACACACACACACACACACACACACACACACACACACACACACACACACACACACACACACACACACACACACACACACACACACACACACACACACACACACACACACACACACACACACACACACACACACACACACACACACACACACACACACACACACACACACACACACACACACACACACACACACACACACACACACACACACACACACACACACACACACACACACACACACACACACACACACACACACACACACACACACACACACACACACACACACACACACACACACACACACACACACACACACACACACACACACACACACACACACACACACACACACACACACACACACACACACACACACACACACACACACACACACACACACACACACACACACACACACACACACACACACACACACACACACACACACACACACACACACACACACACACACACACACACACACACACACACACACACACACACACACACACACACACACACACACACACACACACACACACACACACACACACACACACACACACACACACACACACACACACACACACACACACACACACACACACACACACACACACACACACACACACACACACACACACACACACACACACACACACACACACACACACACACACACACACACACACACACACACACACACACACACACACACACACACACACACACACACACACACACACACACACACACACACACACACACACACACACACACACACACACACACACACACACACACACACACACACACACACACACACACACACACACACACACACACACACACACACACACACACACACACACACACACACACACACACACACACACACACACACACACACACACACACACACACACACACACACACACACACACACACACACACACACACACACACACACACACACACACACACACACACACACACACACACACACACACACACACACACACACACACACACACACACACACACACACACACACACACACACACACACACATACACACACACACACACACACACACACACACACACACACACACACACACACACACACACACACACACACACACACACACACACACACACACACACACAACTACAAAAACTGAAAGTAGTCTACAAAAACTGAAAGTAGTTTATGAATGAGCCAAGTAGTCTATGAATGAGTCGAGTAGTCTACAAAAGAATCTTTTGAGCTTTTTGATCTTCCATGGTCCTTAAGTCGAGCCATACCTTCTTGTACATATTCTTTCGGGTCCATTGATTTCTTGTTCGAGTCTCCTGAGTCGTTCACGGTTGGGAGTCATGGCTAGAACAAAGTGAGACCCTTAACTTGTATTGTAATGTATATATTGATAGGTTGAGGACATTTGACGGTCGTTGGACGTTTATAGCTTGACTTATACTTGTAATTGCTTGAGTCAAGGTGAGTTTCGTAGCCCCTTTCTTTGTGGAACTTTGGGGTGGAAAGTGTACTCGTTTTAATAAAACTTATGTCGATTACAATGTGATGCATGATATGAGAACTAATGTGTTGTTTGAAAGGTAAACACGATGCTATTTGTGATTATTGAGCTGGAATAAAGATACTTGAACTATCCGCACAATTTGGTGTCCCGTGAGGACTTGTGAGCTTGAATATGTATACACTTCGCCAAATTGTGTGTCCCTCGGGACTTGTGAGCTTGAATATGTATACACTTCGCCAAATTGTGTGTCCCTCGGGACTTGTGAGCTTGATGAACGTTCATTGTGGTGATTATGGATTTGTGATCTTGTGTTTTTTTTTGACTTGGTTGTGTGTTTGTGTGATCTTATGGAGATTCTTTGTGCCCTATATTATCAAGTTTGCGATATGTGCTTCGATTGGCTCTTATATTATCGTATGACTTGTTATCGGCACTTTTGGAACTTGATACTTGTTTGATGCTTAAACCTACGAACTCACCAACCATGTGTTGACTCGATTTAGTACACTTTTCAGGTGAACAAGTAGAACAAAGGTGTGCCGGTTGATTGCATGATAAGCTAGGATTGGACCTGGACTATTTTGGATCCGTGATCCTTTGATCCCGTGTATGGGTTAGGCTTAGGATCGTTAGCCATCTTTTAAACTATATTTTTGTAAACTATTGATGGTGTTGTGCTCCTTATGCTTACTTTTGATTTGGAACATGTACTTAACTTTATTTGTTGAATGGATAGTCCAATCCTTTGTTGCATATAGTTTGTCTCTACATAATCTCCATGTCACGCTATGCTTTTCTCAACATCCCATGTATTCCGCCTTGTTGGGGTGTTACACACAATAAGTGATGATGAAGATTATTTTTGGGCAGAAAAAGTGTGATGAAGATTGTTTTTGTTGAGGCAGAGAATGGCAGGGTTCGGGTTTATCTCAGATCCATCAACATCAGGGGTTTGTTGTAGTTCCATATTTTGTTTGAATTTTCTTCTCTTTTTTTTTAATTTCAAATGAATCTTTAGGATTTATTTTTTTCTTGAATTTATGTGGGTGCACACCAAGTGTTTGACAAAACTCCTATTAGAGGTTGTTTGTGTATTTTTGTGTTATCAAAAAGTATAAGCCAAAGCAAAGTGTTTTGATTGTGTGAAAGGCTTATATAAAAAGAGAAAATGTCAAATAAGCTCAAGCTTTTAACCATTTTTTTGGGGCTTTTAAAAAAAATTAAAAATGTTTCTGGTAAGTGTTGAAATACCCCCAAATATAGCTCCAGTTGGCAGCAGAAAATAACCATTAGAATTTGTATCATGAGTATTTAGGCATTTATTACTTTGTTTACATATATAATTTGATGTTTGGATATATTAGTTTATGATCTTTTAGTTATTTGTTCTTTTTTTATGTGTGCAGATATTGGTTTTGGTGGATGATATTTGTAACACCATGACGAATCATTGCTCTTGCTTTTCTGATACAATTGGTGTGTTTAGATTGGCTATGATGACGTGTTTTCATTGATAAAAAATAGAGTTTATGTGTTCGTTGGCATGGCATTTGAGGTGTGTATGTGACATTGCTGTCACATGCCAACCTTCTTTATTGCAGCTGTTAGGACCAGTTTCAGTGAAACTGGCCAGTCTCCAGTTGCACCTGGAGACCAAGAAGATTTGTCCAGAAATATATTGAAGTCCAGTTGCATCGTACAGTTAACGCAACTGAAGACTTCCTCCAGTTAAGAACTGACCAGTTGAAGAATCCTTCCAGTTAGAGTCGAAGACAACAAGTGGAAGATAGAGAATGACAATGGCAGCGAAGCCCAGTTGACATTCTAGTCAGTTACAAACTGGAGACCGTCAGTGGAAAGCTCTTACAAAGCTTTACACTGATTACGAGGAATTGACTTTTATGCTTTATGTGCTTTTACCCGGATAATAAGATTTATCTTATTATTTAAATACAAAAAGGTACATAAAGCTGGTTGAATAAAGTTGCTTTATACTGCAACTTTACACTGCATTTTAAGGAATTAAATGTTATTCCTTAAATGCTCCCAACCATATTTGTACGGCCAAAGTTAACATCCCAATGTTAACTTTGCCTATAAATACAAGTCATTGCACAACAAGAATAACAAGTGAGATAACACACTTCACACTTTGCATACCTGCAATATTCTTGGTGAACTTGTGCAATCTTCTCTCAATCGTAAAAATGAACATTTCACAACTTTAAGTGTTTCGATTGTTTAGAGAAATTCCAAGTGTAGATCAATTGTAGTTCATAGGTTGTTAGGATATTTACATACTTGTATTATCTTGGTTCCGCAACAACCTTGTAAAAGCATCTGGAAAGAACTATGATGCATTTTCTAGAACTATTGATGCCCAGAAGAATGCATGGAAATCTGGAGATCTGGAAATGGCAGCTCTCATACCAGATCTTCATGCATTGCCTCCAGCTCTCAGGGTTGAAACTTCTTATGATCAACCTGAAGCTGTTAAAACTGAACCCATTGAGACCCCCCCCATTGAGGTTAAACCTGGAGCCAAACAGGCTAGTGCTCCAGTTAAAAAGGCCACTGGTAACAAGCCTTTACCTCAAAAGTCTAAGGAGTCCAAGACCCAAAAGACTAAAACTCCTGCTGAACCAAGGTCCAAGGTTCAGCAGCCTGATGAAAACAATATTTTGTTTAAACTGGAAAGTCAACTCCAACTTTTGTCTCGACAGGTTCAGAGTTGTACTGCCCGGATTAAAAATCTGGAAGGAGGTTCATCACCTCCAGTTTTAAAACAAAATATTAAACCCTCCTCAAAACCAAAACAAAAGAATGTTCCATCTGGAACTAAATCTGATAAGAAAAAGGGGAGCAGGTATCAAATACCAATCGTTTTTACTCCTGCACCTGGATCTGGTGAAAAAGATCCAGATGTAGTCTTCAGTTTACCTCCACAATAATCAACTGTCACTTCTGTAGAGAAGTCCAGTGAACCCATCAAGAAAAGATGGGTTCACAAAAATAACTGATGATTTTTGTGGGTGTGCAGGGCGATCGAAAGAAGAATATCTGGTATCTGGACAGCGCTGCTGGCTGGACTATGACCGGATGTAAGCCCCTGCTTGAAGAGTTCACTGTCCAAGATGGACCGACAGTGACGTTTGGTAATGATCAAAGTGGAAAGACTGAAGGATATGGTGTGCTCAATAACGGACAGGTCGAATTCGAAAGAGTTGCATTTGTGAATGGTTTGAAATACAACCTGATCAGTGTCAGCCAACTTTGTGATGATGGCTACAGAGTTTTGTTCGATATTGCTCAAGGCACCATATTTAACAAGGATTGGAAAGTGGTGATGGTTGCACCAAGAAAAGGAAATGTGTACATGGATATGGAACCAACTCCAAAAGAGCAGTGCTTCTATACCAAGGCTGATGAGGACACCAACTGGCTGTGGCATAAAAGATTATCCCATCTTAATTTCAAAAATATTAACAAGCTGTCTCGCAAACAACTGGTTGATGGGATACCTCAAATTTCTTTCAATAAAGAAAAGCCATGTCCAGGGTGTGAGATGGGCAAGCAAAAAAGGGCCAGTTTCAAGACTAGGCAAAACTTTAGCATCACTGAACCTCTTCACATGCTACATATGGATCTCTTTGGTCAAGTGAATGTTCAAACTAGAGCTAGAAAGAAGTACACTCTAGTTGTGGTCGATGAATTCACCAGATACTGTTGGGTGGTATTCCTCAGATCCAAAAGTGATGCACCTGCTGAAATCATCTCTCTCATCAAAAGAATTGAACTCAAGTATACTCGAAAAGTCTGTCAGTTGCGAAGTGATAATGGTACTGAATTTCAAAATAAGGTACTTGAAACATTTTGCAATGACACTGCATCTCTCAAAACTTTTCATCAGCACACTCTCCAGAGCAGAATGGAGTTGTGGAAAGAAAGAATCGCACACTGATAGAAGCAGCCAGAAGTATGTTATCTGAATCAGGTCTTCCCACCAGTTTTTGGGCTGAAGCAGTTGCAACTGCTTGTCACACCCAAAACCGGTCATTCTACATCAAGAGACATAAGAAGACTGCCTATGAAGTACTCAGGAATCGTAAACCAAATATTGGATATTTTCATGTATTTGGTTGTCCAGTTTATATTTTAAACGATTCCAGTCAGCTTGGAAAGTTTGATGCAAAAGCTGATGAAGGGGTATTTTTAGGTTATTCAGATATTCGAAAGGCCTTTAGAGTTTATAATTATAGACTCCAAAAGGTTCATGAGACAATTCATGTCACATTCGACGAATCAACTGATGCAATCAACAAAAGACCAAGCCTTGATATCTCTCCAATCGTTCCAATAAATTTTGGTGAAACTGACCAAGTTCATCAGTCAGTTGTTTTACCAAAAGATGTTTCCAGTTACAACAAATTGGAACCAGTTAAGAAGAAGAGCACCACCAGTGACACATCATTCTATCCCTCCATCAATTTCAACTTATCACAAGAATTGGTGATTGGATCTGATGTACGTGCCACTCCAATATCAGCACCAGTTCAAACTCCAACTTCTCCATTTCTTCAAGAAATGCCTTTTAATGAAGAATTTCATGATGCAAATCGTGACCTCATTGACTCTGATGAGGACGTAGAAGTAGTTTGGACAGATCCTCCTCCAGAAGCTGCTGCAACTGAAGAAGATCGCCAGGTGACTTGCACTGATATTGTGTTACACCAGCCTAGTCAATACACTAGATGGACTCGAGCACATCCAATTGAACAGATTGTGGGAGATCCAAATAGTGGGGTTCAGACTAGAAGAGCCACCAATGAGCAATGCTTAAACGTCACCTTCTTATCACTAATTGAACCAAAGAAGATTGACGAGGCTATGGCAGACCCAAGCTGGGTGGAAGCTATGCAAGAAGAGCTCGTCCAGTTTGAAAGGAACAATGTTTGGGAGCTTGTTCCTTGTCCACCATGGTTAAAGAAAGAACCCATTGGTACAAGATGGGTCTACCGAAACAAGATGGATGAAGATGGCCATGTTGTAAGAAACAAGGCCAGATTAGTTGCCCAGGGTTATTGTCAAGCAGAAGGCGTTGACTTTGATGAAACTTTTGCTCCAGTTGCAAGACTTGAAGCCATCAGAATATTTCTGGCTTATGCAGCCCATCTGCAGTTTAAGGTCTTCCAGATGGATGTCAAAAGTGCGTTCCTTAATGGAACATTGGAAGAAGTTGTGTATGTTAAGCAGACTCCAGGCTTCATCAACGAGAAGCATCCTCACTGGGTCTATAGACTGAACAAAGCTTTGTATGGTCTTAGACAAGCCCCAAGAGCCTGGTATGATACTTTAACTAAACATCTTCTTAAAAATGGCTTTCAAAGAGGTGCAATAGATAATACCTTATTTATCTTGAAAGAAAAAGGTAATATCTTATTGGTACAAATTTATGTTGATGACATTATATTTGGTTCAACTGATGATGCAATGTGTAAAAAGTTTTCTAAAATCATGTCATCTGAGTATGAGATGAGTTTAATGGGAGAATTAACATTTTTCTTAGGTCTTCAGATTAAGCAAACTGAAAATGGAATTTTCATAAACTGTTAGAAATTCAAAATAGTGCTTAGTTGTATTTGAAAATAGTGTATTTTGTGTAAATATTGTTAGGTTGAGGGGGAGCTTTTGTAATATACTTAGAGTATAAATACCCCTCAAACCTTTATTCCTTGTAACCTTTTTCCCACTTCTGATTATCAATCAAACCAGACTTTCCACACACACACCTTTCTCTCTCAAGAACACACACTAAAACACACACTATCCACCATTAATGAACTTTCATCTTCCGCACATTAAACACGAATTAATAGGTTTTAACAAGTGGTATCAGAGAAAAACAACAATCTGTTGACGATCCAGAACAAATTTCATACAGATTGATGCAAATTTTGTTCAAAATTGAGAATTCGTGTTCATTTATAACCGTTTTTAACTGCTACTGTTCTTCACCAATTAAACCTCAATTTTCACTCAATTTTCCTGTTTTTGCTCACAGATACATTCTAAATCATCTCTAAAAACATCCTGTCAAGTTTCAGAATCCAATTCACAGTATTGATCAAAATCCAAATTTTCTGGAAAGTTGATGAGATTTTGAATTATCAGTTTGAGTTGATTTATGCAATGGATTTGTTTATAGGGTTGTGCGCGATCATATTCTGAACATTTCTGGGCTTGAATCGAGTTATAACACTCAAAATTGAGTGAATTATAAGCAAATTAGTGAAATAATCGACTATTTTGTCTTTTCTGGTGTTCTTGCAGATTTTCTTTCAAGACGATCTTCATGACTCTAAGACGATCTCTCCAAGATCGTTTTGTAAAATTTTTTATTGGTTCTGTGTGAACTGTGTGTGGTGGATTTTAATTGGGTAACTAATCTCTTTGAGATTGGTTCTGCTCAACATTTTCTTTACTTAGAAAATTTTTCAAGTTACAAGTTCTTAAGACGATCTTCAAACTAGACCGTCTTATTTCCTTCCTCAACAAAGTTTGTAAGACGATCTTCTCATAAGATCGTTCTAATTTCCTAAGACGATCTTCTCATAAGATCGTTCTACCATTTCCTTTACTTAGAATATTTTCAACAAAAGTTTCTAAGACGATCTTCTCATAAGATCGTTCTACCATTTCCTTTACTTAGAATATTTTCAACAAAAGTTTCTAAGACGATCTTCTCATAAGATCGTTCTACCATTTCCTTTACTTAGAATATTTTCAACAAAAGTTTCTAAGACGATCTTCTCTCAAGATCGTCCTACCATTTCTATACTTAGAAAATTTTCAACCAGTTTTATAAGACGATCTTACTCAAGATCGTTCTAAGTTCCAAATCCTAAGACGATCTTCTTCAAGATCGTTTTAATTCCAACATTTTTTTTCAAAAATAATTACAAATCTTTGTTTATTCATTTCAGGGACAACAATGAAGAATTCAGAGCTTAAAATCAGAAAGGAGTTTTTAGCCAAACAACAAAATATGAAACCATGGCTATTCGGAGATATTGATGCTGATTCTGAAGATCTCACATGCTTAATGACATCTGACATTTCAACAACCAATCTTTCACAAAATAGTTCACAAACAACAACAAGTGAGGAACAATTCATCTCCACAGATGATTACTTGTCTGTCCAAACCACTGCTGATACTTTGACAAAGCAAAATCTTACTTTGAAAAATAATTTGAAAATGGCTAAACAAGAGTTTGATAAAATCAATGAAAATTTTTCAGAACTCTCAATAGCTCATGAAGCTCTCAAAGTGAATTATGATTCTTTAAAAGAAATGCATTTGTCAAGTAACAGTTCTCAGGTTGTTTCACCCAATGCTCAATTGACCAACAAATGTCAAGACCTTGAAAAAACTGTTCATTCACTCAATCAAACCATTGAAACTTTAAAGCTTGAGAAAGCCAATGAATGGTTAAGAGCAAATGCAAGACAAGCTGATGTTGAGTTTCTCACAAATAAAATGAAAGATTTTAGACCCAATTGTGAAAAACATGAAAGACAGATTTCTGATCTAAACAGTACTTGTTTTCTCAAAGGAGTTGAAATTGAGACTCTTCAAAAACAAGTTGAGGATTTGAAAACAAACATTTTGTTCTATCAAGAAAAAATCTATAAAGTTGAACAAAATCCTCTTCTGAATTTCACTGCTTATTACAATAAGTCAAAGATTGATAGATCAGAACTCCTTCTTGGGTTGGGTTATGAGAATCCAACACACTTAAGCAAAATTCAAAAAGAAGACATTGGTCCACTTTACAATGAAAAATGTCTCAGACTTGGCATGATTCAAGAGTTTATTAGACCATCTGAGGATGACTTTGAGTCAGATGATGTTGAAAGACAACAACCAAACAGATTTCAGATTGATTATGTTGCTATTAATGACACATACAGGAAAACTCATAAAAGATCCATCTATGAGTTAGAAGAAATAGACAATATTTCAATTCTTGAAAATGAGTCTCAAAATGATTGTTCAAAACAAATTTCTGAAAGATTTTACATTCCAACCACCATATTGGAAAAAGAAATTGAAGGTTTAAAACAAAAGATTGAGTCTCAACAACAAGTCATTGAACATCTGAAAACTCAAAATCATACTCCAAAGGTAAGTGAGACCACCAAGATTCAAATGATGCATGATCTAACTTCTGTTGATTGCTCCACTCCAGTCAAAGGGAGTGAGAATTTTAAAGATATGCAGATTGATAGCATCTCTCCTGAAGAGATTCATGATATGTCCACTTCCATGCTATCATCATTCTTTCAAATTGAAGAGAAAGTTCAAGCTTTGAAAGCTAAACATCGTGCTTCTGTCAAGAAAATACTTTCTTTTGATACCCCTGTGATCACCTCTGTTGATCAAAATAAAGTGAACTTAGAGCAAAAGATTGAGATTCCTACTGATCTTAAGGCTGAAGCAAAAGCATTAATTGAAAAATGGACAAACAAAAATGTTTTCAAATCAGAAGTTCAAACCAAAGGAATACAATTTACTTATCCAGATTTTTCTGTTGAAGAATTTGATAAGTTTTTGAAAACTGATCATGTTTTTGCACCAGAAGTTGAAAAAGAGCTTGAAAAACTCTCACCCAAAAAGCCTAAATCAAAGAAGGAATCTAAATCTAAGTTTGCTCCAACTTCATTTTATTTACCCAAAGGTCAGTATGCAACAACTGTCAAAGGTAAGAAAACTTTTTCTGCTAACTCAAAGCTCAAAGTTGATACTTTATCTGTTTCTAGAACCTCTGCTTCTAAGGCTATCTCTCAATCTAGTTCTTTACCTAAGATATCTAAAACTAGCCAAGATTTGCTAATAAAAGATACATCCAATGGTATAACTAGTTATAGAGATCAGTATGGTTGGTTCACTGTTAAAAATCAAAAGAAACAGCATAACAAATCTTCCACCAAGAAAACACAAAATCAGAATATGTTTTTATCTCCTCGAACTAATTCCAAGAATTTATCTGATACAGGAGAGAAGACATCAGATAGTACCCATAAGTGGATTCCTAAATCATCAGTTAGAAGAAATTGGATGGCTAATGATTACAAGAAGGAAGTTCCTGATAGGAAAATTAATTCAAATTTGAGTAATCTAGCTAAACCATGGTCGGTAAGAAATTCTAAACCTTCTACTGTGATTTCTAAACCTTTGATTGTTGATTCCAATGGGATTGTGGTGAATCTAAAGAATAAACCTCTTGTTCGAAAACCTCATTTATATACTTTGAATGATTCCACTAACCCCAAAGGACCCATTCAAAGGTGGGTACCTAGAAAAACCTAATTTTGTTTTGCAGGTAATAAAGGTCTGTGTTTAGTATTTCAATCTCGGATACTATTTAACACATGATCCTGGAATGAGTTTCTTTTCAAGAAACAATCTCAAATAAGTGCTTGTTACCAATGCGCTTACTTGCCTCTGCATGTTCTGTACAAATCCTTCATCTCTTTCTCTTTCATTCATTATCTGTCAAACATTGATGCTATGCTTATGTGCAATGTGCTTAAATATCATGCAATGTTTGAGGGGAGAAAAAGGATAATTCATGAATAAAGGGGGAGTTTGTGTATTTGCACCATTTGAAGAGAACTCATTGTTTATTTTAGAAAAACCAAAAAGATTTTTTTTCAATTAGAAAAACTCATTGTTTATTTTAGAAAAACCAAAAAGATTTTTTTCAATTAAGAAAAACCAAAAATAAAATTTTTTTTCTTTCAATTTTATTTTACACTTAGTTTAAATAAAAGTTTTTTTTGTTTTGGTGTTGGTATGATTAAACAAAACCTAAGCCCAATTTTTTCTTTTACCATAAGCCCATTTTCTTAAAAGATCAAAGCCCATTTTTTCTTAATCCATATTCTTCAAGACGGGTCAAAACTCACCCGACCCAACTAATCGGGTTTCCTCTTCCTTAAGGAAGAGGGAAACTAATTAGTTTTTTTTTTTCATTTCTTAATTTTTTCCAGTTTCCCATACACTCTCTCAAATCATTTCAAAAACATTGTTGGTTGATCATTGAAAAAGGATAAGGGTTTTGTTGGTAATCTCTTTCTAAGCATTTTATTCCATAATCACTTTGTCTACAGATCACTTATTCAAGTAAGAAACTGCACTTAAATGTTGAATTTATTTTGTTCATTTCTTGAATTTTTGATTGACTGGTAATAAAACTGTGATGTTGGATTGATCTAGATGCATGTCTAGGCTATATGTGTATGTTTATTACATGTTTCTATGCTTAGTATTGAGATTTCGAAAATTCAAAAACCTGAAACTCATAGTGTTTTATGAAGAAGACGACCTAAGACGATCTTCGAGTTGTTTTTAGGTTATTTGTCTTGATTTTAGTGATTGGGTTGTGATTGATTACTTCCTGTTATTCATATAAATGTTTTGTTATGCTTAAAATGAATCATATTTGTGTTAAGCAAAACCTGTTTGGAAATAAAATGATTTTGGCAAAGTCCTTGTATTTTCGATGTCTTTTTGTCTCTAAGACGATCTTGCCCAAGACCGTCTTAAATTCCAGATCGACTTGGAAATAAAACGATCTTGCCAAGATCCTTTTAGTTTCAATTTCTCATTTCATTTGCCATGTAACCCTTGAGACCAAGACCAAGACGATCTTGTCAAGATCATTGAACTTGTAACACCCCAACATGGCGGAATCATGGGGTATCACTTAGAAATAGCACATCACGACATGGGAATTATGTAGAGTCAACTATATGAAAACATAAGATCGAAACGATCCATAAACTCGTACAAACGTATACATTCATCAACATTCATCAAATACACGTTCAATCAATAATAAAAGGAAGTTCAAATCAATAATAGTTGATCCTAAAAGTAACCCATTAAAGGGAGAATAAGGATCACGGATCCAGAAAGTCCAAAGATAGTCCAAACACTAGTAATGCAAGCATCTATTCATCCATTTTGTCTCTGATTAACTTGATTACCTGAAAAGTGTACTAAAGAGCGTCAACATAAAGTTGGTGAGTTCGTAGGGACATATAACAAGGAATAAACGTATCGGGAAATACAACCGTTAACGATATACGAGGATTAGAATACCTAATCACATCAAGAAAACCCTAAAAGGGTATACGTTAGCACAACATCAACACATATCACGATTCCACACGTTTCAGCACGACTTACATGTCTTTCAAAGGCGTGTACAACAACAACAACAACAACAACAACAACAACCACAACCACATGACTTATGTGTCTTTCAACGGCATGTATAACAGTGCGACTTACATAACGAGTAACGCGCTAACGATGCGACTTATATAATAAATAATGCGCTAACATATCCATATCAACAATTCAATCATATAATCAATCAAATCAACAATTAAGCAAATTGACATCTCTGTCCATATCATAACAAGTGAATCAACCAACAAATACGATGCACATACACTTCTTATAATTATACATTAAAGGAATAATCGATGCTTATATATAGGGTCACCCGCAGCCTTCCCACCACATCTACTATTCATAAAAAGTATAATTATCTTCCATGTATGTACAACTATCTAAAGCATAACAAGTATTCATAACTAAGTCAAAGTTAACCGAGCAACAAGTCAATACATTAAACAAACAATCAATTAACAAGCATGTACACTTTTCAGCCCGAATCTCAATTGAGTAGGGAGGGTTTACGAAACTCACCTTATTGTTGATATTTCAACAGCAAAATAGAAGAGATTGATGTAGTTAACGATGACGAGCGAGTCAACTGGCCACGTTACGTATTCCCTAATTTCAATGTGAATAGATTTATATTCGTGCTAAATTCCAAATATAGATATACAACTATAAGGATTTATTAATACGCTTGTCAACGTAATTTTTGTTATAAAAGTTTAAGGGACTAAATTGTCAAATGTCCAAAGTATAAGGACGAAAAATGATACCTTTGAAAGTGTAGGGTAAAAATGTAACTTTCCGTATGTAATACGTATCCGTAGGATATATAAAGTATTCCTCTGATATTTCTAAATCCTTTTGAAGTATTTTTAAATAATAGGATTAATACGAAGAATGTATTAATCTTGTAACGAATAGATGTTTTCAATAGCAGAGATATGAAAAGATACCTTGAATGGTATGTATTATAATCAATACAAAATGTATTGATTACAATTGAAGAGATACCTTAAATGGCAGGAAAAACCAGCATTTTATTTCCAAGTTGTGTTAGGGTTGGCCTTGGGTCGTGAAGAATACCGGGGCGGATTAAGTTGCTTAGTGATTGCTTATGCAAACTTTTCGCGAACTACCTTCCATTCCTCCAGCATAAGCCAAAGAGGCCCAAGGTGCAATCACTTTCGGAAACATTGTGCGGTTAAAAGCGTATCGAGGATATATTCTATCCATAAATCAAACAATTCGAAAATACGAAATAATTCACAGATGGTGAATAGTAATTATGTGAATTAGGATAGTTAGGTATATAACTATGCCCTTGTTTATATACCATAATAAGTATTTAAAATGATTTAATAAAAGTTTTACGATTTCTCGTACTTTTGCTAATAATTCATTTTTCGCAATAGTAACAATATTTCAATATTCATATATAAAAGCGATAGTTACCGTATTTAAATGCAATTATGTATCAATTGAGTATAAAATTAAGTTGACAAGCATTTCAATACATAACATATATTTCTAAAATCATAGAGCAAAGTATAGTAAGGTTTTATAAAAATACTTACAAGAAAGGAGAGTTTATGTACTCTAAGATCAAACTTTCGACGTATGAAGAACACGACTTCTGATTCAAATGAAATTTGCCCAAGACTTGGACTTGTTTACTTAATAATTGAAGATTATTCCCAACCCAAATTGAGTATTATAACTAGAGCTTTTGAAGATCTTAGAGAGATTTGTTGATAACAACTTCTCTTGACGATTTTTGGCGAACTTTGAGATCAAAGCGACTTTGCTTATACTAGAACAATCAAGTGTTCTTTGAAACTTATAACAAGAAGGGAAAGGATGATTTTAGACTTATAGAATGCTAAATTGAGAGAGAATGAAGTTTAAGGTGTGAGTTTTTATGATAACTTAAGCCTAGTATTTATAGTAAATAAAATGGAGTTAAATATAATAAAAATGATGTACATTCTTGACTTTGTAACCTCATGGAATTAAGTATGATAAAATTAGTATCCATTCTTGACTTTGTAACCTCATGGAATTAAGTATGATAAAATTAGTATCCATTCTTGACTTTAACAACTTATGATCAGATTTTTAAAGATATTTAGAGGTTTATAACTTTGTTACTAAGTAAAGGAAAGTGCTAGGAAGTTTCCTCATGGAGGTGTATGGTTTTACTAGCTTTGGAAGTAAGTTTTCTTAACAATTTACACAACAATTGTCTACTAGTAACATTATTCAACTAATAAATCAAATATAGCTTGTGACAATTTCACGAGTATTCCTACTTTCCATAAAGTATGTCGGCTTTGTCCTATTAATGGAATTATTAGATAACCACCGACACTGTTTACCGTACATTATACTTAAGGTTTTGTATATACGTTTTCCTTGTTACTACAGTTACTCAATCATTTTCTATAATAAAATTTTTATAACACGTATGGGCCAATATTCACATATACGGTACTATTCACAATACATTACTATTCACGTATACGGTTACTATTCACAAATACGGTTACTATTCACAAATACGGTTACTATTCACAAATACGGTACTATTCACAAATACGGTACTATTCACAATACGGTTACTATTCACAAATACGGTTACTATTCACATACGGTACTATTCACAAATACGGTTACTATTCACAAATACGGTTACTATTCACAATATACGGTTACTATCCATAAATCAAACAATTCGAAAATACGAAATAATTCACAGATGGTGAATAGTAATTATGTGAATTAGGATAGTTAGGTATATAACTATGCCCTTGTTTATATACCATAATAAGTATTTAAAATGATTTAATAAAAGTTTTACGATTTCTCGTACTTTTGCTAATAATTCATTTTTCGCAATAGTAACAATATTTCAATATTCATATATTTTCTCAAAAATCATTTACATTAAATTTATAAGTCAAATCTAGTCAAATTTCACAAATGTTACATTATTCCCCAGTTAAAAGGATTTCGTCCTCGAAATCTAGATTGCATCAAATAAAAATATACTTTACTTGATTTATATTTTGTCTTAGTGACAATTAATCGATATTAGAGGACATGGCATCTACGTATATATTCTACATTAGACAATCACACATAATTAATAGAAAGATACAAGGCGTATCCCTAATTGATGCCTTCTATTCTCAACAGAGTAGGATGATCTTGCACACAATCCTAAACACGATTAGCATTTATAATTAGCATTTATAACATCCTACAACTTGTACTTATGAAGAAATCAATAGTTTGTACACCTATAGTATAGTATAGACTACTTACACATCTATGGTATAGTTAGCATTTATAATTAGCATTTATAATTAGCATTTATAATTAGCATTTATAATTAGCATTTATAATTAGCATTTATAATTAGCATTTATAATTAGCATTTATAATAGAATCCTTCTACTCTCAACAGAGTAGGATGATCTTGCACACAATCCTAAACACGATTAGCATTTATAATTAGCATTTATAACATCCTACAACTTGTACTTATGAAGAAATCAATAGTTTGTACACCTATAGTATAGACTACTTACACATCTATGGTATAGATGATCTGTCCGTACACAGGTAAGACTGACTATACAAAACTTTAAATTCACTTTATCTTCCGTATTTGATCGTTAGAAACGGCTCCTTCTTAGACTATATAATAATACCTTAGCATACTTTTCTCCATGCCATATCAACTTAACATTTTCCTTTCTTCAGAATCTAACCAAAACCCGAAACCTTATATCAAAAATGTTCCCTTTCCTAATCATGATATACATTATTATCATAGCGTGGTTAATTACTGTGGCTCAACTTCCATTGAATGAGGCTATTCAGTGGTTAGTAGCGTTTGTTCTTGGCGTGGTTCCCTTACTGTTTGTCACCACTTGGGTTTCTTTGTATGGTTTTACTAGCTTTGGAAGTAAGTTTTCTTAACAATTTACACAACAATTGTCTACTAGTAACATTATTCAACTAATAAATCAAATATAGCTTGTGACAATTTCACGAGTATTCCTACTTTCCATAAAGTATGTCGGCTTTGTCCTATTAATGGAATTATTAGATAACCACCGACACTGTGCCACCGACACTGTTTACCGTACATTATACTTAAGGTTTTGTATATACGTTTTCCTTGTTACTACAGTTACTCAATCATTTTCTATAATAAAA
Organism: Erigeron breviscapus; assembly: GCA_034093135.1. Lineage (NCBI taxonomy): Eukaryota > Viridiplantae > Streptophyta > Magnoliopsida > Asterales > Asteraceae > Erigeron > Erigeron breviscapus. Next base: position 85,990,676 of record CM067170.1, on the reverse strand, counting down.
TTTTTATAACACGTATGGGCCAATATTCACATATACGGTACTATTCACAATACATTACTATTCACGTATACGGTTACTATTCACAAATACGGTTACTATTCATATATTTTCTCAAAAATCATTTACATTAAATTTATAAGTCAAATCTAGTCAAATTTCACAAATGTTACATTATTCCCCAGTTAAAAGGATTTCGTCCTCGAAATCTAGATTGCATCAAATAAAAATATACTTTACTTGATTTATATTTTGTCTTAGTGACAATTAATCGATATTAGAGGACATGGCATCTACGTATATATTCTACATTAGACAATCACACATAATTAATAGAAAGATACAAGGCGTATCCCTAATTGATGCCTTCTATTCTTAACAGAGTAAAATGAACTCGTATGATTCTAAATAGAATCCTTCTACTCTCAACAGAGTAGGATGATCTTGCACACAATCCTAAACACGATTAGCATTTATAATTAGCATGTATAACATCCTACAACTTGTACTTATGAAGAAATCAATAGTTTGTACACCTATAGTATAGACTACTTACACATCTATGGTATAGATGATCTGTCCGTACACAGGTAAGACTGACTATACAAAACTTTAAATTCACTTTATCTTCCGTATTTGATCGTTAGAAACGGCTCCTTCTTAGACTATATAATAATACCTTAGCATACTTTTCTCCATGCCATATCAACTTAACATTTTCCTTTCTTCAGAATCTAACCAAAACCCGAAACCTTATATCAAAAATGTTCCCTTTCCTAATCATGATATACATTATTATCATAGCGTGGTTAATTACTGTGGCTCAACTTCCATTGAATGAGGCTATTCAGTGGTTAGTAGCGTTTGTTCTTGGCGTGGTTCCCTTACTGTTTGTCACCACTTGGGTTTCTTTGTATGGTTTTTAAGTATGTTGTATTGTTGTATTTCCGCTTAAATAACGTAACAAGTTTCACTTGTATTGTACGAATAATGAAATACAACTTTCTTCGATCTCTTTTGGGGATTGTTGTCGATTAGGGAAATTCCCCAGTTAAAAGAATTTCCCATATTTGTCTTGATAGATTTTTATACCAAGTTCATTTGTCTATTTTAATCGTTGATCGCCCATCATAACTTTAGCCTTTCAAATAATTCTTATTTTCAAATTTGAAGTTCTTTTACCAAGACACTACTGTTATCCAGTTAGAAAAGTCGACATATTTTTGTTGATAACCTTTGTCTCATTTTCTTAAATTCAATCATTAAAGGCGATCCACGGGTCAAAGAAACAAATATTATCTAGATCACTCCTGAAACAATAGTTTGGATCAAAAATTCATCTAGGGTTCAAAAAGATGAATTAGCAATTGATATGGTTCTTGAAAAGAAGCAGTGAAGAAAAATAGTGATAAGTGGAAGACGGTCTATTCATTAAGCTATTAATTAAGTTGAGGATTTTCTCAATATAGTATACGCTTTTGAGTAAACTGTTCAGCTCTTTTCAACCTTGGTTAAAGGGATGATAAAGTTTAGAAATTTTATTTTTAGTAAAAAAAATAATTCAGTAATTACTAATTACTGTAACAATGATTAAAATTACTGTAGTTTATGCACACCTGTCTGTTCTTCCAGGTCACATTTCCCTTTTCATCCTCTATAATAGAAACGCGTTTTCTTAAGGAAGAATGCACACTAAATCTTCTTTCTCTTTTATTTACTTAGTTCTTCATCTGCTAATTTATTCCGTTCACAGCCAGCTTGTGTTCTAACAGATCTCCGACTTTCTCTTTGGTAAGCTATATTTTTGTGCTCTTTCTTTCTCATCTTGCATAATATACTATCTATTTATATGTTTATATAAAACTTTTATCTTTTAATTCATGTTTGCTTAAATAACAATATTGTTCCACCGATTTATCATAAGATAATGAAAAATTTCGGTGCTTCTTCGAGCGATCCAAAAGGCAAAAGGCCAATGGCTCAAGAGGATCTTGAAGATCTTGAAACAAATAGGGTCAAAAGGATTGAGCAGGAGGCCGTGATGTTAGGTATTTCCTTTGAAGATTACAAGGCGATGGTAGACGAAGATGTCCACCTTTTTGAGAAACAAACTTCTGAAGATGAAAAGTTAGCAAAACTTTTATCTAAATTTTTAGAAGAGGAGGAATCTATCCTTGTGAATCGTCAAATAAAAGAAGATGAAAAGTTTGCAAGAGCCCTAGCTCAGCAAGACGAAGATAATCTCTCTCAAAGGGAGAAGTCCATTTTTGCTATGTCATCTGAAGAAGAAGAAAATCTCAATATTTCACCTCTTAAGAGAAGAAAAAGAAATGTTGCTGGGGGAAGCAACATGTCAGGGTCGAGTTCTGACAGAACTCCTAATTCTTGAAATCAATAGGGATTTATAGAAATATTTGGAATCTGTTATAAATTTATAAATCAAATCTTAAGTTGTCCAGAATGTGTTTTTAAATCAGAATAATATTGTTGATAATGTTTCTTATGTATTTGTTATGTCATATGTCTGACCAAAACTTATTGTAGATAAGAAGAACTCAATATAATCATGGACGCAAGGCAAAACCAGATGATTGGTACTAGTGAATGGGGAACATCAATCGATGATTTTTGCCAAAATTGGCTTCTCCAAAATACAGTACCAACATCACAGTTAGAACTCCCAACAGAAAATGTCAGTGCATCGTTCCCAACTTTTGTTGATACAATACATCATGGAGTTTCATCTCCAATCCCAATGAACCCTTTATATCAAAACTTCTCTTTCGATACACCAGAAGCAACATTCCAGTTGGAATCAACATTCCAAGCAGTACCTTCTGAGGAGAGTAACAGGGCACCAGGCAAACGTCCAATGTCAGACTCGCCCACACTATACCCCAATCCAATTGGTGACACATATTATGGGGTCTCAACCTCGAACAGGGTGGAACCGGTTGATACGATAATGAATCATGGACCAGAGTTTGAGAAGCACGTAGAAGACTCATGGGCTTATATTTGCAAGCTTTATAGTCGAAAGAAAAAGTCCGCAAAGGTATCGTCCTCGAAAGCCCAAAAAAATGTAAAGTCAAAAAGGTCTTACCAGTTTGTGAAACAAAATACTACTTTGGTAGTATTTGGGGAAGAAATGAACATATCAGAGATGCCAACACCGATATGCTCATGCACAGGGATACCTAGGACCTGTCGCGGGTGGAGTACAGAGGGATGGACCTCCGTTTGTTGTACAGCTTCTCTTTCCATGTATCCGTTACCAACATATGTCGGGCCAAGTCGTATTGTAAGGTTGCCGGGGAGAAGAATGGGTTGTAGTACATTCTCAAAGGTCATAGAGAAATTATTGTTAGAAGGGTACGATCTCGATTGTCCAATTGACTTGAAAGATCATTGGGTTAAACATGGGATTAACAAGTATACATTTAATAAATAATTTTTTTTTTTTTTTTTTTTTTATTTTTTTTTTTTTTTTTTTTTTTTTTTTTTTTTTTTTTTTTTTTTTTTTTTTTTTTTTTTTTTTTTTTTTTTTTTTTTTTTTTTTTTTTTATTGCAAAATTTATATATAATTTGTTTGTAGTTAACACTTTTATTATTGCTTATATCAAAATAGTCTGATAAAGCTATCCTACTTTATCTTGTTCCAGGAAGATCCAGATATTTTATTTGTTGTCGGCCATTTTGAAAAAAATTATTTTCATTTGACGTCATTGCTTACGTTATATAAGCGAATAGTACCTCACAGTAAAAATCATGTATTCTCACCTTAAAGTACAAAATCATTTAAGAATGAAATCTACAAGACTTTAATCCTGCATATAATCATTTAAGTTCATAATCTTCTACGACCATCGTTTTTGCTCTTATTCTAGTCATTTCTTGAACACATTCGTTAAATTACCAACTCAAACTTCATGTTCGTAAAAAAAATGTCTCTTAACACACTAGGTCTCCTATTATTTCATAGTATCTCACTTTAATTGAACATTATAGTCTCCAAAAATCTTAGCTCATTCTATCAGTCAATCGTAACTATAAGTTTGAACTTAGTCTATAGTTCATAATAAATCATTGGTCTACAATTATAGATTATAAGTATCTAAGACCTTAATAAGCATGTATTCTAGATCTTATTCTCATACTGTTATTCCAACAATAACTGATAATTGTAGACAATTGTAAGTAATATAACTTAGACATGGGTCATCCGGTAATGCCTATAAGGCATACCATTGGCTAGCCCAACACATTACCAACCCATCCAAAATATCCTATACTTGTACTACCATTTCTATTAACATAAAATTCAAGTCCACACAATCCACACTTGAATATCAAAATTGATCTTCAAGTAATACACAATTTCCACATCAAGTCCTTATAAATCATTGCATGAATATAGTTATCTCTACAGGGATATTACCATGGCAATAATCTAAGGTTTCAGCAATCGTACAATTTACAATTAACAATACAATCATGAAAACATTCAACACTATATAAATAAAAGGGTCAAGTCATAACAAGGTGAGTAAAGCATAGTCCAAATTTTAACTTCAACATTCGACACATTAAAAGTGTTTGTATACAGGGTGTACCATCGGCTAACCCTCCACACCGTTAATATATAGAATGGATGTCCAAAACTCGGTTTCGATATGTTCTCTAAGTGTTGACCGGGTATGTATACAGGGTGTACCAGCGGCTAACCCTCCACCTAATCAACACTCATTAAACATACCGGGTTAGTTACTATACTTTATTCACGAGGCGCAATCCATGAGATCATTAACTTTATATGACATAGGATAACCATAGAGGCGCCTCTAGGGTTATCGAATGTTATACTCCATTAATGCCATCATTTCATTTTGCTGGGGGACAAATAATAAATGCATCCAAGATTCCACACACATCAACGTTTATCACAATAATTCCACAATTCACGGTGTATCCCGACACTATCATATACGTCCATCAAGTTGTCATATAACAATCAAGTCATCAAATCATAAGTAACCTACGAACTCCGTTTAAACCATTTTTTTATGCATCATACAGTTCACGTTGCACACAAAATTTCCTATCATGCATGCTAATATGAAATGTGGGTGCAATGGCTATAGACTAGGTCAATCCACCTAATTCTCTACAACCACGGCTCTGATACCATTATGTAACACCCCAACATGGCGGAATCATGGGGTATCACTTAGAAATAGCACATCACGACATGGGAATTATGTAGAGTCAACTATATGAAAACATAAGATCGAAACGATCCATAAACTCGTACAAACGTATACATTCATCAACATTCATCAAATACACGTTCAATCAATAATAAAAGGAAGTTCAAATCAATAATAAAAGGAAGTTCAAATCAATAATAGTTGATCCTAAAAGTAACCCATTAAAGGGAGAATAAGGATCACGGATCCAGAAAGTCCAAAGATAGTCCAAACACTAGTAATGCAAGCATCTATTCATCCATTTTGTCTCTGATTAACTTGATTACCTGAAAAGTGTACTAAAGAGCGTCAACATAAAGTTGGTGAGTTCGTAGGGACATATAACAAGGAATAAACGTATCGGGAAATACAACCGTTAACGATATACGAGGATTAGAATACCTAATCACATCAAGAAAACCCTAAAAGGGTATACGTTAGCACAACATCAACACATATCACGATTCCACACGTTTCAGCACGACTTACATGTCTTTCAAAGGCGTGTACAACAACAACAACAACAACAACAACAACAACCACAACCACATGACTTATGTGTCTTTCAACGGCATGTATAACAGTGCGACTTACATAACGAGTAACGCGCTAACGATGCGACTTATATAATAAATAATGCGCTAACATATCCATATCAACAATTCAATCATATAATCAATCAAATCAACAATTAAGCAAATTGACATCTCTGTCCATATCATAACAAGTGAATCAACCAACAAATACGATGCACATACACTTCTTATAATTATACATTAAAGGAATAATCGATGCTTATATATAGGGTCACCCGCAGCCTTCCCACCACATCTACTATTCATAAAAAGTATAATTATCTTCCATGTATGTACAACTATCTAAAGCATAACAAGTATTCATAACTAAGTCAAAGTTAACCGAGCAACAAGTCAATACATTAAACAAACAATCAATTAACAAGCATGTACACTTTTCAGCCCGAATCTCAATTGAGTAGGGAGGGTTTACGAAACTCACCTTATTGTTGATATTTCAACAGCAAAATAGAAGAGATTGATGTAGTTAACGATGACGAGCGAGTCAACTGGCCACGTTACGTATTCCCTAATTTCAATGTGAATAGATTTATATTCGTGCTAAATTCCAAATATAGATATACAACTATAAGGATTTATTAATACGCTTGTCAACGTAATTTTTGTTATAAAAGTTTAAGGGACTAAATTGTCAAATGTCCAAAGTATAAGGACGAAAAATGATACCTTTGAAAGTGTAGGGTAAAAATGTAACTTTCCGTATGTAATACGTATCCGTAGGATATATAAAGTATTCCTCTGATATTTCTAAATCCTTTTGAAGTATTTTTTAAATAATAGGATTAATACGAAGAATGTATTAATCTTGTAACGAATAGATGTTTTCAATAGCAGAGATATGAAAAGATACCTTGAATGGTATGTATTATAATCAATACAAAATGTATTGATTACAATTGAAGAGATACCTTAAATGGCAGGAAAAACCAGCATTTTATTTCCAAGTTGTGTTAGGGTTGGCCTTGGGTCGTGAAGAATACCGGGGCGGATTAAGTTGCTTAGTGATTGCTTATGCAAACTTTTCGCGAACTACCTTCCATTCCTCCAGCATAAGCCAAAGAGGCCCAAGGTGCAATCACTTTCGGAAACATTGTGCGGTTAAAAGCGTATCGAGGATATATTCTATCCATAAATCAAACAATTCGAAAATACGAAATAATTCACAGATGGTGAATAGTAATTATGTGAATTAGGATAGTTAGGTATATAACTATGCCCTTGTTTATATACCATAATAAGTATTTAAAATGATTTAATAAAAGTTTTACGATTTCTCGTACTTTTGCTAATAATTCATTTTTCGCAATAGTAACAATATTTCAATATTCATATATAAAAGCGATAGTTACCGTATTTAAATGCAATTATGTATCAATTGAGTATAAAATTAAGTTGACAAGCATTTCAATACATAACATATATTTCTAAAATCATAGAGCAAAGTATAGTAAGGTTTTATAAAAATACTTACAAGAAAGGAGAGTTTATGTACTCTAAGATCAAACTTTCGACGTATGAAGAACACGACTTCTGATTCAAATGAAATTTGCCCAAGACTTGGACTTGTTTACTTAATAATTGAAGATTATTCCCAACCCAAATTGAGTATTATAACTAGAGCTTTTGAAGATCTTAGAGAGATTTGTTGATAACAACTTCTCTTGACGATTTTTGGCGAACTTTGAGATCAAAGCGACTTTGCTTATACTAGAACAATCAAGTGTTCTTTGAAACTTATAACAAGAAGGGAAAGGATGATTTTAGACTTATAGAATGCTAAATTGAGAGAGAATGAAGTTTAAGGTGTGAGTTTTTATGATAACTTAAGCCTAGTATTTATAGTAAATAAAATGGAGTTAAATATAATAAAAATGATGTACATTCTTGACTTTGTAACCTCATGGAATTAAGTATGATAAAATTAGTATCCATTCTTGACTTTAACAACTTATGATCAGATTTTTAAAGATATTTAGAGGTTTATAACTTTGTTACTAAGTAAAGGAAAGTGCTAGGAAGTTTCCTCATGGAGGTGTATGGTTTTACTAGCTTTGGAAGTAAGTTTTCTTAACAATTTACACAACAATTGTCTACTAGTAACATTATTCAACTAATAAATCAAATATAGCTTGTGACAATTTCACGAGTATTCCTACTTTCCATAAAGTATGTCGGCTTTGTCCTATTAATGGAATTATTAGATAACCACCGACACTGTGCCACCGACACTGTTTACCGTACATTATACTTAAGGTTTTGTATATACGTTTTCCTTGTTACTACAGTTACTCAATCATTTTCTATAATAAAATTTTTATAACACGTATGGGCCAATATTCACATATACGGTACTATTCACAATACATTACTATTCACGTATACGGTTACTATTCACAAATACGGTTACTATTCATATATTTTCTCAAAAATCATTTACATTAAATTTATAAGTCAAATCTAGTCAAATTTCACAAATGTTACAGTTCTAGGGTCTGAACGCTGTGTGGTTATGATTTGTGTTGAAAACAATTGGATGGGTAACTGAACTCGTATGAGATCGGTTTGCTCAAAACTAATACTTTTAAATTTAAAGAGAAATCATTAACATGATTTCACTTTATATTTTAAAGTGTTAGAAGTTTTCTTTAAAAGAAAATTGAAGTGAAGTCTTTTCAACACTTGATTTAAAAAAAAAAAAACGATCTTATATAAGATCGTTCCATTTTACTTCACTTCAAAATCTTTTGAAATAAAACCTTTAGACGATTTTGTACAAGATCGTCTCATTTTCCATTACTTCAAATTTTTTACTAATTGAATGTTAAGACGATCTTGAACAAGATCGTCCCATGTTCATTTTTCCATACTTAACAATTTTTTTTCAATGCTAAAACGATCTTGAACCAGATCGTTTTATTTTCTTTCCTTAAATTTTTTTTCAATAACATATGTTGAGACGATCTTCTTTAAGATCGTTTTGATATTTTTCAAAAACCTGAGTTTAACCTCAGGACGATCTTGTCAAGATCGTCCTAGGTTCCATACTTAGAAAAAAATTTCAAAATTAAGAAAAATTTTCAAATTTGTTTTTAATTTTTTTTGTGTTTTGTGTCAAAGTGCTTTGTATTATCATATAATCACAATTTATTTGAAATACAGGGAATCGAACGCCTTTGTGTACTTCCTTGCTATTTTAAATACCTTGTACTTATATGATTATACTTTATATTCTGCGTTTATCTTCTCATTTCAAATGATTTATTTAAATCATTTGAGTGAACCTTGTTATTTGCTATTCAAACATTATTTTTTGTATGCATTAAATTTTCTTTTGTCTTAAAACAGAAAAATCAAAAATGGATCATCAAGAAATTGTTGAAATTGATGAAGAGGTTGCTTTAAATGAATCAATTGAAGAAATTCTCGTTGCCGGAAACACAAGAAATATGAGAAATAACAGAGCATTATATGATCCATTCATTGCTCCCGGCTTTCAAATAGTTCCAAGAATTCTTCATAATCATCCTCTTACATATGTACTTACTGTTGAACAAGACTTAGCTGAAGTCTACCTATTTGATATGTGGAGATCAATTACCTTTGTTCAACCATATGATCCAACAAATCCAAAAGCAAAAGCTAAATCAAAATCTCCTGAACTTCGTCGTCAAGGCTACTTTCAATATCAATTGACTTCAGGAGAAACAACATATGAGTTTGAATTCAATATAGATGACTTCAGAAGGATTTTAAGACTACCTGAAGCAGACTTCAATGGACATGTTAATTATGATGATTTTGAGTCCAATGAAGAGATGTTTGCTGCTTTAATTTCCATTGGCTATGAAGGTTCTTTATCTAGGACCAAAGATTTCAAGTTGAAAAATCTACCAAAAATCTGGTATTATGTGTACTCCATCTTAAGCAACTGCTTAACTCCTTACATAAGAGGGATGGACAATCTGACACAGCCAATGCTGCACATCTTCTATGGTGTTGTTTTCAACAGACATTATGACATTGCTCAACTTCTGTGGGATCAGTTGGTAGTATTAGTAAATGGCAAAATCTCTGCTCCCAAGAAGTATATTCCATTCATTAGATTTCTAACAGCAATTGTCTACAGTGCCGTCAGACAAGAAAGAAGCATTCCAAGGCTTCCAGATAGCAGCAAAGTGATCATACAATTTTACAAATATGTCAGAGATTCAGGAGCTGTTAATTATAATTTTCTGATTCCATCATTCCTGTTAGACATGGTTTCAGATTCTGATGAAGATAAAATTGCTTATCTGGACTGGATTAGAACAGCAATGAGACCGGAAAGCCTCCCGGTTTCTTCCCAAGCTGTACATAGGACACCTGGTAAGGGGTCAAGTGTTAAAAGAAAAGAGCGTGAGGGTGAATCCAGTTCCAGTAAGCCAAAGAGAAAGAAACAAAGAGGCGAAATGTTTGTGTTAAGGCTGAGTAAACAAGTGCACCAAAAGAAGAAGAAAAAGAGTTCTTCAAAGAAACTCAAAAGCAAAGCTCAAGATGAACCTTCTTCTGAAGAGACAATATCTGCTTCTGGTTCTCCAAAACTAATCCGATCACCACCCCCCAGAACACAAACACCTCAAACACCATCATCTCCATCTTCACCCAAATTACCTCAATCACCAATTCATCAATCTTCACCACTTCCGAAAATTACAACACCTGAACCACCTATCATACCTCAATCTACCTCAACCATACCTTCATCATCTTTTGTCGATCTCCTCCACCGACATATACTCAAGGCCGAAAGAAATCAATTCCTGTGAATATTCGCAAAACTTTTAAAAGATCTCGCTTTGAGTATGACCGATTTCAAGAACCCGAACCAGAAGAAATGATTTCTACTGATAGTGATGCATCCGATGATGATGCCAATCAGTTTGCTGATGATGTTATGGACATCCCGGAGGGACAAGGAAGGACTGAGGGAGGGGTTGAAAATCCCAGAGAGGTTGAGAGGTCAGGGATAGGTGAAAGGCAAAAAGAAAAAGTTGGCCTCCAATTAGTCTTAAACCAATATCAACGCCGGGTTTACCCTAGAGTAGAAGTCGAGAACTACCCATTCTCGCTTGCACCAAACTTTCCCAGCCATTCTGACTCCTCACAACAGGAGTTAGTCTCAGAAATACACGGGGAACAGCCACGCTCACCACACTCTCCTCATTTGGAGGATGAGAGTGTTGAAAATAGAGAGGACCAGCCCCACCTCTCGCCTTCATTTCAAGCACTAGAGTCTAGATCTATTAGGCACACGGAATCACACGCCCAGTTGAGTACTGGTGCCGGAACAAGCGGAGAGGGACCCACTTTGTGTGACCCTCAAGGACAGCTTGGAAATCCTGCCTTAGCTAACATCACGCCAGCTTTAGCCGCAGGTAACAGTCCTCAGACAGAGACTGGGGAGCAGTATGAACGCCGTTGTGACACTGCTGTTCCTCAGGATCAACCTGAGACTGTATTAACGGGCATTCTCAGTGACCCCGGAATTGTTAGTGGTGTTGCCCAACAACAACCTGATTCTGGTTGCAAAGCCGAATCATCAACTGTTGCTCATACTTTTGAACCAACAGGAAATCCTGAGACAGTCATGATGTCTTCAGGTCACTCAGTAGAATCACTTGAGACTACTGATGTGCCAATTTCTGATATTCCATTACCACCTGAGGCTCAAAGGTTAATTTCTCATTTTGTTGAAGGGATAGAAGAGGGACAAAGAAGTGAATTACTCATATCAAGAAACATTATCACTGGTAAACTTCCTGCATCTCAAACCACATCACAACCACCTAGATTGAGTACTGGAGGAGCTTTACGAATTCGTTCTCCAGAAGAAACTCCAACCCCAACACATACAACAACAACACCCCCACAAACAACAACAACAACAACAACAACAACAACTACAACAACAACACCCCCACAAACAACAACAACAACAACAACAACAACAACAACAACAACAACAACAACAACAACAACAACAACAACAACAACAACAACAACAACAACAACAACAACAACAACAACAACAACAACAACAACAACAACAACAACAACAACAACAACAACAACAACAACAACAACAACAACAACAACAACAACAACAACAACAACAACAACAACAACAACAACAACAACAACAACAACAACAACAACAACAACAACAACAACAACAACAACAACAACAACAACAACAACAACAACAACAACAACAACAACAACAACAACAACAACAACAACAACAACAACAACAACAACAACAACAACAACAACAACAACAACAACAACAACAACAACAACAACAACAACAACAACAACAACAACAACAACAACAACAACAACAACAACAACAACAACAACAACAACAACAACAACAACAACAACAACAACAACAACAACAACAACAACAACAACAACAACAACAACAACAACAACAACAACAACAACAACAACAACAACAACAACAACAACAACAACAACAACAACAACAACAACAACAACAACAACAACAACAACAACAACAACAACAACAACAACAACAACAACAACAACAACAACAACAACAACAACAACAACAACAACAACAACAACAACAACAACAACAACAACAACAACAACAACAACAACAACAACAACAACAACAACAACAACAACAACAACAACAACAACAACAACAACAACAACAACAACAACAACAACAACAACAACAACAACAACAACAACAACAACAACAACAACAACAACAACAACAACAACAACAACAACAACAACAACAACAACAACAACAACAACAACAACAACAACCTGCTCTTATGAATCGGTTAAGATCTGAAGAACCAAATCTGTCGTCGCATAAAAGATCAATTTTTCAATCACTTCTTGCATACTTGTCTTTCCAAAATACACAACAGGAACAACAGGCTCAAATTGAAGCTCTTCAAAAGCGAGTTACTGAACTTGATCAACAATGTCGACTGGCTAATATCTCAAGGCATCGGGATGATCAAGACCCTGATGATCAACCCGAGGGGGAGAATATGAGAGATATTAGAGAGGGTCATGAGACACAAGCTCAAGATGATCAAGAAACTGTTCAAGAAGTTGTCACAGAGACTCAAGGAGGAACTCAAATTCAAGAAGATTCAGATGATTTACCTCCACTCATCAGAAATATTTCTCATTATTATTCTTCCACGTCAAGTTCTGATGAGTCAAGTGATCCTGATCCATTTCAACCAGAGAATGGTCATGATGATGAGTCTGATTCAGATAATCCAGATGATGCTCCTGCAAGTATTGCTCAAGAAGAATATGGAGAGGATATATTTGAAGAGATAGTCTATCAGCTCAGAAACCCAGAAAATCTTGAGACTCCAAATGAACTTGGACAAGGAGTTAGACATCCAAGAATCTCAAGAAATACGATATGGCAGATCAATGAAGGGTATTTGCTGAGAATTATGAACAAATTTTGGATTTGAGAACTAGACCTGAAGAAATGGTGTGCAGAGCTAGATATCTTGAAGAAAGAGCCTTTCAAATTTATTGCTCACCAAGTGAAAGACTCAACATGACCTTGAACCGATTAAGAGCATTCTTTCTGTTCAGACATCAAGGTCAAAGAGATGCATACATGGAACTGATGAATGCTGAAAGTTCTGTAAAAGCTGAATGGTGGTACCAACAATTTAAGATTCCAATCACAAAAGTCCTTCAGTTGTTTACTCCTCTCAAGAATCACAATCTCAGACTTGTTCGATTCAGAGTTCGTCGAGCTGATGGCCATGTCTATGTTGTTCAAGAAGAATCTTTTCAACAAATGACGATCTCAGACATCCTATTCCTCTACAATCAATATGCTTATCTGATAATCAAGAATCAAGATCAACTTCTAGCTTATGAAGTATTGAAAAGTCATATTCAAGCCTTGATTAGATTCTATGAATTCAATGACTTCCAGATTGGTTTGGAAAGAAGAACTAGCAGGATTAACCTTACAAGACCAAATCAAAGAGCCGAAGGTTATGAGCTAGATTCATTTCAGATTGGAGATCCAATTGAAAGCCTGGATGGATTTGTCTTCATCAATAGACTCAAAAGAAAGATTTTCATTCGTGCTTCTGAGTTTCCCAAATACTCAGATGGTACATTGAAATATTGTCTGTCAATTCTGAATGCAATAGATGAAGATTCTGACAATGAAGAAGATGAACAAATCAAGTCTCAGAGAGAAGACCATTTAAGACGTATCAAAAATACTCTTGATATGCGTCAGAAGATTAGAGATCTTATTGTCACAAGAACTTCCAAATCTCAAGAAGGAGTCATACATACCAAGACAGGTTCATGGGTTCATTGGAATCCTAGTCATGAACGTGGTCCTCATAATATTCCTCCTGTCAACTTCCAAGATAACATCAGATTGCCAGATGAACGTCCTGTTGGTGATAACTGGCACTTTATCCCTAAGAAGTTTTGGAATGACTCATGGAACAGTTATAAGAAGAGAGCATTCTGGAGTGCAAAGATTGACAAGCCATCAACATCAAATGCTGCACGACGATATAAGAAAAAGGAAGAACAAGCAGAGACGTGCAAACAAGAGGAGGAGACAACATAGAAAGTGATGATGGACAACCAAGCACTAAGGGGGAGAATGTTAGAAATTCAAAATAGTGCTTAGTTGTATTTGAAAATAGTGTATTTTGTGTAAATATTGTTAGGTTGAGGGGGAGCTTTTGTAATATACTTAGAGTATAAATACCCCTCAAACCTTTATTCCTTGTAACCTTTTTCCCACTTCTGATTATCAATCAAACCAGACTTTCCACACACACACCTTTCTCTCTCAAGAACACACACTAAAACACACACTATCCACCATTAATGAACTTTCATCTTCCGCACATTAAACACGAATTAAGAGGTTTTAACAATATGTCAGAGATTTGTTAAGAAAATACAAATATGATTCAATCCCATCGAAAAACACACCTATTGCAGCACCATTAAATTTGGACTCTGACCCAACTGGCAAACCAGTGAACATAACTGACTATCGTGGTATGGTTGGTTCACTGATGTATTTAACTGCCAGTCGACCAGATATAATGTTTGCAACATGTCTATGTGCCAGGTTTCAGGCTAACCCTAAAGAATCACATTTGTACGCTGTTAAGCGTATCTTTAGATACCTGAAAGGGTGTCCTAATCTTGGTCTTTGGTACCCCAAAAGGCTCAGGGTTAGATCTAATGGGTTATTCAGATTCAGATCATGCAGGTTGTAAGATAGATACAAAATCAACAACTGGTGGTTGTCATTTCCTTGGAGGAAAACTGGTAAGTTGGACCAGCAAGAAGCAGACGTCAGTCTCTTTGTCCACTGCTGCGGCAGAGTACATTTCTGCGGTCAGTTGCTGTGCCCAGATTCTCTGGATCAAGAACCAGTTACTAGATTATGGTCAAAAGTATACAAGGACCCCAATCTTTTGTGACAACACCAGTGCAATTGCTATATCTCACAACCTAGTGATGCACTCCAAGACAAAGTATATTGACATCAGGTATCATTTTATTCGTGATCATGTTATGAAAGGAGACATTGAAATTCATTTCATCCCCACTAACAAACAGCTCGCTGATGTTTTTACAAAACCTCTTGATGAGAAAACCTTTAAACATCTCATCAGCGAACTGGGAATGTTAAATCCTTAAAACTGGAGATTTTTGTTATGAACGCGTCAGTGACACTGATGAAGTTCTCCAGCTGAGGAGGTCCAGATAATCTTTGCTCACCAGGCTATCGAACGCCTTTGTGATACTATCCTGGCACTAATCGATTTCTGGATCATAATTTTCTGACTAAAATTCGTTTTGTTTGAAAATGGCAACTGGAGAACTCTACAGTTGGAAACTGGCGCTGGACTAATCCTCCAGTGACCAGATTCAGTCTTGTCTTATTTTTTTTATAACGTTAGAGATACTTGGTCAATATTTGTGACACGTGATGGCACTCGAGTGCTTTAAACCACTTGATATCGTCATCCGACGTGTTTTAAAGTCATTTTGGTATTTGACAACTGTTTTTATTGGGAAAATTAAGTTAGTGGGCGCGTGAGTAAGTTAAGCCGTCATAGCATTTAATGCTGACACAATTAATTATGTTTTTATTTCAAAATTCAAACTTATTTTGTTAAAATATCTACAAAATTGATTTTGTTAAATAAAATATATTTTTTGGTATTTCATTGGGATCTTGAATTCCTTATAAATACCCTTATTTACTCCGATCACATTTACTTCCCTTTACATTCTTTCATTTACTTCCCAACCATCTAAAATTGCTTCATTTCTCTCTCTGCTTCTTAAATCAAGAACCCTAATTCCTAAATTTCAATTTCAATTTCAAATGGCACCTAAATCATCCCGTTCAAGAGATGTAAATCTCTTAACTGTCCCATATGCTCCTTCACCAGATGTCAAACAGGCACCTGGTGCTCCTGGTAACACTTCGCTCATCAAACTTAATCCGAATAATCCGATTGCGAGTTTACAAGGAACTCAAGGGTCCAATACCCTTATTGGAAGAATTCAAAATTTTTTGAAGGATTCTCCAATTGGACCCTCATTCTCTCTAAACCCACGCAAGATGTTTCATGACTACTTGTGTGAGTTTTGGTACACTGCTACTCTTTCTTCTGATTGTTCTTCCATCACTTTCACATTAAAAGGTGGAACAATCAGTGTACCTTATCAGCAGACGTGTTGAGGGATGCCTTACACCTCAACTACTGGAGAGAGGGTGAATCTCCAGTTGTCATCCCCCCAAACGTTAATTTTCGCAAGGTCCTCCTTGAAATGGGACATAAGGAGTGCCTGGAGAAAGGGGTGTTGAAAACAAAAGGTGCGATGACCATGAAGGCCTTACACCTTCATGGAGGTATTTTTTCATCCACCTTGTGGAAAGTATGGGTGGGAGTTCTGGTGGTCTTGACCAGATTAACTCCGCACAGGCAGAGATGGCATACTACTTGTGGAATGGATTGAGAGTGGATTTTGCCGATATCCTGTATAGAAGCCTGGTACAAAAACTGAAGGGCACCAGGGGACTTTGTATCCCCTTCTCAAGGTTTCTCTCTCTTTGTTTTCTACAAATACTGGGCAGTGAAGCTTATTCAAGCACATATTCACCTTACACTGTCCCAGATTTGTTGAGGAATCTAGACTCTCTAGTATCTGAAGCTGGAGAGGTCGAGATTCCAGATCGAATGCGGCTGGCATTCGCAAAAACTGATGCACCAATCGAAGGTGAGTCAGAAAGACAACCGGGCGGGCCTCAAAATAATGAGGGACCCTCCAGTTCGTCTAATGTTATGGTTGAGGATAGAGAAACTATAACTGAAGCAACCCCAATAACCTCTATCCCTGGTGAAGATACCTCGGTATCTGATCCTCCAACAGATGCACCCAACCAGGAAATTGGGGAAGATCATTTGGAGACTGGCCCATCTGGTCAGTCCTCAGTTACATTCATGGATCTGGACATGAATGTTAATGACGAGGAAATCCTTATTAAATCTTCGGATTCTGAAGGTACTGCTTCAGACTTGGAGATTTTTGATTCTGATGTACCAGATCAAAACCCTTCATCTCCAGTCTCGCTTCCAGATGCTTCAATTTCACTTTCACCATCCCAAGTAAATGAGCCAACAAATATTCCTTTTCCCACTTATAACTATATGTCTGGAAACAGACGTATGGCACCTTCACCATCTGGGCAATTCTCACTCCTTCGAGAAATGCCACCCCCACCGCCGCCGTTGTTCACACCTGAGCATTCTCAGCATGAACAACACATTGAATTTCCAGTCCTTTCTTCTACCACCACTCCTACTATTTCTTCAACTGCTGCGATGTCAACTGGGGAGACTTCTCTAAGTTTGCCTCCTCCAGTTGCTCCAGTAGAAACTGTTGCTGGTCCAGTGACACCTTCTCCTCCGTCACTGGACAGTCAAGTTGTCTCTGTTCAAGACGATCTCCAAAACCTTCTCACCAGGGTGGAGGAGATTCAAAAGACACTTGACAAAAACACCAAGTCTTTCTCCAGATACCACAAGGAATCACTTGACCAATATTAAAGTGGTTGATCTGGGGATTAACAAGTTTTCATCAAATGAAGACTTGGTGTTGAAGAAGCTGAATGAGTTGGTCACTGGCTGCAACAATCTGGCAACATTTTTAAAAGAAGCCTTTGACCTCACTCAGTCCAAGGTCACAACCTCAATCTCCAACTTGCTGGGAAACACTGTTAGAACATCTGAAGTGGATTTAAGGGAGATTGAAAAACAGGTAAAAGAATTGGTTGACAAACCTGGGTTGAATGTGACTGAACTTGGGCAGCAGTTAATGACTTCAGTTGGTCAGAAAATAGATGATATGCTGGGTGCTAGAGAACAACAATTGATAGAAAAGGTGATGTCTGAGATCACCAAGCTGGCCACTCCTCAGGTTGATCTGGCCCCACTCACAAATGAGATCAACCAGTTGAGGGGCAGCATTGATAACTTGAACACCCAGGTATCACTTCATGCTCAGTCTCTGGATAAACTGACAACTGAAGTAGAAATTTGAAGAAAAAGGATGAAGAGGTGAAGGATAAGGTGGTTTCTGGTTTGGATGAAGATTCCAAGATTTTGAATGAACTAAAAACTGGTCAGGAACAAGTTGCAGCTAATGTTCTGACCCAGTCTAAAGAAACCAACCACCTATGGAGATCTTTCAGGATGATGTGCACGATATTCAAAGAATGCAAGAACATGCAATCGTGGCAGCCTCTTGACC
>CM067170.1:85945649-85970958 GCA_034093135.1 Erigeron breviscapus | reverse complement strand
CTACCCTGTCTGCCATCTTGCCACCTCTATAAAGATACTTACGAAATTTCAGATTTTAACTTAAAACATACTAAAAGTATCTTGTGATATTGTACTTACTTGGATTAGCTAACATACTTCCATAATATGACATCTGGCCGACATTGCTAGAAGGCTTTAAACTGGCATCAGAAGGAAAAACGGGCTCCACTTTCTTGGCCCGTTGATCACAAGAATCATTACAACCAAAACTCCAAATCCCACTTATACGATTCTAGCACTGATTCAGCATTATTTGATCTATTAAGCATCTATATAAACAACATGATTTAATCTATTAGATATATAGATACGAATACATATAGATATATTTTTGCATTCAATATAGATATATAGACACAGATACAATATATATATATATACATGTAGATATATACACTATAATCAATATATATACATATATACATATATAATCAATAATAATAATTTTAACAAAAAGAGAGTGAAATTAAAATTTACCAATTGAACAATCTGAACAATCTGAACAGTAAAGAGGCTTCGTTCGTCTTCAATTATTTTAGGGCTTTGATTATTTTAGGGCTTCGTTCGTCTTCAAGGGTTCGATTCGTCTTCAACAGTAATTTTAGGGCTTCGATTTAAGGGCTTCGATTTGTAGCATCAAAGAGGATTTTGTAGCAGTAAAGAGGATTTTGTAGCAGAAAAGAGGATCAAAGAGGATTTTCGGGCTTCGATTTGTAGCATCAAAGAGGATTTCGTTCGATTTTGTATACTTAGGGTTTTTTTTGGGGTTATTTTAGCAGTAAAGGCATCAGGTTTTTTTTTGGGGTTTTTTGTATAGTGGAAACAAAATAATAAGAAGACACTGTAGACCCGTGTTACACCACCTTTTTTTATGACACTAAAAAATGTGTGTCATAAACCTTTCAAATTTTACAAATTATGACAGTATTTTTATGACACACGTTTTGCTTGTCATTAAAATGCGTGTGTCATAATTTAGTGTCATTAAAGGCTATTTTTCTAGTAGTGGGGTGTTCTAAGAATTGAACCCTTCAACCCATTTGAATACGTGAAAATAATATACACATAGGCTTTCAAATACTCTAAAGCTATCCTGACGCTATACAAGCCATGCGTCCATATCCATTCATGAATGTATCCAAAGTTAAAAGTCCAAAGCTTTGTTGAAGCGGCAAAACTTCACATTCATATAGGTAGTTCAACTTTATTCATGCACCTGCTATTGCACTTTTTCAAAGGAACTATTAAGAAGCTATACTTCAACCTAACCATCAGCAGGTCCGAGCACATACCTTGGGATGATATGTAAAAACATGTGCTCCAATTTCCAAGTATAAGCTTTCCACATTGAATTCAGCTTCTGATTAATTTCAGAAGGGAATTGGGTATCTTACAATTAGAAATTTAGGTGGACTTTAAACCCATCCCTCTAGCCAATCACTTCGTCAAGTGATCAACTAAGTTCTTTTTGTGATCTTACAAACTCTATAGAATTCACCCCATTCATGATAAGTTCACGAATCATGCTATGTCTGACACCGAAGTGTCTAGACTTCTCATTGTACATCTGGCTATAAACGTTTGCCAATGTAGCAACACTATCACAATGGATAGAAATGGGTGCTATAGGTTTAGATCACAATGCCACAATGGAATCTCATAAATCAAGTTTATTACTCATTTTGCTTCCTTACTAGTAGCAACTAATGCAACAAACTCAGACCCCATTATTGAGTTGGTAGTACAATTTTGCTTCTTGGAATCCCAGGAGGTAGCACCTCCCCAAGCAAAATACCCAACCAGATGTTAAAGAATGATCATCAACATTGGTTATCCAACTCACATTAGTATACCCTTCTAGAACCGAAGGAAACCCAGTATAAGATAAACTATAATCCATAGTTTTCTTCAAATATTTCAGTACCCGCCTAATTGCTTGCCAGTGATGAGTACCAGGATTACTAGTATACCTACTCAATTTTCCACAGCAAATACAATGCTAGGCCTTGTACAAGTCATGGCATACATCAAGCAGCCAATCACCTTGGAATATTCAAGTGGTGATGCAGCTTATCCTTGTTAGACATTAGCTTCACACTTAAATCCATAGGTATACTTAATCAAAGAAGTTGAATTTCTTTAGAACATTCTCAACATAATGAGATTGAGAAATATAAATTCTTTTGCTTTCACGTTTAATCCTTATGCCAAGGATAACGTCAACCTCCCCATTTCATGAGGAACTTTGATGACAAAAATATGTCAACCTGATTTTGGTCAATTTCAAAATATCAGCATGTCATCAACATATAGGCAAATGATGACTCATTTACCAGAATCGTCAATTTTGCTATATACACACTATGTCTAGTAATCTTTTGTGTATTAATAAGATGTATTATTTTACATACAAATAAATCAATACATACACATAGTCACGGGTAAGAGTGAGTAAACAAGGAATATAGGCTACCTAATCAAGAAATAATATATATATTAACCAATACATATCCACGCACTATTCCTACACACAACTCGCTCAGACCAACCCGTCCTAGAGCATAAGTAAAACTACCATCCATACGTAATAATCCACAACACAGGGGCAATAGGAATATTGGTAGAAACATCATCCTTGGAACCTTCAATTAAATATAATTGAAAAAACTAGTGCAAGTGACTTAGGTTTCCTTTCTCTTTTGCTTTTCTGAATCTCAAGTGACTGATCAACAACCTTCTCAGAGAATTCATCATTACAGTCCTTATTGGTTACATTAGTTCTAAGAACCATATCCTTTGGTCTAGGTATAGATGAGAAATTATCCTCATCAAAGATTGCATCCCTTGAATCAATTGTAAATTTAATTGATACAAGCTCAATAGGTTTTATAACATAAAACCTATACTCCATGGCCATGGAATGTTCAACATATCCAATAACATGCAATTATACCTCTTTCACCAAAACTTATCTTCTTGGGATTAAGCAATTTTACAACAGCCTTACAACCCCATACCCGAAGATAATTCTTATTTGGTTTCTTATTATTCCAAAATTCATAAGGTGTAATCCTCTTCCTTTTTATTAGGAACACTATAAATGTAACACCCGTCGTTTAAAAATAGGGATTTCCAAAAATTTTCGCCTAACGGCGTCAAAAGATAGCGGAAGTAAACTTTAAAAGACCAAACCAAAAGGACATGTTTGGTTCATTTATTTAAAAGGTGTTACCGTATGCATATCATAGAAACAGTAATAAGGAAATCCAAATGGCACCAACATAAATGCCAATCAAGTCTGCATCATAACATATAACAACATAATAACAAACGTCTAAATAGGGAGGCTATTAGGGTGACTAAGGCCAGCTTCAAGATCATCTACCCATGCCTCACATCTTCTCACATCTACCTGCTCACTAATGTTGGACCTGAGGGAACAACACATTTTAAAAGAGCAAGTGTTAGCTAACGAATTAGCTAAGTAAGATAACACATCATTCATAAAACATTTGTCCGATTAAAACATTATCGAAAAGTCATTAGAATCATTAAGGCACATAACACATCAATCATATCATCTCACATACATATCATAGCATCAACATCATCATATTAGGATGGGTCATCCTAAATGTGCCTAGTCATCTTTCATATCTTTTTCACATATCATCTTTGCAAGTGTGACATAAGTCACACATATCATATAACATCATTACATCTCATATCATTTATTATAACATATCATTTTCCATAACATCTCAAAGCATATCATAACAATACTTATCATTTCATATCATCTATTATTCCATATAATAGCTCATCACATATCGTAAGTCACTGTATACCATCTTTCATTTCATACGCTATATATATTATTGCATATCATGTATCATTTCATATCACATATCATATTATTACATATCATATCATAATATCTCATAGTCATACATTGTTACATTACCTAAACATTCATCATATAATTTCATCTTAACGTTTGGGCCCTTAAACGTGCACGTGTCATGGCAACTTACAAAGTCTAGTGAACTAGATGAACAAGCCATGTAATCATCACATTTCACATCTATACATGCACATATAAATATCATCTATTATCCCATATCATATTATTACATATCATATCATAATATCTCATAGTCATACATTGTTACATTACCTAAACATTCATCATATAATTTCATCTTAACGTTTGGGCCCTTAAACGTGCACGTGTCATGGCAACTTACAAAGTCTAGTGAACTAGATGAACAAGCCATGTAATCATCACATTTCACATCTACACATGCACATATAAATATCATCTATTATTCCATATAATAGCTCATCACATATCGTAAGTCACTGTATACCATCTTTCATTTCATACGCTATATATATTATTGCATATCATGTATCATCTCATATCACATATCATTCATATCATCTATTATCCCATATCATATTATTACATATCATATCATAATATCTCATAGTCATACATTGTTACATTACCTAAACATTCATCATATAATTTCATCTTAACGTTTGGGCCCTTAAACGTGCACGTGTCATGGCAACTTACAAAGTCTAGTGAACTAGATGAACAAGCCATGTAATCATCACATTTCACATCTACACATGCACATATAAATATCATCTATTATTCCATATAATAGCTCATCACATATCGTAAGTCACTGTATACCATCTTTCATTTCATACGCTATATATATTATTGCATATCATGTATCATCTCATATCACATATCATTCATATCATCTATTATCCCATATCATATTATTACATATCATATCATAATATCTCATAGTCATACATTGTTACATTACCTAAACATTCATCATATAATTTCATCTTAACGTTTGGGCCCTTAAACGTGCACGTGTCATGGCAACTTACAAAGTCTAGTGAACTAGATGAACAAGCCATGTAATCATCACATTTCACATCTACACATGCACATATAAATATCATCTATTATTCCATATAATAGCTCATCACATATCGTAAGTCACTGTATACCATCTTTCATTTCATACGCTATATATATTATTGCATATCATGTATCATCTCATATCACATATCATTCATATCATCTATTATCCCATATCATATTATTACATATCATATATCATTACATAGCACATCATTACATCTCATATCATTTATTATAACATATCATTTTCCATAACATCTCAAAGCATATCATAACAATACTTATCATTTCATATCATTGGGACTGCATTTCAGGCCTCAAAGGTCATTTACATAGTCCATATCACCTCCCTTGTATCCCGTTTACCCATAAACGATCAAGATATCAAATGAAAAGTTATTATATGAAAACCATCTTTTGTTGAACCCTCAGCGTGTCAAAGTAGTGTATCTTACCTTGCAAGATGCACAACAATTCACCAACGATATTACCGAACAAGTTACAAGATCCCAACAACAAGTATAGACAATATCTGCTAAGTTCAAAACCAACTTTCCATGTTATCCAAAAATCGTAGTTATACAAAAATTCAACACCAGATTACAAACATGGTCGAAGTTGACCTATTTCATAGATAGGTGCTTAAGAACTTGTACAACGATAAGATCAATGGCATGAAATGTTACCCATAATCATAATTACAATTTCACAAACGTTAAACACAAGAATACTCAAGTGTTTGATTATTGCAAAAACTAAATTTCACAAACGTTAAACACAAGAATACACAAGTATTTGATTATTGCAAAACTAAATGATACTCACTTGATTTACTTAGATATTAAATTATCATTTTAACTTTATTTGTCATTTCCATAAGGCAATTAATATTCTTTTCAATCCTTGAATTCCCGTACTAACTCTTAATCACTAATGTAATAGAAATCATTTTAGAATATGCTTTGGAATATGCCTTGGCATATGCTTTGGAATATGCCTTGGCATATGCTTTGGAATATGCCTTGGCATATGCTTTGGAATATGCCTTGGCATATGCTTTGGAATATGCCTTGGCATATGCTTTGGAATATGCCTTGGCATATGCTTTGGAATATGCCTTGGCATATGCTTTGGAATATGCCTTGGCATATGCTTTGGAATATGCCTTGGCATATGCTTTGGAATATGCCTTGGCATATGCTTTGGAATATGCCTTGGCATATGCTTTGGAATATGCCTTGGCATATGCTTTGGAATATGCCTTGGCATATGCTTTGGAATATGCCTTGGCATATGCTTTGGAATATGCCTTGGCATATGCTTTGGAATATGCCTTGGCATATGCTTTGGAATATGCCTTGGCATATGCTTTGGAATATGCCTTGGCATATGCTTTGGAATATGCCTTGGCATATGCTTTGGAATATGCCTTGGCATATGCTTTGGAATATGCCTTGGCATATGCTTTGGAATATGCCTTGGCATATGCTTTGGAATATGCCTTGGCATATGCTTTGGAATATGCCTTGGCATATGCTTTGGAATATGCCTTGGCATATGCTTTGGAATATGCCTTGGCATATGCTTTGGAATATGCCTTGGCATATGCTTTGGAATATGCCTTGGCATATGCTTTGGAATATGCCTTGGCATATGCTTTGGAATATGCCTTGGCATATGCTTTGGAATATGCCTTGGCATATGCTTTGGAATATGCCTTGGCATATGCTTTGGAATATGCCTTGGCATATGCTTTGGAATATGCCTTGGCATATGCTTTGGAATATGCCTTGGCATATGCTTTGGAATATGCCTTGGCATATGCTTTGGAATATGCCTTGGCATATGCTTTGGAATATGCCTTGGCATATGCTTTGGAATATGCCTTGGCATATGCTTTGGAATATGCCTTGGCATATGCTTTGGAATATGCCTTGGCATATGCTTTGGAATATGCCTTGGCATATGCTTTGGAATATGCCTTGGCATATGCTTTGGAATATGCCTTGGCATATGCTTTGGAATATGCCTTGGCATATGCTTTGGAATATGCCTTGGCATATGCTTTGGAATATGCCTTGGCATATGCTTTGGAATATGCCTTGGCATATGCTTTGGAATATGCCTTGGCATATGCTTTGGAATATGCCTTGGCATATGCTTTGGAATATGCCTTGGCATATGCTTTGGAATATGCCTTGGCATATGCTTTGGAATATGCCTTGGCATATGCTTTGGAATATGCCTTGGCATATGCTTTGGAATATGCCTTGGCATATGCTTTGGAATATGCCTTGGCATATGCTTTGGAATATGCCTTGGCATATGCTTTGGAATATGCCTTGGCATATGCTTTGGAATATGCCTTGGCATATGCTTTGGAATATGCCTTGGCATATGCTTTGGAATATGCCTTGGCATATGCTTTGGAATATGCCTTGGCATATGCTTTGGAATATGCCTTGGCATATGCTTTGGAATATGCCTTGGCATATGCTTTGGAATATGCCTTGGCATATGCTTTGGAATATGCCTTGGCATATGCTTTGGAATATGCCTTGGCATATGCTTTGGAATATGCCTTGGCATATGCTTTGGAATATGCCTTGGCATATGCTTTGGAATATGCCTTGGCATATGCTTTGGAATATGCCTTGGCATATGCTTTGGAATATGCCTTGGCATATGCTTTGGAATATGCCTTGGCATATGCTTTGGAATATGCCTTGGCATATGCTTTGGAATATGCCTTGGCATATGCTTTGGAATATGCCTTGGCATATGCTTTGGAATATGCCTTGGCATATGCTTTGGAATATGCCTTGGCATATGCTTTGGAATATGCCTTGGCATATGCTTTGGAATATGCCTTGGCATATGCTTTGGAATATGCCTTGGCATATGCTTTGGAATATGCCTTGGCATATGCTTTGGAATATGCCTTGGCATATGCTTTGGAATATGCCTTGGCATATGCTTTGGAATATGCCTTGGCATATGCTTTGGAATATGCCTTGGCATATGCTTTGGAATATGCCTTGGCATATGCTTTGGAATATGCCTTGGCATATGCTTTGGAATATGCCTTGGCATATGCTTTGGAATATGCCTTGGCATATGCTTTGGAATATGCCTTGGCATATGCTTTGGAATATGCCTTGGCATATGCTTTGGAATATGCCTTGGCATATGCTTTGGAATATGCCTTGGCATATGCTTTGGAATATGCCTTGGCATATGCTTTGGAATATGCCTTGGCATATGCTTTGGAATATGCCTTGGCATATGCTTTGGAATATGCCTTGGCATATGCTTTGGAATATGCCTTGGCATATGCTTTGGAATATGCCTTGGCATATGCTTTGGAATATGCCTTGGCATATGCTTTGGAATATGCCTTGGCATATGCTTTGGAATATGCCTTGGCATATGCTTTGGAATATGCCTTGGCATATGCTTTGGAATATGCCTTGGCATATGCTTTGGAATATGCCTTGGCATATGCTTTGGAATATGCCTTGGCATATGCTTTGGAATATGCCTTGGCATATGCTTTGGAATATGCCTTGGCATATGCTTTGGAATATGCCTTGGCATATGCTTTGGAATATGCCTTGGCATATGCTTTGGAATATGCCTTGGCATATGCTTTGGAATATGCCTTGGCATATGCTTTGGAATATGCCTTGGCATATGCTTTGGAATATGCCTTGCATATTATTTGGAATATGCCTTTGTATGATTAATTTATAATTGTGTCAAAACTATATCTAGAAACCTGATTTGAAAATAGTCCAGAAAGAGGTACGTTTGGGTTACATTTGATGCGGTGATTCGTCCAAGTGTTTTCCAAATTTGTACACTCATATATGTCCCTCGAGTATTGGCCCCGAAATTTGAGATATGATTGGGTTTATGGAGATGTGATTTTAAGTCTATATTTAAAATGTCTCAATATATATATAATTATTGTTTAATTGTCCGAAAACTAATTTTGTCATATGGAAACATATTTGATATATTTAAGTATATAAGTTGGTCAAAACGGTTTCTTAAGATGTGTAAATAAGAGCAACCTATCCATGGAGGTCCCATGGTATTTTGATAAGTTTGAGGTGGACGTTATCGTAAGTCGAAAGTTATAAGTTTTGGCTCTTGTGTGCATTATTTTATGGAATTGGATTTGTTAAGTATAAGATTTGTTAAATATAAGATATTTGTTAAGTATAAGATTTGTTAAATATAAGATATTTGTTAAGTATAAGATTTGTTAAATATAAGATATTTGTTAAGTATAAGATTTGTTAAATATAAGATATTTGTTAAGTATAAGATTTGTTAAATATAAGATATTTGTTAAGTATAAGATTATACCTATTTGTATTTTGATTCGAAAATAAGTTTGTTTTGAAATAAGTTTGTTTTGAAATACGTATCTGCTTTTTATATAATATTTCTTCTTTTGTCATATCCGTCACTGAGCTTTGTGCTCAGCCGTATTCCTTTTTCTTTCTTATACGGCAGGTTATCAGAAGGGATTTGGGATCGAGAGAAGAGAAGAGAATAGATAGAAGTGGACTTAGCACCCCTTTGCTTTAGAGTTAATTGAAGAATTATTACTTTGAATACATTTTGGTCTGACTTTGGTTTGACTTTTGAATAAGATTAACGCCCCTTTTGTCCATTTGATATCATTTTGTACGTTTTGTAAGTTAGGGGCGTTACAGAATGGTATCAGAGCATAGACTCCTTCCTGTAGAAACTTAAACCTAAGTTATGGCCTGTGAGATTTGGGTAGACTTTGGGTTAGGAGGCATAAGTGTTGTGAATTGTAAAGTATAAGAAGTAAACGAATAGAATTGAGGAGGTACAATCAGTAATATACAAGTGGTGTAACGTAGATACAGTTACAATTATGGTCCGGAACATAATTGCAAATGTATCTGGACACGAGTGTGTTTGTGGCTATACTTGTATTGACTGGTGTGGAAAGTGATTGTGTTGGTGATAATCAAAATAAGTATTATATTCTTAAGCATTGAAAGTAATCAGTGTGTTATGACGTAAGCAATGACGTCAAATGGCTAAATTTTCAAATGGCCGACAAAGAATAACTCATCAACAATAAAGTAAAGAAGATATGCGAAAAATAAGATCTGGATACACAAGTCAATAAAGTAAAAGCATAAGTGACAAATAAGACTAGTAATAGTTGAAGTCTGAAAACAACAATAAATGCTATGATAAAATTTTATTTCATAGCATAACAGTAAATAAGTAAATTTCGAAATTTACATACTTATCTATTTACCGCATACTTGTTAGTCCCAAGTTTAACCCAATGATCCTTCAAGTCAATCGGACAATCAAGATCATAACCCGATAACAACAAATTCTCTACGACCTTTGTGAATGTGGTACGACCCATTCTTCTTCCCGGCAACCTTACAATACGACGTGGCCCAACATATGTTGGCAACGGATACATGAAAAGATAAGATGTACAATAAGTGGAGGTCCATCCCTCTTTGCTCCACCCACAACATGTCCTAGGTGTCCCTGTGCATGAGCATATCGGTGTTGGCATCTCTGATATGTCCATTTCTTATCCAAATACTTTCAAAGTAGTCATAGGTTTCCTAAAATAGTAAGACCTTTTCGGCCATACATTTCTTTGGGCTGTCGAGGACAATGCTTCTGCGGACTTATTCTTACGGCTATAAAGTTTGCTAATATAAGCCCATGATTCTTCTACATGCTTCTCAAACTCTGGGCCGCTATCTGTTTTTGTATCAATCAACTCCACTACTTTTGAAGTAGAGGCCCAATGATGTTCTTGACCGACAAGATTTTCGAATTGTATATTAGGGTCTGACATTGGTTGTTTACCTTTTTCTTTGTTACCTTCATCAAAGGGTTTTGATTGGAACGATGGTTCTGGTTGGAATGTTGATTCTAATTGGAATGTTGGTTCTGGTGTATTCAGAAATAAGTTTTGATTAAAAGGTTCTGTTAGGTTAGAAGTTGAGGCCCCATGATGAATGACATCAATAGGATTTGAAAACGAGGCACTAACATTTTCATGAAGAAAATTTTGTTGTGATGACGGAGTTGTGTTATGAAGAAGCCATTCTTGGCAAAAGTCATCAAACGATCTATCCCATTCGTTAGTTTCGATCATTGGATTTTGAAATGCGTCCATAATTGCCTTGAATATCTTTTACCTGGAGATAAGATTAGTCAGATAACTTAAATGTCAAATACTAAAGGAACAATGCAAATATGATATTTTAAATTAAAGAGACATTCTAAACAACTCGAGAATTTTATTGAAGAAAAACATAATTATTTGTGACCCTGACAGATCCAGAAAAACTTATACAAAATATCTTTTGTTTTCACGAGTTGGAAGAACTTGATTCCGGCAGGTTGCTCCCTCCGGCAGCATCTCTCTTTCTTTTCCTAAGAGGTTGAACATTGAGATCTTCTTCATCTTCATCTTCAGATGACATAGCAAAAATGGATTTCTCCATTTTTGGTGGCTCATCTTGTTCTTGCTGAGCTACAAATTTTGCGAACGCTTCATCATCTTTTATTTGACGATTAATGTAACACCCCAACATGGCGGAATCATGGGGTATCACTTAGAAATAGCACAGCACGACATGGAAATTATGTAGAGTCAACTATATGAATACATGAGATTGAAACAATCCATAAACTCGTATATACGTATACAATCATCAACAATCATCAAATATATGTTCAATCAATAATAAATAGAAGTTCAATCGATAGTAGTTGATCCTAAATGTAACCCATAAAGGGGAATAAGGATCACGGATCCAGGAAGTCCAAAGCTAGTCTAATTCTAGCAATGCAAGCGTGCAATCATCCATTTTGTCTCTCATTAACTTGATTACCTGAAAAGTGTACTAAAGAGCGTCAACATAAAGTTGGTGAGTTCGTAGGGACAATTAACAAGGGATAAACCGTGTCGGGATAACAACCGTTCAACCTTGATTACAACTATAACAATTACATAACCTTGATGCGAACATATAACCTTGAAACCTTGATTTGGATCAATAAATGACCACTTAACCTTGATTGGATCGATAAACGACCACTTAACCTTGATTGGATCGATAAACAATCACACAACCTTGAAACCTTGATTGGGTCATTAAATGATCTCATAATTGGGATCGTTAAACGATCACCAAGCCTTGAAACCTTGATTGGATCATTTAATGAATCCCATAACCTTGATACGAACGCATAACAATCATACAACCTTGATTTACAATTCAATCGAACACATAACCTTGATAACATAGCCAAACAATCATACAACCTTGATTCACAAAGCAAACAACACATAACCTTGATAAACTAGCCAAACGATCATAAAATTAAGCAATTGACATCTCGGTCCATATCATTTTAAGTGAATCAACCATATAAATACGATGCACATACACTTCATATAATTCTACTTTAAAGGAATCATTGATGCTTATATATAGGGTCACCCGCAACCTCCCACCACATCTCCAACTCATTTAAGGTATAATTATCTTCCATGTATGTACAACTATTTAAAGCACAACTAGTATCCAATACAAATCTTAGTTAACCGAGCAACAAGTCAATACATTATTACAACTATAACAATCACATAACCTTGATTCAACAACTAGCAAACACGTAGCCTTGATACAATACACCAAAAACTATCTAACCTCGAAACAACAACTATCCAAACCATCATGCAATCAATCAAAACCAAATCTCAATCAAACGATCAATCAGACAATCAATAAGCCGTCAATCAATTCAACCAAACAATCAAACAAACATGTATGCGTACACTTTTCAGCCCGAATCTCAATTGAGTAGGGAGGGTTTACGAAACTCACCTTGATTGGATATGCGAGGTAAGTACAAGTTATAATCGAGTTATAACGTCCAATGATCGATTAGCGTTCACCACCTATAAACATGTACATTACAAATCACGTGTCAAACCCTAATTAGGTTTTAGAAGGGTAAATCAACCTTAGAGGACGATTGGGACTCAACTCGGATTCCTTTTTCTTTCTTATACGGCAGGTTATCAGAAGGGATTTGGGATCGAGAGAAGAGAAGAGAATAGATAGAAGTGGACTTAGCACCCCTTTGCTTTAGAGTTAATTGAAGAATTAGTACTTTGAATACATTTTGGTTTGACTTTGGTTTGACTTTTGAATAAGATTAACGCCCATTTTGTCCATTTGATATCATTTTGTACATTTTGTAAGTTAGGGGCGTTACATATGCATCAAACATAATATATCTCAAATAATTAGTGATGGTGACAACCCCATGTAGTATGGTGTAATATAACTACATACACATTATTTTCTTCATTACCTTATATTCTCAATTTTAAATGTCAGATAAAATAAAGTTGACATTCATGTGATCAATGTTAATAAACATTCCTTTGCACAATTAACAAACATGAAAACTTATCACATTTTAATAATATGTTTATAACCACAATTATCTAAAAACTACTTAAAATCAAGTTTTTATGAGTTTGTTGTGCATGCAAAACATCAAATAAATAACCAATTTTTCAGAACTAAAATTCAAATCCACACTTCCACGTCTATGAACAATGCGGTTGACTCATTTCCCATACGAAGAATTGATCCATTAGTTATCAACTCGTAAGTCTTTAACCAACATCTATCCTTACACATGGGTATTAGCACCCGAGTCACCACATCACACAACATCATCATCTAGCACAAAATAAACCTCAAATATATATGAAACATAATAATTCTAAACCGAATCATCATATATATACTGACTTTTCAAGTCCTGGTAATTAAAACCATTTCCTGAACCGCTTGTGCCAGATTCATTGGTCTTTTTATTACCAACATTAACTCTGCATTCCCGTTTCAAGTGTCCGGTTTTACCACACTTCTAACAAGTCAATTTAGACTTCTTATTGGGATCAGCTTAGTGAGCTCCTTGATGTTTACGTTTCCTTTCTTGTCATTATATCAGTGGATTTTTTATGTTCCACCATATTGACAGAAGACGTACCAGCAACGTTGTTGCTATTTGGCTTGTCAATATCCTGCGCCTTGAGGGATTCCTCAATACGCAAATGACCACATACAAGAGCTTAAAGAAAGACAAGATTGGATATTTTTGACAAATCACTACTAAGGGGGAGATTGTTAGATATATAAATGTAGTAGGTGATTTGTATGCTTTATATTACTTTGTAATTAGAATGTAAAGTTGTAAGTATGGAAGGGGGCATTGTGTAAATTGTATAGAAGTATATAAACCCCCTCCACAATGTAAGTTGTAACCTTTTGACACTAAATACAATCCAATCTTTCACTGAATCTCTTTCTACTCTCTCTCTACTCTCTCTCACTAGAAACCGCCATTGATAAACTCTAAACACACATAAAAAGCTCATTGTGTCCGTGTTTAGAGGAAACCTGTAACAAGGGTTAGAAATAAATCACCGTGTAACACGGTTAAGAAACCAATGACCGGATATCTCTTTGTATCGTGATATCACTTTCCGAAAACAACAATTCGACCCTATCTGCCTGGGTTACACGAATTTTGTTTTGGGATAATACAAAGAGTAATGTTCTAGATTTTGACAGAAATCTAAAACCCGTTCGCCAGAGAGTATTTCGTGTTTTGTATATATTTTCTCATGTATCCTTCTCTCTTTCTGAGACACCCAAAGAATGTTATAATAGATATCAAGATTTTCGTATATTTTTCTTTGTTCCTCATGCAGCTCTGCTTTTATAGATGCATGGATGTGCATATAATATAATATCTTTAATTGCATGATTTTTCCATGTGAATTGGAAATATATTATATCATGCATGCATATATATGCATA
The DNA here is from genome assembly GCA_034093135.1 of Erigeron breviscapus. NCBI lineage: Eukaryota > Viridiplantae > Streptophyta > Magnoliopsida > Asterales > Asteraceae > Erigeron > Erigeron breviscapus. Next base: position 85,956,045 of record CM067170.1, on the reverse strand, counting down.
TATATATATATATATATATATAATATGGCAAGCTCTAGTAATAGCATTGATGGCATAAAATGTTATATTAGATACATATCAAGATTTTCGTATATTTTTCTTTGTTCCTCATGCAGCTCTGCTTTTATAGATGCATGGATGTGCATATAATATAATATCTTTAATTGCATGATTTTTCCATGTGAATTGGAAATGAAGTTGGCAGCATAAAAAATCATGAACATGAGGACGCGGGCTTCCAGCTTCCAAAAAGAAGGAAGAGGAAGGCCAAGAAGAAAGCACGGGCGATTCAAATTCCCAAGCCCAAGGTTCAATATATTCCCTATAAACCAAAGAAGCAAGAGGATCCTAGAGGCAATGCTAAGAATACAACTTCAGACTCTGCAACTTCATCTTCTTTACCCAAGATGCCATCAGCACCCCCAGATACACAATCAGGTATTCATACTCCCGTGCATCTGGATATTCCTAGTCATTCACTCCCAGCTGAGACACACGCATGTGTTTCCAACGATCCGGATATTGAAGTTGGTCCAGATCCCCAAGCATATCATACGGGTTCTTTTATTCCAGAGATGACTCATGCTACAGATGACCCAACTCCGGCTATAACGCATTCACGGGAAAAACATCCAGGACTCAAGGAAGAAGTGGATGCAACAAAGAATGTCGGCACGCTTCTTTGTATGAATCTCGAGGGCTTTGAGTCGCAGATAGAAGATCTTATTCTCGCTGGCGGGTGAAGCGGATTAAAATAATCTCAACTACTTGGGATTACCTTAGGGATGTTTATTTCGACTTTTAAGAAGTGCTATATTAGGAGATCAATTATCGTTCTTATAAGAATTGCTATATATGTTGTACTTTGATAGTTCTAGCAATTTGCTAGTTAAGTAATGAAATTATTTGTTGGCCGTTCAAAAAAAAAAAAAATCATGAACACTACGTGTGAATTTGAAGAAGTAAAATTGTACATGCCAAACTAAGTCAATAATCATTTTCAAAGTTTCTAGTTTGCACTTTTCCATGTTTTGTTCATATCTTTTACAAATGTGTCTGCATACGCATTTCAAAATATCTTGTCATATTTTAATATGTAGATATCATGCCATCAAACGTAAGCTCTTATGTAATTAATTTTTTTTGTGAACATTCAAACATTTTATTAATCATAAGAAACTTGTGTAATTAATTATTACAAACCTTTTTGGGTCCGGAATGTCATTCACTTAATGGGTGTACACTCCGTACCTCCAAAACCATATCCAAGTGACATAACTATATCCCTCAATTATACTAAATTAATAACAATTCTCCCCAATTTAGTATAATTCCGATACATGAGAAAATAGACAAAACAAAACTTATGCGTAAATGAAAATATCTTGAAGATTGAATTTTCACTTTAGTATATTACACATTCCAAATATTCGAGAATCAGGGTGTTCTAAGAATTGAACCTTTCAACCCATTTGAATACCTGAAAATAATATACACATAGGCTTTCAAATACTGTAAAGTCCCTCAATCGATGGTTTAACTCACGAGTGTAAAATAACAAGTCACGAGTAGAACTAGAATGAACTAGTATTACTTTAAAATAAATGCAAGTATATAAATAAAGTAATACAAGTTATGAAACAATAAGTAAGTAATTAAAAGTGAAACACAATGTAGTTTTCAAGTGTATTTTATTTATTGATGTTTAAATAAAATACAAGATTCTTGCGGAACCAGAATATTACACAAGTGTGAGTATTCTAACAATCTATGAATTACAAATGATCTATACTTGATAAATAATCTCCTTGGATTGAAGTACTTAAAGTTGTGAAGTACTCCTTTTTGCGATCGAGATTATTTAAGCAAGTTAACTGGAATTACTTAATGTCTTAATGCTTAATTTTCTTGTTGTACAAAAAGCTTTATTTATAGACAAAGTTGGTATTGGAAATCCAACTTTGTCGTATAAAATATTGTTGGAAGCAGTTGAAGGAATTATAATTAATTCCTTCGAAATGCCTAATTAAGTAATGTTAAATTACTTAATTCCAACTGCTTTTTGCACGCTTGTCTTTTTGTTAATGGACAAATGCTTTTGTTCGGACCCACGCGAATAAAGACAAAGAATATTCCTCGAGAACAGTGTTCAGACTTGTAAGGTCTAGAACACTATTGAGTCTCCAGACGGGAGATCTGGTAAGACCGCCAGTGGGCTCCACTGCTTGTCAGTCTTCTATCTTCAGACTTCAGTCTTCGACTTCCGTGAGAATGTCTTCAGTGAAATGATCTCGTCTGGAGTGAAGTCCAGTGAGCTAATCTGGTGGACACCAGATTCCTGTACAAGTAAACAGCTCACTGGTCTTCTCATAATTTCTGGACAAATCTTCAGTGATGCTCCAGACTTCTCGTCTGGAGCGAGTCCAGTAAATCTGGACCTAACAAATTCCCCCTATTTGTTTAGAAATAATGCAAGGGTTTTCAAGCTTCTATCTATACATTTTGTATGCTTGAAAAACCCTTAATTTTAACTAAGTCTAAATTTAAATTACTGGAAAACACTTTATAGATCATCAGTGTTCCAGATTTAATCTTTACGTTCTATCTTAGACTTATTCTGATCACTTACTTGTGAATCAAAAATTGCAACTATATTTACATACATCAATTATTAAAAAAGTTACAATTTTGATAGAAAATAAATTACAAAAACAAGTAAATGATAAAGAGTTAGGCCCTTCTCTTTGATGTCTGCCCTGGTGCTTCTTCAGTGGCCTTCCTCTTGGCTGTTGGTGAGGATGGAGAAGAGTCTGGTGCTCTTATTCCCAAAGCAACTTCCATTTGCTGCTTTCTTTTATACACATTCTCAGCCCTCTTCATAAATGCTTTGACATCTGGAGATATATCAGTTTTCCCCTTGAATGTCAAGTCTGTTTCCCTCAGTTCAGACCAACCAAAAGCTTTGATTGTGGTATTCTTCCTTTCATCAACGAAGTTACCTTCCCTGGTCAACTTCACCTCGAACCTGCTTAATTGTTCATGATTCTCAGCTAACTTGATTTCAGCACCAATGATCTTTCTGACATCTGCCCTGAACGTCATCAGTTCATTGTACCTTTCCTATTGTTTGGCCAGCTGGACCATTATCTCAGTTTCCCTGGATGCCTTTCTCTGATCAACAGCAGGTTGAATTTCTTCACGGTTAATCTTCAGTGAAGTATCCATGGGAATGAAAGTACTAAGGTCTGCATCTCTGAGTGCCTTCATCTGTTTGCCAGTGAGTTTGGGCAGACCCTTTATCTTCTTTCTGTACTCAACCTCCAGAGCTGCAGTATTCTTTCTGATCTTTTTCTGAAGATCCCGAAGTTCTTCAGTCCTTTGCCTGATTAGCTCAACCACACTAACACCATAGTTCACTGCATCATACGTTTGTTCTTCACAAGAGTACCTGGATCGAAGATGGACATCATCCAGGTGTTTCAGGCATTCATGAACTCTGGGGTCATCCTTCATCTGCTTGTATACATCAATGTGAATGCCCAATCTGCCAGCATTATAAGAATCAAGAGTTCCATGACTGGCCATCTCCCTATGACGGGCCATCAGTTCATCCTTTTGCCTTCTCTTGAAAATGTCTATCAGAATGCACTCTTGTTCCAGTCTTTTCTGAGTATCTTCATCAGCAGTAGGAAAATCTGACGATCCTTCAGTCGTTTCAATTTCACCTCCAGACACTACATGCTTTCTTCTGACCCTTTTTGATGTGGTTGTGAGGTCTGGGAAGGCTTCAAATTGGGGCTCACTGGCATCAGTACCAGCAGCCTCTTCTTCTTCTTCAACATTTGCTTCAGTGCCAACAACTTCTTGTGCACTGGTCTCAGTACTAGTCACTTCTTTTTTGTATCTTCTGGCATCAGCACTGAAGGCTTGCGATATAGCACCAGCAACAACTTTGATCGCCCTGTCAACATCTTTTGGCACACTGGCTGAAGTACCAAGATTCTTCTTCAGCTTTTTAACCTTAACAATCTCAGTGGCCACTGCTTCCTTCTTCTTTTCAACATCTCCAGATTTTTACCCCTTGGAAGCATCTCCAGTTTGTGACTTGAGATGATTCCATATTTGGTCAAGTGTATGTCGTTCAGATGCCCCAAAAGTACGACCAGCAACTGGAGTGGTGATGTTGACAGTGGTTCGAAGTTGAGTCACCTCCTTCTTAATAATCTCAATCTCCTGGGTCAAATGCTTGGGCATTTCATTTTCAATCATTTTCACAACTTGTGGCAAAAATACATCTTGTAAGCTTCTTGTGATTGACCCAGAGACTTCTTCAGTGATGTCTTTCAACATATCCCCTCTGAACCTTCGAATACAAGCTTCACTGATGCTTGTGACAACAGCAGTCTGGTCAAGAGTTGGCCTACTCTCCAGACTGCTAATTCTGGTGGTCAACTTCTGAAGCTCCTCTGTTAGACCTGCCAGTGGTTGAGCAACTTCAATGGCCACGGCAGTCTTAACAGAATCAACCAGCTTCTCTTCCAAACCCTGGACTACCACTTTGATATTTTCAGAATTTTTGTTCGTGGCCAGTACCAGTTCATTCAACTTCTCAAAAACTATCTTCTCATTATTGACAAATAAATTCATTTCTGAAGAAAGGTTGTTAGATAATAAGGATTTAAAGTTGGAAACAACCTGAGAAGAAGTCTGGAGTGATCTCTCTAGGTCCTCCACCTTATTCAAAAGGCCTTGGACCTCGGAGGAAGAAGAAGTAGAGAGACCACTGGGAGGTGCCAGATGAGAAGTCATCCTGGTCACCAGAGGTACTTGTGCCTGGACTCCTTCAGATAAAGTTTTAGTAGTTACAGCAGTGGAGTCCAGCACACGGTGTTCAGGAAAATCGAGTGGAGCTTCAAGTGGTGGTGGTTGATTTGGTGAAATCTGAAGAACACTTGGTGAAAAATAGGGAGTGGTTTGCGGAATTGAAGGGGGTGGTGGTGGTGGTGCATTTAATTAATCTGGTGGAGGGTTTACCTGTTCTGGTGGTGGAGATGGAACATTTTGAAATTCTGGTGGTAGCGGCATTTCTGGCAACCTTGCCACTTCTTCGACATCATCACCCAGAAAAATCATGTCAGTATCAAATTTATTACCTTCTGACATGGGTGAGTCAGGCGCATCCCAATCAAAATCTGGATCAACTCTTTGTACAATATTTTCTTCCTCAATAACTTGTAAAATATTTTCTTGTTGCTCATCAATCACTTGCTCAACATTCTAGACCTGCTCCTCAATCTGTTCAACATTTTCTTCCTGTTCATCAGTTTGTACTTGTTCAACAATTGGTGTACCATCTGACGTCATTATATCACCAGCAACTCTGGTTTCCTCACCAGTTACCTCTGCAACATGCTCCCTGGTAACATCTCTACTGGAGGCAACAGGAACCCCTCCTCTTTGCAATCTCCTCCTTGTATTTCTTGGTCTGGTGGGAACCTCTTGGTACATTCCGCTAAGGTTCTGGGGCCACCTGGGTTATTGGTTGCACTTGTTCAATAATCTGGACTTCATCAGATCTTTCAACTTGATTCCCACCTGGACCCTCGTCCAGGTCTACTCTTTCTACTTCATCCCTTTCCACATTTTCCCTTTGGAAAGTAAGCATGGCCTGAGGGATATCTACCTCAGTGGGCGAAGATCTAAGATTTCCCAGATCACGCATATACTCACTCAAAGAAAAGTGAGTGGTTTCAAAATCATACTGGTTGCCCAGAGCTCTTTTAAAAATAAGTGAAAGAAAACGAATATATGGAATATGTGGTTTTCTACCTTTCACTTTTAGACGCTCTACCAGGTCATCAAAAAATATTTTTTCAAAATCGACTCTATAACCAAACCATAAGCAGTAAGCGATCAAAAGATGTGTTTGGTTAATCTGATCCAGTCCCCCAGAACTTCCTCCCAAACACTCAACTATGTGAGTAAAGAAATATCTCCATGAGTCTGTTAATTTACTCATGTAGATAGTGTCCTTCCTGGATATTTGGCCATTATTATCCATAATTTCAGAGTGCCCCATCAATCTGCACACTTCCCTTGTATTGATGCCAGTGGGAAGGTCAACAGACATCTCATTTTCATCAAAATAATGTAACTGAAGGACAGTTCTGAGAGTATCAATAGTGAATGATGAGTGTCTGGTGCCTTGTTTGAGTGTATAAGTGATTGTGGATGTTGATTCTACATACTCTGCAGTGTACCAAAATTCACACAAATACTCGTGGTACATCCTGCCTGGATTTAGGGTTAGGGCACCATAAAGAGGGCAAGAAAGAAAGAAAGTATTCAGTCTTCCAATAATAGATTGGGGCTCATGAACATTAGCAAGAGTAAGTCTAGCCATCCAGTTGTTCATGTTAATACGGATGGCATCCGCATTAAGATTGATTTTGGGGGTCTCAGCCTTTTTAACAGCTTCGACGGAGCATATGGACCGGATAAAAGGTTTTTAGGATTGTTTGATTGTCTTGGTGCCATTGTATTTAGTATAGAGAGATGAAAATGAAACTGAAATTAGGGTTCTTGATGAGAATTTATGATGAAAGATGATTGGAATTGAATGAAGAAGAGTTAATGAAGGAATTTTGGGAGTAAATGATTTTTCGAGATAAAAAGAAATTGATTTGGGTATTTATAGAGGAGAGAGAAAATCGAAATGATTTTAAAAATGTTTAATTAATAAATTAATAAACAGTTTAAATTCAAAATTATTCAAAATAATTTTGATCGGTTTTTCAAATCCGTATTTAATCTCATCACATCACACATAAATGCATGACGGTTTTGTCGGCCCACAAAAATAACCAACTTGCACTTTTTGTCTTCCCAAGGTAAAAATACCATCATTTATTTTGAAAAATGTAATGCCACGTGGGATAAACAGTAACTGTCCATTCAAAAGGTTTTGCCACGTGGCACACATGAGAACCAAGTATTAAAATATTATGTTAGATTTTACAACTACTCATTTCAATGCATCTGGAGGTTGACTGGACACTTCAGTATCACTGGTGGATTAGTCCAGTGAAGTATGCACTGATGGTACACTGGAGGGACACTCCAGTAGAGTACCAATGCCAATTTTAAAAGCCATACTGGTGACCTCAAACACGAACATCAACTAGTTCAGACAAATGAGAGGGACACATTTACAAGGCGACTGAACTCCTCAAACATGCACTTCAACCTGTCCAAGTACCAGTGAGAGGGACACATTTACAAGGCACCAGTGAAAAAGTTTTGTCCAGTGAGAAAATAAATTAATAAATTCCCCCTGAAATTAAAACATTTTAAGGACAAAATTTTTTGGTCTGGTCTGAGTCTTTCCCCCTGGAATGGTGATCCATAAATCTATCAGTGCAAAGATAGTATCACAAAGGCGTTCGATAGCTAAGCTGGTATAGATTTATAAATCTGGTAATCAAAGAACCTTGCCAGTGTCACAAAGGCGTTCATAGCAAGATTCCAGATTAAGGGTTCAACATTCCCAACTCACCAACAAGATATTCAAATGTTTTTACATCCAGTGGTTTTGTAAATATGTCAGCGAGTTGTTTGTCAGTGGGAATAAAGTGGAGTTCAACTCTTCCTTTCATAATATTATCACGAATGAAATGATACCTGAGATCAATGTGTTTTGTCTTGGAGTGCATGACTGGATTGTTTGAAATAGCAATGGCACTGGTATTATCACAAAATATTGGAGTTTTGGAATATTTAATACCATAATCAAGCAACTGGTTCTTTATCCAGAGTATCTGAGCACAACAACTAGCTGCAGACACATACTCAGCTTCAGCAGTTGACAATGAAACTGAAGTTTGCTTCTTACTGGTCCAGCTGACCAGTTTGCCACCAAGGAAATGACATCCATCAGTAGTGGATTTTCTGTCTATCTTACAACCTGCATGATATGAATCTGAATAACCCATTAGATCCATGCCTGAGCCTTTGGGATACCAAAGGCCCAAACTGGGGACACCCTTAAGGTACTTCAGTATGCGCTTTACAGCAAGCATATGAGATTTTTGGATTAGACTGATATCTGGCACATAAACATGTTGAAAACATAATATCTGGTCTACTGGCAGTTAAATACATCAGTGAACCAATCATGCCTCTATAGACAGTGACGTTCACTGGTTTTCCTTCAGGATCTGAGTCCAGTGTTAATGGTGCAGAAATTGGAGTGGGTTTAGATGGTGAAGAGTTCATATCAAATTTCTTTAAAAGATCTCTAACATATTTTTCTTGATTAATAAAAATCCATCTTTGTTTTGTTTAATCTGGAGTCCTACAAAATATGTTAATTCACCCATTAAACTCATTTCATATTCCTTAGACATGATTTTTGAAAATTTCTCGCACATGTTTTCATCAGTAGATCCAAAAATTATGTCATCAACATAAATTTGTACCAGTAAAAGATTACCTTGTTCATGAAGAATAAATAAGGTATTGTCAATTGCACCTCTTTTAAAACCATTTTTCAACAGATGTTTAGTCAGAGTATCATACCAGGCACGTGGAGCTTGTCTGAGACCATAAAGAGCCTTGTCCAGACGATATACCCAGTGGGGATGTTTTTCATCAATGTAGCCTGGTGGTTGTTTGACATAAACTTCTTCTTCTAATTTTTCATTCAAAAATGCACTTTTGACGTCCATCTGGTAGACCTTGAATTGATGATGAGCAGCAAATGCTAAGAAAATTCTGATTGCTTCAAGTCTAGCCACTGGAGCAAATGATTCATCAAAATCAACATCTGACTGGCAGTACCCTTGTGCTACCAGTCTGGCCTTGTTTCTGATAACATGACCATCTTCATCTACCTTGTTTCTGTAGACCCATCTGGTTCCAATTGGTTCTTTCTTTCCAACTGGGAAAGGGACCAGGTACCAAACCTTGTTCCTTTCAAACTGGTGAAGCTCTTCTTGCATAGCAGTCACCCAGCTTGGATCTTCCATAGCCTCGTCAATCTTCTTCGGTTCTACCAGTGATAAGAAGCTGACATACAAACATTGTTCACTGGAGGCTCTTCTGGTCTGAACCCCTCTACTGGAGTCACCTATGATCTGATCAATAGGATGAGCTTTTGTCCATTTAGAGTAATGACCAGGATTTTGACTAACAACAATATCAGTGCAAGAGTTCAGTTGAGTTTCTTCTGGTGTTGCTTCAGGTGGAGGATCTTGCCAGACCATTTCATAATCATCATCTGAATCAATTAAATCATGATTTGCATCATGAAATTCATCAGTTGAGGGTATTTCTTGAATTACTGGCGTAGTTTCAACTGAACTGATACTGGGGGAGTAGTACGAACATCTGATCCAATAATAAGTTCAGAGGGTAGTTTGAAACTTATTGAAGGATAGAAAGGTGTACTACTGGAGGATTTCATTTGTTGAACTGGTTCCAAGTCAGGATGACTGGAAACTTCTTCAGGTGAATCTTTATTGTAGTTGATAAGATCAGATTCACAAAAGACAATTGGATTTACGGGGGGAGAATCAAGGGCTGGCTTTTTATTAATTGCATTATTTGATTCGTCGAAAGTAACATGTATGGACTCATGAACCTTCTCCAGTCTTTTGTTAAAGACCCTGAAGGCTTTGCGAATGGCTGAATAGCTTAAGAAATATCCTTCATCAGCTTTGGCATCAAGTGCCTAGATGACTGGAGTCGTTTAGGATGTACACTGGACATCCAAAAACATGAAAATAACCAATATTTGGTTTTCTATTTCTTAATATTTCATAGGCTGTCTTCTTGTGTCGCTTCACATAAACTGACCTGTTCTGGGTGTAGCAAGCAGTAGCAATTGCTTCAGCCCAGAAACTGGTGGGAAGACCAGATTCAGCAAGCATACTTCTGGCAGCTTCTATCAGCGTTCTGTTCTTTCTTTCTACCACTCCATTCTGCTCTGGAGTGCGTGCTGATGAGAAGTTCTGAGAGATGCAGTGTCAGTACAGAATTTCTCCAGAGTTGCATTCTGGAATTCTGTTCCATTGTCACTTCGTAACTGACACACTTTCGCTTGTACTTGAGTTCAATCTGCTTGATAAGAGCGATGATTTCAGCAGCAGCTTCACTTTTAGACCTGAGAAAGATTACCCAACAAAATCTGGAGAATTCATAAACAATCACCAGGGTAAATCTTTTACCAGCACGAGTCTGAACATTCACTAGACCAAAAAGGTCCATATGAAGCATATGAAGTGGTTCAGATATGCTAAAATTTTGCTTGGTCTTGAAACTGGCACGTTTCTGCTTCCCCATCTCACATCCTGGACATGGCCTTTCCTTTTTGAAGGAAACTGAAGGTATCCATCTG
>CM067170.1:85893839-85944649 GCA_034093135.1 Erigeron breviscapus | reverse complement strand
GGTCTGCAATCGCGCCGCGACCCTCCAGGTCTCGCGCCGCGAACCAGTTGAAAATGGCCTTCGCGCCGCGAACGTGCCATCTCGCGCCGCGAGTTTTTGTTCTGTTTGACATTTTCAGTTTTCGTTAACTTGAACATTTGAACTTGGTAAATATCGAATGGTACCTTAGACTACCTTATAATGACAATGTCATTGATATTACCAATTAAAGTTAAATAACATAAAAGTTGAAATCATATTCTCGGTTAAGGCATTTAGGGTCTATAGCTAAGTAGTTGTACGTAGGATACTCGTCGTCAAGAGATTTGATCCTCATTATTGGTAATGATATCATAGGTTTTGGATAACGTGGAGAACTGATTGTTGAATCTTCTCGAGCTACTTTGCACCTTTTACCACTAGATCGTTAAGGTGAGTTTATGACGCCCTTTTCCTTTTACTTTGGGCCTGAAAAGCATGTGTTATTGTATACACGATTTGTTAAATAAATGATTGTTTGTGAGTATGCCATGTGATTTGGATGCTTAGATCATTTGAAGTAAATTCGCCATGTTAGAGGCTGTGAAAATGTGTATACGTGTCATTTATTAAATGTTGGATAAAATGACGTTGAATTGCCGTGTGATGGCTGATTAAAATGTTTCTTTGTGTTTGACGAACTAAAATGTTTTCCCTGTAGTTATCATTGTTATGGAACCCTAGTGGTTGTGTTGTCAGACTTAGTTCTTGACTGTCTTGTTTAGGGTCCGCACCCACTAGTAGAAGGAAATCCTGTGCGAGGCATGTTGACTGATACTGTCGGATGTTGTTTCCCGGCTGTCATATGCTAGTCATAGACATTGTTGTGGTGCGCACCCCACTTTAGAGGGAAATCCTGTGCGAAGCAATGTAGTATATTGGCTGATACTGTCGGACTTGACTCCCGGCTGCCATATGCTTTAGCTGGACTTATAACCGGCTGATTTCTTATGAAATATTATCAACTTTTGGATTCTGATTGTCTTGTTGAAAATAACTACAAGTCATTGTGTGCTCACAATGACGAATAAACTTGGTCAAACATTCTGTAAACTCACCAACTATTTCGATAGTTGATCCTCTCAAATTTCATGCTTTTCAGGGAACCAACAGTAAGTATTGGAAGCGTATATGACATTGTGAAGCCATCTTTTGAACATTGGACGTACAATTAGCGTCAGACCTCTGAGGACTATCGTTTTATTAGTCCTAATTGTACTTAGCTGTCCAAATGTTATTATTGTATTAAGTGGGCCCATTTCCAATTGAGGATAGTTTGTATCCGTGTATTGGGATCCACATCTGAACGATTATACTTGTAATAGACTTGTATTTGGATTAATAGATGTAATCTCTATTTACCTTCTGATAAGTACGCAATTATTTGTTAACCCTATATTTCCGCTATAATGGGGTGTGACATTTAGATACTCTTCTAGCTTAAACTTCTCATCACAAATGTGACATAACGATCCAAAATGGCTTGAGATCCTTAATGGACTTTTTATATCAGATGGCATGGAGAAAAAACCTCCAAATGGTACAAATGACTCCATTAGGCTGCAAAATATACCATCACACATATATGTCAAATACTTAAACTTTGCTTAGATATAATTAAAATAAAGATGGTTATCCTTATTCAAGTTTCCGGGAAGGCGAATCTTTTTAACCCTTCCCTGGCCATCACCTAGAGGTGGTCCAAAGTAAGGTTCGACCCAAAGAGCTATATAGAGCCATCCTCTGGTTAATATACATCTATATGATATATATAGAAACAAATGTTAAAATGCGCAAGGTTCAGAGTCACTAGTAAGGTCCACTCATTTTGCCCCAAAAAACTCCTTCGCTAAATTTTTCTAATAAACACCAAGTGTACATTTTGACATTTTTTAGAAAGTCTATTAGATTGTGTATGATTTATTCCTAATAGTTTGTCATTGCTCCAAGATTACTTCAGAAATATACACATTTTAACAATAATCAATGGTTTCATAGCAGAAGTCACTCAAATCAGTAATGTCAATATTCAGAGGTGGCAATTTCAACAATCTTAGACATCTTCGGCTGCAATCATTCTAAAAAAGACATTGTGGAACAACTCGTCCCAACCCCCACATCCACCAGTTTCGATTTGCACTAAAGACGACGCCTTTTCAGTCTAAAACTCTTTTAACCCGTTACCCAACCTACCCTGTCTGCCATCTTGCCACCTCTATAAAGATACTTACGAAATTTCAGATTTTAACTTAAAACATACTAAAAGTATCTTGTGATATTGTACTTACTTGGATTAGCTAACATACTTCCATAATATGACATCTGGCCGACATTGCTAGAAGGCTTTAAACTGGCATCAGAAGGAAAAACGGGCTCCACTTTCTTGGCCCGTTGATCACAAGAATCATTACAACCAAAACTCCAAATCCCACTTATACGATTCTAGCACTGATTCAGCATTATTTGATCTATTAAGCATCTATATAAACAGCATGATTTAATCTATTAGATATATAGATACAGATACATATAGATATATTTTTGCATTCAATATAGACACAGATACATATATATAGCTATATAGACACACATAGATATATAGATATCAAATATATTTGCATTCAATATAGATATATAGACACAGATACATATATATATACATGTAGATATATATAGTATATACAAGATATATTTGATTCTATATATACATATATACATATATAATCAATAATAATAATTTTAACAAAAAGAGAGTGAAATTAAAATTTACCAATTGAACAATCTGAACAATCTGAACAGTAAAGAGGCTTCGTTCGTCTTCAATTATTTTAGGGCTTCGTTCGTCTTCAATTATTTTAGGGCTTCGTTCGTCTTCAAGGGTTCGATTCGTCTTCAACAGTAATTTTAGGGCTTCGATTTAAGGGCTTCGATTTGTAGCATCAAAGAGGATTTTGTAGCAGTAAAGAGGATTTTGTAGCAGAAAAGAGGATCAAAGAGGATTTTCGGGCTTCGATTTGTAGCATCAAAGAGGATTTCGTTCGATTTTGTATACTTAGGGTTTTTTTTGGGGGGGGGGGGGGGGTTTGGGGTTATTTTCGTAGTAAAGGTGACTCAGGTTTTTTTTGGGGTTTTTTGTCAATAGTGGGAAACAAAATAATAAGAAGACACTGTAGACCCGTGTTACACCACCTTTTTTTATGACACTAAAAAATGTGTGTCATAAACCTTTCAAATTTTACAAATTATGACAGTATTTTTATGACAAACGCTTTTGCTTGTCATTAAAATGTGTGTGTCATAATTTAGGTGTCATTAAAGGCTATTTTTCTAGTAGTGGGGTGTTCTAAGAATTGAACCCTTCAACCCATTTGAATACGTGAAAATAATATACACATAGGCTTTCAAATACTCTAAAGCTATCCTGACGCTATACAAGCCATGCGTCCATATCCATTCATGAATGTATCCAAAGTTAAAAGTCCAAAGCTTTGTTGAAGCGGCAAAACTTCACATTCATATAGGTAGTTCAACTTTATTCATGCACCTGCTATTGCACTTTTTCAAAGGAACTATTAAGAAGCTATACTTCAACCTAACCATCAGCAGGTCCGAGCACATACCTTGGGATGATATGTAAAAACATGTGCTCCAATTTCCAAGTATAAGCTTTCCACATTGAATTCAGCTTCTGATTAATTTCAGAAGGGAATTGGGTATCTTACAATTAGAAATTTAGGTGGACTTTAAACCCATCCCTCTAGCCAATCACTTCGTCAAGTGATCAACTAAGTTCTTTTTGTGATCTTACAAACTCTATAGAATTCACCCCATTCATGATAAGTTCACGAATCATGCTATGTCTGACACCGAAGTGTCTAGACTTCTCATTGTACATCTGGCTATAAACGTTTGCCAATGTAGCAACACTATCACAATGGATAGAAATGGGTGCTATAGGTTTAGATCACAATGCCACAATGGAATCTCATAAATCAAGTTTATTACTCATTTTGCTTCCTTACTAGTAGCAACTAATGCAACAAACTCAGACCCCATTATTGAGTTGGTAGTACAATTTTGCTTCTTGGAATCCCAGGAGGTAGCACCTCCCCAAGCAAAATACCCAACCAGATGTTAAAGAATGATCATCAACATTGGTTATCCAACTCACATTAGTATACCCTTCTAGAACCGAAGGAAACCCAGTATAAGATAAACTATAATCCATAGTTTTCTTCAAATATTTCAGTACCCGCCTAATTGCTTGCCAGTGATGAGTACCAGGATTACTAGTATACCTACTCAATTTTCCACAGCAAATACAATGCTAGGCCTTGTACAAGTCATGGCATACATCAAGCAGCCAATCACCTTGGAATATTCAAGTGGTGATGCAGCTTATCCTTGTTAGACATTAGCTTCACACTTAAATCCATAGGTATACTTAATCAAAGAAGTTGAATTTCTTTAGAACATTCTCAACATAATGAGATTGAGAAATATAAATTCTTTTGCTTTCACGTTTAATCCTTATGCCAAGGATAACGTCAACCTCCCCATTTCATGAGGAACTTTGATGACAAAAATATGTCAACCTGATTTTGGTCAATTTCAAAATATCAGCATGTCATCAACATATAGGCAAATGATGACTCATTTACCAGAATCGTCAACTTTGCTATATACACACTATGTCTAGTAATCTTTTGTGTATTAATAAGATGTATTATTTTACATACAAATAAATCAATACATACACATAGTCACGGGTAAGAGTGAGTAAACAAGGAATATAGGCTACCTAATCAAGAAATAATATATATATTAACCAATACATATCCACGCACTATTCCTACACACAACTCGCTCAGACCAACCCGTCCTAGAGCATAAGTAAAACTACCATCCATACGTAATAATCCACAACACAGGGGCAATAGGAATATTGGTAGAAACATCATCCTTGGAACCTTCAATTAAATATAATTGAAAAAACTAGTTCAAGTGACTTAGGTTTCCTTTCTCTTTTGCTTTTCTGAATCTCAAGTGACTGATCAACAACCTTCTCAGAGAATTCATCATTACAGTCCTTATTGGTTACATTAGTTCTAAGAACCATATCCTTTGGTCTAGGTATAGATGAGAAATTATCCTCATCAAAGATTGCATCCCTTGAATCAATTGTAAATTTAATTGATACAAGCTCAATAGGTTTTATAACATAAAACCTATACTCCATGGCCATGGAATGTTCAACATATCCAATAACATGCAATTATACCTTTTTCACCAAAACTTATCTTCTTGGGATTAGGCATTTTTATAACAGCCTTACAACCCCATACCCGAAGATAATTCTTATTTGGTTTCTTATTATTCCAAAATTCATAAGGTGTAATCCTCTTCCTTTTTATTAGGAACACTATAAATGTAACACCCGTCGTTTAAAAATAGGGATTTCCAAAAATTTTCGCCTAACGGCGTCAAAAGATAGCGGAAGTAAACTTTAAAAGACCAAACCAAAAGGACATGTTTGGTTCATTTATTTAAAAGGTGTTACCGTATGCATATCATAGAAACAGTAATAAGGAAATCCAAATGGCACCAACATAAATGCCAATCAAGTCTGCATCATAACATATAACAACATAATAACAAACGTCTAAATAGGGAGGCTATTAGGGTGACTAAGGTCAGCTTCAAGATCATCTACCCATGCCTCACATCTTCTCACATCTACCTGCTCACTAATGTTGGACCTGAGGGAACAACACATTTTAAAAGAGCAAGTGTTAGCTAACGAATTAGCTAAGTAAGATAACACATCATTCATAAAACATTTGTCCGATTAAAACATTATCGAAAAGTCATTAGAATCATTAAGGCACATAACACATCAATCATATCATCTCACATACATATCATAGATCATTACGAGCCTCGATTTCACATCTCATATAGTTTAGGTATTTACATTACCTAAACATTCATCATATAATTTCATCTTAACGTTTGGGCCCTTAAACGTGCACGTGTCATGGCAACTTACAAAGTCTAGTGAACTAGATGAACAAGCCATGTAATCATCACATTTCACATCTATACATGCACATATAAATATCATCTATTATTCCATATAATAGCTCATCACATATCGTAAGTCACTGTATACCATCTTTCATTTCATACGCTATATATATTATTGCATATCATGTATCATCTCATATCACAGGCACTATTCCTACACACAACTCGCTCAACCCAACCCGTCCTAGAGCATAAGTAAAACTACCATCCATACGTAATAATCCACAACACAGGGGCAATAGGAATATTGGTAGAAACATCATCCTTGGAACCTTCAATTAAATATAATTGAAAAAACTAGTGCAAGTGACTTAGGTTTCCTTTCTCTTTTGCTTTTCTGAATCTCAAGTGACTGATCAACAACCTTCTCAGAGAATTCATCATTACAGTCCTTATTGGTTACATTAGTTCTAAGAACCATATCCTTTGGTCTAGGTATAGATGAGAAATTATCCTCATCAAAGATTGCATCCCTTGAATCAATTGTAAATTTAATTGATACAAGCTCAATAGGTTTTATAACATAAAACCTATACTCCATGGCCATGGAATGTTCAACATATCCAATAACATGCAATTATACCTTTTTCACCAAAACTTATCTTCTTGGGATTAGGCATTTTTATAACAGCCTTACAACCCCATACCCGAAGATAATTCTTATTTGGTTTCTTATTATTCCAAAATTCATAAGGTGTAATCCTCTTCCTTTTTATTAGGAACACTATAAATGTAACACCCGTCGTTTAAAAATAGGGATTTCCAAAAATTTTCGCCTAACGGCGTCAAAAGATAGCGGAAGTAAACTTTAAAAGACCAAACCAAAAGGACATGTTTGGTTCATTTATTTAAAAGGTGTTACCGTATGCATATCATAGAAACAGTAATAAGGAAATCCAAATGGCACCAACATAAATGCCAATCAAGTCTGCATCATAACATATAACAACATAATAACAAACGTCTAAATAGGGAGGCTATTAGGGTGACTAAGGCCAGCTTCAAGATCATCTACCCATGCCTCACATCTTCTCACATCTACCTGCTCACTAATGTTGGACCTGAGGGAACAACACATTTTAAAAGAGCAAGTGTTAGCTAACGAATTAGCTAAGTAAGATAACACATCATTCATAAAACATTTGTCCGATTAAAACATTATCGAAAAGTCATTAGAATCATTAAGGCACATAACACATCAATCATATCATCTCACATACATATCATAGTCATCATAGCACATCATTACATCTCATATCATACATTGTTACATTACCTACATCATCATAATTCATTACATATCATATATCATTACATAGCACATCATTACATCTCATATCATTTATTATAACATATCATTTTCCATAACATCTCAAAGCATATCATAACAATACTTATCATTTCATATCATTGGGACTGCATTTCAGGCCTCAAAGGTCATTTACATAGTCCATATCACCTCCCTTGTATCCCGTTTACCCATAAACGATCAAGATATCAAATGAAAAGTTATTATATGAAAACCATCTTTTGTTGAACCCTCAGCGTGTCAAAGTAGTGTATCTTACCTTGCAAGATGCACAACAATTCACCAACGATATTACCGAACAAGTTACGAGATCCCAACAACAAGTATAGACAATATCTGCTAAGTTCAAAACCAACTTTCCATGTTATCCAAAAATCGTAGTTATACAAAAATTCAACACCAGATTACAAACATGGTCGAAGTTGACCTATTTCATAGATAGGTGCTTAAGAACTTGTACAACGATAAGATCAATGGCATGAAATGTTACTCAAAATCATAATTACAATTTCACAAATGTTAAACACAAGAATACTCAAGTGTTTGATTATTGCAAAAATAAATTTCACAAACGTTAAACACAAGAATACACAAGTATTTGATTATTGCAAAACTAAAATGATTAAGTGGTTGAACACAAATACTTATCTTTTTCTTGTTTATAAACACTGAATTTTTGATGAAGATTATGTGTGTGTGTTTTTCTTTTGATCACAAAACCAAAGAAATGAATGAAATGATCCATATATATAGGCATAAAACATAGTTTACTATTTAAGGTCGAACTTGACTATTCCAGGTCGAACTGCTACAGTGCTGGTCGAACTGCTACAGTGTTTTTCTCTATTGAAAAATACTCTTTTATGAAAACGTGGCGATTTGAATCGTCAAAAACGGAGTTACGGTTCAAAAGTTATGGCCAAAACAAGTTAGCAGCGTTTTTCTGCGGTCGACTTGTTTAATTAGTTACATATACACGTTTTCCTTGAAATGACAAAATCTAAGAAAAACTAAATGATACTCACTTGATTTACTTAGATATTAAATTATCATTTTAACTTTATTTGTCATTTCCATAAGGCAATTAATATTCTTTTCAATCCTTGAATTCCCGTACTAACTCTTAATCACTAATGTAATAGAAATCATTTTAGAATATGCTTTGGAATATGCCTTGGCATATGCTTTGGAATATGCCTTGGCATATGCTTTGGAATATGCCTTGGCATATGCTTTGGAATATGCTTTTTACCTTTACCATTTACAATTTACTTTTTACCTTTACTATTTACCATTACTACCCATGATTAAGGTTACTATTCACATATACAGTACTATGTGTAACACCCCAAGCCAAGGCTCAGAATATCACGGAAATCATATAGCACAAGGTGGGATTAATGTAGAACATGAACTAAATGCAAATAAAGGATTCAGTGAATCCTTACAATAAGATAAACAAGTATCAAAAATACAAACAGAGCAAGTCATCATCAAAAATTACAACAGAACATCAAAAGGTGGTTAACGGTTCTAAGTACAGTGCAAAAGAAGGCAAATGGATCCTTGATCCATATAAGTCCAAGTCTGGGTTCAACAGCAAGCAAATAATCAGACTCCACGCCCTGGATTAACCTGGTTACCTGAAAAGTGTACTAAGCATAGTCAACACAAGGTTGGTGAGTTCGCAGTAATGGTCCATTAGAAACCATCGTCAATAATCATAATATACGAGTAGAGGTGAAACATGACTTACAGTGAGCCTCTATGAAAAACACCACAACATCCACAACAAGATTACACAAAACAAGTAAAACGTGTAATAAGCAATATACTCAAGTAATATACGTAACATCTACTCAAATCAAGTATCATATCCTCTTCAGTGGGATTTATATACGTCATATCCTCTTCAGTGGGATTTATATACGTCATATCCTCTTCAGTGGGATTTATACACTACATATATCATATCCTCTTCAGTGGGATTTATATACGTCATATCCTCTTCAGTGGGATTTATATACGTCATATCCTCTTCAGTGGGATTTATATACTACATATGCATCAATCAACATCCCTTCATCACAAGTCCATCAATCATCGAATTTAAATTAAACTATACGTACATACATTTAGGAGGATTCTACCTCCTTCGAGTCCTAGATGCTTATATATAGGGTCACCCGCAGCCTTCCCACCACATCTAAAACCCTTTGAAGGCATAACCGACTTCCATGTATGCACGTCTATCCTAACAGTAATAATAATAATACCTAAGTGTACCATGACAACAACAAATCATTACAAACCCAATATTCTCAAGTCTAACAACTTGGTAGTACATCGTACATTGCGCGATCTCAAGTGTATGACACTTGGAAGTACGTGGAACCATTCATCAAGTAAGTATACTTGGAAGTACATCAACCAAACACCAAGTACGAACCTAACCAATCTCAATCACCACACCATCATAGCACAAATAAATCAAACTACAATGCACATACATTTCATACGCCTTTACATTTAAGGAATCATAGATGTTTATATATAGGGTCACCCGCAGCCTTCCCACCACATCTACAACTCATTAAAGGTATCATCGTCTTCCATGTATGTACAACTATCCTAATAAAAATAATATACTTCACAACTTAACCAAGTCAATCAAACGTAATAAACCGTCTCATCAATCCGACAACCAAACCAATCGATCAATCACTCACTCAACCATTTAATCAACGACCATAAATCCGTAAGTTCACCAATACAACGATAAAAGTATGAATAAGTACGTATCTCACAAGTCAAGTACATCAAGGCATTCATGTCTATCTCAAACGCAATCCCAAAGTCCATCATTTACTCTAAACAACGCGTACATATACTTCGGAGGATTTTACTTTCATCAAGTTCTAGATGCTTATGTATAGGGTCACCCGCAGCCTTCCCACCACATCTAAAACCCTTTGAAAGTAAAACCGACTTCCATGTATGCACTTCTATCCTAAAGAGTTACCATATCACAAACACATTCGTAAACCATCACACTATCAATCAAAACTGTCTACCAACGATAATCAATCAGAAATTAACTAGACAGGCAATCAGGTCAACCAGACAAACAAAGGCCGTAACTTACGGCCCAAAGGGCGTAAGGTACGGTCAATATGGGCGTAACCTACGGTCCTCTAGAAAGTTCACTTTTGGCGTAAGGTAAAACTTCGGCATAAGCTACGCCCCAAAGGGCCGTAACTTACGCCCCAACAAAATATAACTAGCGTAACCTACGCCCCATAGGGCCGTAGGTTACGCCCCTTACTGGGCAGCAACACGACCAGCAGCAGTAAGTGCAGAAAATCAAGAACCCCAAAACCCTAAATCGACGTTTAAGGTTACAAGACTCGTTTTGAAGTTACATTTTACATTCTAATGCATAAATACACTTACCCAAACCCATATTTCCATCCATAACATCATCAAATTCTCCAAATCGTTCAAACCCTAATTAGTTTCCAAAGTGGTTCTCGACGTTAAATGACTTCTAAGACTCTCAATCAATGTTATATAAGACAAGAAGTAAATTAGATTAGGGCTCGACGCGTAAAAAGGTCCAGAAAGTCAAACTAGGTCAAACAAGGAAATTTCAGAAAAACAAAGGTCGTAACTTACGGCCCAAAGGGCGTAAGGTACGGTGGTCAAAATTACAACTGGCGTAAGCTACGGTGGCAAGGGGCGTAAGCTACGCAAGGGGCGTAAGCTACGCTGGGCAAGTTTTGACTGGGCGTAAGGTACGGTCAAAATGGGCGTAACCTACGGCCCTCTAGAAAGTTCACTTTTGGCGTAAGGAGTGGCGTAAACAGTGGGTTTTTTGGCGTAAGGTAAAACTTCGGCGTAAGCTACGCCCCAAAGGGCCGTAACTTACGCCCCAACAAAATATAACTAGCGTAACCTACGCCCCATAGGGCCGTAGGTTACGCCCCTTACTGGGCAGCAACACGACCAGCAGCAGTAAGTGCAGAAAATCAAGAACCCCAAAACCCTAAATCGACGTTTAAGGTTACAAGACTCGTTTTGAAGTTACATTTTACATTCTAATGCATAAATACACTTACCCAAACCCATATTTCCATCCATAACATCATCAAATTCTCCAAATCGTTCAAACCCTAATTAAACCCTAATTCGACCCAAACTCATTTTTAAGGCGATTTAGAACTTGTAAATGTACGAGATGACTAGTAACGAGTAAATTAACATAGATAGAAGTAAATGGGATGAATTAAACTTACCAAAACTTCCTTCTTGAGCTCAAACCCGAAATTAGGTCAAAATGGGTAAAATAGTTAGAACTTCAACCTTGATTCTTCGATATGACGATAACGAGGTGCAAATGACTATGATTCTAATGTTAATCTAAACCCAAAACACCAAATGATACTAGAGAAATGAAGAACTAGAGATGTTCTTGCTTTTGGTCTAAAGAGAAAAGAGAAAGAGAGAAAGATAAGAAATGAGAGGTAAAAGAGAAAGATAAGGGAGGAGGAATGGGTCAAAGGGCTGATGGGTCGTGGATGACCCACGGGCCGACCCGTTTCCTTCTCAAGCCAAATTACAATCGTTAGACATTTAAACACCGATCAAAATACATTATTGACCCGAATACAACACATTGCCATTTAATTCACGAAACGACCCAAATAACTTCCACATTGTCATTTAATCACCAAAACGACCCGAATACTTCATTAACCTATATTGTTAGTCATATTACACGTAAAGTCAACGAGTCAAAATTCACGGATGTTACACTATGCACATATACGGTTACTATTCACATATACGGTACTATTCACAAATACGGTTACTATTCATGTATACGGTACTATTCACATATATTAACGAAAATCATTTACATTAAATTTGCAAGTCAAATCTAGTCAAATTTCATAAATGTTACACATTAAGTACACATATGCATATAAATCTTCTAAAGATTTGACGGAAGCAAAATGTTGACTTAACAACTCAAGTCAGCCGTTAAACGAAAAGTTTAGGATGTTACAATAAAGCAAATAACAAGATGTTAGCACAACTTCTCCTAAAATCCCTTACTCAAACCTAAACAGGATAACATGGATAATCTCAACGGATTGGAAATATATTTGATAAATATAATTACCTCCCCTATCCGTTCTAAGTCTTTTTATCAAAGCCTTTAGTTGCAATTCTACTTTAAACTTTACATATTTTAAATTTACCCAATGCTTCACCATTAGTATGTAACAAATAAACATAGTAAAATCTAGAAGCATCATTAATAAATTTCTCAAAATATTTATTATTCATTAAAGTAGAAGTAGCATGCAAATCACATAAATCACTATATATAATTCTAAAATTTCAAAATCATGTTTCATATTTCGAAATGGTCCATTTCCTTAGTGATCTTTGTCAACATACAAGTTTTACACTTTTTCATTTTTCATGTCAAAGACCATTATTAATTCATCTTTAGACATATCATGCAATATTGTAAAGTGTATATGTCTACATGAGCAAGTAGAGTAACACTACTTGTAATGTTCTATTTAATCTAGTAGATAAACAAATCCTCAAAACAACTCCAACACACCCACTTTCTATTTCAACTACACTTCATCACCAAAATCATTAAGTTTGTTTATATATATATATAACATGGATGCTATGGAGACAACAAGAAATAAATATAACTACACTTCATCACCAAAATCATTAAGTTTGTTTATATATATATATAACATGGATGCTATGGAGACAACAAGAAATAAAAAAAAATAACAATATTGAGTTTTAGTTGGGGTGGAAATGTTGAGGAGTATGCTTTCTCACGGGCTGCACAACCAGTTAAACATGGTTTTGGACAGTCAATGGAAGTTGTTTTCCAAGTTACACGTGTTACTTACAGCCGACCAGTGACATGCTGCATGATATACAATTTTAGTCGAAAGTAGTTTATTGGATATCATCTTAATTCCATTAACATAGACAAAACTTCAGATTCGGTTTGGAGGTTGAGTTCGTTTGGCGAGTCTGACGTTTTTGAATTTATCATGATCAAATATAAGGTACGGGTATTCTAAATTGTACTAGTATTTTTCTGGTACAATTCTTCCTCTCAAAACTTTGTTTGTTATATATATATATTTATATTAAAACTGCCATTTGAATTCCTTAAATTCTTTCAGCGTTCCTTAGTATATTTCATTTGCAATATTTGTTTGTATCCTGCTTTAACTTAAAATATCAAAATTTCGTTTGTTATATATAATATTAATATTATGGTACAGATTCTGGTTGTAAACTTTGTTTGTTATATGTATAATTATATTAAAACTGTCATTTGTATTCCTTAGATTCTTTCAGCATTCCTTAGTATGTTTCATTCGAAATATTTGTTCGTATTCCGCTAAAAATCTTTCTTCTCAAAACTTTGTTTGAATGATATATTAATTATGTCAATATTTATATATTCTTTGAAATATTATTTGTTTGTTAGCCTTTGTATAAGATTAATTATAATTGTGTCAAAACTATCTCTAGAAACCTGATTTGAAAATAGTCCAGAAAGAGGTACGTTTGGGTTACATTTGATGCGGTGATTCGTACAAGTGTTTCCCAAATTTGTACACTCATATATGTCCCTCGAGTATTGGCCCCGAAATTTGAGATATGATTGGGTTTATGGAGATGTGATTTTAAGTCTATATTTAAAATGTCTCAAAATATATATAATTATTGTTTAATTGTCCGAAAACTAATTTTGTCATATGGAAACATATTTGATATATTTAAGTATATAAGTTGGTCAAAACGGTTTCTTAAGATGTGTAAATAAGAGCAACCTATCCATGGAGGTCCCATGGTATTTTGATAAGTTTGAGGTGGACGTTATCGTAAGTCGAAATGTTTGACACTATAAGTTTTGGCTCTTATGTGCATTATCTTATGGAATTTGGATTTGTTAAGTACAAGATATTTGTTAAGTATAAGATTTGTTAAATATAAGATATTTGTTAAGTATAAGATTTGTTAAATATAAGATATTTGTTAAGTATAAGATTTGTTAAATATAAGATATTTGTTAAGTATAAGATTTGTTAAATATAAGATATTTGTTAAGTATAAGATTTGTTAAATATAAGATATTTGTTAAGTATAAGATTTGTTAAATATAAGATATTTGTTAAGTATAAGATTATACCTATTTGTATTTTGATTCGAAAATAAGTTTGTTTTGAAATAAGTTTGTTTTGAAATACGTATCTGCTTTTTATATAATATTTCTTCTTTTGTCATATCCGTCACTGAGCTTTGTGCTCAGCCGTATTCCTTTTTCTTTCTTATACGGCAGGTTATCAGAAGGGATTTGGGATCGAGAGAAGAGAAGAGAATAGATAGAAGTGGACTTAGCACCCCTTTGCTTTAGAGTTAATTGAAGAATTATTACTTTGAATACATTTTGGTCTGACTTTGGTTTGACTTTTGAATAAGATTAACGCCCCTTTTGTCCATTTGATATCATTTTGTACGTTTTGTAAGTTAGGGGCGTTACAGAATGGTATCAGAGCATAGACTCCTTCCTGTAGAAACTTAAACCTAAGTTATGGCCTGTGAGATTTGGGTAGACTTTGGGTTAGGAGGCATAAGTGTTGTGAATTGTAAAGTATAAGAAGTAAACGAATAGAATTGAGGAGGTACAATCAGTAATATACAAGTGGTGTAACGTAGATACAGTTACAATTATGGTCCGGAACATAATTGCAAATGTATCTGGACACGAGTGTGTTTGTGGCTATACTTGTATTGACTGGTGTGGAAAGTGATTGTGTTGGTGATAATCAAAATAAGTATTATATTCTTAAGCATTGAAAGAAATCAGTGTGTTATGACGTAAGCAATGACGTCAAATGGCTAAATTTTCAAATGGCCGACAAAGAATAACTCATCAACAATAAAGTAAAGAAGATATGCGAAAAATAAGATCTGGATACACAAGTCAATAAAGTAAAAGCATAAGTGACAAATAAGACTAGTAATAGTTGAAGTCTGAAAACAACAATAAATGCTATGATAAAATTTTATTTCATAGCATAACAGTAAATAAGTAAATTTCGAAATTTACATACTTATCTATTTACCGCATACTTGTTAGTCCCAAGTTTAACCCAATGATCCTTCAAGTCAATCGGACAATCAAGATCGTAACCCGATAACAACAAATTCTCTACGACCTTTGTGAATGTGGTACGACCCATTCTTCTTCCCGGCAACCTTACAATACGACGTGGCCCAACATATGTTGGCAACGGATACATGAAAAGATAAGATGTACAATAAGTGGAGGTCCATCCCTCTTTGCTCCACCCACAACATGTCCTAGGTGTCCCTGTGCATGAGCATATCGGTGTTGGCATCTCTGATATGTCCATTTCTTATCCAAATACTTTCAAAGTAGTCATAGGTTTCCTAAACTAGTAAGACCTTTTCGGCCATACATTTCTTTGGGCTGTCGAGGACAATGCTTCTGCGGACTTATTCTTACGGCTATAAAGTTTGCTAATATAAGCCCATGATTCTTCTACATGCTTCTCAAACTCTGGGCCGCTATCTGTTTTTGTATCAATCAACTCCACTACTTTTGAAGTAGAGGCCCAATGATGTTCTTGACCGACAAGATTTTCGAATTGTATATTAGGGTCTGACATTGGTTGTTTACCTTTTTCTTTGTTACCTTCATCAAAGGGTTTTGATTGGAACGATGGTTCTGGTTGGAATGTTGATTCTAATTGGAATGTTGGTTCTGGTGTATTCAGAAATAAGTTTTGATTAAAAGGTTCTGTTAGGTTAGAAGTTGAGGCCCCATGATGAATGACATCAATAGGATTTGAAAACGAGGCACTAACATTTTCATGAAGAAAATTTTGTTGTGATGACGGAGTTGTGTTATGAAGAAGCCATTCTTGGCAAAAGTCATCAAACGATCTATCCCATTCGTTAGTTTCGATCATTGGATTTTGAAATGCGTCCATAATTGCCTTGAATATCTTTTACCTGGAGATAAGATTAGTCAGATAACTTAAATGTCAAATACTAAAGGAACAATGCAAATATGATATTTTAAATTAAAGAGACATTCTAAACAACTCGAGAATTTTATTGAAGAAAAACATAATTATTTGTGACCCTGACAGATCCAGAAAAACTTATACAAAATATCTTTTGTTTTCACGAGTTGGAAGAACTTGATTCCGGCAGGTTGCTCCCTCCGGCAGCATCTCTCTTTCTTTTCCTAAGAGGTTGAACATTGAGATCTTCTTTCTTCATCTTCAGATGACATAGCAAAAATGGATTTCTCCATTTTTGGTGGCTCATCTTGTTCTTGCTGAGCTACAAATTTTGCGAACGCTTCATCATCTTTTATTTGACGATTAATGTAACACCCCAACATGGCGGAATCATGGGGTATCACTTAGAAATAGCACAGCACGACATGAAAATTATGTAGAGTCAACTATATGAATACATGAGATTGAAACAATCCATAAACTCGTATATACGTATACAATCATCAACAATCATCAAATATATGTTCAATCAATAATAAATAGAAGTTCAATCGATAGTAGTTGATCCTAAATGTAACCCATAAAGGGGAATAAGGATCACGGATCCAGGAAGTCCAAAGCTAGTCTAATTCTAGCAATGCAAGCGTGCAATCATCCATTTTGTCTCTCATTAACTTGATTACCTGAAAAGTGTACTAAAGAGCGTCAACATAAAGTTGGTGAGTTCGTAGGGACAATTAACAAGGGATAAACCGTGTCGGGATAACAACCGTTCAACCTTGATTACAACTATAACAATTACATAACCTTGATGCGAACATATAACCTTGAAACCTTGATTTGGATCAATAAATGACCACTTTTGAAGTAGAGGCCCAATGATGTTCTTGACCGACAAGATTTTCGAATTGTATATTAGGGTCTGACATTGGTTGTTTACCTTTTTCTTTGTTACCTTCATCAAAGGGTTTTGATTGGAACGATGGTTCTGGTTGGAATGTTGATTCTAATTGGAATGTTGGTTCTGGTGTATTCAGAAATAAGTTTTGATTAAAAGGTTCTGTTAGGTTAGAAGTTGAGGCCCCATGATGAATGACATCAATAGGATTTGAAAACGAGGCACTAACATTTTCATGAAGAAAATTTTGTTGTGATGACGGAGTTGTGTTATGAAGAAGCCATTCTTGGCAAAAGTCATCAAACGATCTATCCCATTCGTTAGTTTCGATCATTGGATTTTGAAATGCGTCCATAATTGCCTTGAATATCTTTTACCTGGAGATAAGATTAGTCAGATAACTTAAATGTCAAATACTAAAGGAACAATGCAAATATGATATTTTAAATTAAAGAGACATTCTAAACAACTCGAGAATTTTATTGAAGAAAAACATAATTATTTGTGACCCTGACAGATCCAGAAAAACTTATACAAAATATCTTTTGTTTTCACGAGTTGGAAGAACTTGATTCCGGCAGGTTGCTCCCTCCGGCAGCATCTCTCTTTCTTTTCCTAAGAGGTTGAACATTGAGATCTTCATCTTCATTCATCTTCAGATGACATAGCAAAAATGGATTTCTCCATTTTTGGTGGCTCATCTTGTTCTTGCTGAGCTACAAATTTTGCGAACGCTTCATCATCTTTTATTTGACGATTAATGTAACACCCCAACATGGCGGAATCATGGGGTATCACTTAGAAATAGCACAGCACGACATGGAAATTATGTAGAGTCAACTATATGAATACATGAGATTGAAACAATCCATAAACTCGTATATACGTATACAATCATCAACAATCATCAAATATATGTTCAATCAATAATAAATAGAAGTTCAATCGATAGTAGTTGATCCTAAATGTAACCCATAAAGGGGAATAAGGATCACGGATCCAGGAAGTCCAAAGCTAGTCTAATTCTAGCAATGCAAGCGTGCAATCATCCATTTTGTCTCTCATTAACTTGATTACCTGAAAAGTGTACTAAAGAGCGTCAACATAAAGTTGGTGAGTTCGTAGGGACAATTAACAAGGGATAAACCGTGTCGGGATAACAACCGTTCAACCTTGATTACAACTATAACAATTACATAACCTTGATGCGAACATATAACCTTGAAACCTTGATTTGGATCAATAAATGACCACTTAACCTTGATTGGATCGATAAACGACCACTTAACCTTGATTGGATCGATAAACAATCACACAACCTTGAAACCTTGATTGGGTCATTAAATGATCTCATAATTGGGATCGTTAAACGATCACCAAGCCTTGAAACCTTGATTGGATCATTTAATGAATCCCATAACCTTGATACGAACGCATAACAATCATACAACCTTGATTTACAATTCAATCGAACACATAACCTTGATAACATAGCCAAACAATCATACAACCTTGATTCACAAAGCAAACAACACATAACCTTGATAAACTAGCCAAACGATCATAAAATTAAGCAATTGACATCTCGGTCCATATCATTTTAAGTGAATCAACCATATAAATACGATGCACATACACTTCATATAATTCTACTTTAAAGGAATCATTGATGCTTATATATAGGGTCACCCGCAACCTCCCACCACATCTCCAACTCATTTAAGGTATAATTATCTTCCATGTATGTACAACTATTTAAAGCACAACTAGTATCCAATACAAATCTTAGTTAACCGAGCAACAAGTCAATACATTATTACAACTATAACAATCACATAACCTTGATTCAACAACTAGCAAACACGTAGCCTTGATACAATACACCAAAAACTATCTAACCTCGAAACAACAACTATCCAAACCATCATGCAATCAATCAAAACCAAATCTCAATCAAACGATCAATCAGACAATCAATAAGCCGTCAATCAATTCAACCAAACAATCAAACAAACATGTATGCGTACACTTTTCAGCCCGAATCTCAATTGAGTAGGGAGGGTTTACGAAACTCACCTTGATTGGATATGCGAGGTAAGTACAAGTTATAATCGAGTTATAACGTCCAATGATCGATTAGCGTTCACCACCTATAAACATGTACATTACAAATCACGTGTCAAACCCTAATTAGGTTTTAGAAGGGTAAATCAACCTTAGAGGACGATTGGGACTCAACTCGGATTCCTTTTTCTTTCTTATACGGCAGGTTATCAGAAGGGATTTGGGATCGAGAGAAGAGAAGAGAATAGATAGAAGTGGACTTAGCACCCCTTTGCTTTAGAGTTAATTGAAGAATTAGTACTTTGAATACATTGTCAATTTGACTTTGGTTTGACTTTTGAATAAGATTAACGCCCCTTTTGTCTTGATATCATTTTGTACATTTTGTAAGTTAGGGGCGTTACAGTACTCCTATAAATCAAACATAATATATCTCAAATAATTAGTGATGGTGACAACCCCATGTAGTATGGTGTAATATAACTACATACACATTATTTTCTTCATTACCTTATATTCTCAATTTTAAATGTCAGATAAAATAAAGTTGACATTCATGTGATCAATGTTAATAAACATTCCTTTGCACAATTAACAAACATGCAAACTTATCGCATTTTAATAATATGTTTATAAAAACTACTTAAAATCAAGTTTTTACGATTTTGTTGTGCATGCAAAACATCAAATAAATAAGCAATTTTTCAGAACTAAAATTCAAATCCACACTTCCACGTCTATGAACAATGCGGTTGACTCATTTCCCAAACGAAGAACTGATCCATTAGTTATCAACTCGTAAATCTTTAACCAACATCTATCCTTACACACATGGGTATTAGTACCCGAGTCAACACATCACGCAACATCATCATCTAGCACAAAATAAACCTCAGATATATATGAAACATAATAATTCTAAACCGAATCATCATATATATACTGACTTTTCAAGTCCTGGTAATTAAAACCATTTCCTGAACCGCTTGTGCCAGATTCATTGGTCTTTTTATTACCAACATTAACTCTGCATTCCCGTTTCAAGTGTCCGATTTTACCACACTTCTAACAAGTCAATTTAGACTTCTTATTGGGATCAGCTTAGTGAGCTCCTTGATGTTTACGTTTCCTTTCTTGTCATTATATCCGATGGACTTTTATATTCCACCATATTGACAGAAGACGTACCAGCAACGTTGTTGCTATTTGGATTGTCAATATCCTGCGTCCCGAGGGATTCCTCAATACGCAAATGACCACCCAACTCAACAAGAGTTAACTCCTCCTTTTTGTGTTTCAAAGAATACGTAAATTCTTTCCAATAGGGATGGAGTTTTTCAATGACAATAGAGACTTGAATAGTCTCATCCATGTTCATTTTATACTGTGTGAATTTACCAAGTATCCGAATAAACTCATGGTATTGTTCCATGACAGGTCTAGAATCGACCATCTTGTAATTATTAAAATTACTTACTTGAAACTTTTTACTAGAGGAATACTCAGTCATATAATCGGTCTCTTAAGAGTCCCTAGTTCTTTAGCATATTCATGGTATTGATAAATATCAAAAAAGAATAAGTCATACCATTGAGGATTAAACCACAAGCAACAGAGTCGTCGTTCACCATTAGCTTCATCACAAGAAATGCATCTTCTTCTGACATCTACGAAAATCCATTTCTTCAAACTTATCAAGTTTGGAGAAACTAGCCATCATGTGCTTCAAGCCGTCATTGATTTCACAAAATTGTTGTTTTCGATTGTTGGGGATTCTTGATCTATTCCTTCTTCTTGTGTCCGTAATCCGTTTAAAGGAAACCTGTAACAAGGGTTAGAAATAAATCACCGTGTAACACGGTTAAGAAACCAATGACCGGATATCTCTTTGTATCGTGATATCACTTTCCGAAAACAACAATTCGACCCTATCTGCCTGGGTTACACGAATTTTGTTTTGGGATAATACAAAGAGTAATGTTCTAGATTTTGGCAGAAATCTAGAACCCGTTCGCCAGAGAGTATTTCGTGTTTTGTATATATTTTCTCATGTATCCTTCTCTCTTTCTGAGACACCCAAAGAATGTTATATTCAAAGAGAGAACAAAAGTAGTTCACAACGTTGTGTTGTTACTCGTACTTCTTCCATGCAACTCATGCAAGCATATATCCATATATATATATATATTATATATATATATAATATATATATTATATATATATAATATGGCAAGCTCTAGTAATAGCATTGATGGCATAAAATGTTATATTAGATACATATCAAGATTTTCGTATATTTTTCTTTGTTCCTCATGCAGCTCTGCTTTTATAGATGCATGGATGTGCATATAATATAATATCTTTAATTGCATGATTTTTCCATGTGAATTGGAAATGAAGTTGGCAGCATAAAAAATCATGAACATGAGGACGCGGGCTTCCAGCTTCCAAAAATAAGGAAGAGAAAGGCCAAGAAGAAAGCACGGGCGATTCAAATTCCCAAGCCCAAGGTTCAATATATTCCCTATAAACCAAAGAAGCAAGAGGATCCTAGAGGCAATGCTAAGAATACAACTTCAGACTCTGCAACTTCATCTTCTTTACCCAAGATGCCATCAGCACCCCCAGATACACAATCAGGTATTCATACTCCCGTGCATGTGGATATTCCTAGTCATTCACTCCCAGCTGAGACACACGCATGTGTTTCCAACGATCCGGATATTGAAGTTGGTCCAGATCCCCAAGCATATCATACGGGTTCTTTTATTCCAGAGATGACTCATGCTACAGATGACCCAACTCCGGCTATAACGCATTCACGGGAAAAACATCCAGGACTCAAGGAAGAAGTGGATGCAACAAAGAATATCGGCACGCTTCTTTGTATGAATTTCGAGGGCTTTGAGTCGCAGATAGAAGATCTTATTCTCGCTGGCGGGTGAAGCGGATTAAAATAATCTCAACTACTTGGGATTACCTTAGGGATGTTTATTTCGATTTTTAAGATGTGCTATATTAGGAGATCATTTATCGTTCTTATAAGAATTGCTATATTTGTTGTACTTTGATAGTTCTAGCAATTTGCTAGTTAAGTAATGAAATTATTTGTTGGCCGTTCAAAAAAAACATGAACAGAGGACGCGGGCTTCCAGCTTCCAAAAAGAAGGAAGAGGAAGGCCAAGAAGAAATCACGGGCGATTCAAATTCCCAAGCCCAAGGTTCAATATATTCCCTATAAACCAAAGAAGCAAGAGGATCCTAGAGGCAAAGCTAAGAATACAACTTCAGACTCTGCAACTTCATCTTCTTTACCCAAGATGCCATCAGCACCCCCAGATACACAATCAGGTATTCATACTCCCGTGCATCTGGATATTCCTAGTCATTCACTCCCAGCTGAGACACACGCATGTGTTTCCAACGATCCGGATATTGAAGTTGGTCCAGATCCCCAAGCATATCATACGGGTTCTTTTATTCCAGAGATGACTCATGCTACAGATGACCCAACTCCGGCTATAACGCATTCACGGGAAAAACATCCAGGACTCAAGGAAGAAGTGGATGCAACAAAGAATGTCGGCACGCTTCTTTGTATGAATCTCGAGGGCTTTGAGTCGCAGATAGAAGATCTTATTCTCGCTGGCGGGTGAAGCGGATTAAAATAATCTCAACTACTTGGGATTACCTTAGGGATGTTTATTTCGGCTTTTAAGAAGTGCTATATTAGGAGATCAATTATCGTTCTTATAAGAATTGCTATATATGTTGTACTTTGATAGTTCTAGCAATTTGCTAGTTAAGTAATGAAATTATTTGTTGGCCGTTCAAAAAAAAAAAAAAATCATGAACACTACGTGTGAATTTGAAGAAGTAAAATTGTACATGCCAAACTAAGTCAATAATCATTTTCAAAGTTTCTAGTTTGCACTTTTCCATGTTTTGTTCATATCTTTTACAAATGTGTCTGCATACGCATTTCAAAATATCTTGTCATATTTTAATATGTAGATATCATGCCATCAAACGTAAGCTCTTATGTAATTAATTTTTTTTTGTGAACATTCAAACATTTTATTAATCATAAGAAACTTGTGTAATTAATTATTACAAACCTTTTTGGGTCCGGAATGTCATTCACTTAATGGGTGTACACTCCGTACCTCCAAACCCATATCTAAGTGACATAACTATATCCCTCAATTATACTAAATTAATAACAATTCTCCCCAATTTAGTATAATTCCGATACATGAGAAAATAGACAAAACAAAACTTATGCGTAAATGAAAATATCTTGAAGATTGAATTTTCATCTTAGTATATTACTCATTCCAAAATTCGAGAATCAGGGTGTTCTAAGAATTGAACCTTTCAACCCATTTGAATACCTGAAAATAATATACACATAGGCTTTCAAATACTGTAAAGTCCCTCAATCGATGGTTTAACTCACGAGTGTAAAATAACAAGTCACGAGTAGAACTAGAAT
Source organism: Erigeron breviscapus (assembly GCA_034093135.1). NCBI lineage: Eukaryota > Viridiplantae > Streptophyta > Magnoliopsida > Asterales > Asteraceae > Erigeron > Erigeron breviscapus. The sequence goes on along the minus strand of CM067170.1, from coordinate 85,920,665 downwards.
GAACTAGTATTACTTTAAAATAAATGCAAGTATATAAATAAAGTAATACAAGTTATGAAACAATAAGTAAGTAATTAAAAGTGAAACACAATGTAGTTTTCAAGTGTATTTTATTTATTGATGTTTAAATAAAATACAAGATTCTTGCGGAACAAGAATATTACACAAGTGTGAGTATTCTAACAATCTATGAATTACAAATGATCTATACTTGTTAAATAATCTCCTTGGATCGAAATACTTAAAGTTGTGAAGTACTCCTTTTTGCGATCGAGATTATTTAAGCAAGTTAACTGGAATTACTTAATGTCTTAATGCTTAATTTTCTTGTTGTACAAAAAGCTTTATTTATAGACAAAGTTGGTATTGGAAATCCAACTTTGTCGTATAAAATATTGTTGGAAGCAGTTGAAGGAATTATAATTAATTCCTTCGAAATGCCTAATTAAGTAATGTTAAATTACTTAATTCCAACTGCTTTTTGCACGCTTGTCTTTTTGTTAATGGACAAATGCTTTTGTCGGACCCACGCGAATAAAGACAAAGAATATTCCTCGAGAACAGTGTTCAGACTTGTAAGGTCTAGAACACTGTTGAGTCTCCAGACGGGAGATCTGGTAAGACCGCCAGTGGGCTCCACTGCTTGTCAGTCTTCTATCTTCAGACTTCAGTCTTCGACTTCCGTGAGAATGTCTTCAGTGAAATGATCTCGTCTGGAGTGAAGTCCAGTGAGCTAATCTGGTGGACACCAGATTCCTGTACAAGTAAACAGCTCACTGGTCTTCTCATAATTTCTGGACAAATCTTCAGTGATGCTCCAGACTTCTCGTCTGGAGCGAGTCCAGTAAATCTGGACCTAACAAATTCCCCCTATTTGTTTAGAAATAATGCAAGGGTTTTCAAGCTTCTATCTATACATTTTGTATGCTTGAAAAACCCTTAATTTTAACTAAGTCTAAATTTAAATTACTGGAAAACACTTTATAGATCATCAGTGTTCCAGATTTAATCTTTACGTTCTATCTTAGACTTATTCTGATCACTTACTTGTGAATCAAAAATTGCAACTATATTTACATACATCAATTATTAAAAATAGTTACAATTTTGATAGAAAATAAATTACAAAAACAAGTAAATGATAAAGAGTTAGGCCCTTCTCTTTGATGTCTGCCCTGGTGCTTCTTCAGTGGCCTTCCTCTTGGCTGTTGGTGAGGATGGAGAAGAGTCTGGTGCTCTTATTCCCAAAGCAACTTCCATTTGCTGCTTTCTTTTATACACATTCTCAGCCCTCTTCATAAATGCTTTGACATCTGGAGATATATCAGTTTTCCCCTTGAATGTCAAGTCTGTTTCCCTCAGTTCAGACCAACCAAAAGCTTTGATTGTGGTATTCTTCCTTTCATCAACGAAGTTACCTTCCCTGGTCAACTTCACCTCGAACCTGCTTAATTGTTCATGATTCTCAGCTAACTTGATTTCAGCACCAATGATCTTTCTGACATCTGCCCTGAACGTCATCAGTTCATTGTACCTTTCCTATTGTTTGGCCAGCTGGACCATTATCTCAGTTTCCCTGGATGCCTTTCTCTGATCAACAGCAGGTTGAATTTCTTCACGGTTAATCTTCAGTGAAGTATCCATGGGAATGAAAGTACTAAGGTCTGCATCTCTGAGTGCCTTCATCTGTTTGCCAGTGAGTTTGGGCAGACCCTTTATCTTCTTTCTGTACTCAACCTCCAGAGCTGCAGTATTCTTTCTGATCTTTTTCTGAAGATCCCGAAGTTCTTCAGTCCTTTGCCTGATTAGCTCAACCACACTAACACCATAGTTCACTGCATCATACGTTTGTTCTTCACAAGAGTACCTGGATCGAAGATGGACATCATCCAGGTGTTTCAAGCATTCATGAACTCTGGGGTCATCCTTCATCTGCTTGTATACATCAATGTGAATGCCCAATCTGCCAGCATTATAAGAATCAAGAGTTCCATGACTGGCCATCTCCCTATGACGGGCCATCAGTTCATCCTTTTGCCTTCTCTTGAAAATGTCTATCAGAATGCACTCTTGTTCCAGTCTTTTCTGAGTATCTTCATCAGCAGTAGGAAAATCTGACGATCCTTCAGTCGTTTCAATTTCACCTCCAGACACTACATGCTTTCTTCTGACCCTTTTTGATGTGGTTGTGAGGTCTGGGAAGGCTTCAAATTGGGGCTCACTGGCATCAGTACCAGCAGCCTCTTCTTCTTCTTCAACATTTGCTTCAGTGCCAACAACTTCTTGTGCACTGGTCTCAGTACTAGTCACTTCTTTTTTGTATCTTCTGGCATCAGCACTGAAGTCTTGCGATATAGCACCAGCAACAACTTTGATCGCCCTGTCAACATCTTTTGGCACACTGGCTGAAGTACCAAGATTCTTCTTCAGCTTTTTAACCTTAACAATCTCAGTGGCCACTGCTTCCTTCTTCTTTTCAACATCTCCAGATTTTTACCCCTTGGAAGCATCTCCAGTTTGTGACTTGAGATGATTCCATATTTGGTCAAGTGTATGTCGTTCAGATGCCCCAAAAGTACGACCAGCAACTGGAGTGGTGATGTTGACAGTGGTTCGAAGTTGAGTCACCTCCTTCTTAATAATCTCAATCTCCTGGGTCAAATGCTTGGGCATTTCATTTTCAATCATTTTCACAACTTGTGGCAAAAATACATCTTGTAAGCTTCTTGTGATTGACCCAGAGACTTCTTCAGTGATGTCTTTCAACATATCCCCTCTGAACCTTCGAATACAAGCTTCACTGATGCTTGTGACAACAGCAGTCTGGTCAAGAGTTGGCCTACTCTCCAGACTGCTAATTCTGGTGGTCAACTTCTGAAGCTCCTCTGTTAGACCTGCCAGTGGTTGAGCAACTTCAATGGCCACGGCAGTCTTAACAGAATCAACCAGCTTCTCTTCCAAACCCTGGACTACCACTTTGATATTTTCAGAATTTTTGTTCGTGGCCAGTACCAGTTCATTCAACTTCTCAAAAACTATCTTCTCATTATTGACAAATAAATTCATTTCTGAAGAAAGGTTGTTAGATAATAAGGATTTAAAGTTGGAAACAACCTGAGAAGAAGTCTGGAGTGATCTCTCTAGGTCCTCCACCTTATTCAAAAGGCCTTGGACCTCGGAGGAAGAAGAAGTAGAGAGACCACTGGGAGGTGCCAGATGAGAAGTCATCCTGGTCACCAGAGGTACTTGTGCCTGGACTCCTTCAGATAAAGTTTTAGTAGTTACAGCAGTGGAGTCCAGCACACGGTGTTCAGGAAAATCGAGTGGAGCTTCAAGTGGTGGTGGTTGATTTGGTGAAATCTGAAGAACACTTGGTGAAAAATAGGGAGTGGTTTGCGGAATTGAAGGGGGTGGTGGTGGTGGTGGTGGTGGTGCATTTAATGAATCTGGTGGAGGGTTTACCTGTTCTGGTGGTGGAGATGGAACATTTTGAAATTCTGGTGGTGCGGCATTTCTGGCAACCTTGCCACTTCTTCGACATCATCACCCAGAAAAATCATGTCAGTATCAAATTTATTACCTTCTGACATGGGTGAGTCAGGCGCATCCCAATCAAAATCTGGATCAACTCTTTGTACAATATTTTCTTCCTCAATAACTTGTAAAATATTTTCTTGTTGCTCATCAATCACTTGCTCAACATTCTAGACCTGCTCCTCAATCTGTTCAACATTTTCTTCCTGTTCATCAGTTTGTACTTGTTCAACAATTGGTGTACCATCTGACGTCATTATATCACCAGCAACTCTGGTTTCCTCACCAGTTACCTCTGCAACATGCTCCCTGGTAACATCTCTACTGGAGGCAACAGGAACCCCTCCTCTTTGCAATCTCCTCCTTGTATTTCTTGGTCTGGTGGGAACCTCTGGTACATTCCGCTAAGGTTCTGGGGCCACCTGGGTTATTGGTTGCACTTGTTCAATAATCTGGACTTCATCAGATCTTTCAACTTGATTCCCACCTGGACCCTCGTCCAGGTCTACTCTTTCTACTTCATCCCTTTCCACATTTTCCCTTTGGAAAGTAAGCATGGCCTGAGGGATATCTACCTCAGTGGGCGAAGATCTAAGATTTCCCAGATCACGCATATACTCACTCAAAGAAAAGTGAGTGGTTTCAAAATCATACTGGTTGCCCAGAGCTCTTTTAAAAATAAGTGAAAGAAAACGAATATATGGAATATGTGGTTTTCTACCTTTCACTTTTAGACGCTCTACCAGGTCATCAAAAAATATTTTTTCAAAATCGACTCTATAACCAAACCATAAGCAGTAAGCGATCAAAAGATGTGTTTGGTTAATCTGATCCAGTCCCCCAGAACTTCCTCCCAAACACTCAACTATGTGAGTAAAGAAATATCTCCATGAGTCTGTTAATTTACTCATGTAGATAGTGTCCTTCCTGGATATTTGGCCATTATTATCCATAATTTCAGAGTGCCCCATCAATCTGCACACTTCCCTTGTATTGATGCCAGTGGGAAGGTCAACAGACATCTCATTTTCATCAAAATAATGTAACTGAAGGACAGTTCTGAGAGTATCAATAGTGAATGATGAGGGTCTGGTGCCTTGTTTGAGTGTATAAGTGATTGTGGATGTTGATTCTACATACTCTGCAGTGTACCAAAATTCACACAAATACTCGTGGTACATCCTGCCTGGATTTAGGGTTAGGGCACCATAAAGAGGGCAAGAAAGAAAGAAAGTATTCAGTCTTCCAATAATAGATTGGGGCTCATGAACATTAGCAAGAGTAAGTCTAGCCATCCAGTTGTTCATGTTAATACGGATGGCATCCGCATTAAGAATGATTTTGGGGGTCTCAGCCTTTTTAACAGCTTCGACCGGAGCATATGGACCGGATAAAAGGTTTTTAGGATTGTTTGATTGTCTTGGTGCCATTGTATTTAGTATAGAGAGATGAAAATGAAACTGAAATTAGGGTTCTTGATGAGAATTTATGATGAAAGATGATTGGAATTGAATGAAGAAGAGTTAATGAAGGAATTTTGGGAGTAAATGATTTTTCGAGATAAAAATGAAAAGTGAAAGTGAATTGGGTATTTATAGAGGTGAGAGAAAAACGAAATGATTTTAAAAATGTTTAATTAATAAATTAATAAACAGTTTAAATTCAAAATTATTCAAAATAATTTTGATCGGTTTTTCAAATCCGTATTTAATCTCATCACATCACACATAAATGCATGACGGTTTTGTCGGCCCACAAAAATAACCAACTTGCACTTTTTGTCTTCCCAAGGTAAAAATACCATCATTTATTTTGAAAAATGTAATGCCACGTGGGATAAACAGTAACTGTCCATTCAAAAGGTTTTGCCACGTGGCACACATGAGAACCAAGTATTAAAATATTATGTTAGATTTTACAACAACTCATTTCAATGCATCTGGAGGTTAACTGGACACTTCAGTATCACTGGTGGATTAGTCCAGTGAAGTATGCACTGATGGTACACTGGAGGGACACTCCAGTAGAGTACCAATGCCAATTTTAAAAGCCATACTGGTGACCTCAAACACGAACATCAACTAGTTCAGACAAATGAGAGGGACACATTTACAAGGCGACTGAACTCCTCAAACATGCACTTCAACCTGTCCAAGTACCAGTGAGAGGGACACATTTACAAGGCACCAGTGAAAAAGTTTTGTCCAGTGAGAAAATAAATTAATAAATTCCCCCTGAAATTAAAACATTTTAAGGACAAAATTTTTTGGTCTGGTCTGAGTCTTTCCCCCTGGAATGGTGATCCATAAATCTATCAGTGCAAAGATAGTATCACAAAGGCGTTCGATAGCTAAGCTGGTATAGATTTATAAATCTGGTAATCAAAGAACCTTGCCAGTGTCACAAAGGCGTTCATAGCAAGATTCCAGATTAAGGGTTCAACATTCCCAACTCACCAACAAGATATTCAAATGTTTTTACGTCCAGTGGTTTTGTAAATATGTCAGCGAGTTGTTTGTCAGTGGGAATAAAGTGGAGTTCAACTCTTCCTTTCATAATATTATCACGAATGAAATGATACCTGAGATCAATGTGTTTTGTCTTGGAGTGCATGACTGGATTGTTTGAAATAGCAATGGCACTGGTATTATCACAAAATATTGGAGTTTTGGAATATTTAATACCATAATCAAGCAACTGGTTCTTTATCCAGAGTATCTGAGCACAACAACTAGCTGCAGACACATACTCAGCTTCAGCAGTTGACAATGAAACTGAAGTTTGCTTCTTACTGGTCCAGCTGACCAGTTTGCCACCAAGGAAATGACATCCATCAGTAGTGGATTTTCTGTCTATCTTACAACCTGCATGATATGAATCTGAATAACCCATTAGATCCATGCCTGAGCCTTTGGGATACCAAAGGCCCAAACTGGGGACACCTTTAAGGTACTTCAGTATGCGCTTTACAGCCAGCATATGAGATTCTTTTGGATTAGACTGATATCTGGCACATAAACATGTTGCAAACATAATATCTGGTCTACTGGCAGTTAAATACATCAGTGAACCAATCATGCCTCTATAGACAGTGACGTTCACTGGTTTTCCTTCTGGATCTGAGTCCAGTGTTAATGGTGCAGAAATTGGAGTGGGTTTAGATGGTGAAGAGTTCATATCAAATTTCTTTAAAAGATCTCTAACATATTTTTCTTGATTAATAAAAATCCCATCTTTGTTTTGTTTAATCTGGAGTCCTACAAAATATGTTAATTCACCCATTAAACTCATTTCATATTCCTTAGACATGATTTTTGAAAATTTCTCGCACATGTTTTCATCAGTAGATCCAAAAATTATATCATCAACATAAATTTGTACCAGTAAAAGATTACCTTGTTCATGAAGAATAAATAAGGTATTGTCAATTGCACCTCTTTTAAAACCATTTTTCAACAGATGTTTAGTCAGAGTATCATACCAGGCACGTGGAGCTTGTCTGAGACCATAAAGAGCCTTGTCCAGACGATATACCCAGTGGGGATGTTTTTCATCAATGTAGCCTGGTGGTTGTTTGACATAAACTTCTTCTTCTAATTTTTCATTCAAAAATGCACTTTTGACGTCCATCTGGTAGACCTTGAATTGATGATGAGCAGCAAATGCTAAGAAAATTCTGATTGCTTCAAGTCTAGCCACTGGAGCAAATGATTCATCAAAATCAACATCTGACTGGAAGTACCCTTGTGCTACCAGTCTGGCCTTGTTTCTGATAACATGACCATCTTCATCTACCTTGTTTCTGTAGACCCATCTGGTTCCAATTGGTTCTTTCTTTCCAACTGGGAAAGGGACCAGGTACCAAACCTTGTTCCTTTCGAACTGGTGAAGCTCTTCTTGCATAACAGTCACCCAGCTTGGATCTTCCATAGCCTCGTCAATCTTCTTCGGTTCTACCAGTGATAAGAAGCTGACATACAAACATTGTTCACTGGAGGCTTTTCTGGTCTGAACCCCTCTACTGGATTCACCTATGATTTGATCAATAGGATGAGCTTTTGTCCATTTAGAGTAATGACCAGGATTTTGACTAACAACAATATCAGTGCAAGAGTTCAGTTGAGTTTCTTCTGGTGTTGCTTCAGGTGGAGGATCTTGCCAGACCATTTCATAATCATCATCTGAATCAATTAAATCATGATTTGCATCATGAAATTCATCAGTTGAGGGTATTTCTTGAATTACTGGCGTAGTTTCAACTGAGACTGATACTGGGGGAGTAGTACGAACATCTGATCCAATAATAAGTTCAGAGGGTAGTTTGAAACTTATTGAAGGATAGAAAGGTGTACTACTGGAGGATTTCATTTGTTGAACTGGTTCCAAGTCAGGATGACTGGAAACTTCTTCAGGTGAATCTTTATTGTAGTTGATAAGATCAGATTCACAAAAGACAATTGGATTTACGGGGGGAGAATCAAGGGCTGGCTTTTTATTAATTGCATTATTTGATTCGTCGAAAGTAACATGTATGGACTCATGAACCTTCTCCAGTCTTTTGTTAAAGACCCTGAAGGCTTTGCGAATGGCTGAATAGCTTAAGAAATATCCTTCATCAGCTTTGGCATCAAGTGCCTAGATGACTGGAGTCGTTTAGGATGTACACTGGACATCCAAAAACATGAAAATAACCAATATTTGGTTTTCTATTTCTTAATATTTCATAGGCTGTCTTCTTGTGTCGCTTCACATAAACTGACCTGTTCTGGGTGTAGCAAGCAGTTGCAATTGCTTCAGCCCAGAAACTGGTGGGAAGACCAGATTCAGCAAGCATACTTCTGGCAGCTTCTATCAGCGTTCTGTTCTTTCTTTCTACCACTCCATTCTGCTCTGGAGTGCGTGCTGATGAGAAGTTCTGAGAGATGCCAGTGTCAGTACAGAATTTCTCCAGAGTTGCATTCTGGAATTCTGTTCCATTGTCACTTCGTAACTGACACACTTTTCGCTTGTACTTGAGTTCAATCTGCTTGATAAGAGCGATGATTTCAGCAGCAGCTTCACTTTTAGACCTGAGAAAGATTACCCAACAAAATCTGGAGAATTCATAAACAATCACCAGGGTAAATCTTTTACCAGCACGAGTCTGAACATTCACTAGACCAAAAAGGTCATATGAAGCATATGAAGTGGTTCAGATATGCTAAAATTTTGCTTGGTCTTGAAACTGGCACGTTTCTGCTTTCCCATCTCACATCCTGGACATGGCCTTTCCTTTTTTAAGGAAACTGAAGGTATCCCATCTGTCAGTTGTTTTCTGGACAACTTATTAATATTTTTGAAATTTAAATGGGATAACCTTTTATGCCATAACCAGTTTGTGTCTTCATCAGCTTGAGTATAGAAACACTGCTCATCAGGACAGCTTTCCATATCCATAACATACACATTTCCTTTTCTGGGAGCAATTAATACTACCTTCCAGTCCTTGTTGAATACGATGCCCTGAGCAATATTGAACAAAACTTGATAGCCATCATCACACAATTGGCTAACACTGATCAGATTATATTTCAAACCATTCACATATGCCACCCGTCTGAATTTGACTTGTCCATTATTCAGGACACCATACCCCTCAGTCTTTCCACAACCATCATTTCCAAAAGTAATGGAGGGTCCATCAGAAATGATGAATTCCTCCAGCAGGGTCTTACATCCGGTCATAGTCCTGCCAGCAGCACTGTCAAGATACCAAATATGTTTCTTTCGATCGCCCTGCACATCCACCAGATGTATTAGTTAGTTTTGGGAACCCATCGACTGATGGGTTCTCTGGATCCTCCCTTATGGATCCCTGGGGGTATCTGGTTGAGTTTACTTTCTTCAACAGTAGTTTTTGTTGAAAACGCTACTGGAGTTGATAGTTTTGAAACCTTTTTCTTATTTTTAATAGGAACAATAATTTTCTCTTTCTTAGAAAAAGGTTTGGAATTTTGTTTAGAGCCAGATGAGGTACCCTCAAAATTGTTCATTCTTGCATTACAACTTTGTACTTGACGAGCCAGTAGTTGAAACTGGCTCTCCAGCCTTAACAAAATACTTTCTTCAGATGATACCTTAGCCTTTGCAGATGACTGGACATTTGGCTTAGAAAGGGAAGTGGTCTTTTGAACCTGAGGTTCTTTTGAAGACGACCGAGGCAAAGGTTTATTCTGCTTGACCTTTTTGACTGGAGCAGTCATCTGGGATGCTCCAGTTTTAACCTTTGAAAGTTGAACTGGTGGTATGACACTAGTTTTGGGGGTCTTTGGTTCATCATAAATTGTACTGGGTTTGATCTCTTCTGGTAATCGGTCAATGACTGGAATCAAAGCAGCAACATGGGTATTTCCATCCAGATAAGCACGTTTTTGGGATGGAAATTGATTGATTCCAGCATCATATGGCTTTCTTGTTTCAAGCCATGATTTAATGACCTGTTTTTCTTTTTCCAAAATAATTTCAAGGTCCTGTTTTTCTTATACCAGTTGTTCAGTGACCAAAACTTGTGCTTTAAAAGCCAGTTCAATATCCTGAAGTTCTTTTAATTTTGATTGCAAAATAGATATTTCAGAAAAGTCTGTTTCAAAACAGTTTGTCATTTCAGATCTAACAGTTTCAACATAAATTAAATCAGAATTAAGAACTTCAGCAATGTCCAATTTTAGTTCCTTATCGGTCTCAAGATCATACAAACTAACCTTCTTGAGTACAATATCCACCCATCTTCCAGATGTAACATCTTCTTTCACCAGATGCTCTTCATCAGCCAGAGCCATGAAACAACAATCTCTTTCCTCTTCTTCATCAACTGATGAATCATCAGAGGGAACCCATGCTTCTTCAGTGGTTGCAATCATGCATTTATTATTTTCTATTTGTTGGGACATGAGAGCAATTTGAGCCTTAAGCTTTTTGTATTTTAACTTGTAGCTATCATCAGGCTTTTTGTAAGAAACAGTTGGACCAGACTGGGAGACAAACTGACTGGACCTGCACTCCTTCATGAAATGACCTTTTCTGCCACACTTAAAGCATGTCAGATTGGTCTTATCAGTAGAGGAACTGGGTGCACTTTGTCCAGTGGGCCTATTTGCTCTTGCTTTGAAACGGTTAAACGTTTTAGCAATCATTGCAACCAGGTCATCACTGTCAGTTTCATCACAGTCTGGAGAAATATTATTAGTGACTCTAGACTCCATTAGTTCAGACATCATCTTCTTCATAGAAAATACATTCTCTGAAGATATTAATGCCGCACAAGGTGGTTCAGTAGGACTGGCCACTATGGAACTACTGGAAGCATGATTTAAAGCATCCTTTTCTGCCTCAATCCTCTGGGCTTGATTCTCTTCAGTGAATCTGAAGGCTCCATACAATGTTGACAAAGTATGGGAGTGCAAGGTTTTGCCTTGTCTCAAGACCAGAATCATATGAGACCATTTTGTAGGAAGAATATCACAAAATTTCTCCAAAAGTATATCCTTTTCTTTCTCTACCCCTAGTGCTCTTAACTGATTTATAATACTCATAAATCTGGTGTAAGTACCAGTTAGAGATTCATTGGGAAGAGCAAAAAATGACTCATACTTTTTGTTTAAGGAGACTTTTCTAGTAACAATAGTATCATTACTGTAACACCCCAACATGGCGGAATCATGGGGTATCACTTAGAAAAGCACAACACGACATGGGAATTATGTAGAGTCAAACTATATGCATTCATAGGATTGAAACAATCCATAAACTCACTCAAATGTATACAATAATCAATATCTATCAAAGATACACACTCAATCAATATTAAATGAAAGTGTTTAAATGATAGTAGTTGACCCTAAGCATAACCCGTTAAAGGGAAATAAGGATCACGGATCCAGAAGTCCAAAGCTAGTCCAATCCTAGCAATGCAAGCACATAATCATCCATTTTGTCTCTGATTAACCTGATTACCTGAAAAGTGTACTAAAGAGCGTCAACATAAAGTTGGTGAGTTCGTAGGGACAAGTAACAAGGAATAACCGTATCGGATAACAACCGTTAACGATAAGCGAGGATTAGAATACCTAATCATGTCCAAGGAAACCCTAAAAGGTTTCACATTAGCACAGTTCAATACAATCAACGTTTCAACATCAATATCATTATACAATACACCATTAAACGTTAATCAATACGCCTAACATGATTTATCATTAACATGATAATCAAAGCGACAATCATCATTAACCAATACGCCTAACATGATATATCATTACATGATAATCAAAGCGACAATCATCATTAACCAATACGCCTAACATGATATATCATTTACATGATAATCAAAGCGACAATCATCATTAACCAATACGCCTAACATGATATATCATTTACATGATAATCAAAGCAACAATCATCATTAACCAATACGCCTAACATGATATATCATTTACATGATAATCAAAGCGACATTAAACCACAAGTAATCATATCAACAATCAACAAATAAACAATTAACATCTCGGTCCATATCATAACAAGTGAATCAACCAACAAATACGATGCACATACACTTCTTATAATTCTACTTTAAAGGAATCATCGATGCTTATATATAGGGTCACCCGCAGCCTTCCCACCACATCTACTATTCATAAAAAGTTTAATTATCTTCCATGTATGTACAACTATCTAAAGCACAACAAGTATTCATAACGAAGTCAAAGTTAACCGAGCAACAAGTCAATACATTAAACAAACAATCAATCAACAAGCATGTACACTTTTCAGCCCGAATCTCAATCGAGTAGGGAGGGTTTATGAAACTCACCTGGAAGTAAAGCAATTCCAAGTACTAGTACAAGTACTTTACTATGCTCAAAATGTACTCCCGGGTACCTAGAACAAGTATAAGATCAACTTATAAGCTACCACAAAGCCTAAGTGCAAAATAGGGAAATTTCAGCATGTTCCTAGCTTTGCGCCATCTACTAGACAACGACTTTGGGAAGTCAAGAAGACTAGATACAACAAAACTCAGTTCTAGACATTTGTTGGGCACTCAATGGCCTTTTCAAAAATTTAAGGTTTGGCTCTTGAAGAGCTTTAATGAAAGAGTTATGATTTTTACAAAAACAAACCTGTAGCCGCGTCAGAAATCAGACCAGTTCTGAAAATCGTTGTTTTTGGCACTCTTCTGAGCAAAACCAGAAGAAACTTCATTCTTATCAAATTTTACTGACACTTGGACCTTTCCAAAAATATAAGATACGTCTCCTAATTCGTCCAGATGAATCTTCTATGATGTTTGCAAGATGACTGAAAATTTCAGTCCTATAGAGTCCTTAAATTCAACTTGAAACTTCAAGTGATGAACCCAAGACTTTATGAACTTGATTGTTTTGTGTTATGAATGTGAGAGAGAGAGGAAAGAGCAGAGATGGATGATAGAATGATCATCAAATGCTTGCTTATATAGTCCAAGAGTTGCAACTAAGTGCCAAGAATACACACCTTGGCCATGAGGTGTTCATCATGTGTTTACAACTCATCCTTGAGTGTAATGGCTGAAACTTTGGCCTTAAGACAAACTAGAATTCAGTAGGAATATGTTCATTGCATGATTACAAGCTATAATCCAAGTCTTAGTTAGTTTGTGTGGGGTTTATGTCAAGAACACAAGCTTGACTTGACTAATTGACTTTGGTTGACTCTAAACTTTGATTCTTGATTATTATTTGTGTAATTAAGTGTAGTAACTAGTTTATATAAGTATAATTACTTTTATCTATGTGGTTATAAATCAATTACATGTATTTATATATTTATTAGTTATCTAATTCAAGTACACAATTGCATATTTATTTTACTAGTATGTACAATATATCTAGCTAGTTAATTGATTCCGAAATTAATAACACAAAAAAAAAATACTCACGAGTGTACAACTTTTATAAATTATTATAAATCCATAATATGGATAAATCATTTCATATAATATAAAGGTTGTGTCAGTTTTTGTCCTATTAATGGAATTATCATCTAGCCACCGACACTGTTCCACCGACACTGTTTCACCGACACTGTTCCACCGACACTGTTGGAACCGTACATTATACTTAAGGTTTCGTATATACGTTTTTCCTGTTACCACAGTTACTCAATTATCATCTATCATATAATTTTCATAACATGTACTGGGCCAATTTCATAGTCTGCTAATATGGCCCTAATTCTAGAAGTTCAAATATGACATTATAATTGGCCCAATTTACAGATAAATGTACACAATGATGTCCAAATTTCCGTTTATTGAAATAGTTAATCAAATTACATGCACAGTCAAACGGTAAAAATCATGAATGTTACATTCTTCCCCCGTTAAAGAATTTCGTTCCGAAATTCAATCAAACACTAATTACTAAACAAGTGTGGGTATTTAGACTTCATGTGGTCCTCGCGTTCCCAAGTAAACTCGGGTCCACGTCTAGCTTGCCATCTTACTTTGACAATCGTATATCGGGTATTCTTTAGTTTTCTAGTTTGTCGATCTAGAATTTCTGTTGGTTCTTCCACAAACTTCAACGTTTTATCAACACGGATTTCTTCGAGGGGTACGTGAAGTGTTGGATCGGTCAAACACTTCCTAAGATTACAAACATGGAAAACATTATGAACTCCACTCAAATTTTGAGGAAGTTCTAATCGATAAGCTACCGGACCAATACGCTCCAAGATCTTAAACGGGCCAATGTACCGTGGCCCCAACTTGCCACGTTTCACAAAACGAATCACACCTTTCCACGGGGATACTTTCAATAAAACATAATCACCAATTTCAAATTCGAGGGGTCGTCGTCTAACATTAGCATATTTCAATTGTCGTTCTCGGGCCACTCTTAAATTTTCTTTGATTTGTGAGATCACTTTCGTCGTTTCAATAACAATTTCGGGCCCAACGAGTTGGCTTTCACCAACTTCTGCCCAAGCTAGCGGTGACCTACAATCTCTCCCATATAATGCTCTAAATGGGGCCATTCCAATGCTAGCATGATAGCTATTATTGTAGGAGAATTCAACCAAAGGAAGATGAACATCCCAATTACCACCAAAATCAATGGCACAGGCTCTTAACAATCTTCTAAGGTTTGAATCGTTCTTTCACTTTGACCATCGGTTTGTGGGTGGAACGCCGTACTCAAACCGAGACGAGTACCCATAGATTTCTGGAACGCTTTCCAAAATTTTGAAGTAAATCGGGCATCTCGATCGGATATCACGGAAATCGGCACTCCATGCTTGGATATCACCTCTTTGATGTACAATCGTGCCATGGTGTCAAATTTATCGTCCTCCCGGATGGCTAAGAAGTGAGCCAACTTAGTCAACCGGTCAATTATCACCCAAATAGTGTCCCGACCACTACTCGTCCAAGGTAACTTCGTGATGAAGTCCATAGCAATTTCTTCCCATTTCCACACCGGTGTTACTGGTTGGACTAGTAAACCCGGTGGTTTCTTGTGGTCGGCTTTCATTTGCAAACAAGTGAGACATTCACTAACATATCTAGCAATGTCTTTCTTCATTCCCGGCCACCAATACAAGTCTCTTAATCAAAATACATTTTGTCGGAACCCGGGTGAACTGAGTAGGCCGACTTATGCGCTTCATCCATCAATTTCAACCGCCATCCTCCAAGAAGGGGAATCCACAATCTATCAACGAAATACAAGCCATTGTCATTTTTCCTATCAAAATGTTCTTCTAGACCGTATAAGGTTTCATTGATGAAGTTTTCCGGTCTAGTTGCCAATTCTTGTGCTTCAATAATGGAGTCACGAACACTTCTTAACACGGTAAAGCTCATGGCTTTAACTCGTCTTGGTTTTATACGTTCTTTTCGACTTAAGGCATCGGCTACCACATTTGCTTTACCTGGGTGATACCGGATAACACAATCATAATCACTTAACAGTTCAAGCCATCTTCTTTGCCTCATGTTCAGATCGCTTTGATTGAAGATATGTTGAAGGCTTTTGTGATCGGTATAGATCACGCTCTTGGTGCCATAAAAGTAATGCCTCCAACATTTCAAAGCAAATACCACTGCTCCCAATTCTAAGTCATGAGTCGGATAATTCTTCTCATGCACCTTCAATTGTCTGGATGCATATGCTATCACCTTATCCCGTTGCATTAAGACACAACCCAATCCTTGCCCGGACGCATCACAATATACAACAAAATCATCGGCTCCATCGGGCAAGCTCAAGATGGGTGCATCACACAATTTGTCCTTCAACAATTGGAATGCTTGTTCTTACTTTTCACCCCAATCAAACCTTCTTTCCCGTTGAGTCAACAAGGTCAAAGGTTGGGCGATTTTTGAAAAGCCTTCAATAAATCGTCTATAGTAACCCGCCAAACCAAGAAATTGGCGAATTTCGGTCGGTGTTTCGGGTCGTCTCCAATTCTTTACTGCTTCAACTTTACTTGGGTCCACATGAATTCCTTCCTTGCTCACTACGTGACCAAGAAAATGGACCTCTTCAAGCCAAAATTCACATTTGGAGAACTTGGCATAAAGCTTTTCTTTCCGAAGTAACTCTAAGACTAGTTTCAAATGTTCCAAATGATCTTCTTTTGTCTTAGAATATATGAGAATGTCATCGATGAAAACAATGACAAATTGGTCCAAATAGGGCTGACACACCCGGTTCATCAAATCCATGAACACAGCTGGTGCATTAGTCAACCCAAAAGGCATCACCGTAAATTCAAAATGTCCATATCTCGTTCGAAAGGCGGTTTTTGGAATGTCGTCTTCATGAACCCTCAATTGATGATAACCTGACCTCAAATCAATTTTGGAAAAGAAACGAGCACCTTGGAGTTGGTCGAATAAATCGTCAATCCTAGGAAGAGGATAACGATTCTTTACCGTTAGTTTGTTCAATTCTCTATAATCGATACACATTCGGAATGTGCCATCTTTCTTTTTAACGAACAAAACCGGTGCGCCCCAAGGCGATTGACTAGGGCGAATGAAACCCTTGTCTTGAAGCTCTTTGAGTTGGGCGGCCAACTCTTGTAATTCGGTCATGGCTAAGCGATAAGGTGCTTTGGCCACAGGAGAAGCGTTAGGAATAAGTTCAATACGGAAGTCAAGTTCACGAGATGGAGGTAAACCTGGGAGGTCATCTGGGAATACGTTCGCAAAATCTTTAACTACGGGCACGGTCTTCAATTCGACCTTAGTAACGTTTACATTATATACTTTCCCTTCCCATGGCTCGATTGCCTCACCTTGAACCACTAATTCTTCTCCATTTTCTAAAGGTATTCTCACCACCCTACTACCACAATCTATTACCGCGTTCATAGCCGACAACCAATCCATACCCACGATCACGTCAAAACTACCGATATCAAAAGGCATTAAGTCTATGTAAAACGGGTAGTCACATAGTTCTAACACACAATCACGAACAACTTGACTAATTCTAGACAATCCACCATTTACCATTTCAAGTTCAAAGTAATAAGATAATGGGCTAAGACTTGCATCGATCAACGGAATGAAATCATTGGAAATGAGGCTATAATCGGCCCCAGAATCAAATAACACGGTAGCATATTGGTGATTGAGAAGAAAAGTACCTGCTACCACGTTTGGATCAACACAAGCCTCGGCCGCATTCACGGCAAAAGCTCTTCCACGGGGAACGAGTTGTTGCTGAGGAGCTTGCTGTTGTTGACCTTGATTTCCTCGGTTTTGATTTGGACCGGCAATTTGCAATTGATTCGGATGCACGGTCACTTGAACTTGTTGGCCGATGAGATTTGGGCATCGGTTACGATAGTGGTCTTGGCTACCACATTCATAACAACTGCCCCGGGTCATTTGGGGGTATCTAGCATTTAGTGGAGCAACATTTAATGGAACAGTTCGACGGGTAGGACAAAATCTTGAGGTGTGACCCTGATTGTTACAAATAAAGCAAGCATCACATCTCACACCAGTTCGATGATGACGTTTACACCTAGGGCATAAAGGACTTGTTCCAGTATAACCACCCTTTTGCGGCTCAACTCTCGGCTCAACCATCGCATATACCTTTCCACCACGACCATGGCGCTTATTATTGCGCCTATCATCTTTCTTGGTGCCACTCGACTCGGGCGTATCTTTTCTCTTGTTATCACTTTTGGCTATTTCACCACCCTTCACCAGCTCCATGGTGACACTAGCGGTTCGGTTAATGGCTTCATTGATTGTCAATGGCATGGTGGGATGAGAAACAAGTACCCTCACTTTGTGGGGTAAGCCAACCACATACTTTTCTACCTTCCGGGCCTCAGGTCTCACAAGATGAGGAATGAGTCTAGAAAGTTGTCCGAAGCGGCGAGTGTACCCCACATGATCGGCTCCCTTCATGGTGAGCTTAGTAAATTCTTCTTCCAAATTTCTCATTTCATATGGTGGGCAATACTTGGAGATGATCATTTCTTTGAAAATTTCCCAAGGTATGGAATTTGCGAGGTCAATCCCCAAAGTATCCTTTTCTACATTCCACCATTCTAGAGGATCACCTACTAACATACCGGTGGCGTGAGAAACTCTTTGATCCTGAGTACAACCACTTCTAGGGATCACAGATTCAATCTTCTCTAGCCACTCTAAACAACCGGTGGCTCCACCTTCACCCTTCCATTCCGGAGCTCCACAAGCCTTGAAATCTTTGAAAATACAACCTTGACGGTAAACATTGTTGTTTCTTGGTTGAACAACAACATTTTCCCCGTTCCCATCACCATTCACATTCATATTTTCATCTGCTTCAATTTCCGGTTCTTCTTGTTCATTTCCATCCATGGTCGCCGCGATTCGAGCCACTAGTTCTGGCATAAGCTCATTGAGAGCTTGAGTAATGATCTCGGCTCTTACCGGGGGATTAGCACCACCCCGGCCACCTCGGCCACCTCTACCTCCACGACCACCTCTACCACCACGTCCACCTATAATTTCTTCTTGAACTATCGGCTCCTCTTGTTCATCTTGCTCATCTTGACGCCTATAGTTAGTGTTAGCTCTCCTTGGCCTAACCATCTTTCCTGAACACACGTATTAGATTTAACAAGTTAAGTCTCACAATTCACACTCGAATATCAAAATTTTCCTTCAAGTAATACACAATTTCCACATCAAGTCCTTCTAAATCATTGCATGAATATAGTTATCTCCACGGGGAATAATCTAAGGCTTCACCAATCGTACAATTTACAATTAACAATATAATCACGAACCATTCGACACAATATAAATGGGTCAAGTCATAACAAGGTGGGTAAAGTATAGTCCGGATCTTAACTTCAACATTCGACACATTAAAAGTGTTTGTATACAGGGTGTACCTTCGGCTAACCCTCCACACCGTTAATATATTGAATGGATGTCAAGACTCGGTTCCGATATGTTCTCTAAGTGTTGGCCGGGTATGTATACTTCCAAGATTCCACATATCAACGTTTATCACAATAATTCCACAATTCACGGTGTATCCCGACACTATCATATACGTCCATCAAGTTGTGGCAATGACTTAAATTTAAATGGGTAATGCATTTGATGTGAATCAAAAGTTTATATATGAAGACTCATGCAAATCTTCATAACATAATGTTTAATAAAATTTATTTTTATAGTCTTAGTAACACAAGAGAGCTCGGTAGCTCCATTTGAACGCACAAAGAAGCGCAAGGGCAAAGGTTTGCGATAGACGCAATTAAAAACCCGCTCTTTTAGGAGGCTAGCGCACTCTGACTTATACCTCTCTTAGAGTTTGTTCAAATGGGTGAGCCGGTGTATCTCAAGGTTGTAAGACTCCAATTTTATTAAAATAATCTCTATTTCGATAGTTCTTAGTCAACTTTATTCTTTTCTACGAGTAACCTACGAACTCAGTTTAAACCATTTTTATGCATCATACAGTTCACGTTGCACACAAAATTTCCTATCATGCATGCTAATATGAAATGTGGGTGTAATGGCTATAGACTAGGTCAATCCACCTAGCTCTCTACAACCACGGCTCTGATACCATTCTGTAACACCCCAACATGGCGGAATCATGGGGTATCACTAAGAAAAGCACAGCACGACATGGGAATTATGTAGAGTCAAACTATATGCATTCATAGGATTGAAACAATCCATAAACTCACTCAAATGTATACAATAATCAATATCTATCAAAGATACACACTCAATCAATATTAAATGAAAGTGTTTAAATGATAGTAGTTGACCCTAAGCATAACCCGTTAAAGGGAAATAAGGATCACGGATCCAGAAGTCCAAAGCTAGTCCAATCCTAGCAATGCAAGCACATAATCATCCATTTTGTCTCTGATTAACCTGATTACCTGAAAAGTGTACTAAAGAGCGTCAACATAAAGTTTGTGAGTTCGTAGGGACAAGTAACAAGGAATAACCGTATCGGATAACAACCGTTAACGATAAGCGAGGATTAGAATACCTAATCATGTCCAAGGAAACCCTAAAAGGTTTCACATTAGCACAGTTCAATACAATCAACGTTTCAACATCAATATCATTATACAATACACCATTAAACGTTAATCAATATGCCTAACATGATTTATCATTAACATGATAATCAAAGCGACAATCATCATTAACCAATACGCCTAACATGATATATCATTTACATGATAATCAAAGCGACAATCATCATTAACCAATACGCCTAACATGATATATCATTTACATGATAATCAAAGCGACAATCATCATTAACCAATACGCCTAACATGATATATCATTTACATGATAATCAAAGCGACAATCATCATTAACCAATACGCCTAACATGATATATCATTTACATGATAATCAAAGCGACAATCATCATTAACCAATACGCCTAACATGATATATCATTTACATGATAATCAAAGCGACAATCATCATTAACCAATACGCCTAACATGATTTATCATTAACATGATAATCAAAGCGACAATCATCATTAACCAATACGCCTAACATGATATATCATTTACATGATAATCAAAGCGACAATCATCATTAACCAATACGCCTAACATGATATATCATTTACATGATAATCAAAGCGACATTAAACCACAAGTAATCATATTGTTGATGCATGTTGATGTGACAACAACAACTTAGATTTGATTATGTCTTATTCATTTATATGTAATTGATAGATTATGGACTTCGTGTTTTAGTAATGATTGATTACATGTTTTGGTGTTATTTATATGTTTATATATGATGTTTGTTATGTATATCATACAAGTACAAACATAATATATGTTAGGTTTCTTGTACATAAAGTACTTGGAAAATAACTAAGCATAGATGTTGATGGTATTTAGTACTAACGAAGATAATCTTCGTTAGGAACTAACGAAGATAATCTTCGTTTTATGGGCTGGGCTGCTAAGTTCGTAAGAACAAAGCCCAGCAGGCCCAATATCGATCGTGAACATATATAAACGATTGGAAACCCTAAATTGAGGAATCCAGTTGATATCACATACACCAAAGGCGACTAAGTTCGTTTCTAAGCTATAGAAAACGAAGATAGATCACATAAGGCTGATTATATTGATATAATTAGCAATATATATGATAACTAATCAAACTAGTTATCTCATGAGGATTCCGCACTCACGACATAACAATAGACGATCTCGAGAGCGATCAGTAGCTATCGAGGGACTCACAAGTGGTATCAAAGCTAATTATATTTTCAGAGCCATTCGATATCTTATCGAAGGGTTGAGATCGTTTGTTTGATTGTTATTTTCTCAAAAATAGCCTCCCGAACACCTTTCTGTCATTAAGTTCGTTTACCTTACGAACTTAGCGAAACGAAGTTAGCAAACGAAGTTAACTTAATTTCGTTCTAAATTTCATCTAACGAAGATAGAAAACGAAGTTATCTTCATTTTTGTTTTGAATCTTCTTCAAACGAATTTAATCTACGAACTTAACTTATCTTCGTTCAGATCCTTAGTCTACGAACTTAGCTATATTCGTTCAGAACTTTTGTCCACAAAATTAAGCTATCTTCGTACTAACTCTGTTCTACGAATTTAATCTAATTTCGTTCGATTCTTATCTTCGTTTGAACAGTATTTTTCAATTATGGCTTCTTCATCCTCAACCAACAATGCTGTTGCCCAATATCTCAATTCTCTAGTTTATCATGATCATCTGGTAGGGCGTACTAATTCTCCACCAAAGTTAGTCTCATTAGCTGACTTTTGGGCGTGGAGAGGTCGATTTAAAGATTTCATTCAACGAGAAGACTTGAATATGTGGCTCATGATCACTGAAGGTTATGAATGGCCCACTCTTACTATGAATGGAGTTACTTCTACATACAAGGTGGGAGAATTAACGGGCGAGAAAGAAAAGGCTAACTACGCCATTGAAGTAAAGACTCTTTCCACACTTCGTATGTGCATTCCTCAAGAGTTGGTGCACTTGTTTCCTAAACAAGAATACAAGACTTCAAAGCAATTGTTCGATGCTATTGAAGCTCATTGTGAAGGTGATCCATTATTGAAGCAAAATAGAATTAAAATGCTTAAGAAACAATTTGATTGCTTCAATGCCACAAAGAATGAACAAGTTGAGGATCTTATTCTGAGATATCAACATCTTCTTGCTGAATTAGCATATTTTGATCTTAAATACACTCCTACTGAGATAGTGGATAAATTCTTGGATGGTTTGCCGAAAGCTTACAGAGAATTTCGTCATGGATTACAAGAAAGAGCTGATTATGCTTCTCTTCGAATAGATGGAGTAATATCCACACTAAGAAACAGAGAAATGAAGGATAAGGCAAAGGATCTTCAAGACAACTTCACACAAGATCCATCTCTCTATCATGCCACTATGAAAAATCCAACAGCTGACGTTAATGCTTTCTTTTCGGGAGTTGGTAATACTGGTGAGACAGACAATTATGGTGCACAAATGGATGGAGATGATTCTTTTGGATTCATGGCTACTGATGCTAGTAACAAGGGTAAAAGGGCTAATGACGGTGCAAAGACTGGAAATATGAAATTCGGAAACATTTCATCTTCTTCTGCGGGTTACAAATCCATGCCTATGAATATGAAATCAGCTGAGGGTAGGATGAATGTATTTGCTGCAATGTGTGCTGCACATGAAGCTTTTGTTGCAGGAAGAATCACAGATCCAGCACTTATTGATGAAGATTACGACCAGATAGATCCAGATGATGTTGAAGAAATGGATCTGAAATGGCAATTGGCAATGATCACTAGGAGAGTACAAAAGTTTATGAATAGAACAGGAAGACAGCTTACAGGAGGTACTCAAGGATTTGACAAGTCAAAGGTGAAATGCTATAACTGCGAAGGTTTTGGACATTTTGCCAGAGAATGTCAACGGCCTAAGAGAGAGGCAAATGTTACTCCTGCACGTCAAGATAGAGGTGGTAATCGTCCGTTCAATCAAAATCCTACTAGAGCTCTTTTGTTAACTGATGATCCTACTGCAAATGTCACTGGAAATGACAAGGCTATAGTAGCTGTTCAACCAGATGGTTCTTATGTTTGGAATCTTCCTCATGATGAGAACAATAACGCTTATTTGGCCGAAATTCTTGATGATATGGCTCAAATAGTTGATTCTCCAGATGATTTCATGGACACCACAGTCTACCACAGTGAAGAGCAATTGTATGAAAATACTAAAAGTTCGAATGTGGAATCTGTTGCTGCTGGTGTATATGATACTGATTCTGAATCTGACAATGAGTTAGAAGAAGTCAAGAACCTTGATGAAGTGAAAGCTACTGAAGAGGTGAAAGCAGCTGAGGTTAAAGATGATTCTGCCACAGAAAAGAGTGAAAAGACTATTGAGGAGCAGATGCAAGATTTTGAGATTCCGGCTGGCATGACTGTGGATGAGTTTGTTGCTTACATGGCAGATTGCAAAGAGGCAGACCAACAGGTATCTTATTCTTTACATACTATTGTTCATGTTTGCAAAATTGTTAATCGCATGTTCGATGAACTTGAACAAAAGAATGAACAAATTAAGAAATTAGAATCTGTTGTCAATACTGCTCATGATGAAAGAGATAAATTAATTAAAAAGGGTCTAACTGTAAATGATAAGGAAAAATTTTCAAGGAAAAGATTAGATCCTTAGAATCTGACATTAGAGCAATGAAAGATAAAGTCAATCATTCTGTGGCTATAGAAAGAGTAAGTAGTGAAGCTTATTCCTTGTTAGCTAGAAAGTGTGCTACCGTAAAAAAGGAACTTGCTGATGCTAGGATAGAAATCTTGGAATTTAAGGCTAAATCTGATTCTGCTAGACATTCTGAGCTTTTGATGCATATGAAAAAGTTTGAGAATTCTTCCTCTAAGAGTCTTGAAACTACAAAGATTTCTTATAAAGATGTGCCTCCTCCTTTCAATAATAACTATACTCCTGTTGAACCTAATATTCCTGAAATCCTACTTCAACCTGGTGTTGTAGATGGTAAACCAAAAGACTCAATTCCTGAGGCAAAGTTGCCTGAGGGAACAAAAGAGTCTAAAGGAGTTTCTTCTCAACCTAACAAGGAAGAGAAATTGAAAGGTGTTGCTTTAAATCAGTCTACTCCTTATGGTCAGAAAGACAGTATTGTACACTTTACACTTCATAAGAGTAATAGGGTCTATACTGAGTTAGAATTCCCATTAGAATCTATTGACCCTAAGAGGATTGATAAAGTCTGGGATGTTGCTATTGAGGATATGAATAAATTAAGTCAGCAACGTCTCACTCCATTACCTAAGCAGTCTAGGATTAGAAAATCTGAAGATAACTTAGCCGTTAATGAAGAAGAAACTAAGGTTTTAAAGCACATCTTAATGCCTGCACTTAAGAAATCTTCAAGTAAAGATAGACATGAGAAAGATGGTGCTAGGAAGTCTAGGATTTCACCAACTAAACAAGACCCTGAAAAGGAAAATCAAAGAAAAACAAGTAAGTCAGTGGACACTAGTGCTAATAATGAATCTGTAGGTACCGATAAAAAGGTAGATACAAACAAAAAGTTCAAGGTCTTCTCTTGCTTTGCTTGTCATGAAAAGGGTCATGTTTATAGTGTATGTCCAAATAGACCTCGAAGATTCAGGTTCTCCTTCAAAGGCTTCCACTTCAGAAGGAAAAAGGGGGTTGGGTAATAATAAACAGGTTATGAGTCTAAAGTTCAATCTTCTCCAAAACCGTTTACTATACCGCAACGACGTGAATCTCCACTGAAAGGTGCCTCAGGAAATGTTCATAGGAGTTCAAATCGTTTTCAAACACCTCCACGAACTGATCGTTCTGTTCCTAAAAGTCAAAATTCGTTCTATGACCAAATTCATTCGAGTGTTCGATCTTCATATGGCCCTCATTCTCCTAGACCTTCTCCGACGAGAGGTCAGAAGTCTCCTCCTGTGAGAAGACGAGATGAGAATCATGTTCCCACCCACGGCTTCCAGCAATGGGTATTGGACTGAACTGATTCTAAGGGATGAGAAGGGTCGACCCAAACCTCAGAAGGTTTGGGTCCCCAATGAAAACTAATTTTTCTCATTTTATGTGCAGGGAGTTCCTAGGACACCAATTCATTTATGGTACCTTGACAGTGGATGCTACAGGCACATGACAGGGGACAGGAAACTCTTGTCCAATTATACTGGTATAAATGGGTCGTATGTTTGTTTTGCTGGATCCAAGGGCGGCAACATCACCGGTCAGGGAGATGTCGTCAATGGACAACTTACTCTAGAAAGAGTAAACTATGTGGAACAACTTACTCATAATCTAATGAGTGTCTCACAGATCTGTGACAAGGGCAACAATGTTCATTTCACAGAAAAGGAGGCATTCATCTTGAAGCCGGGTTTCTTTATTCCAGAAGAATGGATTATGCTCAGAGCTCCTAGGAAGAGAGACATCTATGGCTTAGTTTTAGGTGTTGATAATCCAACGGAGCCCCTCTGTTTGTTAGCAAAGCAAATGAGTCTGAATCTCTCCTCTGGCATCAAAGAATGGGACATATCAACTTTTGGAAGATGAATGAACTTGTTAATCTTGGATTAGTTGATGGTGTTCCAGTTAAGAAGTTTGGGATGGAAGATAAATGTGTACCATGTTTGAAAGGAAAGCAACACAAGAATCCTCATAAACCAAAGGTGCACAACACTATATCCAAACCATTCGAACTACTTCATATGGATCTCTTGGTCCTGTGAACGTAAGAAGCATTGGAGGGATGTTCTACTGTTTGGTGATCACTGATGATTTCTCAAGGTACTCATGGGTATTTTTCTTGAAGACAAAGGACGAGACCGCAAACCGGTTTATGGATTTTGTTAGACAAGTTGAGAATGTCCTTGAAGTTAAAGTTAAGAGAATCAGGAGTGACAATGGCACTGAGTTCAAGAACAATACTCTTACGGTTTTTTGCTTGACCAAGGGTATTCAACATCAATTTAGTGCACCGTATGAGCCACAGCAGAATGGAGTAGCTGAGAGGAAAAACAAGACTTTGATAGAAATAGCTAGGACGATGCTTGCTGATTCAGGGCTTCCTGTTACTTTATGGGGGGAGGCAGTGAATACAGCTTGTCACATTTTAAATCGGGTTTTAACAGTTAAACGGTTCAAGAAAACTTGTTATGAACTTTTGCACAACAAAAAGCCCAATTTGCAAAATGTTGAGCCATTTGGTGTTCCTTGTACTTTTCTTACGGTACTTCCTCAGGGTAAATTTGATCCTAAATCAGAGGAGGGTTTCTTTTTAGGTTATGTACCTAGTACACCAATTCGGCGTGTGTACAATCAGAAAACTGGCAAAGTAAATTTTGGTACAAATGTGGTAATTTTCAGTCATAAACCTGCTGTACACATTGGTCCTGCTAATGACTTCGATTATGATGGTGTCTTCACCTCTTTTCGTGGTCCTGTTTCTTTTACAGGTGTTCCGATTGTGGAAGATGTAGTTACTCTTCATGATCCACTTGAAGGCGGCCGGTTCCTGTCTCTTCTCCTGTTTCTTCATATATTAAGCCTGCTTCTAAATCTGGAGAGTCAAGTGGGACCAAAGAAGCAGACTCTACTTTAGAGACTGCTCCTAAAAATCTTACTGATCCTTTACATATACCGCTACCTGATGATCCTTTCTATGT
>CM067170.1:85870079-85892839 GCA_034093135.1 Erigeron breviscapus | reverse complement strand
CTGCAATAAAAGTAAATAGAAGCCGCAACCGCTTATTCAGCGAGAGGCTTAGTCTGAAAATAGTTTGAAAAAGCAAATAACAGTAATTAAATTAAAATACTTGTTTGGCATCTCCGATCTCATGGTACGACCAAATACTATCCTACCTATTTGCTAGACTGTTGGAAACTTAATCACGGCTCAGATTCTCGTTAGATTCACTTTGCCTAATTAACTAGTGCTGTCACTAGACTCACACTACCCTATAAACAAATTCTCGTTAGATTCATTGTTTAAGCATTAATGACCTAAAGTTCGTGTTACTAGTTCATCTTCGAAAAATAGGAAGCACCTTGAAGTTGATTGAACAAATCATCAATGCGAGGGAGTGGATATTTATTCTTCACCGTTCTTTTATTCAGCTCGCGATAATCGATACACATGCGCATGGATCCGTCTTTCTTCTTTACGAAAGGATAGGAGCACCCCATGGAGAGGAACTCGGACGAATGAAACCTTTATCTAAAAGTTCCTGAATTTGGGTCATCAGCTCCTTCATCTCCGTCGGAGCTAATCGATAGGGAGCTTTGGCTACAGGAGTAGCACCAGGAATGAGGTCAATAGTAAATTCAACCTCACGATCAGGAGGAAGACCTGGAAGATCTTCAGGGAAAACATCAGGAAACTCGGAAACAACTTCGACATCGGAGACTGTAGGCTTCGCGATACGAGAATCGATGACATAAGCTAGAAAATGTGACTTAGTTTGCCGTATACAACGAAGGGCTTTCATCATCGAGATCACCTTAACATTTCCCGGCTTCTTGTCACCATAAACACAGACCCTTTTACCGTCAGGGGTAGCGATACGAACTATTTTCTTTGCACATAAGACGACAACATCATTTTTAGACATCCAGTCCATACCAAGTATAACATCAAAACTAGGAATGGTAGCCGGTAACAAGTTAGCAGCAAACGACCGACCCTCTATCTCTAAAGGACAATCAGAATAACCCTCATGTACGATAGACGTTGTGCCGTTAGCCACCTCTACTTCAATAGGACACCTTAAGGGACTCGTAATCATGTCTAATTTAGGAGCAAACAGAGTAGACACAAAAGATTTGTTCGCACCAGAATCAAATAACACATTAGCAAGTTTGGAGTTAACAATAAGGGTAGCAGTAACTACCTGGTCGTCTTCTTTGGCCTCTTCAGCCGTCATCTGATAAGCACGGGCTTTGGCCTTGGGAATTTCTGTCTTCTTTCCTTCATCTTTCTTCATTTGCGGACAGTCGGCAATACGGTGCTTTGTACTCCACATTTATAACATCTTGCTTTATCAGTGCATTCATCAAAAGTATGACCCTGTGCTCCACACCTATTGCACCTGCGGGTCTTAGTAGAACACTGACCAGAATGAAAAGCCTTGCAGCTAGAACACCATTTTCCATCCTTGTCTGTCTTTCCCTTATCAGAGGACGAAGATCCCTTGAACTTCTTACCAAAACGATTTGACCCACCAAACCTCCTCTTATTGCCAGACTTCTTCTCATCCTCTTTCTTTTCCACTTTCTTATCCGCAGCAAAATCATCATCAAGCTTCTTAGACTCTTTGATAGCTTCAGTTAGAGTCTTATGCTGCCTGCATATACCTCGATAACTCGAAGGCAAACCATCAACATAGCAAGCAACTTGATCTGCATCAGTTCGGAATAAATGACCCACGAACTTCATCTTCTCCATAAAGGAACGAGCATAATCATTGATTTTACCCACTTCAGCCATCAAGGCACGAAACTCTTTTTCCATTTTGCGCTGCTCATGAACTCCAATATACTCTTCAATAAATTTCTGTCTGAAGTTAGCCCACGTAATAGCAGATACCATAGCTGGAGTCATCGAAATGGTAATGCTCTTCCACCAGTCCCGAGCACCTTCTTTCAACATCCTACTAGCACACAACACTTTCTTATCCTCGGGACAATCGCAAGCTTCAAAAACCATCTCAGTATCATCAAGCCATTCCATGCAACCTACTGCATTAAGTGTTCCATAGAATTTCTGAGCTCCATACTTCTGGAAACTTTCAAACTTGAATCGAGGGGCGTGAACATCATTAGGAGGAACCACATTAACATTAGCATGGGGAATAACGACATCATCGACCGGTGGCTCAGTGTGGTGAGAAGGCACAGAGTGACTGTTACCAGTTCCTTTTGCGTTAGCTGCCAACGCCTGATTCAACTGTTCTTGCGTTTGGGCCAACTGGGCCTGAAGAGTTAGCACAAGATTTTACATCTCCGCCTGATTGGGAATCTGATCCACCACTACATCGTTAACTCTCGGAGGATTGCCAGGTGGTGGAGGCATCGGACCCAATGAGCCTGGTTGATTAACACGGCGGGGTTCACACGATTTACATTAGCATTAGCAGCATTAGAAGCACCTGCACCCGGATGGACAGGTGGAGTAACGCTAGCAGTAGCTCCGTCGCGTTGGATGTTGCGGTTGCGAGTGTTAACCATTTTCCTTCAATAAAATGGTGGAGTCGATAAGCGCAAAATAAAACAAAAAGCTCGTTGAGATAAGGCTAAAACATATCATCGTAACGTAAACATCTCGTAAGCCCTATCACACTCGCACTCATCCTAACCCATCCTACATCACATGTCATCACTAGCTAAGGCATCCTACGAATACCTAGCATGCACATCTTAAGTTTAAGTCCAAATCCTATGGTCAATAGGCCTTGGTTCACTTAAACTACTTCTCTGATACCAACTTGTAACACCCGTTTCGTAAAAATATGGATTTCCAAAAACTTTTGCCTAACGGCATCAATTATGCGGAAACAATTTATTAAAAACTCTCAACAAGGAAAACAGTTGAGAAGCAATAGTGGTGTTACTAACGTATCGTAGAAATAATAAAAGAAAATCCATAAGATTGCCCAACATAAAGCAATCAAAACAACAGTCATTACATAGGGTTCCAAGAGGAAACAATATCATAAAGTCTATGAGAAACTATTGGGTAGACTAAGGCCATCTTGATCATCTACCCATCTCTCGTCAAAGCTTCACACGTCATCTCAATGCTTAACCTGAGGGGAACAACACATTTAAAGAACAAGTGTTAGCTATAAATAGCTAAGTAAGATGACACCAGGTTTAAGCAAAACATTTCATCCATTAAACACGTCACTTTAAAACATTACGTCATTTGATTTAGGCATTTATATCACCACATAACGTATCCATATCACATATAAGCATAGAGTCCATGACCCTAAGTGTGCCTAATCAATTTCGTCATTTCATCTCATCTCATTAAGTTGTGACTCGGTCACCGTTAAGTTGTAACCGAAGTTACCGTTAAGGAAAGACAATGTCGATCCATGAGTAGCACGTTATGTTCACGACATTAGGTGGGTCATCAGGCCACCCGAACTACTCGCCACATATGACTTGTTGCAAGGAGCCACCCGAGCAACCATTTTAACGTACCCTCCCACATACGGGCACTACGTACTCTCCCATATGCGAGCACGACGTACTCTCCCACATACGAGCACGGTTTATACGTACCTATTACCACCGCCAGGCACGGGTTATGCATAACTCTTAACGTCTAATTAGCTCGAGCATTTACCACGTTTAGTTTAGGTTTCCACATTAATCCTAACTAATCCACATCTATCATCTTTTCACGTTAGGGCCCTTAAAACGTGCACGTGTCATGGCAACCTAAAAAAGTCTAGTGTTCTAGATGAACAAGCCACATATACATGCACATATCATCATTACATCATATCATTAACCACCATTCATCATAACATATCATATCGTTGAAAAGATCATCACATATCATATCATAAACGTATTTACGGGGAAGCATTTTAGGCATAGGCATCGTCATCTTTAATCCCCGTATACCTCCCATATCAACCCAACCACAATATAGGTTATACATTACCGTTATGGAGGTTATAGTTTATGAAACCATTTTTTTTGTTGCACCCTCAGCGTGACAAAAGTAGTGTATCTTACCTGGTAGTAGAATGTGCGCGCAACAAAAGCTAACAGTGCTTAATAGTAATCCCCGACACCTATCGTACATTAATATATGAAATATAAGTCATTTGGGACCTTAAATGGACTTGCAAACGAATTTAGTTCTGAACCGAACGAATTTAGCTTCGAACGAACTTAGACTTCACTCAAACGAATTTATACTTCAAACGAAGTTAAACTTCATTTTGTCAAACGAACTTAGATTTCCAGAAAACGAATTTAGTCATCAGAAACGAATTTAAGCTTCAGGAAACGAATTTAAACCTATCTTCGTCCAGAATTCAAAACGACTATGTTCTTCATTTTTTCCAGAAATCGATCGACTTAGGCTGTTCCCAAAACATGTTTTTGACATTGTTAAACATATTTTGATCATAATGATCGATTACAAACTCGTTTGATGTCGTTTTGATCATTAATTTGCTTAAACATATTATGAACCCTAATTTATTAAAACTCCTTTATAAAATCAGATTTAATCCTTTATAAAACATCATTAGATCTGAAAATATCGACAACAAATCATTGATTACCTGTACGAATGACAGCCAATCCGATTCAATGCAAAACACACGATTTGATTGACCAAAACTTGAAGATTATGCTTAAGAATTCAAGAGAGAATTGAAGGAACTTTTGTATTTGTTTTAATTATGATTAATGGCTGCAAAATTAACCTAGATTAGGCTAATCCCATGCCAAACCCGTTTTTAACTTTTCAACTTTGGCAAAATTTGTCCCTGGACTTCATATTGACTTTATTTCGCTTAAAAACACCTATTGGGGATACCTATAACACACTAAAGCACTTTCGCACACTACAAAGGCCTTTTACACATCATTTAGTCCACTTTATTGTCACTCATTAAAGGTAATTAGATCTCACATATAGGGCACATAAACATATAAACACACATTTTACCACGTAACATATCACGGACTTAGAATTTGACCTAACGACGTTAGTCAACAGAAACGATTAAGTTTTGGGATGTTACAAAAACCTCCGGTGAAAGCAAGAATTCACCAATGCAAAGTTGAAGCCAAAATTTAAGTGGGTGCTGAACTGACTGCCAGCATAAACCCGCTTGTTTGTCCCAAAAATCCAAAAGCATTCTCTCACAATTCAACTTGCAAACGCGAATTAATCACCTGACAATCACCAAAAACAAAATACCCAAAACAACTACATAGTTCATAAATAAGGGAAATACGGAAATACTACAAATGTATCATCGCCTAAACGGCGGGATTACAACCAAATCGAAAAGAAATAAAGTTCAAAGTTTCAAAAGTTTCAGAAGTAAGAAAAGAAAATAGAATAGATCAATCATCCTCCATGTCATGGGAAGAGGGAACACCGTCACCAACATCAGGATCTGCCGGCTCACCAAATATGCCACGGTAAAAATCAAAACCAGGCCCTGAATAGCGCTCTCCAGTGGTATGTCTATATGTCCCAAATTGGGGCATATCCTGAGCGTCCCCTGTGGTCCCACTAGTACCTGCTGCGCTCGAACTCGGGCCTGCCCAACCGGGCTGCTGCTGCTGATCAGGATGTGGACAGAAAAATCCATAGGTGGTGCTGGCCGGCATGAAAATGGGAGGAGGACTGAATGCCTGAGTGGGCGGTGGTGGAGGTGGGGAGTCCGGTTGGATCCAATGGTTGATGTAGGGAGACCAATACTCGTTTTGGAAGCCCAGGCGGTTCACTTGGCTCCACATCGTCCTCTGCCCGTCCATCATCATGTCCTGAGTGTCCCTAAACTCCCTCTGATTACCCAGGATCTCATCAAGCTTGGTTCCCCAACCTGCAAAATCATAAGCCGGGTAAGGGTTAGGCTGCTGCTCTATCTGGGGTGGCGGCTCCACCCTCTGTCTCTGAGCCGGCGGCTCCTGCTCCTCATCCGAATGTAAATCCCTCGCGTCAGTACTCCTCATCAACTTTGACTTCTTCATCTCCGTAGTGTCAATCAGGGAGGTGTTGAAACAAAGAGTAATACCCGACCTACCCGCGGGTGTGTCACAACCAAGCCTCTCCACCATCTGGGTCACAAAATGACCACACAAATACCTATGCTCCCGAGACTTATACATATGTCTAGCCAAAATATACGAAGCACACCCGAACCAACCAGAAGAAGGGAGCTCCTGAAACTGCCTAAGCAACCACAAATCATCAGAGGTGAGCTTATCGGTTGCATTTCCCCGATGAAGAAATGAATAGGTGATCATCTTGTGAAGAATCCTCAGTCTCTTGGACCTAATATCCGACACCTTTCTAACCCCCGAATAAAACTTGTCCTTCCCAGAAATGCCCATCCAATATGTGTCAAACGTCATATCGTCCTCAAAGAATGAAAGAGCAAATTGACTCCTGTTTACAAACGGATATACCTCCCCATCTTCAAAATCCTGAATCTGGAACATTCCACATAAGTATCCAAACTCGGCAACAGTACAGTGGCGCTGTTTACCTCCCAACCTAAAATGTATTACCCGATCCTCCATAGGATCCTGTGTGGGTAAGTCTTGCACCTGCAGAGTGGAGTAGAACTCTTGACACCACTCCTTCACCACCTCCTTTCTTAATTCAAAAATTCTGTTCCACATTGGAATACGTATCAACCGACCAGCCCTTTCATCCATAAACTCGGTCAAAAATCTCTGTTCAAAATAACCCATGAGATCCGCCTCTCGAATCATCTGCCAATCCATGGTCCGAGGAGCGACCAATACATAATCCTGGATTTCACACAACCTGTTCAAGTAAGCCTGTCGCTCCCCTTTTGGAGCATTCAGGAACTTAAGCCATGGGTGGGTTGTTGGTTTCAGCGACCTAATCATGCTGCTCTGTCTTGCAGAGGGCGCCTTGTAGGTTTCATCCACGTAGTCAAACTCATAATCTTGTGGCCAAACGTTGCCCTCATACCTTTGTGGTCCCTGTTGCCTCTGCAAAAACAACCAAAAATATACTTAATAAGTTGTTAGGTCCAGATTTACTGGACTCGCTCCAGACTCGACTACTGGAGCCTTACTGAAGATTTGTCCAGAAACGTGTTCCACTGGACCTACTCCAGACTTGGAATCTGGAGTCCCTCTGAAGATTTGTCCAGAAATAATGGAAGACCAGTGAGCAAATACTTGTATAGAAAATCTGGAGTATTCTCCAGATTAGCTCACTGGACTTCACCCCAGTCCAGATCAACTCTACTGAAGACGTTCTCACTGAAGTCAAAGACTGAAGTCAGAATAAAGAAGACTTACAAATGGCGGAGTCCACTGAAAGTCTTACCAGATCTGTACACTGGAGGATTGTCAGTGTTCTAGACCTTACAAGTCTGAACACTGATATCGAGTAATTGACTTTTGCCTTTACACACTTTCCAAAGAACATTCTACTTGTTCTTTACCAAAGTATACGTGTGTAAAGATGGTTGGATAAAAGGATACAAAGTCATTTGATGTGACTTTATCCTTATTCCTTATCCAATGCATTTAATGTTCTTGTCGGGTCATTAAATGCATGCAACCATATTTGTACGGCACAAAATTCACTGGTGAATTTTGTTGCCTATAAATACAAAGTCATTTCCTTGAGAAAAATACTTTTAAGCATACATTT
Organism: Erigeron breviscapus; assembly: GCA_034093135.1. NCBI lineage: Eukaryota > Viridiplantae > Streptophyta > Magnoliopsida > Asterales > Asteraceae > Erigeron > Erigeron breviscapus. The sequence continues at coordinate 85,885,156 of CM067170.1, read as the reverse complement.
TGCATTAAAGTGAATTTGTATAAATACTCTCGATCTTAAACTGGGATACTTCACAACTTTAAGTATCTCAATCCAAAAGAGTTATTTGACAAATATAGATCATTTGTAATTCATAGGTTGTTAGGATACATACTTATTTGTATTATCTTGATTCCGCACAACCTTGTATTTTATTTAACATCATAAATAAAATACATCATTGAAAAATACATAATGTTCTCAAGTTACCAAACAATCCAAATGTCAAAACAAAATTAGTTAAACTAGAAATTTCCGACCAAGCGGTGTTGAATACCAAAAGCAAATGCATTTAAAAACTAATGAGCAAAGTTTAAGACGAAATCAGAAAATTCGACTAATCTAGAGCAAAACCATCTTTTAGTTATGATTAGAATCCCACCTATGCTTGTGTTAACACCTCTTGAACATTTCTATCGTTCCAATTGACCTTAAGCTCGTTCTTACTAAGCTTATAATCCACTAGCAAGCTTCACAATTATTATTGGCAACATAAGCAATATTCCACAATGATTACCGGTATTTTTTGTCCACTTAAGCACTCACGCCCTTGGTTTTCCATAAGGTTTTCATTACGTTATACTTATGAGTCCCTCGACACAACATACTCCTATGGTCTAGAATTGCAACTCCAGGATCTCATCAAGCTTAGTTCCCCAACCTGAAAAATCATAAGAAGGGTAAGGGTCAGGTTGCTCCATCTGGGGTGGCGGCTCCACCCTCTGTCTCTGAGCCGGCGGCCCTTGCTCATCCTCAGTATCATCACCCAAATCACTCGGTGCTGTCATCAACCGTGCCTTCTTCAACTCTGTGGCATCAATGATAATGGTAGGCTCAATGTCTGACACTCTCCTCCCCTCACTGGTGTTTGCCATTCCCAACCTCTCCATGATCGAGGTCACGAAATGACCACATAATAATCTATGCTCCCGGTGCTTCTGCATGTGGCGAGCAAGGATATAAGGAGCACAACCATATCGGGTTGGGGTGAAGTCTTGGAACTGCCTCAGTAACCACAGATCATCGCTACACACTTTGTCGTTGGCATTTCCCCTATGGATGAAAGAGTATGTAATAAGTTTATGCAAAAGTCTAACTTTCTTGGACCGGATGTCCGACACCTTGCTCACCCCCGAGCTAAACGTAGGCTTCCCCGAAATCCTACTCCAATACTCATGAAAAGTAACCCCATCATCAAAGTGAGAGGTATCCAGAATGCTATCTTCCAAAAATGACTGAACCACACCATCATTGAACTCGTTCTTCTCAAACATGCCACAAAGATAACCAAACTCGGGTATAGTGCAATGGCGCTGCTTGCCGCCTAATCGGAAGTGGATCACCCGATCCTCACTGATATCATCGATAGGTAAGAATCCTACTCTAAGAGAGGAGTAGAATTCTAGGCACCATTCTAACTTAGCCGGTCTATTCAGCTCAAAAACTCTGCTCCACATTTTGATGTTTGCAACCCAACCCGTTTCCTCATCGGTATATGTTGTCCTAAATCTGTCCTCAAAGTAATTATCCAAAAGTGCATCACGAATAATCTGCCAGTCCATTGTACGAGGGGGACACAACTCATAATCCTGGATTTCCGCCAACCTATTCAAGAACACTTGGCGTTCCGCCTTAGGAACATCCTTGAATTGCAGCCAAGGATGTGTTTGTGTTCTGATGTGCCTAAATAGTTTGCTCGCTGGAGCAGTAGGGGGGGTGTAGCTATCGTCGACATAGTCGAATTGATAGTTGTTTGGCCACACCGATCCTTCATACTTTTGTCCAATGGGTTGTTTCTGCAAAAACATTCAAAATATGCTAAATAAGGCAAAGGTAACGAATGGAGGCATTCACGAACGGTTAAAACAGACAAATGGCAAAAACGGGCAAACAGGGACAATTCTCGCGACGCGAGGCTCCCCACTCGCGCCGCGAGTCTGCCGAAATTTATTTATTATTATTTATTATTTTTATTTTATTATTTTTTATTTTTTTTTATTTTTTTTTTTTTTGAATGGGTTTTGAGTATGATTAATAATGCTTAAGCTAATTTGAGTTAAAATGAAATAAGGATAATTAAATCTTAAAAATCCCCAAATTAAGATATAAGAACCCTAATTAGGTTTTTCTAAGATTCAAGCAAAATTAATCAATCCTAGGTACAATAAACAATAATATTAACTAATAGAAGTAATTAACAAGCATTAATTGAAAGAAAATCAAAGAAAATAAATAAATCCTAATTAAATTGAATTAAAATTGAAAAGAGAAGAGAAAGAGTTGAGAATCACATACCCCTCTTGACATGATGATGAAAATGGAATGGAGAAGAAGATGAAGGCTTGAAGAGAAGAAGAAGAACAACAAAAAAAGAAAAACAAAACAAAAAAAAAACTAGTGTGTGTGTGTGCTTGATGTGTGTGTGTGCTTGAGAGAAAGTAAGAAGAAGAGAGTGAGAGAGAAAGTGGATCGTGGTGTGTGTGTGTTTTTATTTAGATCCCCCCTTTTTTCTTTTTTTTTTTAAAAGAAAAAGAAACTTACCTGTTCGCGACTAATCGCGCCGCGACCAAACACCATCGCGCCGCGATGCAGTTGTTTTTGACCATCGCGTCGCGAGAAGCCAATATCGCGCCGCGATAAAAACCTCTGACCAAACTTCTCGAAATTCTCCCAAATCTCGCGCCGCGAGTGGACTGATCGCGCCGCGATTGTTCTGCTCTTCCCAGAATTTTTGCATTTTAACGCACTTTTGCGCCTCCCGGTCCACACAAAGTCATTTCTCACCTGCGAATCTCAACTAAAAACATAAAAACAGAACAAAACTACGGAAAACAAATACAAATGATAAAAACACACGGGTTGCCTCCCGCGAAGCGCTTTGTTTATTTACGAGTCATGAGCCTGACTCGATCAAACCTCAATTTCAAGCAAAAAGTTGGAGCTTCTCAACCACGGCTCCCTCCGCAACTTCTTCTTCATGATAAAGCTTTAGCCGATGTCCGTTGACAATGAATGAGCTCCCATCCTCTCTAAACAACTCGACATATCCCGAAGAATATACATGCTTGATAACAAACGGTCCATTCCACCTAGACGTAAGCTTTGGTTGGTGGATCTTGAACTTAGAGAGAAACAACAAGACCTTATCTCCCACCTTGAAATCCTTTCTTTTGAGCTTCTTGTCGTGCCAAACTTTTGTCTTTTCTTTGTACAACAACGAATTGTCATAAGCACCATGTCTAAGCTCATCAAGCTCATGGAGTTGAAGCATTCTCGTTTCTCCGGCTTCCACCAAGTCCATGTTGCAATGCTTTAAAGCCCAATATGCCTTATGCTCAATTTCCACCGGCAAATGGCAAGTCTTCCCATAGAGAAGTCGGTATGGAGTAGTACCGATGGGAGTCTTGAAAGCGGTTCGAAATGCCCATAGGGCATCATCTAACTTCTTGGACCATGACTTAGGGTTTCCATCAATGGTCTTCTCAAGTATCCTCTTCAAAGCACGGTTGGTGTTCTCAACTTGCCCACTAGTTTGTGGGTGATAGGAAGTTGAGAAACGATGGGTAACTCCATACCTTTTCAAGACTTTCGCCAATTGATGATTGGCAAAATGAGTGCCTCGGTCGCTTATCAAAGCTCTTGGCATTCCAAATCGGCTAAACAAAGCCTTTAAGAAATCAATCACAACCTTGCCATCATTGGTAGGCAAGGCTTTTGCTTCAGCCCATTTAGAGACATAATCCACCGCCACCAAAATATAGAGACACTTGTTGGACGGAGGAAATGGGCCCATGAAATCGATTCCCCACACGTCAAAGACCTCGCAAACTTGAATTGCTTGTTGGGGCATTTCGTCCCTTTTCGTGATATTACCTTGCCTTTGACATGCATCACATGTCTCCACAAGCGTTTGAGCTTCTTTGAAGATTGTGGGCCAATAGAAACCCGCATCGAAAACCTTCTTTCCCGTCACCGATGACCCATAATGCCCTCCGGTAGGACCGTAGTGACATTCATCCAAAATCTTCCTAGTCTCACCACCCCAAATGCATCTTCGGATCATACCATCCGCACACACCCTAAACAAATATGGCTCCTCCCAAAAGTAATGCTTGATTTCTGAAAAGAACCTTTTCCTTTGTTGGGAGGACCATCCCTTTGGCAAAACTCCTGCACACAAATAGTTAGCGATATCGGCGTACCATGGTGCCTCCTCATCCTCAACCTGCATTAAAAACTCATCGGGAAAAGAATCGTTAATTTCATGCTCTTTCAACTCCTCAAGGTGAGGGTTTTCGAGCCTACTCAAGTGGTCGGCGGCAACATTTTTAGCCCCACTTTTGTCCTTAATTTCGATATCAAATTCTTGCAAAAGCAAGACCCAACGAAGCAGGCGGGGTTTAGCATCTTGTTTGGAGAACAAGTACTTTAATGCCGAATGGTCGGTGAACACAATGGTTTTGTTCAACACCAAGTAAGGTCGAAACTTGTCAAAGGCATACACCACCGCCAACAACTCTTTTTCGGTCACGGTGTAGTTTTGTTGGGCGGGATTTAGGGTTTTGCTAGCAAAATAGATTGGACGAAAATGCTTCTCATCCCTTTGGCCAAGAACGGCCCCCAAAGCGAAATCGCTAGCATCACACATAAGTTCAAAGGGTAGAGACCAATTGGGTGAAGTCATGATTGGAGCATTCGTCAATTTATCTTTTAAAATAGAAAAAGCATTAAGACACTCATCATTAAACTCAAAAGGGACATCTTTTTCCAACAATCTAGTCATGGGTCTTGTGATTTTAGAAAAATCTTTGATAAAACGACGGTAAAAACCGGCATGACCTAGCAAACTTCTTACCGACTTCACATTGGTAGGTGGAGGTAATTTAGTCATGACATCAATTTTGGCTTTGTCAACCTCAAGACCCGCCCTTGAAACCTTGTGACCCAACACAATCCCCTCTTTGACCATAAAATGGCATTTTTCCCAATTAAGCACCAAATGTGCTTTCTCACATCTATCAAGCATTTTATCCAAATTTGTTAAACAACTTTCAAAAGAGTCACCAAATACCGAAAAATCATCCATGAAAACTTCCATGGAGGTCTCAATCATATCTTGAAAAATGGCCAACATGCATCTTTGAAAAGTTCCCGGTGCATTACATAAACCAAAAGGCATGCGGCAATAAGCATATGTTCCGAAAGGACAAGTAAAAGTTGTTTTCTCTTGATCATTAGGATCAATGGGTATTTGGAAGTACCCGGAAAAGCCATCAAGAAAACAGAAAAATTCATTACCCGCTAACCTTTCGAGCATTTGGTCCATGAAGGGTAAAGGAAAATGGTCCTTTTTGGTGGCCTCATTTAACTTGCGGTAATCTTCCAAGAATGCATATTCTAGATGATCGGGCAATGGTTTGAGCTCTAAATCCGTAGGAGGATTATCGATGGAAGTGGGTAGCTTACTACTTGGAATTACCTCAATTTCTTCAAATCCCTCATCTTCCAATGGAGCATCACCCATGCTAAGTGCCAAAATCTCTTCAATCTCCTCAACTTGGTCACTAGCGACATCTCCCTCTCCAATACTAGCCAAGCCATCATTTTCTTCACCATCAATTCCAACAAGCTCCAATGTCTCTAATTCAACCGCATCATCTATAACATCAATCTTAAAACAAGTGTCATCGGAAGAATAAGAATGTTGTAAAGCTTTTTCAATTTTAAACACAATTCGGTCTCCCCCGACACCCAAGGAAATTTCCTTGTCCTTTACCCGAATGATAGCATCTGCGGTATATAGGAATGGTCGGCCCAAAATGAGAGGTACCTTGGTGTCCTCCTCCATTTCCAAAATGACAAAATCTACCGGAAAAACAAATTGGCCTACTTGCACTAGCAAGTTTTCGGCCACCCCCAACGGATATTGAAAAGAGTGATCCGCTAGGTGGATGCTCATTTTGGTGGGTTTCAACTTACCCAAAGAAAGCTTTCTAAAAATTGAAAAAGGCATCAAGTTGATGCTTGCTCCTAGGTCGGCTAACGCTTTATAAGACAATCTCCTACTAAAAGTACAAGTGATGAGAAAACTTCCTGGATCCGAAAGCTTAGGTGGAAGCTTATTTTGGATTACCGCCGAGCATTCCTCATTGAAAAATGTTGCTTTTGCTTCCTCAAGCTTCTTCTTATCCGTCACTAGTTCTTTGATAAACTTGGCATAATTGGGCATGCCCGAAATGAGATCAACTAACGGCACATTGATTGTCACCATTTTGATCATGTCAAAGAACTTGTTGTATTGTTCTTGAATCTTTTCCTTCCTCAAGCGTTGAGGAAAAGGAATCTTGGCTTGTAGGGCTTGACTTCGGGTTCCTTGATTGGTGTGGCTTTAGGAACCGAAGTAGTGACCACCGGTGGTGATTCCATCTCTACCTCTTCATCGTCTTCCTCATCAAACTGCCCAACTAAAGGAGAAACATTATAAATACGAGAATTATCAATAGGAGGCGTAGTTACCTTCCCGGACCGCGTGGTTATGGCATTAACGGTTTCATTCCGGTGTTGGGGTCCTTTGTACTTGTCATCCCCCTTTCTCCATTGACCTTTGTCTTGATTTGGGTTTTGTTGGGTATTGCTTGGAAGAGTACCCGGTTGCCTTTGTTGATTGCCCATTCTATCGATTCTCTTTTCCAAGTTAGAAATCAAAGCTTGGTTGTTGCTATTGCTAATGTCAATCTTGTCATGCAACCCCCCAATCTTTTCATTCAAAAGCTTGGAATAGTTTTCCATGGAAGCGTTTCGCTTCTCTTGAGCTTCCTCCCTCTTGTCTTGTTTATCAAGAAATTTGGCCATCATGGCCATGAGAGGCGAGCTTTCATCTTGATTTTCCTCCTTCCTTGGGGGTGAGGATGGTTGTTGTTGTTGAGGTGCTCCATGAGTATCATCTTTTGGCCACCTACCTTGAAAATTACCACCACGATTGTTAGAATAAAAATTAGAAGAATTTGAAGAGTTACCTTGGTAGCGGCCTTGGTAGTTGCCACCACGTTGGAAGAGAGATTGATAATTTCCTTGGCGTTGATTTTGCACAAAGTTCACATCTTCTTGTGTCATAGAATCACACTCATCAGGATGGTGTGGACCACCACAATGAACACATCCCCCCGCCATGATCTTCACATCACGCTCAAGCCCACCAAAGTTGTTCTCCACCATAGAGAACCTTTCATCCATTCGGTTTGAAAGTTTCCGAATTTCAGTGACTACCTCGGATGTTTCACCATCCTCCACCCGAGCTACTACCTTACGTGATCTCCTATCCCTATTCGACGGTCTAGAGACTTGAGCTTTTGCCATATCCTCAAACATCTTCCAAAGCTCACTTGAGGTCTTGTAGCTAATACTACCCCCACAAGTCATTACCATCTTCTTGTAGTTCTCCCTATTCATTCCATCCAAAAATATCCCCACAACTTCGGTGTCACTCACCCCATGCCCGGGGCATTCCCACAAGAGATCCTTCATCCTTAACCAAGCTTCAACTATCGACTCATCCTCGTCTTGTCTAAAAGAACGGATAACAAGCCTAAGCTCTCTTTCCCGATTAGCCGGAAAGAATCTATCTATAAACGCTTCCTTAACCGCCCCCCAAGTAGTCAAACTATCCGGCGCTAATCCTTTCAACCATTTGTGAGCCTCTCCCGTGAGAGACATAGGAAAAAGCGTCATCTTAACATTGTTGGTTTGGTTTTCCCCATAGTTGAATAGATTGCAAATCATCTCGAACTTGTCAAGATGCTCATGAGGGTCTCTTTTATGCCATCCATCAAAGCACAAATCCTTAACCATCTGTAAATGGTTACCTTTCACCGCGAAAGTTTCGATCTCGGGTGCACGGATGGCCGATCGGCGAGTTGTAGGTATGGTTCGAGGAAGGTCCTCGATTTTCATGTTGAAGAGATCGGGCGGATTATTTTGTTGACCGGCCATGTTGATGTCCGGTTTTGGCGATTCGGGTGGAGTTGGTGTCTTATCGGAAATGGGTTCTTCTTTTTCGGAAAAATAACCCCACTCGTTACTTCCCGACTCGTAGTAAGTCTCGTTAAGTATGTGGGTTTGGTAAGGAGTGGTGTTTATGAAAAATGGTTCGGATGATGATGGTTGTGACGTTTGTGTTTTGGTGCGCTTTTTAAGTTTTTCGGGGTTAGATGTGGTCTTGGCTAGTGGTTTCCCAGAAGCTCGAGTGTTCATCCACTACCTGTAAATAATCTGCGAACACAACACAACAAACGAAACCTTAAGAGCACCTGGGGTACAATAAAAGCAAAATATAATAAAATAAAGCAAGTAACTTCTCCGTGCAAAGCACGAAAAAGGATCGATTCACAGAATCTCAACCAAAAGTACTTAAAATCACTCCCCGGCAGCGGCGCCAAAAACTTGATGTGTGAAATCTAGCTTAAAAATTTATAACAAGATCCACCGTTTACTGACTACCACACACTCACGGGCAGTGTACCCGTTCGTATGTAATATAGTTAACTGGCAAGACCAGGATCGAACACAAGGAATGAATGTTGTACTAAAAGTTGTGAAAAATGTAAAACAAGGGAAAGTTTGGTATGTGACCGAGTTGTCACTGTGCGTTTCTTAAAGCTATTTAACCAACAAGTAAAATAAAGTACTCAACCGGTGTCAATCGAGAGTACGCAAAAATAGTTTGAGTTGTAACAAATAATTAAAAAGTCATCTATGTCGAATCCGCTACACAAAAAGTCTAGGTTGCATATGGGTTAAGCTCAAAATTGTTAAAACTATTATAATTCGTGTGTGTTGTATTGCGGAAGTAAGGTAATCAACAATGGTGGAAAGTGTGTGTGTTAGTGTGTGTTCTTGAGAGAGAAAGATGTGTGTGTGGGAAGCAGGAATGATTGATTATCATAAGTGTGTCAAAAAAGCTTTTAAAATTTGAAGGCTTGAGGGGTATTTATACTCTAAGTATATTACAAAAACTCCCCCTCTCAACCTTACATTATATACATAAAATACAATGTTTAGAAATACAACTAAGCACTATTTTATATTTCTAACATTCTCCCCCTTAGTGCTTGGTTGTCCATCATCACTTTCTATGTTGTCTCCTCCTCTTGTTTGCACGTCTTTGCTTGTTCTTTCTTTTCTTATATCGTCGTGCAGCATTTGAGGTTGATGGCTTGTCAATCTTTGAACTCCAGAAGGCTCTCTTCTTATAACTGTTCCATGAATCATTCCAAAACTTCTTAGGGATGAAGTGCCAGTTATCACCTACAGAACGTTCATCTGGCAATTTGATATTATCTTGAAAGTTTACAGGAGGAATGTTATGAGGACCACGTTCATGACTAGGATTCCAAAGAACCCATGAACCTGTCTTGGTGTGAATGATTCCTTCTTGAGGCTTGGGAGTTCTTGTGACAATGAGATCTCTAATCCTTTGACGCATATCAAGAGTATCTTTGATACATCTTATATGATCTTCTCTTTGAGACTTGATTTGTTCATCTTCTTCATTGTCAGAATCTTCATCTATTGCATTCAGAATTGATTGACAATATTTCAAGGTACCATCTGAATATTTGGGAAAATCAGAGGCACGAATGAAGATCTTTTTCTTCAGTCGATTAATGAAGACAAATCCATCCAAATTTTCAATTGGATCTCCAATCATATATGAATCTAGCTCATAACCTCTGGCTCTTTGGTTTGGTTTTGTAAGGTTAATCCTGCTAGTTCTTCTTTCTAATCCAATCTGAAAGTCATTGAACTCATAAAATCTGATCAATGCTTGAATATGACTTTTCAATGCTTCGTAGGCTAGAAGTTGATCTGGAGTCTTGATGATCAGATAGGCATATTGATTGTAGAGAAATAAGATGTCTGAGATTGTCATATGTTGAAAAGATTCTTCTTGAACAACATAGATATTGCCATCTGCTTGACGAACTCTGAATCGAACAAGTCTAAGATTGTGGTTTTTGAGAGGAGTAAACAACTGAAGGACTTTAGTGATTGGAATTTGAAATTGCTGATACCACCATTCAGCTCTTACAGAACTTTCAGCATTCATTAGCTCCATATATGCATCTCTTTGACCTTGATGTCTGAACAGAAATAATGCTCTTAATCGGTTCAAGGTCATGTTGAGTCTTTCACTTGGTGAGCAATAGATTTAAAAGGCTCTTTCTTCAAGATATCTTGCTCTGCACACAATTTCTTCAGGTCTTGTGCTCAAATCCAAGATTTGTTCATAATTCTCAGCAAAATAGCCCTCATTGATCTGCCATATCTTATTTCTTGATATCCTTGGATGTCTAATTCCTTGTACAAGTTCATTGGGAGTCTCAAGATTTTCTGTGTTTCTGAGATGATAAACTATCTCTTCAAAGATATCTTCTCCATATTCTTCTTGAACTACACTTGCTGGAGCATCATCAGGTTTATCAGAATCAGACTCATCATCATTACCATTTCCTGGTTGAAATGGATCAGGATCACTTGACTCATCAGAACTTGATGTGGAAGAATAATAATGGGAAATATTTCTGATGAGTGGAGGTAAATCATCCGAATCTTCTTGAATTTGAGTTCCTCCTTGAGTTTTAGTAACAACTTCTTGAACAGTTTCTTGACCATCTTGAGTTTGTGTCTCATGACCCTCTCTAATATCTCTCATATTCTCCCCCTCGGGTTGATCATCAGGTTCTTGATCATCCCGACGCCTTGAGATATTAGCCAGTCGACATTGTTGATCAAGCTCAATGACTCGCTTTTGAAGAGCTTCAATTTGAGTCTGTTGTTCCTGTTGTGTACTTTGAAAAGATAAATATGCAAGAAGTGATTGAAAAATAGATCTTTTATGCGAAGAAAGATGGGGTTCTTCTGATCTCAACCGATTCATGAGAGCAACAATTAGAGTATCGGTAGATAACCCACTGGTGGCAATTCTGTTTGGTGAGCAATCACTTAAGTATTCGGATGAATCAGATGATTCAGAAGAAGAGCTGGAAGAATGATGTGGTGAATTTGGATCAGGAAATGATTGTGATAGTGGTGTTGGTGGTATGGTTGTTGTTGTTGTTGTTGTTGTTGTAATATGTGGGGGTGTTGGTGTTGTTTGTGTTGGTGTTGGAGTCTCTTCTGGAGAACGAATGTGTAAAGCACCTCCAGTAAGCAATCTGGGTGATTGAGATGTTGTTTGAGATGCAGGAAGTTTACCAGTGATAGTGTTTCTCGAGATAAGTAGCTCACTTCTTTGTCCCTCTTCAATACCTTCAACAAAATGAGTAATTAATCTTTGAGCCTCAGGTGGTAATGGAATATCAGAAATTGGCACATCAGTAGTCTCAAGTGATTCTACTGAGTGACCTGAAGACATCATGACTGTCTCAGGATTTCCTGTTGGTTCAAAAGTATGAGCAACAGTTGATGATTTGGCTTTGCAACCAGAATCTTTTGGAAAATGGATATAAATAACACCGGAGTCACTTAGACGAACCGTTAAGCCCATAGCACGAAGAGCTGATGCAACAGTTCGAGCTCGTAAGAATTCAGACTGTTGCACAACTAGGGCACCTTCGTTCAAAGCTGGCATGATGTTAGCAATGGAAGGATTTCCAAACAATCTTCGAGAGGGCACAAGAGCCGATCTCTCTATGTTTGTTCCGGCAGCATCACTTAGATGTGCAAATGGTATCACAATTGGTGTCCTAAGGGTACTAGACACACGTGCAGAAACGAAATTCAAGAGAGGGGCAGGTGTCTCTTTTGCTTCAACATTCACAGACTCTGAAGGAGAATGGAATGGAGTACGTGGTTTTTGCCCGTGCAAAAATGAGACGTCAGTCTGTAGAGAGACTTCCGAATGGCTTATGGAGGTTTGTTCATGCGAGAGTTGGGAGCTCTCATCTTCTACCCTACGGCGAACCCGGCGTAGATATTGGTTTGAGACTAATTGGAGGCCAACGTTTTCTTTTTGCCTTTCACTTATCCCGGACCTCTCAACCTCTCTGGTATTTTCAACCCCTCCCTCATTCCTTCCTTGTTCCTCCGGGATGTCTATGACATCATCAGCAAATTGATTTGCATCATCATCAGATGCATCATTATCAGAAGTAATCGTATCTTCTGTTCGGGTTCTTGAAATCGGTCATACTCAAAGCGAGATCTTTTAAAAGTTTTCTTAATGTTTACTGGAATTGATTTCTTTCTGCTCTGAGTATAAGTTGGTGGAGGAGATCGAACAAAGGATGATGAAGGTATGGTTGAGATAGATTGAGGTATGATTGGTTGTTCAGGTGTTGTAATTTCCGGAAGTGGTGAAGATTGATTAATTGGTGTTTGAGGTAATTTGGGTGAAGATGGAGATGATGGTTTTTGAGGTGATGGTGTTCTGGGTGATCGGATTAAATTGATTGTTTTAGGGAGTGGTGATCGGATTGGTCTTTGAGACCCAGAAACAGATATTGTTTCCTCAGAAGATCTTGGAGAAGAAGTTTCAGTTGTAGCTTTACTTTTGAGTTTCTTTGATGAACTCTTCTTCTTCTTCTTTTGATGCACTTGTTTACTCAATCGTAACACAAACATTTCTCCTTTTTGTTTCTTTCTTTTTGGCTTACTGGAACTGGATTCACCCTCACGCTCTTTTCTTTTACTACTTGACCCCTTACCAGGTGTCCTATGTACAGCTTGGGTAGGAACCGGGAGGCTTTCCGGTCCCAGAGCTGTTCTAATCCAGTCCAGATAAGCAATCTTATCTTCTTCAGAATCTGACACCATTTCTAGTAGGAATGATGGAATCAGGAAAGTATAGTTAGCAGTTCCTGAATCTCTGACATACTTGTAAAAATGTATGGTCACTTGGCTACTGTCTAGAAGCCTTGGAATGCTTCTTTCATGTCTGACTGCACTGTAGACGATTGCTGTGAGAAATCTGATGAATGGAATATACTTCTTGGGAGCAGATACTTTGCCATTTACTAATACAATCAATTGATCCCACAGAAGTTGAGCAATGTCATAGTGTTTGTTGAAGACAACACCATAGAAAATGTGCAGCATTGGCTGTGTCAGATTGTCCATCCCTCTTGTGTATGGAGTTAAGCAGTTGCTTAGGATGGAATACACATAATACCAAATCTTTGGTAGATTTTTCAACTTGAAATCTTTTGTCTTGGATAAAGGACCTTCATAGCCAATAGAAATCAATGCAGCAAACATCTCTTCATTGGACTCAAAATTATCATAATCAGCATGTCCATTGAAGTTTGCTTCAGGTAGTCTTAGAATCCTTCTGAAGTCATCAAGATTGAATTCAAACTCATATCTTCTATCTCCTGAATTCAACTGATATTGAAAATAGCCTTGACGACGAAGTTCAGGTGATTTTGATTTAGCTTTGGCTCTTGGATTTGTTGGATCATAAGGTTGAACAAAGGTAATCGATCTCCACATATCAAAAAGATAGACTTCAGCTAAGTCTTGTTCAACGGTAAGTACATATGTGAGAGGGTGATTATGAAGAATTCTTGGAACTATTTGAAAGCCGGGAGCCATGAAAGGATCAAACAATGCTCTGTTGTTTCTCATGTTACTTGTGTTTCCGGCAATAAGAATTTCTTCAATCGATTCATTTAGAGCAACCTCTTCATCATGTTCAATAACTTCTTGATGATCCATTTTTTATTTTTCTGATTTGAAGACATAAAACAATTTAACGCACACATAAAAATAAAGTTTGAATAGCAAATAACAAGGTTCACTCAAATGATTTCTATAAAATACAAAGAGGTTCACAAAGGCGATCAACTCAGTGTATTCTATATAAATAATTTGAAATGAGAAGATAAACTCAGAAAAAGTTAAATACATATCTCCATATATAAACTTACAAAGAAGTTCACAAAGGCGATCAATTCTCTGTACTTTTATATATTTTCATATGTATATAACTTGGAAATTAAGTATAATCATATAAGTACAAGATATTTAAAAATAGTAAGGAAGTACACAAAGGCGTTCGATTCCCCGTATTTCAAATATATTGAGATTATATGATAATACAAAGCACTTTGTCACACCACACAAAATTTAAGAGAATTTTTTTTTAAAAAAAAAACTTTTTTTAAAATTTTTCTAAGTATAGAAACTAGGACGATCTTAACAAGATCGTCCTGAGGTTGAACTCAGGTTTTGGAAAAATAAGACGATTAAAGTGAAGATCGTCTTAACTTTTGTTATTGAAAAAGTTAAGAAAAGAAAAAGAAATGATCTTGTTCAAGATCGTCTTAACATTGATTATTAAAAAAAATGTTAAGTATGGGAAAAAATGAACATGGGACGATCTTGGATAAGATCGTCTCAACTTTTGTTATATTGAGAAAGGTTTTAAGAAAAGGAAAAAGAGACGATCTTTGTACAAGATCGTCTTAAAGTTTTATTACTTGAAGGAAAGATATTGAAGTGAAGGAAAATGGAACGATCTTGTATAAGATCGTTTTAAAAAAATGTAAAAAAAAAACACTTCACTTCATTTTTCATTAAAAAATTCTAACACTTTGAAATATAAAGTGAAATCATCTCAATGATTTCCATTTAAATTTAAAAGTATTAGTTTTGAGCAAACCGATCTCTTACGAGTTCATTACTGTTAGAAATATAAATGTAGTAGTTGATTTGTTTTTCTTATTGTATATGTGTACTTAGAATGTAAATGTCTAAGTATGGAAGGGGCTTAGTGTAAATTAGTCATATGTATATAAACCCCTTCCATTAAGCATTTTGTAACCTTTGGACCCCATAATACAATCTAATCTTTCCCTGACATCTCTCTACTCTCTCTCTACTTTCTCTCTCTAGAAACCTCCATTAACACACACTAAAACACACACAAAAGCTCGAATTCTAAACTCTACAATTGGTATCAGAGCACAATCAGAGTTGCTGAACGATCCACAAGTTTTTTTTACAAGCTTAATTTGTGCTTAATTTCAGAATTTGAGCATTTTTTCTGAAAGGTTCTTGCG
>CM067170.1:85843178-85859135 GCA_034093135.1 Erigeron breviscapus | reverse complement strand
TGTGTTAGGGATATATTTGAGTGCACAAGTAATGATATCAATCCCGAGGGACTAGCCAAATAATCGTTCAGAACACATTTCGCCGGTTAAAAATTTTGCCAAGGAAACAGTTTGTAGTAAAATTGCTTATTAAGATATGAATTAAGTGACCAAAAGCAATTTACCACAAGGACAAACTCAACTCAAGTTTTACAAACCACATCAACCTCTATTATCCCACCAAATTGACAACACCGATTCCAAACATGCACATCACAGTGAAGAGCTCAAGATAGAAACTCCTACCCTCGGATAAAATCCAAAGGCCTATGAGAGGGACACATCAACAAAACCGGTAGAAATCTCAATGGCAAAACAACAAAAAGTGATGTACCCGGTAGCTTAAACCTATTTGCCACCCCCCCACACTTAAGATGGACAATGCCCTCAATGTCCATATTCGGTCAAACAAAGGTAAATAGGGGTAAGCAACATAGAAAAATCAGAGCACATACCGGAATAAGGACACAATCCGTTTTAAAACAAGTTAGCCGACCCCGCGTCACAAATTGCACTTCCGAAAGAGGAAGGACATTTTGGATGGCGGGAGAAACAACATGTAACAAAACGGAAGGTGCGAGAATCGAGTACATCAAACATACCAACACAAATGCGGCGCAGTCCACGACTCCCACTCCCCACTGCGGCGCAGTGGGGTGTTTTTGCACAAAATATGCCGAGACAATCGACTGCGTCGCAGTCAGCTCATCGTGCCCCCACTGCGGCGCAGTGGGGCACTCTCCTGCACGAAACATCGGCAATGCACAACAAACCTCAATTCGTTTCACGATCAACCTGGACCTGCACTCCTTAACGAAAACATCTGAAAACTTCTTTTGCACCTTCCGCAGCTGGAGAATGGCCTAAACGAAAACACAAACGGTACGAAAACAAATGGCACAACCAAATTATAAGTAGGGCATCGACCAATGGTTAAACGCTAATTACAAGATTGCACCACACAACAACAACAACAAAACACAACAACAACACAAAGAATTAGCAGAGGACCACCTTTCCTGTGATAAGGCGCGGGGAATGATCGTTAGCAAGAGTAGTATGTCATTAGCATATAAATATCGTACCAATCAATCCGGACAAGATTAACTTAGCGATCTACACTTCAGGTTCCACTTCTCTGGGTCGTACTTCTGAACTCCAAGAGGATGAGAGCAAACGCCGTTCGTGGAAGTGGTGGATCGATGCGACGAGAGGTAATGGCATCCAACAGCCGCTTCAAAACTCTTGAGATTCAACAAATCAAACATAGGTACAGCGCAGGCGATATTTATGATGATTGATGGAAAACGTTATGAAGCGACGGTTTTTGGTGCGCTGGATATGTTTTGAAATGGAGAAAGAAAACAAGTTTAGAACCTCTTCTAGTGAAACCAAAACATCATCCACAAGTAACACGATAACAACAACAACAACAACAACAACAACAACAACAAAAACAACAACAACTGCAAAAACAAACAACAAGCCAAGAGAATATCATATCCCTAAATGTGGTCAATTACCTCCTCCTGCTGCCCTTCGTGTTGGATTCATTTTATGGTCCAGATGGAGCAAGAGAAAAGAGCGGGAGAAGATGAAGATGGTTCGATTGAGTAACATCGTAATAGTGTTTCTGAATCATCCGATGGACTGATCATTCTTCGCATCGTTCAAGTAAGACTTCTGAGTGTCTATTAGCTGCAGGAACAAGAATTACAATTCATGACAAGTCCTGGAGGTTTCCGCAAATGTTTTATGCGAATTTCATCCGTGAAGGTACGAGTGTAAGCAAGTGGAAAGAGTAATGCTCAGTCACAAGTATTGCAATTGGTGTGATGAAAAGGACAACTCACAAATCTTGCCTTCTATGCGAAAGTGCCTCATGGCTCGTGGTTTAAAATGCTGCCGAAAGAGGGGGAAGCAATGGTACGCTTGGATGATTTGAATCGATATGCAAGTACTGGTATGCAGAAGGTGAATATATCTTCCCAGGTCTACAAGCAAACGATGGACGATGAAAGTATTTACAATCTGTTCGATTGGAAAGTAGACGTGAATCAACCGAAGATAGATCAAATCAACCACGATACAAGACTGGAAAAGGTCATATTCGCAAAGCACGTCACTGCAGGTCTTCATAAATTAGAAGAGAAACAAACGTTCGTCGTCAAAATGCAAATCAACTTGATCGTCCCGGTACTTGAATCGCTTCTGCAAGTAATCCAGCAACGAAGATCAAAAAGATCTAATAGATTGTTGTAGGTAAGAATAGTGGAAGTTACATCTCTGCTAGTAGGATGAGGTTCTTCTCTTTCTTCAGCTTCTGCTTTGAGCAAATCTAGGCAATCACAGCCAAAATTAAAGTGAACAACAATTATGCCGCAAGCCGTTTTTAGAACAGGCGAAAATCTGGCAAAAGTAGCGGTAGACGTAGACTTAATACTTGGATTGAAAGTGAATTAGTGTTGAGGTGCGCATGTTAACAGGTTAGATTGAAGTCAAAGTTACGAAAAAAAGAATAACCAAAAGACGGAACCATTTGATTGGTAACACACCCCAAAAAATCTTTGCCCCATGTTTTGGATTGAAGAATTGGTGAATTGACGATAGCGTCATATATTTTATACATTATGCAACCGTGAATGATGGACTGTCAAAAGTTGGCAAAATGTTCTCAACCTTATGTTTTACCATGGGATCTCCAAACCTTTCACTGCAAGCGGATAATCGAAACCTTAGCTTGCTTGCTGTCTAACCAGATTCGGAAGGATATTGTGCTTGCAAAAGAAGGTCAACATTTCAAGTCCTTTTGCTTGTAGAATTAACGGTAGGAAAGGTGTGCAAAGGAACATATCGTGGAAAGCCTGCTGTTGTACGTTATATTGTCATATTATTCCGTGAAGCTAAAAAGTGAAAATGGATCAAATCGTTTTCGATTGCTCACGTTTTATCGTCATATCGATCTTTATCTTATCTAGAAAAAATCCTGCAAATCGTTTTAGCAGGTTCTGGAAAACCGGTTCCAAGAGCCAAATGCAGTAAAGGTTTATTTCCTTAGGTGGATCTGGTAACGTACACATTTGATTGCATCCTTGCATAGAAGTTCATGGGTTGCCGGAAAGGTTATACGTTCATTTACGAATCGATAGAAAACGAGTAAAATATTTAAAAGTTTAACAATGACTTTAATAATTCCGAACGGTGATCTGTATAGGCCCAGAACCTGAATTTGATATGGCCTTTCTTCTTTTCTGCTCCAGATGAGCTCAAGTGCAACGTACATTTGATCCTGATGCATGTACGACATCAACAAGTCGTAAAAGATTGTGCGAAGATGTATTGAATGGGTACAAAACTCGCAAAATGACAGTTACATCAAGAGTTTGGTGGCTGGAGTAGAAGCTGAGAGGCAATCGAACTTTCACATATATGAAATTACGCATTTATTGATGCATAAAACAATCGTTTCGTGGAAGACATGTTTGAAGTTTCCTTATTCACCACCGTCAATATCCTTTGGAATTCTTTAATCTTCTGATTTTTCAGTCGAATTACCCTTTCGAATCGTCATTTCGTGTTCACTTGATCCTCCTCCATTGAAGAGTAGTATTAAAAAACATGTTACACCAAAACCTTCACGTATGACACGGTAGAAATCAATTTCCGATTCTGCATCACCATGAATTGATCGCTCGCGTTCGTTCAATGGAAGCTTGAAGAGCACCTCCACGGATTTGATGAAATGTTCGTAAGGTGCCACATGGAATCCAAACGATGAAGATACTTGAATGTTCATCGACATGTTAATGCACACTGCAAATGATCAAACACGGACAACGAGAATTTTTACGCAGAAGATCCAGAACAGCTAAGCAAAGATTTACAACATCAAAACTCACTGATTTCAATTAATCATGCAATTCGAAGTGCAACTGCAAGACGTGTTGGAGTGGATCGTCCAACGGACCAAGTCCAACGTATTATGATCGAAGTAGTGAAGCAAGAACTCCTTTAGCTGAATACTTCAGTGCATCTTCAATTCTGATGAAGTAGTGCTATGTAAGCGGTAGTAGTGCATCAAGCATTGTCAAGTGCAAGTGCCGCCAGTTGAAGCAATTCATCTTCTTGCACCATATCACATAATAATAACAAGTAACCCTTCCTCCAATCGTTTTTCATTAAGTGGTGTTGTCGGAGGACCCTAGGACGATTTATATGCCTTCTCATTCAATTTCACTCGATGATGCTGATGATGGATTCGGAATGTGACTATAATGCAGGAGAACAAAGTTTAATCATCTTAAACGATGATTCTGTTGCAGATATTGATATGGGTAATTAGGATCTGCTCAGTTGATGGAGGTGAATCAATCTCCTGACTTTAGTCAAAATCGTGGGATGGGAAAGGATTTGGAGGTGAAGTTTAACTAAGGAGGAGAATAAGATGAGAGGATATTTCAACTTCTACAATCACAAGCAATGATGAAAATTTATACAACGATATTCGAATGAAGATGAATTGCATTTGAGAAGAAGAAAGGTTGACTGCAATCCGTCAAAGACAAATCAGAATCAGATGATGGACCAAACCCTTGGCAAGATCACCCGCCGAATCCAAGCAATAACCCGTTCGTCCAATGTTGAACGAAACGGAGATTCTCTATGAGCAATCCTTCGGATGGAGTAATATGAGTGATAGCTTAAGGGATACGCTTCTACTATAATAATGCATCTTCAAATGCAAATGAGCACAATTCGGCCAGAGAATTAGCAGAACCAAAACGTGAAGGCAGGGACGGTGGTAAGACCAAATGGATTGGGAGAAACGATTAGGTAGAATAGTTAACAATCATTCGTGGCCCTATACGAATTCTTATAGACCAGTTTCACCAAGCAAACAAGCTCCTTCTCCCGTTTAAATCGCTTTAAAGACAAAAAATTATTCTGTTGCCATGACTGGAAAAACGATCAAAAACCACACAAAAAACAAAGACTGCGCTTTAATATGCCTTGCTGCTTCTGTACGTGCAAAAGTGATCACATAAAGCATTAAATTCCCACAAAAACCACGTCCAATCTGCCACCGCCAATGAAACAACATCAACGAATTCAACAATGGCTAGCGATTCCAGAGAGAGCATGAGCGCGGTTAGCTGTAGCAGTGAAAGTTCGAAGTCACCTGCAACGAGCGCTTCGGCTCTTACACCGCGTGAACAAATGAGCTGGGAATTGGAAGAGGGAATACCTTTTGATGTGATATATAAACAATTCATGTTCTGATCTTGCGATTAGGATACAATTACAACCTATCGTCATTCCGTTGGTTGTTGAGATGGAATGTCAAAATCAAAAGTGTTTCCAATGATATCAATCAATCAGCCAAAAAGCATCACTTCATCCAATTCAAAACTGCGTCTCTACAAGTAACGTCAATTCAAACTTCAGGTGGTTGCTTCCATCTGTACGTGATAGATGCAATGTTGGAAAGTAAAAACCGACATTTACAAGAATCACTTTGCTGGTGGTGGAGGTTGGGTGGAGGAGGTTTAGAAGTACAAACAGTGAGACAGTTCGGTACGCCTCCTTCTTCACGTTAATGCGCCGCTTAATTAAATTCAACACCAAAAACAAGATCCGATACTCCCATACCCGCGTACTAGCTGCCAGCAAAAAAAAAAAAAAAATCATTTTGGGAAAGAAATATAGTGTTCTTTCTCAATCTTCTTCTGTCGCCACTCTCCGTTCAACCAGAGGGATTACGACAATATGTCACGCGTTTCTTCAAAGTGTTCAAAGCCACCTCTCCTTCGCGAGAAGGTAGAAAATTATTATTCTCATTCACTCATCATGCAGACAACATCTTCCACACAACATGGGACTTTATTTCTTTCATTCTTCTTCTCTTCTCTTTTTACATGATTTGACCACATTTATTCTAGTATTTTATTTGCTTTGCCCATTCGACTCTTTATCCTTATGCGCGGCTCTAGAGCTTGCTTGCTTGTTTGATAAAAATTCATGATTATTGCCTATATGCAGGATGCCATGATTTGAGCCAAGATTTCTAAAGTTCCAGATTCTGTTTGCTGGTCCAAGAACGATATAGGACCATCTAATTTCTTGGCGAGTAAGGCAAGATGGATGCTTAAGAACTTTTTGCATGTCTTGCTTAATTCGGGGGTTGATGTTTGTGTTTTTGACGACCTTGTCGGTACTTTTGATGAAGTTTCACCTGAGAGAACGAGAGCAAAAAGAATGTTGTGAGTAAGACGGAAATTGAGGGCAAGGGATACGCAAGTATACGCACGAATAAGTCTGCAATTCATCAGTCAACTTGTGCGATTTGTCTCTCGGTGCTGTGCTCCATGTTTTCCTGTGGATTGGAATGAGAAAATCGTATTGTTAGCAAGGAAGATGGTGAAAGGATAGACAACGCTTTGTTTTGAGTGAAAACATGCCGCGTATACATTACGGAATGCGTTTGTGTAAGTCATATATTCCAAAGCCTCTTTGTAAGTTTTTTTTGCAAGCCTCTACAAGTATATTTAGCAGCTTCGTAGTAGCTTTAACTTGTTCTGACAGAGATTTTGACAATTGTCTGTTTACACAAAATACGAATTAATTAAGATCAGTTTTTGATTCGATGGAAAAAAGGCAACCTTTGCCAAACATCGTAACTTACCAATGATCGTTCTTCTTCATCAACTCTTCGATCAATTGATCAAATTTTGATCATCTTCGCTGAAACCATAACATTTTGATCTTCATCGTCAAATTGGTGGCTTTCGAGTTGTCTGTGTTAATCGTGTTGAGGATGTTGAAAAGAGTTAAGCTAATTTCGACACAAGGTACTGCGGCAGAAAGGTTAGCATATACTCAAGTTCTATTGAAGAGAACGAGCCATTTCCGAATCATGACGTGACGCAATTCTTCAAGATCTTCTTCAGTCTGATTCTCCATATGTGCCAAAAGTTTAGACATGTTAATGCATACAATTCAAAAACATCCAATCATCTTTGACGTTTCCAACTCACTTTTTCGTAGTTACTCAGCCAAAAAATTTTGAAAATGAGTGTAGATTAACGTCATCTTTGCGTCCGGGCTCATCGTTCAGCGTTGCAAACTACTTGCCGTCATTCTCAGAGAAAATTTTTCGAGGATTCTAGATCCACTTGGAGAAACTAGAAAAGAAGGGATGTGGAATGAAGAAAAAGTGAGAATTATTAAACCGTGACAGTAATGACTTAACGAGGCTGAGTGACATGTAGTCTAGTACAAAAATTAGGGTATTGGCCGGGTCGCAATGTACAGGGGTGGGGACCAGTTGTGTGTTTGCGCACGACACGAATGCACGCTTTTGAAGTGAAACGCGTTTTGCTTCTTGGCCGTTAGGTGTTTGGCCTTTCTTCAAATTCCACCAGCACGACGATTATAATTCATCTTCCACAACTGGACAGGCCTCCTAATTTGGCCATAGGAGGGAGAGGATACAAAGAAATTTTTGTGACAGTGTTTGCGTTGCTTCCCAAAAGTAGATCTTGGCAGTTCACCATCCTTCACGTTCAGATTCAATATGACAAATTTTCACAAGGTGGCATTTCCTTGTAACATCCATTCTTTTCTTTTTTCCATTCAAAAGACGACTTCCCTCCACCATCTGGGTATGCCATTGGTGGATCCATGGTAGAAAGAGTTTTTGTGGAAATGCCCATGTTGGTTCGTCAGATGATAATTGTACTCGCGATATTTTGTATTGAGCCCAGATCGTATTCCTTCCTCAAAGCAAATTTGGACAGACCTACTCCTTCCTTCGTCGTCCCGGACCCTCTTGTTTAACGAGGTGTGTACAATCGAACAAATATTCAGGCTCATTGAAAGTTGCAGAGACCTTCTTCAATCCTCATTGTGGCCTCTTGTCGAAGGGTAATCTTCGTCAATTCTTGCTAACGTCTCCATCCTCGTAACACGAAAATTCCTATCTTGTGCTCCGTTATCCAAATTGCAGAGGAACGCGAAATTTGCGATAGAACAGGGAAAGGCTTCCAACATGTTCATTCCGTTGAACTCCATAGGTAACCTCGAAGAGAAAGGTGCGGATCCTGTCTTCTTCTAAGAGGACGATGAGGTCGGAAAGGGGTATCTGTTTAATCTGCTTCTCGTCTTGTGTTTTCGCTTCCATTGTCATAAGTCTTCTTCGGTGCTTGATAATGCCGATTAGAATTTTGATTGAACAACTGATCCGTTAGACTTCACATTTGCACGTCGAGCCGCATCGCTTTGAGCACCTGATGATAAAGTCAAGGTTGACAAGCAAAGTCCATCTGCTCGCTATGAACCAATAGACTCAGCAACATTGCACAGTCGCATGCTCTCATTATCATCCTTGTCAACACTTAAAACTAATCGATCTGGCTTTTTTTTTTCGCTGGGTCGAATTCTTTTTTCCTCTTCTGTGTCTGATTCATGCATGTAACTAACTACGTGTCGTAGGATCCCTGCTTCGCAATTTCCTTTCCTCGTTGACTTTTTTCAGATCTTTTGAGGATGCTGTAGCTTTTTGGAGCGTGTTTGTAATTTCTTGCCTGCCAAAAACCTCGTCTTCATCCTCGTCCTCGCTCGAATTGGACCTTATGAAGAGCTGGAGTTAGAGGATGACAAATGGCCGAATGAACCTCCAAGACAGACCCATTTTGTTATTTTTCTGATTATCATGTCATAATGTGCAACTCAATCTTCTAGTTTTCTTTGCTGCGCATTGAAAGGCTCGCTTACATTTGAGACCTGTGAAGAGGACTCTGACTGCTTGAGCGAGAAAATGGAGATTGAACAGCATAATGTGACATCATCTTTGAAGACCCCCTCCGTGCCCAGAACTAGGATAATCTGGGATAACTGGAAAGCTTGATCTGCCAATCTGTGATACCCTGGAAGAGGGATAACGATAAGATGCGTTGATGGAGTGCCTAATGGTGATGGGAAAAGGCGCACCATGAAAAGACACGATCAAAGCGACTCTGACTGTGTGTAGTGGAAGGTTGATGTTGTGATCCGGAGAGCATTGAATATCTCCCAAAAGAGAATGCTGTGGATTCCAAGGGATGAGAAAGTATCAAGTAAGATTATTCACAAATTGACACGCGAGGGAGGGGAAAGCCGGATTGGTCCTCCGGTGATAATCATGAAAGACTTGGATGAATGCACTCAAAGGACACACCATGAATTCAGGTGAAGCAAGCACTAGACCTGGACTCGACGGAATGAACTGACTGCAACAGAGAAAACTTCTGTTTGGTTACAGGCTATCTTCTTTGGCGATGAAGGTGGGTAAAGACCGCTACTAATTGACAGTGCAAATGAATATGCGTGAGCTTTGTTTTTACTCACCAACTCGTATGTATATAAGTGTGGAAAGAATTGACCCATTTTGAGACCGCTTGGGAGTGATTGTTTGGCTATCGGCATGATCAAGCGAATGCCAAGATGAGATTTTGAGTCTCGGTCATGAGTGGAAGGTCGTGGGTGGAGGGAAAAAGTTGGAGGAGCCATCGACTAAGTCCTTTTGAAGTTTTCGATGAAATGCTGACAGAAGGGTGTTGCGTATTCAAAACGCCTGCTGGGGAGGGCTCGGGAGAAAAGAAAAGAAAGTGTCATTTGTTGGCTGTGAAGAAAATTTGTCCCGCGACATGTTTCATTGAAATTGGAGTAGCAAGGGGGGAATCGTCACAGATAATTATTGAATGATTTGAAAGCGAAGAAACAGTAGTCAATTCTTCGATGCACGGAACATGGTGTTGGTCATCGAGACGTGCTAAATGGTCACTATCTCGGATTCGGACGACCTACCGGTCTAACGCCCAATTTAACTCGGGTGCGACACTTTGGGCCAAATTGAACCAGTATTTTGCGCTTTGTTTGTGTCATTGGATCAATTGTTATTCTCTCGGACGAAAACTTGAATTTGCGGGCCAATTGCTGAAAAAAAAAAGAATTTTCCTCGATCCGGTCATTAGCGCTGTTGTAACCATTATTGCAATTAGACAAGAAAATTTTTTTTTTTTGTTTTTTGTTTTTGGGGCAAGCAAAGATCTTTGTTGAAGGCACCAATCGGATAATCGAGAGCGCTGGAAATGGGCTGTGGGGAAGATAGGCTTTATATCCCAATTACATTTGTATTGTCTTCGTTGACATTTGACCGATTCTGAGGTTTGTTTTGCATTGAGGTGCATCCCATCAGTTGAAGTTTTGCTCAAAAACCTCACGAAGATCCAAACGAAGTCGAAATTCATGTCGTTTGAAAGTGGTCCGGGCCCGGAGCGAATCAGTTTCAAATGTAGACTGTACAATGAACAAAGTCAGAATTCTGAAATGAATGCGAGTGAGCGTACGCCTTGCCGTAAGAGGGTTATCTCTCGGGGCGTGGCGTACATTGGTGTGCAATGCAACGTTGCAATTGTCATATTATCAAAATCATTGAATGCTTGCAGAGTGTCGCAACCGTTTAAAGTTGAGTTGATCAACTCTCATCACCGTAATTTGATCACGGGTTCGTTGACAAAAAAGGTTTGGAAAAGCAATTGTTCCGACCCCGATGGGGTTTTTGTGGCTTAGTAAATAGGGATGCAGCTTCCTCGCAAGAGTGATCACTTTTTTCTCCTATTGACTACGGAAATTAACTGGCTGTGTGCTTGACGTTGCGTTCGCGAAATACAGGAAAGGAGAAAGGTAACAAGAGAGGTATTTGTCAGCTTACCTACCGTACTCTTGAATGCAGTATGCTCGCTCAGGAAACTGCATTAATTAAAAATCACGGTGGAATAAAACCAATAAATAAGGGATGAAATAATAAATAAGAAAAGTTGCAACAACCATATAAAACACATCATCGAATCCATCTTTGATAAATAAAACTTAACAAATAAATACCGGTTCCATAATATGTTGCATTTTGACAGCTGGGTCTCTTACAATAATTTTCCTTCCTGTGTTAGTCTGAGCGCCCGAATGACTGTTCTTTTGAGTGGTCGTAATTTGATTAAGTATGGTGTTGGTCACACTGTCATGGGTATGACGAAAAGCGTTCTCAGTGATCTGTTCGAATATATGCACTGCGACTTTATGTCTTGAATACATACCTCAAACATCCTGACAATGTCGTCCGATTGTTGAAAGCCAAGTTTATCCAGAAATGCGTTGTGCATACTAAACACTTTCCGTCCAACTGCTCAAATTTAATTGTTTTGATCAGTCAGTGATGAATAAATGTGTAATGAGCTGAATGTATGCAGTTTTTTTGGAATGTATGCATTGATGCGTAATCGGAGATTTTCTATTGCCGGGACAACTACCAAGGTTGAAAGATAGAGATACTAGACAGCAATTTCTGTCGGCTATCTTTGGAAGCCGATGTTAGTGTGATGGAGAAGAGTTGAAGAGTATGTAAGTAGTAACAGAAGTTATTGGGTTTGCCTTGGCCCGAGAAATTCGCTTTTTCGAACTGCGGGCGGACCCCCTCGTCGAGATTCACGGGCCAGAAAAGCGGACATTTGACAGAAGAGCATGGGCATATGCGTCGGCAGTACCACCACACAGTAAGGGGAGGAACTTTCAAGAGTCTGTGTTCGCGGATTTATGATTTGCATCACATGACTGCTCCGCTCACTTTGGCCCAAAAAAAACAAACAGATTCGCGTTCAGAACATGCAAGCACACATAAGGTCGGACAGAACCAGAAAATGACATCCCATTCGATCAAAATAATTAATTATAGAGGGCAATATAGGACAAAATAAAATAGGAATGTTAGTAGTTTTAACAGGATACGGCGAGAAAGAAACTAAAGTTGAGTAGTAAAACAGAAATTTTGAAGACGAGGACTTGAAATTATACAAACGAATCGAGCAAGGCGACTATAGCAAACCTGGAACGCGAGACATGGCCTTCATCGATACAAATACAGATGGAAACCATCAAAGCTGTACAACATGTCCAGGGGATGGAAGAGAGAGTTAGTTGTGAGTGTTGAAATGGGAACTTGTTACATAGCGCAAGCGTCGCGATTTAATACGAGGCAATCGTGACCGTGGGAATCCGTACAAACGGGAAGCAGCTGCAACTGTCTGCCTCCAATGTTAATTTCGTTTGTCACCTGCTCCAGCAGTGTTAAGGAATGAATACCCAATCCACATGCAGGTCCATCACGTCCCTGCAAGTAAAGATTGTACGTCTGTTGTCATTGGATCCACGCCATATAGGCATCCCGTGAGGAATGAGTAAACCTTTTCTCGAATTTGGAAGAGGAAAGAGGAAATTCCCTTGAAAGTCAAAAAACATTCATTTTATCTGCGACACTATAAAGTGATTCTTATAGTGAAACATGTTTGGACCGTTGACATTATCGACAACGGTGAAAGATCACGATGTTTGAAGTGGATGGATCCCTCATTGTGAGAAGACTTCGTCGGAATGTGTGCATATGTTCGATAAAGACCCAAAGGTTCAGCTCTCGGCCATCACGATCTTCAATAGCCCATTGGAGCATATCCGTTTCCAGAAACCTTGAATTGGATCCTACACCGGCTTGTAAGATACCACCATAGAAGGCACGAAAACCAACCTCCGTCGCTAGTTCCCCCAAAATCCATTATTGACTCCACAAACATCCAGTTACCTACCTGATTGATGCCCAAATTCGATTGGTTGCCATTCAAAGATGGATTAAGAACCAGGCATTAAACTGCCCCGACCCTTTCTCTTCTGCCTCGCACCCCCCTTTCTTTTCCATTCCACCCTCCCTATCTCGTTAGACTAAGCCAGCCATAGAAAATTCATGCGAGATATAATTTTCTTGTGAAATGTTGTAGGTGATGGACGGGTAGGTGATTATTGTGGTGGAGTTGAGAGAACAAGTGGTATTTATGTGGCAGAGCCTCCAGTTCTACGACCAAAAACGATTATCCCTTTGGGCTGAGAAGGTTTGTCAGAAATGATAAAAAAATCAATCACGCGCTTACCTGGTACTGAGATCGGGCCGAGGGGAGCTAAATACTGCCTCTTACCCACTTCTTACCAGTTATGAAGATCTTTAGTGGAGGCAGACAGAAAGAGAAGAAGAGGTGTTTGTTTTAATAATTATTTGTACGATGCAGATATGCATGCACAATAGAAGCAAACAAAACTTTTTCCTACTCAAAATGAAATTTAAGCAGTGATTATGACAAGGTCCTGCCAAAGTGGCTTTGTTGAGGCACATAAATGAGAATTAAGAATGAGGGGTCCTTGTGATTTATAGAAACGATTTTGTCGTTTTGTACTGTGAATGATTTGAACCCTTACCCTTTTAAGGGTCTTGTTAGCGTATATTTTATCGATGACCATATCTTTTTTAAACGCTAACAGCGTCATTTTGCCAAAAGGCAGAAGTGGTCCAAGCTATTCTGACCGGCATTCTCAATTACCGTAGCAAAAATGGATTAGAATAGTATTTTGCTCTTCGTTCACATTTTTCTTGACGGATCAGCTTAAAGATATTGGATAAGCATATTATAGCTACAGCCGGAAAAAGAAGAATAACAGAGAGGATGTATAAGCAAATTGAAAGAGCGCGATTACATAATAGAGAACTAGTGCAAAAGATAGACTACTAACAGGCTCTGGCGTCGCGCACGGGCGCATTTCGCTCGAGTCATTGTGCTGTTGAGGAAGAAGGAATTAGACTATTCTCCGAAGAAGAAAACCACCTTTACACATACACCATTTACACAGAGTCAAATGTCAGCCAGCACACATACAAGCAACCTTGTCTCTCCGTTGTGAGATGAGTAGATATGAACATCGTGTGCTTGCTTCTTACACCAACAACGAAAAAAGTTAATCAATGCAGGCTTGAAATCAAGCTTGAACGTATGATCCTCAAAGAATCTTTGATGATTGAAGAGTCATGACAAGTTGTAGTGATGCACATTGGCACTCATAATACGTGAGGAATCGTTACCGCCAAATGTTCCAGTTAACGGTTTGAAAGAATTACCGGGCACATGACCTCCCAATTCGTGCAACAAGATCCAATTCGCCCATTGCTTCAAAAACAAGCAGGATGGGTAGATGTCATCTCCCGTTTCAAACAAGGAATGGTAAGTTAAATTATATGATTTGGAATCTTGGAAGATGCACGTGGAAGGAAGAGTGGCGCTTTTGGCTGGCCATGCAGGTTGGCGTTCTGTTTGGGTCTATATTTTGGCCGAACAAGTACAAGGCAAGACAATAGGTTCCGCTCAAACTAGATTACCCAAACGCGAATAATTACGATCATGCAAAGAAGCCCAACACGCCGAAATCGTCAAAAAGTCTCGTCAGATAAGCGTAGTAAGAGCATTGGTAGTGGCGCTTGGGCACCCGTTGTGGGCGGTGCTAAATTCTGGAACGTGCAGGTGTTCAATCTGAGATATTGTTCGTTGGGAATCCAAGAAACAAGTGGCAAAGTCTGGTTCCATACCAAGAAAATGTTGCTGTTGATTATCTTTGTCAATTGTATTTACTAACAAAAGATTCCACCTTTCCTACTCAAAGGGACTTTATTGAACAAGCTGGAGAATAAACGTCGTTGGGCTGTGTTAGACGTTAGCTGTGACACTACAACCCAAAACAATCCATTGCCAATCTACGACATCAATACTACCTTCGATGAACCAACGGTTGCCGTTCCTCTCAAGTCCGTTTTCCATCTTTGACGGTTTATCCGATAGACCATTTAATCAAATTTGCTAATCGTGAAGCATCAGAGGCTTATCGAAGATCTTTTGCCATGTCGATTATGCAGTTGCAATACGTTTTGCCAGGAAAACCCAAAAACAAAGCGAAGAAAAGGAGTTTGCGTAAGGAGAAGGTAACGGTGCAGTTGAACACGGGCCAGAGCAACTTTATCAGTCATCATTTAGCAGAAGCCGAAAAGGAAGGAGCATGGAATTGGTAAAAAGTAAGAAGGATGAAATAATAAAAAGCATATAAGCATGAGGAGTTGTAGAGATACAGGGTGATTGAAAACTTCTAAAGTGCTTGATCCATCATTTTTTCAAGGATTTCAGTGGTCTGCCCGGTAGGATCGAGGGACATGCCTATCGGATGATTAGTAGCTCGGGCTGCAGTAGTCTATAGCAGAAGAATCCACAGTGAAAGTGGCATTGAGGTTGTATGATGTGAAAATGAAGCAGCACGTGTTGCGTTTGTGCTGCACTTCGACAATCCCCCATTCCCGAAGTAAATCTCTGCCAAATGCGTAGGTTATGTGTCGATGAGTATAAACGCCTGCGAAAGAGAATACGTTGAGCAAGGGGCAAGATTCGTGTTCGTAATTTTCAACAGCAGCACGAATTGCGCTGACCCAATTCAGTGTGAATTCGGTATCGACTTCTTCATCATGAAGCCAAAGTGTACATCTCACTATGGCGATATTATTGTCTCTTTGGAGCAGCAACGGCGAATTAATTAACTTTGGATTGTTCCGCTTGTTCGCCATTACTCATTGGAACAGCTTGCGCCATTCAGGTCCTTAATGTCATTCCAGCTCTTGCTAATTGTTCTTCTTATTTCCAACAAGTTACGTTGTTACTTCTGCCGCTGCTGACTTGGCTGACTGCTAATGCACGTTCCTTTTCTTCCAATTTGGCCAACAAAGCAGGATTATGATTCGTTGCCATTCAGCAGAATTCGTCCGTATGGTTACGTCGTCCAGGAACTGCACGTTTTGCACCCATCTGAATGTGATTGCAGGTTAGAGAACGTGAACATGGAATCCTTTATCGTTAATTACACGGCATTGGTATAAATCCGGTTCAACCTTTCTTTAGTGCTGCTCTAAAAGATGCTCTCAATCTTTTGACTTCTTGTGCTGTACTTTGCCTTTTTACGTGCTTCAATATCTAG
>CM067170.1:85831911-85842178 GCA_034093135.1 Erigeron breviscapus | reverse complement strand
GCCGTGAGTATTGACCCAATGAAGAGAATAGTAGGACGCCGGTAGCAATACTTGGAAGAAGCAAAAGAAGTTACGCAGAAAGTGATAGATCTTGTCTTGATAAAGTGGAAGCATAATCATGGAGAAAGCTTGACTTGGGAAACTGAAGCAGTAATGAAGGAGAAATATCCCGAGTTGTTCCTATCTGATGAGATTCCGGGGACGGAATCCTCTTAAGGGGGAGGTAATTGTAACATCCCAAACTTTTCTTTACTAGTTGACTAATGCCGTTAAGTCAATATTGTGTGTGTCGTTAAGTCTATTTTAGATTTAATGCATATATGTAGTTAATGTGTGTTATGTGTGTGAGGCTTGTAAGCCTAAATGTTAATGTAGTATAAATGTGTGTAATATGAAGGTTAATGTCTATGTAGTGACATTTAATGAAGGATTAATGATGTATATGGTCAATAAAGTAGTTTGTGACCAATAATGAAGGATTAGGAAGCCTAGGGGCTAGTTTTGACATGTGTGGAAAGTCAAAAACGGGATTAGTAGCTTAGAGGCTGTCATTAGGATTATTTGCAGATCTTATTCTCCCTAATTGAGCCCTAAGCCTTCCCTTAGCCTCCTCTCATCAATTCTCAAGCCAAAAAGTTGTTTTGTGTGTGAATTGGTGGTCATTGTCAAGAGTATTTGCATCTATTTGTCATTTGCAGGTAATAATCAATTCATTGATTGTATTTTCAGATTTAAAAGTTGTTTTATAATGAACCAAATCTGATTGAAAAGGGGTTTTGCAAAAGAGTTAGGGTTAAAGAGGTGTTTTGGTCAATTGATGTTCAAAACGGTGTTAAACAAGCCCATAATCGATCATGATGATCAAAAGATGTTTAATTGTGTCGAAAACATGTTTTGGGTGAAGCCAAAGTTGATTGATTTCTGGAAAAATGAAGAACGAAGTCGTTTTATGAATTCTGGTCGAAAATAAGCTTAAATCCGTTTGCTGATGACAAATTCGTTCCTGCAAATCTAAATTCGTTTGCCCCAACGAAGTTTAACTTCGTTTGAGGCCAAATTCGTTTGATGTTGACAGCCTAAAATCATTTGGAACTAATTTCGTTTGATAGGAGCTTATGTTCGTTTGTCAAAATGAAATTCAAATTCGTTTGTTAAGGAAAGTCCAAATTCGTTCCAGTTAACCTAAATTCGTTTTATGAGGTCTAAATTCGTTTGGCAAACGAAGTTCATCTTCGTTTGAAGCCAAATTCGTTGGTTAAATTCGTTTGGAAGCTAAAGTGAGGTTTAAGAAGAAAACTAAGTTCGATAAGGTCCCAAATGACTTATATTTCATATGTTAATGTACGATAGGTGTCGGGGATTACTGATAAGCACTATTAGCTATTTGTTTGCGCGCGTACACTACTACCAGGTAAGATACACTACTTTTGTCACGCTGAGGGTTCAACAAGCAAAGGTTTCATACTTATAACTTCCTTAACGGTAACTTATGATATATGTGGGGATCTCGGGTTACACGGGAGGTATTATGGGATATGTAGTTGACCATGAGACCTGAAATGCAGTCCCTAATGTAGTGAAATGAAGTATTGCTTAATGTAGTGTATTGTTATGCGGTTTATGTAGTATTACGAAGTATCTCATTATGCAGGAAATGTAGAAATGAAGTATAATGTAGTATGTGTTATGAAATGAAGTATAAAGTAGTATGTGTTAAGGTAAGAAGGGTAATGTAGTGTTTTTATATGAAGTAGCATGTAGAATCTTGAAATGCAGTATGACGTAGTTTATGTTGTTGTGTGCATGTATTAATGGCTTGCTCATCTAGAACACTAGACTTGCTAAGTTGCCATGTCACGTGCACGTTTAAGGGCCCAAACGTAATGAAGGTAAAGCGTGTGAATGTCTAGGAATGTGTGTTACCTAGACTATATGTGTGTGACGGTTTAGGAATGCAGGGACCTAAACTATATATGTAAACGTAGTAAATGTTTAGGTAATGCAGTCACCTAAACTAAATAATGCAGGATCGAGCTCGTTAAACTTTGATGCAGGAAAGTGTTAAGCTTAACCCGTACTTGCCTAGCCCGGCTAAGTGCGTTGACGTAGTTGTTGCTGGGGTGGCTCCTTGCAACATGGTCTTTATAATGCAGGGCGAGTAATACGAGGGGTTTGACCAACCTCCACATACGGATTACTCTTGGATTGGCTTGCCATTCCTTAACGACGCTTGATGTACAACCGTGTGGGGTTTGTCATCTAGTCGGGTGTAACTTATGTTACACATTAACGCAGTTAATAACGTAGTAAAGCAGTTAATGTAGTAAAGCAGTTAAAATGTAGTAAAGCAGTCAATGTAGAAAGCAGTTATGTGGTTAAACGTGTGTAATGAAGTAATGCAGGATAGGCACATTTAGGATGATATCCTATTTGATATGAAGTTGATATGCAGTTGTGTGTTGTGTGTGGTGCCTAATGAGCTTGTCTAATAATGAAGAAATGTTTTAATTGGACAAATGCTTTTAAATTAAGTGTGATCTTACTTAGCTATTCTTATAGCTAACACTTGTTTCTTTAATGTGGTTGTTCCCTCAGGTTAGCTTGATGGACTAGTGACGCAGGACTTGTGAGCTTGGGTAGATGCAATGAAGGAGCCTTAGCTACCCATAGACGATTCTTCTTAGACATTTAGTTACATTTCGTATTTAATGTCGAATTTATGTAGTGTGTGTGAACGGTTGTTTTATGTTGGGCAACCGTTGGGTTTTCATTTGAACTATTGTTTGATATGGCATGTAACACCAACAAAACGCAGAAACCGAAATGTTTTTATCGGTTTTGACTTTTAAAGTCTTTTCTTCCGCAATTTGACACCGTTAGGTGAAAGTTTTTGAAAACCCATATTTTTTAAACGACGGGTGTTACAAGTTGGTATCAGAGAATTGGTTTAAGATTCAAATTTGTCAATGCTTCAAGGTTCATCAACACATGAATTTCACCAATAATTTTGTTGCTTGAGAGGTCTAAGGATATAAGAAACGAAGTGTGCTGGTGTACTTTAGTTGAATTCCCTTTATGCAAGCTTCAATATTTTCTTCATATTCATTACTTTCTTGTGGTAACTCGACATCACTCTTGATGATCATACCAGTTAAATTACAAAAGCAATGAGGGATATTTCCAGTTATCTTATTATTTGCGAGGTTTAACTGTTGAAGAGTTTTGATTTGACATAGTTCTAGTGGAATCATACCCATGAACATATTTGATTGGAGATTCAAGATTTTAAGCTTTGATAGCTTTTTTCCAATCCAAAAAGGGATATTACCCGTCAACGAATTGTTTCCCAAATCCATGGTGACCAAGTTTTTCAAGTTTTGTAAAGACACTGGGAGATTACCCCCAAATTTGTTGTTACCAAGTGCAATGATTCAAGTAGTGATAGAGAACCCAATGAATTCGGAATATCACCCGTTATATTGTTACTTGTAAGATCAATCACTTGCAAATTAATCAAGCTCCCTAAGCACTGAGGAAGAATTCCATATAAATTATTATGTGATAAATCCAGCACTATTATACTATGTAACTCGCATAAGTTTGTTGGGACGCTTCCAGTTAAATGGTTTTCCCCCAGAGCAACAACTTGAAGACCTGGGTTGGATTTTGGAAGCCACTAATCGAGTTAAAAGTTATAAGACAAGTTGGGTTTGATTAGCTTAAGGCTATCATTAGTCCACTAAAAATTTATATACAAAGACAAACTCTTGTTCAACAACTTTCATAATACGACTACTATAAAAAGAAAATACTGAAACGAGGAAAACAAATATTACTATAGAAAGCATAAACCAAATATTTTTTCACTTTCAATGATGACAGTTAGTGAAATCGGCTGCGACACCTCTATACTTGAACTAATTTTCTAAGGGAAATATGATAACATGAAAAATTTATATGTGGCAGCCATCTAAGCTGGCCAACAATGCTTTTTGATGTCATCATGATGTCATGATCTACTAACCAAAATTAGTATCAAATATACTATAGTCCTAAAGGGACGTGAATTCATGGTTATGAAACATATTATTTATAATCTGGTTACAAAAATAAATACATTTACTCAAATGTTAATTAGTTCATCTTATCGGATATACAGAAAACAATCTACGCGGGATAAAATCTAGTATGATCTTTAGGGAATTAAAAAGTTTTCTGACCACCAAAACAAGTAGCAGAAATAAAAATAAAAAATTAAACTTTTAAGTTGAGTTATATATATTTAGAATTATCCAATATCCACCATCATATATCATGTGAATAAAATATCGTTTTTTATCGAATCAAAAAGAAAAATACATTTTTATGAAAAAGAATAAGATATATACAGAAAACTCTAGATTTTCAACTCATAATAATTTTAGACAAATGATTAATAAAAATAAAAACAAAAAATGCTCATAGCAATTATATAATAATTAAGTTTCTTGTAAAATGTATTGTGTTTATATATGAACATATGATATAATACTAGAGGTACTCGCGCGTTGCAGCGTACTTAAAAAACGGTAGTTAAGCGTAGCGGTGCCGTTTTGTCGTGGGAATGAATCTACGAACAAAATACATGACCCACATGATTGCTACAAAATGATGAGTACGGGATATAACAACCATATTTGAAGTTCATACACCATCAGTTTTTTTTATTATTATTATTTTTCAAAAAGTCGGTACCTCGTTTACTTTATTAGAACAAAATACAATTAATTACAATTCTCTTGTATGTATGATGGACATGCCTATCATTTACATCTCTCAACCAAATAACACGACTGTCTATACAAACAATCAAACACCAAATGCATCTCTAACTACTATCTATACACACTTTAAACAACCTATACACACTACTCAATACTAAACAACAGCCACACCATCCTTATAATAGACTTATGTACACTCAATCATCCACCTTCAAATCAAAAACAATTCAATAGTAAGAAAATGTCTTCCCACAATCATGAACCTCAAACTCTAGCAGTCTCTCCACACAAAATCCATTCTTCTGGTATGCAAGGAAGCCATAGAACTTCTAATCGATAAACATTAATGTAGAAACAAAATAACTATTTGAGATAGGAAAGAGTGAATCGAGAAGGAAAAACTTGGGGTAACCTCGTAAAACAAATGAATCGACGGTAGAATCTGGGCTCCTTTGTTCAGCACCTATAAATCGCCAGTTAAGTATAACCTCATACAACTTCATCATGATCCTATGTAGAAACCTAAAAGTAGATAAATAGGGCTGCCATTGTTACAATCGACCAGGAGATCAAAAGTGACAATAAAAACACACATAAAAGTATATGACACATATTCCCTGCACAAAATGAACTTCAGTTTACATGGACATTGGTATGACAAAGGTACAGTATAGAGAGATGAACCAAAAACTATTAAGCAAACCACCCGAAAAATGAAACTATTTGGCCAGCTAAAACGCAATTATAAGATTGCACAACCTTTTCTAGATGAAACGCGAAGGTGGTTGCTGGTCTCGAATGGAGGAGTGGCTGCAAGGCGTTAACATCAATCGTCATATATTTGGCCAGAAATTCCACCTCACGTTGAACACAGTGCGGCAACTGGCTGCCATCTGAGTATGGGGTTGAACAACAAAAAGATTAGAGAGATGAACCAAAAACTATTTAAGCAAACCACCCAAAAAATGAAACTATTTGGCCAGCATTGCACGACCTTTTCTACATAAAACGCAAAGGTGATTGCTGGTCTCGAATGGAAGAGTGGCTGCAAGGTGTTGACCGCAACCGTCATAGATTTTGCCAAAAATCCCACCTTTATTGAACACATAGTGCTGCAATGCACATCTGAGCATGGAGAACAACAAAGAGATTAGGCTAGTAACCTTTAACCGGTCAGACATGTGAGATAGAAAAATAAAATTAAACGGGAATGGATTATCAAATGGGTTGAAAGCGTCCAAGTGTACATGTTAGTGTATGAAACCTCTTTTAAGTCATTTTTAAAAGGGCATTATTACTAAAATAACACCAACAAAACTCTTATTATTGCAATTTTGACACTATGATTGAAAGATGAAAGGTTGGAAGGTTACCAAATATAGATGTCCTTCAAATCAATCACAATTTTTATTTTGAAACCAAACAGATTAAAGACAAATTTTGGTAAGTTGACTTTTATGCGGTTAATCTCTATCTAAACCGTAAACATAGGCAAAACACATTGAAAAGACTACATTCGTGAATTTTGAATTGTTACCAACAAAAAACTACAACTTGGTATAATAAAATACTGATGGACAAAGATATCATCTTTCAATAAAATAAAAAGTTCACAACCTAAATGCCATACTGAATTCAAGCATCAATCAAAAAACATGGTATACTTATGTTATGGCAAAAATTAAGAAAAGGTAGATAAAATAAAAACGGAACCTGTTTATGATTGCGTCTGTCCTCACCCCATCTTCCGGAACTGACCCTATGTGAGAAATCATAACAAAGTAACAAACACATAAATTAAAAAGAAATCATGAATATAAGAATAAATTTCATAATGATGTAACTATTGTGAAAAAACTATTAATCATAAAATATGAAGAAATCAAAACACACCCAGAAATTGTTTATTTCTTTTTCCGGCGAGATGGTTGCCGGCAGCAACTGGTCAATATATACGTAGACGGATGAGTGGTGATGGATGGTGATGACAGAAGGCGGCTGTGGTGGCGATGGTGATGATGGATCGGGTGGTGATTGCAAATATAAGAAACCCATAAATTATTTAGGTTTCCTGTGTGATTCTGGCCGGCGATAATAAGCGGCTATGGTGGCGGTGGATTGTGATGATTCTTTAGACATACATGGAGATGACGGTGACGCGGTGGATGGAGATGGAGATGACGGCCGACCGCCTCCGCCGCCGGAGATGTGACAGGAGAAATTTGGGGACGGCGGTGGGAGGAGATTTGGTATGTGTGAGAAAAGGGTTTACACGATGTATGTGTGATGTGTGATAGTTTTGGCTTTTGGGAGTTGAAACTTTTTTTTAAGGGTTACTAACGTAATTTGGTGTATCTGTGTTTTTGGTTTAGGGTTAACATGTTTTAAGGGTAGTTACGGTAATTTAAGGTTACAATGTATGAAGGTAGTATAAATGTGAAGGTTAAATTTGGTATTTCAAAGGTAGAATGGTTGGAAAAAAATGGACAGTTTGCTTTAATATGGAGTATAGATATAGATATAGATAGTTGGAAGGATTGGATTAAAGTTAAAAGTTAAGATTAAACTAAATTTAAACATTTAATGACTATATAATTAAGCACCCCCAATGTAGTATTCAGCCGTATTGATTCGAATACGGTCCACACCATTGGTGTGGGCCGTATTGCGTATTGAGGCAGCGTATTGGGTTCGTGGTGGGTAATACGGGAGAAGCGCCGAAATTGTTTTTTTTGTTTTTTTCTATCATGCTTCAAATATTTCAATTTTCCCCACATCAAACCGTTGTATTTGTGTTTTGTGCGTTTTCCAACAAGAAGTCCGGCAGCAAGGGGAGGAAGGGGGACCGGAGGTTGGAGACAATAAATATCTATATATTTATTATATTAATTTTCATTTTATACCCTATAGTTTTATATATATACGGTTTTGAACCCTATAGTTCCATATATATTTCAAAAACTATTTAAAAACTATTTAGTATTTTATTATTATTATATTTCTATTATTAATTTATTATAGTATTATATTATTATTATTTAGAGTGTAAAAATATATATTAATTAAAAGTGTAAAATTGATGTATTGGAATGTATTGGATATATTGGGTATTGGGTGTGAATTGGGAGAAATGTATTGGAAAGAGGTTTTTCTGATGTGGCGCTGATGTGACAATGTATTGGTTAGTATTGGGTTCACCCATTGGGGGTGCTCTTAAAAATGTATTATCTTATCCAAACACCTCTTAATAAGTTTTCATACACCAACACAAGTAGCAGAAATAAAAACAAAGAGTATAAAAATATTGGATACCTGTGTTGTTTGTTAATATTCGCGGCAGATTTCCACCGATGTGATTGTCGGACAGATCCAAGTATAGAAGATGAGAGGAGATGTTGTGAAACCACTCTGGTATTGTTGTATCTCTTATACTCGAATTTGAAAGAAATAAATATCAGTTATGTTATATATCGGGCAGATTTCCATCTGGTGGTTGGGACAAATCCAAGGACCAATATGAGAGGAGATGTTCGGAAACCACTCTGGTATTGGACCTCTAATACTCGAATTTGAAAGAATTAAATATTCAAGATGTGTTTGTGTTTGAAGCCAATTTGGGAATTGGGGTCCCATGTTGCTGCAGGAGCTTAAATCCAAATACTCCAATTGGAAGGGAGGAATCCAATGACGGCTGACATTCAACGTTATCAATGAATTACCAGACAACACCAAGGCGGTTAGATTGTAGAGTTTGGTGAAGTGATCCTCAGAAACAACCCCACTCAATTCATTATTATAAAGAACAAGTTCTTTCAGGTTTGAAAGCTGACCAAGACTAGTGGGAATGTTCCCACTCAATTGATTACCAGAAAGAATGAGATCTTGTAGCCTAGTGAGTAGTCCAATGCTTTCAGGTATGCTCCCACTCAATTGTTATCAAAAGACAAGCTTGGAGGTTTGAAAGCTGACCAAGACTAGTGGGAATGTTTCCACTCAATTGATTATTATAAAGATAAAGGTATTGGAGGTTTGAAAGCTGACCAAGACTAGTGGGAATGTTCCCACTCAATTTTATTAAAGAAAGAGCACTCTTAGAGATGATAGGCCACCAAGTGTGGGAGGTATTGGACCGGACAATTGATTATATGAAAGTTTGATGGAAGAAAGAGAGCTCAAAGTTCCAATGGAATCGGGTATTTCTCCATGAAGCTGTTATTTCTAAGGTTTAAATATACGAGGCCAGTAAGGTTTGATAACGAGGCAGGAATGGTGGAGTTGATATTGTAAGAGAGATCGAGTGAATTAAGAGATGTGAAATTGATGAACTTTTATGGAGGAGAAATTGATATCACACGAGGCCAAGTTCAGTGTAAGCAAAGAAGGTAACATATTAATTGGATGGAACCAATCAATATGGTTACCGATTGTTATCCCTGAGAAATCCAAGTGCTTTAACGACGACAACAAAGACACCCACGACAGATCATTCTTGACCATCAAAGAACCTTCATATACTTGATTAAGATCAAGATATTGTAACCTTGAGAGATTTCCTAGATGAGGAGGGACTACACCACTAAAACCTGAGCTAGAGAGGTTAAGGTATTCCAAATACTTGAAAGACCCAAAGAATTCAGGAATATTTTGTCCCGAGAAATTGTTCATGCTCAGGTCCAAGTAACGTAAATGTTTCAAGTTGAGTAAGGAAGGACTTACCTTACCTTGGAGCCAGTTGCTTGTGTTTAATGTATAGTCCTCATTGAGAGACGACGGAGATCGAAGATCAAGTTTGACAACATGACCATTTCTTCTTCACACCCAACTCCCTCCCACTCACAACATTCTAACCCGGTCCATTTTGACAGCCGATTTGATTGGTTCGTGAAGCCTTGTCTGAATAAAAGCAGTGTTTGCCGCTCTCTTTGGATACATGTAACGTTTGAGGAAGTGTGATCAGGTGTGCTGCTGCTTGCGCCATACTGAAAGAACAGGAATAATAATGTAAAAATGACAAGAAAAAGATAGAGTACACGTTGTATAATTCATAAGAAGGGGAATGGGGCATATATAATATAACACAGCATGCCTTAAATCTTTTCATGAACGTATACTTAGGTAGATATTGACTTGAGTCCACAAGACGTAATAGTAGACTTGGAGTCAAGGATCACACAAAGTCTTTCAAGTGATAGTGGCCACATACAGAAAAAGAGTGTGGGTCAATAACGTGTTACTCCTATTGTTTGATCATGATCATTAGGGTAGATACTTGTGTAACACCCCAAGCCGAGGCTCGGAATATCACGGAAAACACATAGCACCAGGTGGAATTACAATAGAACAACTAAATGCAATTAAAGATTCAGTGAATCCAAGACAACGCGAAACAAGTAACATAATACAACAGGAGCAAATAGCCATCAAAGTTAACCAAAATAACATCCAAAGATGGCAGACGATCCTAAGTATAATGCAAAAGGAAGGCCAATGAATCCTTGGATTCA
>CM067170.1:85802930-85830911 GCA_034093135.1 Erigeron breviscapus | reverse complement strand
AACGTCACCATTAAAAAGGTATGTGCTCACTCTTCTGCCTCTGACGAAGATAAACCTAAAATCTTCGAATCTCTTCTCTGTGATATCCAGTTCGTTGAATCAATACGAGCTGATATCCAATCCAAACTCAACTCTGTCTGTTCAGAGTTGAGTGAAAAATCTGAAAAACTCAATGAGTTGAGAAATGTTCACGTTGAACTTTCAATCTCATGAGTTGTTGGCACAAAAGGTTCAACTTGAGAATGAAAGACTCAAGCTTGAAGTTGCCAACCTTAAGAAGATTGTGACCTCCTTGTCAAAAGCTTCCAGGTTTCACCACCAGTGCTTAAACGAACAAGTCCCTGCCCAAGTTCAGGCAGTA
This sequence comes from Erigeron breviscapus, assembly GCA_034093135.1. Lineage (NCBI taxonomy): Eukaryota > Viridiplantae > Streptophyta > Magnoliopsida > Asterales > Asteraceae > Erigeron > Erigeron breviscapus. Next base: position 85,830,550 of record CM067170.1, on the reverse strand, counting down.
ATAGGCGGTGACTTTAATGCTGCTGCCTCTCTCTCTGACTTGTTTAATGATGAGGTGAAGCCTGAAATTTCTATTCCTCCATCTGCTGTCATCTCTCCTGAAGAGATGAAGAAATGGTATTTTGTTAGGGGTCTTAACGATTACCACAATGAAATGGAAGCTGGTACTACCACTTCTACTACCAGCAACCCATCTAATCCTGCTGAGGAAAATGGTGCTGGCTTCTCAGCAAGCACCTGCAACCCCTATCCTCATCTTCCCATTGTTGGCATGATGCCAAATGAAGGAAGAATTCAATACTCTTTGGGGAATCTTTTGAAGGCGATATTGGTAGTGATGGTTTCAAACCCATCGCTCCTCAGCAGTTCACCATCAGACCTGCTGACCCCTTCAAAAGAAGTAAGGTTGCTGTCCCATATGACTATAGCACACCTCAGCGAGCTAATCTCTGTCAGTCAGCAACCTCAACCAGTTTCTCAACTCTTCTTCTTCATCTTCTCAGCAAGCTCCTACCCGATGCTGACAGCAAAACTGTGCAGGATGATCGTGTCATGCAGAGACGCGTCAGGTTTGGTGACGCTAGATATCAGCAAGTTGGACCTTATAAGGTCCGACCTGTTGATAAACAAATCCACCAGCAGGAACCACAATCAATGCCTACTCCTATTTTGAGGCATAAAACTCCCCAAAAGGAGAGAATGTCTCACACACAAAATAGGCCTATTACTCCTCAAAAGGGAAACTTGCCTCATCAGCAAGTAAGGACTATTACTCCTCAAAGGGGAAACTTGCCTCATCAGCAAGTAAGGCCTATTACTCCTCAAAGAGGACACTTGCCCCATCGGCAAGTTTGCTCTTTGAGGAGTAATAGGCCTTACTTGCTGATGAGGCAAGTTTCCCTTTTGAGGAGTAATAGGCCTATTTTGTGTGTGAGACATTCTCTCCTTTTGGGGAGTTTTATGCCTCAAAATAGGAGTAGGCATTGATTGTGGTTCCTGCTGGTGGATTTGTTTATCAACAGGTCGGACCTTATAAGGTCCAACTTGCTGATATCTAGCGTCACCAAACCTGACGCGTCTCTGCATGACACGATCATTCTGCACAGTTTTGCTGTCAGCATCGGTAGGAGCTTGCTGAGAAGATGAAGAAGAAGTGGGTTGAGCAACTGGTTGAGGTTGCTGACTGACGAGATTAGCTCGCTGAGGTGTGCTATAGTCATATGGGACAGCAACCTTACTTCTTTTGAAGGGGTCAGCAGGTCTGATGGTGAACTGCTGAGGAGCGATGGGTTTGAAACCATCACTACCAATATCGCCATCAAAAGATTCCCCAAAAGAGTATTGAATTCTTCCTTCATTTGGCATCATGCCAACAATAGGGAGATGAGGATAGGGGTTGCTGGTGCTTGCTGGGGAGCCAGCACCATTTTCCTCAACAGGATTAGATGGGTCGCTGGTAGTAGAAGTGGTAGTACCAGCTTCCATTTCATTGTGGTAATCGTTAAGACCCCTAACAAAATACCATTTCTTCATCTCTTCAGGAGAGATGACATCAGATGGAGGAATAGAAATTTCAGGCTTCACCTCATCATTAAACAAGTCAGAGAGAGAGGCAGCAGCATTAAAGTCACCGCCTATTACTGCCTGTACTTGGGCAGGGACTTGTTCGTTTAGCACTGGTGGTGAAACCTGGAAGCTTTTGACCAGGAGGTCACAATCTTCTTAAGGTTGGCAACTTCAAGCTTGAGTCTTTCGTTCTCAAGTTGAACCTTTTGTGCCAACAACTCATGAGATTGAAGTTCAACGTGAACATTTCTCAACTCATTGAGTTTTTCAGATTTTTCACTCAACTCTGAACAGACAGAGTCAAGTTTGGATTGGATATCAGCTCGTATAGATTCAACGAACTGGATATCACAGAGAAGAGATTCGAAGATTTTAGGTTTATCTTCGTCAGAGGCAGAGGAGTGAGCACATACCTTTTTAATGGTGACGTTAACCCACTGACTGGAAGAGACTTGGTCTTTAGTCAGAGCATCGCCATCAGCAAGTGCCATAAGACACATGGCATCCACATATTCCTCACTGTCTGAATCATCAGATTCAGCCCAGTCATGCTCTTGAGCTACCAGCCCTTTTGCTGGTGTTTTTGCATCTTCCATTTCAGCAACCTTGGCTTTTAGCTGATAGTATTTGTTCCTGTACTCATTAGCAGGTTTGGAAGGGTTAGTTTTAGGAGCAGCAGGAGTTGGTAAAACAACTCTACACTCCTTTTGGTAGTGTCCCTTTCTACCACATCTCCAGCACTCCTCTTGAGTTTTGTCAACAGGAGGCTTGTATGGAGCAACCGACTTACGGTTGTTCCATTTACGAGAGTACCTTTTACCAGCGACTAAGGCAAAGTCCATAAAGTCGCTGAACATCTCTTGTTTCTCTTCAGCATTAAGATCATCAACAAGAGATTGAATAGGTTGTGGTAGATTAGAAGAGCTGGCATCAGTATTAAGATTACTGGGCTCAGCAGAGACAAGGGCGAGAGGGTCAAGAGCAGAATGTGCTGAAGAAAAAGTAGAGGAAGACGAGGAGGGACCCGCATGATGCTGTGCATCAGCGGCAGCTCTTAAATTTTGAGCAAGAGCTCTTTCTTCGAACTGGAGCATGCCAAAGAGAGACTCAAGGTCAAGGCCATTGAGTCGCTCAGTGGTCCTTAGGATTTGTCTCAATCCTTGCCACTTAACGGGTAAAACATCAAGAAATTTATGGCACACCTCAAAATTGTCACGGGTGATACCAACAGTGGTCATATGGTTCAGCAACCCTTTGAAACGGGTATTGGTGCCGTTAAGACCTTCGTTAGGGAGGGAAAAGAAGTTTTCATAGGCTCTTTTTAGGTCAATCCTTTTTGAGGCATAGCAGCAGACCCCACAAGTAATGAGACTATTAAATTTAGATTCGCACAAGAACCTCAATGGAAGTACGTCAACTCTTAGGTCGCGTTTGGTTCACAGATTCCGATGGAATCTGATGGAATTGGAATGAGATTCCATTCCTTAGTGCGTTTGGTTGTTCAATGATGAAGAAATATCATTCCGTTGGAATGTAAACATTCCCTCATTTGATGGAATCTCCATTCCTTGAGGGATGGGGGAAGGAATCTCATTCCATTCGTTACTTGAATCTTCAGAAAATCAAAAACATTCCGTCAAATTCCATTCCTTCAAATTCCAATTCCACTGAAAGATTCCATTCCTCCTAAAAACATTCTATGAACCAAACCCACCATTAGGTTGTACTAGGCTACTAGCTACTATAGGAAGTTCATTGGGAAATTTTCCAAGCTAACCTAACCCTTAATAACCATGAAACCAAAAGAGAAGAAGTTTGCTATGTAGGATAAGCGAGTGAAGGGATTTCAATTATTAAGAGCACCAACGATAGCATAACCCAAAGGATCCGACAATTTCGTATTATATTACGAAGCGTCCCATTAAGAGATTAGGTTGTGTACCTATGGAAGGAGATATAATGATAGCTTATTCCCGCCAAATTAAGATGCATAAGAAGAATTATACTACATAGGAATTGGAGTTTGAAGCGATATTGTACGCACCCAAGGATTGGAGACACAATGCATGAAGTGCATCATATTCACCAATAATAAAAGCCCTCGAAACATTTTCGACCAAAAGGAATTAAACATGGGTCAACGCTTGTGAGTAGAGATTGCTTAGCGATTATGACAATGAGATTAAGTATCATCCGAGTAAGGCGAGCGTTATAGTCAATACCGTAAACCACGAGGGAACGGATAAAGCCATTTAGCATTCGGGCTTTGAGCATGACCATTTATGAAAAAGTTACACCTCATATCCGTAATGTTCAACTTGAAGCACTTCGGGAGAAAATCTCAAGATTAACCTTGAATGGGATGAGAAAAGTAATCTAGAGCTAGCCCCAAGGAACCCGCTATGTCTCCAACCTAGATTTATTACCAAGCCGTTGAGACCTAAGAGAATTAGTAATGGAGAGGGCGCACAAGCAATGTACTTAATCCATCCCGGACCCGATTGGGAGTATCACGGACTCAAAGGATTATATTGGTGGCCTAACATGAAGGTTGACATAGCCACCTGTGTTAGCCTATGTTTAGCAAGATCGAAAGTCAAAACCGAATACCAAAACTGTCCGGACTACTATTACAACCTAATATTCTCTAATAGAAATGAGAATATGCAGCCATAAGACCCCAAATACTCGTGACATGATTTAAGTATCGCGAACCGCCATCCTACCACTCAAGGATACTGCTTAGTTGGAAGAATCAACTAGAAAACTACTTAGAAGTGTTAGTGACACATTATGGGGTACCTATTCCAATAATAACCTGATCGAGTCAGTCCTTTAACTTTTAGATTTCGGAAATCATCACATAAACGCATTAGACTAGGCATGAGTACCGCATACCACCTAAACCAATGGTTAAAGTGAGAAAAGCGTTCAAACGCAGTAGTTGAGATGACCATCTACTCTTGTACGAGTTTCATACAATAAATGATACCAACACTTAAGATTGCTCACTTCTAGGAACTTTATGAGAGAAATTGTAGATCGCCTATCAGTTAGATTGAAGTCAGAGATAGTCAAATCATCAACTTGGGAATCAATTATGAAATCACCAAAGATTGACGGCATACCAAGACCGTTAAAGAAGTTATGTGAGAATAAGAGGCAAGTCCTTAACATGCCAAGTAAGAGCCAAAGTGATAGTTAAGGAATTCATCATGGAAAAGGGTTTATTAGTTTTTGGAAAAGATAAAAGCTAAACCCGAGGTGCAATTGAACATTCGAGATAATAGAAACAATTGGTTTCGTAGCCTAAAAGCTCAAACTACCCCAAGAACCTAGTAGCGTACACAATGATATTCCACTCGACGAAATTCAAACTAAATACAAGGTACCTATCTCATCAAATAATCAATAGAAACCATAGTCCCGAGGGACAAAGCGGTAAAAACAAACTCGTGTCCCTAACATTAAGTTAAATGATATTCAACACAAGTTACTGACAACACGACTTAAGTTTCGGGACGAAACTTCCGTTAACACGGGGAGAATGTGACACCCGCAAAATTTCAGGTAGCTAAACTTAGAAAGTTTACTATTCATGTGCTATTTATAGAAAGTTAAATTTAAATATGTGATATTTAAATTCTTATGTGTCAACATGATCAAACGTCGTTATAAAATAACGATGCCGACACACATTCATCGGGTTGATGAACCGGTCGAGTAAGACCTCAATGATATGCATTTCTGTGGTATATGATTTTATGTGAGAAATATATCTAGTTAGATGCCTATACTTTGAGAAAGTTCTTATATTCGCTAAGTACTAAAAGAACACACTTATGTATTCAAAGATATTCGACATAATTTATAAATATATAAATTATAAATCATGACATATAATTTTTAGTTTCCTAACTAAAGATTTATACAAAATAATATGTGTATTATTTTATAAACACATGGACCAACTAACTAGTATTATTAGTAGGCTAATATAATTGTTAGGCCAAAGATGAGCCCATATACCTCTAACCCATTTAAATTTTCGGATTCATGATCCCAACCCACAACCCAAGACCCAAGTCCACCTAATGGTCCATATAAAATGCACTAGTAGTCAACTGCACTCTTTTTCTGCATGTTCCAAACACACACACATATGTGAATCACACATCTATCTTCCTTTCTCTCCCCTCTCACTCCGGTCAGGCCCCACCATATCACCACCGCTGCGCCACCACTTTCACCACCTCTCTCTCTCTCTCTAAAAACGCAAAACATCACACCACCACCACTGGAGCGCCGCTGCTGCACCTGTGCCGCCGTCTGCCGCCACTGTTGCTACTGCTCCACCCTTCTGTCACTTCCACATGACTCTCCAGCCCTCAAGAAAGGTTACTCCACGTTGGTAAAGGCTTCTTAAGCAAACCCATTTGTTTCTTTGTCTCTAGAATCTAACGTTCTTCTTTTCTCTTCTCCTTTTCTTCTTGGCAGCCGCGCACCACCATCCCACCACCACCCCACGGCGGTCTGGACATCAAGGAGAGACATCAAACACTACAAAAGGTTCTTTCAGATCTGTCCATAATTGGTTGTTTGTACACAAAACCCTAAAACATTTTTCCTTGCCTTTTTCCATTATCACAGTCGTAAAGCACCGTGTGCCACCACCTCCAGCCGCTGTCAACCGCCCAGGAACCCACCACACAGGTTGTTTGACTGTCCTTAATGTTTTCTAAATGAGAGGGAACGGCTGTGCAAAGCCATGTCCGTTTTCTCTTGTTTCCGGTTCGAGACCACCGCGAACCGCCGTTACCCGCCACCTTGCACCACACAGCGAACCACCACTGTTATTTTCTGGTTTCCGAGCTGTGGTGGCTGTCTAAGGGCCGTCTAGACCAGAACCCATTCCCTCTTTGGTCGTGAAGCCTTGGCCGAGCTTAAAACGAAACGAAACAACTTTTAAACTTCTCAAAACAAACGCCAAGTCTCGTGACTTCTAAGTGGTTATTGTAACTCTTTGAAACCAGATTTTCTTTTGGGAATATTGAACAGATTTTTGAAAATTTGTTATTAATTATTTAATTATTTGTTTAGATTAATAATGATTACATGCATTTAATAATTGTAAAGTTTCCTAGGTGAATGTTCCCTCTTCCAAGTAATACCTTTATGACATAAATCCCAACATGCATAATGATTAACCTTTTTCTTGGAAATATAAAAGCATGCTCTAAATATATCATTAGTGTGATAATCTATGTTGGTGAAGTTTGGAAAACGTGCTAGTTAAATGCCCATTAAATAACTATGTATATATATATTTATATATATTATATACGTATATATATGTATATGTACTATTATAACTTGACCCACCATGCCCAACTCCTATTTAGGACGTCGGTGCAAAGTGTGCGGTGACTTAGCACGCTTCGGGTGCAAACATGACCTATATGATTATATTTATATATTGACCCATCATGCCCATCTTCTATTTAGAATATTGGTACAAAGTGTGCGGTGACGTATTTATATTTATACATTTATAATTCGTGGTTATTTCAACTCACAACCATACTTAATTGACAATTGCCCAACTCCTATTATGGAAAACGGTGCACTCGTATAGGTTGTGAGGGAGAATGATCGCGAATGCCATATTATGATTTATTTCAACATGCAACCATACTTCTTTGCCATTTCACGTGTATAGGTTGTGTGGGAGAATAATCATAATATTGCTATTATTATTATTGTTATTATTATATATATATTATTATATATAAACCCATGAGAGACCAACTCCAACTAGCACGTGGACAACCCTAACTATTATCACATAAGAAAACATTTTTAAGAAAATGTATTATAACAATATTATTTGGAAGAATGAGGGAAATTCATTAGGAACATAATAGCATAGATTGTTAAGACAAGTTTATATTTTATTTCTATAGGTTAACACATTCAAGAAGATTCTCTATTTATTAATTGTTGCTACTTGAAACTAAGGTGAGTTCATAGCCCATTTTCTTACTATTTTGGGTGAGATGCATGCTCTATGTTTTACATGTGGAACACAAGTGCCAAAACTATGTATATGGTGATTGTCTAAGTTGCTTGACCCCCTTAAAGTCCTCCCATCATGAATTGTTAGTTATGGATTTAAACGAGATATGATGAATAGTACTATTTGGGTTGACACCCCCATTCTGGTTGGTCGCACCAACTTGACCGATGATGGTCGAACGAATGCATGCATATTTGGATTCCCAAGTATTATGGATCAAATACTTGCCGAGGCACAATGTTACTTATTACCGTCGAGTTTCAATTCATGAGCTTAGTACAATATATACATTATGTTTCCTAGCATTGTTTTTGAGCAATGGCTACACGACATTGCGGGTTGGCAATGGTCGCACTTAAATCTTGTGGTTCCATGGAAAAAGTTATTTTTTACACCTATGAATTCACCAACATTATTGTTGACCCGTTTAGCATGCATTCTCAGGTACTAGATGATCGCTTTATGTTTGGATTGCTTGCCGTTACATGCTACATGAAGAACCTTGACCCAACCATTATGCCTTAGGAATGCTTCGTCAATTTGCTAAACAATGCTTTCTAATTAAGTTATCTTCATGATAACTTAAATGTTTGACAAATGATTTCCATATCATATGTTGTATTTCAAATTTCTAAACAACGTTATCTTTCAATATATTTTAAAATGACACGTTAAGTGGTCGTTATTTTCTCAAGTACAATTTCCTTTCAATTATTTCATCTCAACTTATCAAATAATGTTATTTTATGAATATATTTCCAAACGAAACTATTTAATGGCGGTTCATTATGAACTTGTGTTGGGATCTCATGAAGGTCGCGCCCCGTACCTTTCCGCATTTTTCGGGGTATGACAATTTGATACCTCATTCTCGGAATCAAAAATATACATCTGCAGGAACCTAGGACATTCACCAGGTGGAGGACAAATAGAACCTAGCCAATGAGAAATCTGGCCTGTAATTTTAAACACGTATGGCCCATTTCCTTGATTCACTGAGTCATCTACTTTCGCTCCAAATGAGGTAATTGAAAACATGGATTTGTATGCACGTATATTGTTCATAAAATGGTTGTCCTGAAACAAATGGCGTATTGTATCAGGTGGGTCTACTGGAAACTGAATTGACACAGCTCCACGTTTACAACAAACTGTGTATACAGGTCGCTGCCCAGAAGGAGCAGACAAAACTCGTTCGTCAAACCAAAACAAAGCTCCACAATATTGACACACATTTGTACAGTCTCCAATATCAATATATTCAGGAGAAAGAAGACATTCGTCGGCAGACTGAGAATGTAAGCCAATATTCAGGCCCAAGGTATTTGATGAGGAACTTCCGTGTTCAGATGAATGGGCCCTGAAGTTGTTATTTAGGATAGATGCACGTCGAGAGGCTTGGCGACGTGATTGTTGACCGGTATAAGCAACATTTGTAGAAGCAGATGGGCTGGTAGTTTCTTTAGAAAATTCACGTGTACGCTTGTTGTTATAACGTGTGGCTGACTGCATATCGGAATCAACAAAGAAGGTTATGTGCAGCTAATAAAAATAAAGACTAATGACGTTTAAAACATTCAAATACTCGTATACGCACCAAAATTATACTCCGTTAACATAGAGAACAACAGTACTAAAAAAGTTGTATGCAAAAACAACAGATGATTTAGCAAATAGAGTCACTAAATACTGAAGAATTGTTATAAAAATTAAGTACTGCAAGCATTAATTTACAAAGAAAAGTGGAATAGAAAAGATTATGCAATTACTTACAAAGATTTGAAGACAACGTGGGTTGACGAATTTCTTTGAAACCAGCGAATCTGAAACCCGCAGATATGCAATGGTAGTAAGACAGTGGGCTAATGAAACTCATGACAACCCATTTTTTGAAGTCAAGAATGCACGTAAGGTAATTGCAACAATATTTAAAAATAGTTTATTTGGTATAGTTGAATTACCAAAGCAGAAAAGAAAACTAATAATGAATGGATTCGTAACTTTAATACCAAAATATATACTTGAAATTTTTAAGCATCTGATTCTAACCTTTTATTAAAAAAATAAGTTACCATAATAGTATAATAGAATTTGTTAAGTAGAAAAACCCTAAAATAAAAGATAAGAAAACACAGTTAATATAAAAAAAAAATGCTATATAAACCTTGTGTTAAGCAGATGAATAAAATAGAAACAAATTACCTATTAATAACCAGAAGAGTTACCTATTAATAAGCCAGAAGAAAGCATAAGTCAGGGCTTAAGAGTATGATTTAGATAGAGAGAGATGCAAAAGAGAAGAAGGAAGTAAGAAACAGATAGGCTGAGTCACATATGCACGTGGCAGCAACATATTTAGCATTCAGTCAGTTTAAAAAAAAAAAAAAAGAAGCAAAGATCAAAAAAATTAAAATCCCATTATGGGACTCGAACCCGTGAGCAACAAATCAAAAGGTAACAGCCGAAACAAGCGGAGCCAAATTTTTAGTTGTTTAATAATTGCTTAAGCTTATATAAATCATGGTCTAGATCTAATGGATTATTTTAGTAATAATTTTTTGTATCCAATGATCAAACAAATTATTCTTTTAAGAATTGCTTAGATAAATTTTGCAATATGCTTATATTCATTTAGATATGAATAGAACTAGATAGGTGCCTAGTGGTGCACAAAAAAACCGGTTAACCTAACCGACCCGATGCATAACCGGTTAACCTAACCGGTTAGAAACCGACTCCGTACAAACCGGTTATAGGTTACCATAAACCGTCGGTTCCTAACCGATCCTTACTTTCAAAACAAAAACCGGTTAACCTATAACCAGTTTTTTTTTATAGAAAAATAACCTATAACCGGTTAACCTATTTATATATAATATTATCTATTGACAATCATTCACAGTAGTTCCATCATCTTTCAATGCGTAAGTAGCTCTTGTGTTCATAGGTTCACTGATCACTTACGACAATCTGAAATCTGATTTTCTCAGTTCAAACTTGATTTTCTCAGTTCATTTAAAACAGGGGAGGCAACTTACCAGAGGCACCGAGACTGGGGCTCGAGGGGCCGAGTCGACCCGAGGGAGACAACAAAGCAACAAGCGAAGCGATTGATGGGAATGAAGGTATTTCATACCATTTGGCCCATGTATCTTATAAGATCTATGCTTTCAAATACTTCCTGTGCTTTCTTGCTTGCCTACTTTCTGATGCGTGACAACCTGATTGAATCGAGGCTAAAGTACTTAAACACCACCAAGATCAATTAGATTGGCGAAAGGTGATGTTAATAGTGATAAAGCAGTAGCACCACACTAGGAACAATCAACAATCGACTCCTTTTTAGAGTAAACACTCAAGAAAAGCTTCAGAAGCTGTTGTGTAATGAATTCATAAATTGATGATGAGTTACAACTTAGAAACCCATATATATAGGCTGGAAATTGGAAGAGTTCCTAAAGCAAACATTTAAAACTTACTTGGGAAGGTATAACAAAACTTGAAAATTAAAGATAAACATTAATAGATAATTAATACTCATTACTAGGTTCATTGACTGTAGACTTTGAGGGGTTGTGGACTGACTTAGAGTCTGTTAGGTTGCCATGTGACCAGGTTCTTTCCCCCAGTAGCCTTAAACCCAAATATGGCCTTTATCTCAAAATCTGACCTGTTGCAAGTCTGGGTCAGTAAGTGGGCCTGTTTTAGACCAACAGAATACTCAGATGCACCTGCATCAACCTCTCCGGGTTGAGAAGAAATTGTCTTCAATTCTTCGAGTGGTCCATCTTCAAGATAAGGGGAAAGATCTTCAATGTTAAAAGTTGCTGAAACATTTGAATATCCTGGTAATTCAAGATTGTAAGCATTATCTCCAATTCTTTCTAACACCTTGTATGGTCCATCACCCCTTGGCATCAACTTGTTCTTTCTTTTTGAGGAAAATCTTTCTTTTCTTAAGTGCAACCATACAAGATCTCCTGGTTCAAACAGAGCCTTCTTGCGATGTTTGTTTGCCTTTTTCTTGTAAAGTTCATTGACATGCTCAATCTTTGTCTTCACTTGTTCATGAATCTTCTGCATTTCCTTTGCTCGAGTTGCTGCATCAAAGTGCAACTCCTTACCCTTCGGGATAGCTACTAGATCAATAGGCGTGAGAGGATTTACTCCATAGTTCACCTCAAAAGGTGTGTGACCAGTGGCATAAGTAGGAGACCTGTTATAAGCAAATTCAGCAAAGGAAAGCTTAATATCCCAATCTTTCAAGGACTTACTCACCATGGTTCTCAACAAGGTTATAAGGGTGCGATTTGTTACTTCTGTTTGCCCATCCGTTTGTGGGTGATAGGCAGTGCTAAACAACAACTTGGTGCCAAGGAGCTTCCAAAGAGATTTCCAAAAATAACTCAAGAACTTGACATCCTTATCAGAAACTATTGTCTTAGGTACTCCATGAAGTCGTACAATCTCCTTAAGAAATAAATCAGCAACATATATGGCATCATCAGTTTTGTGACACGGGACAAAATATGCCATCTTAGAAAAATGATCCTCCACTACCATGATAGCATCCTTTCCCCATTGTGTGCGAGGTAATGCTACAATAAAATCCATGGAAATGTCTTCCCACGGATGAGAAGGAAGTGGTAATGGAGTGTACATTCCGTGATGAAATTTACTTTTGGCTTGATGACATGTTGCACACCTTGATATAAGGGCAGTAACATCACCTTCCATGCGTGGCCAATAGAAGTGCTCTTGTAGGACACCAAGGGTCTTATTGATACCAAAATGACCAGCTAACCCGCTTGCATGGGCCTCCCTAATCAACAGCTCTCTAACAGTCCCCTTAGGAACACAAAGTTTATTATTTTTAAATAAATACCCATCTTGGACAGTAAACAGACCAGGAAGTTTTTCTTTGCAATCTTGAATCATAGAAGAGAAATCTGGATTAGCCTGATACAACTCTTTAATGAAAGAAAAACCTAGAACTCTTGCGTCCAAAACCGTGAGCATGTCATATCTCCTTGAAAGAGCATCTGCAACAACATTAGAACTCCCGGTTTTATACTTTGAAGCAAAACTAAAGGACTGTAGGAACTCTACCCACTTGGCATGTCTTGGATTGAGTTTGCTCTGACCATTAATATGCCTTAGAGCTTGATGATCTGAGTGAAGTACAAATTGTTTAGGCCTCAAATAATGGCTCCAATGATCTAAGGCACGTACCATGGCATAAAATTCTTTGTCATACGTGCTATAATTCTTCTTTGACCCGTTTAACTTCTCGCTAAAGTATGCTATGGGGCGTTTATTCTGCAACAAGACAGCCTCAATGCCAACTCCACTTGCATCACACTCAACCTCGAATAATTGACTAAAATCTGGGAGGGCCAAGATAGGCGATTCACATAACTTTTCCTTAATTTCCTCAAACGCTTTCTGTGTAGAATTGGTCCATTTGAATGAGCCTTGCTTGATACACTCGGTAAGAGGGGCAACAATGGTGCTGAAATTCTTCACAAATCTTCTATAAAATGAAGCAAGACCGTGAAAACTCCTTACCTCCGTGACATTAGTGGGTACTAGCCAAGTTTTTATTGCTGCCACCTTTGATTCATCTACTGAAATTCCATCTTTAGATACAACATATCCAAGAAAGATAACTTTTGGGGAAAAAACTCACATTTCTCTAATTTTCCATAAAGTTTATGTTGTCTCAATACATCAAACACTTTCCTCAAATGTTGAGCATGTTCCTCTGCCCCTTTGCTGTACACAAGTATATCATCAAAGTAAACAACAACAAATAGACCAATGAATGGTCTAAGTACATCATTCACAAGCCTCATGAATGTACTAGGAGCATTAGAGAGTCCAAATGGCATCACCAACCATTCAAACAAACCACCTTTTGTTTTGAAAGCTGTTTTCCACTCATCCCCTTCACGCATTCGGATTTGATGGTAGCCACTTCTAAGATCGATTTTTGAGAACAACACAGCACCATAGAGTTCGTCAAGCATATCATCTAATCTTGGAATTGGGTATCGATACTTGACAGTAATGTTGTTGATGGCCCTACTATCAACACACATCCTCATGGTTCCATCTTTTTTTGGGACTAATAAAGCTGGAACTGAGCAAGGACTCATGCTTTTACGAATATAACCGCGATCAATCAGCTCTTCGACTTGTTTTTGCAGCTCACGAGTCTTTTCCGGGTCACAACGATAGGCTGGTTTGTTAGGAAGTGGTGCTCCCGGAATCAAGTCGATATGGTGCTCGATACCTCTAATCAGGGGTAAGCCGTGAGGTAGATCTGGAGGAAATACATCATTGTATTCCTCCAAAAGAGATACAACAGCTGGATGTATAGGCTGTTTTTCTTCATTAAACCTGTTTTCAACTAAAAACAAAGCATAAACAGGTTTACCTTTACTTAGAGTTCTTTCCATTTGTGATTCACTCATATATACAATGTTCTCGGTCCTTTTCTCCCTTTGAGATTCAACTTTCTGAGGTGACAAAGGTGGTAATGAGTCAAGGATTACCTTCTTTTTGTTAATCACAAATGAGTAAGTATTTTGGTACCCATCATGTAAAACATGTCTATCAAACTGCCATGGCCTACCAAGTAACACGTGACATGCATCCATTGGAATAATATCACAAAGAACCTCATCTTGATAAGATTTGCCGATAGAAAAAGAGAGTAAGGCCTGTTTAGTTACCTTTACGTCGTTTCCATGATTCAACCATTGAAGCTTGTAAGGACTTGGGTGAGTAGAGGTTGGAATGTTGAGTTTGCTGATAAGTTTGGTGGATGCAACATTTGTACAACTTCCACCATCAATAATTAAACTACAGACCTTTCCCTTTATCGTGCACCTCGAGTGGAATATGTGTTCTCGTTGCTCTTCATTGGAATTTACCTCATTTGCATGTAATACCCTCCTGATAACCAACAGCTCACCTTCATCGGGTTTGATTCTTTCTTCATAATCATATTCTTCATCATAGATGGGCTCCCCCTCTTCTTCCTCAATCATGGTGACTTGCTCAGCTTCTTTCACAGTCATGACTCTTCTGTTAGGACATTCTGCTTGAAAATGTCCCAGACCTTGACATTTAAAACATCTCCTTTTTGGTGTATCTTGAACATCACCCTTTCCTTTACCTTGCTTTGACGTTTCACCCTTTGATTCTGATTTGTAAAAAGGGTTTTTGAAAGAATCATTCTTAACATAGGATTTGGGAGCGGATTTTTCTGCCTTCTTGTTCCTAATACACTTCTCAATATTCAACGCTAGCTTACAAACCTTATCAAAAGACCAATAAGGCTGCAATTCTAGTTTTTCAGCAACTTCAGAATTCAATCCAGCAATATAACGTGCTATGGTTTGCTCTTGTTTCTCTTGAATTTCACTTCTTAACATAAGTTGCTCAAACTCACGAGTATAATCTTCATTGCTAAGATTCCCCTGCTTGAAAGTGGTCATCTTAACGAAAAGATCTTGCTTATATGAATCTGGTAAAAACCTTTCTTTGAGCAACTTCTTGAGTTTTCCCCAAGACCTGGCTTTGGATTTACCACTCCTTTCTCTTTTAGCTTTGACATTCTCCCACCATAATGAAGCATATTTTTTAAGCTTCAAAACAGCGACTTTATACCTTTTCTCATCTGAATAACCCTTTACATCAAAAATATTCTCAATATCATTTAACCACTCTATAAAATCATCTGGGTTTGATCCTCCATGGAATTCAGGCGGGTCAGCCTTTACATCCCTAAGATCATCTCTGAACCCCCTTCTATGCTGATTAGAAACTTCAGAATAAGAGTCACTTTGGTAGGTTGAATCTTCATCACTAGAAGGCACATCATGATGATTCCTTCTTCTAAACCTCCGTGGTTGTTCTTCTAGTAACCTTGCAAGCTGTTGGGTGATAAGTTCTGTATGTTGATAAAGTTCTTCAATCTGCCTATCATGCCTCAGATTTTGGGCTTTTGCTGCTGTCATGTTGGGAGGAATTGCCATATGAAGACTTTAGAAAAAGAATAGTAGAATCGATAGAATGACAACACAAACCAAGGATAACCTGGTTTGCTATGATACCAGTTGATGCGTGACAACCTGATTGAATCGAGGCTAAAGTACTTAAACACCACCAAGATCAATTAAATTGGCGAAAGGTGATGTTCATAGTGATAAAGCAGTAGCACCGCACTAGGAACAATCAACAATCGACTCCTTTTTAGAGTAAACACTCAAGAAAAGCTTCACAAGCTATTGTGTAATGAATTCATAAACTGATGATGAGTTACAACTTGGAAGCCCATATATATAGGCTGGAAATTGGAAGAGTTCCCAAAGCAAACATTTAAAACTTGCTTGGGAAGGTATAACAAAACTTGAAAATTAAAGATAAACATTAATAGATAATTAATACTCATTACTAGGTTCATTGACTGTAGACTTTGAGGGGTTGTGGACTGACTTAGAGTCTGTTAGGTTGCCATGTGACCAGGTTCTTGCCCCCAACAGCCTTAAACCTAAATATGGCCTCTATCTCAAAATCTGACCTGTTGCTAGTCTAGGTTAGTAAGTAGGCCTGTTTTTAACCAAGAGAATACTCAGATGCACCTGCATCACTTTCTTGCTTGCCATTATTGTGTGTTTAGGTCTAAGCTTTTTGTTTTTTTTAATAGTGTGATGAGATATTTCTAGGCTTATTTGAGAAAAGATAATAGTTTTCATATTTTTTTTCTTCAAGTTTATGGTTGATTGTGCTTATTTGATGATGGCTCAACCTAGAGATGAAGTGGGATAATTTGTGGAAAAATGAGGAAAAGCATGTGTCACTATATAAACTAAACTTACTATACCCCATTTTGCTTTTAAATTTACGTGGCATCGGCTATAGTGCTATACACATTCAACCCACTCCAAAGACAATAATATATTTATTTTTATTTTTATTTTTATTAATATAAAAGAATAGATAATAGGATACAGCTGTTTCCCAATGTTTTGATTAATTCAAGTATGACTTTATTATATTTGATTAATACGTACGATATATCTATCTATGGACAATTAGTACATCATACTTACATTAGTTTATAGGGTAAATTACAAAAATCATATCTGAGGTTTGTTCGAAACTACACTGGTCATACCTACAATTTAAAAATTACGCGGGACATACCCATCGTTGTCAAAAACTTACACTAATCATACCTATCGCTCACGGTCGTCTATTTGGCCGTTAAGTCAAGTCACGTGCCGTGCATATGAGGTATCAAAATCGTAATTTCGTGTATACTTCAGGTATCATTTGTGTAATTTACTCTAATAAAAAATTAGTAAAAATTTTAGAGTTCTATTTATACTTCAATTATTAAGTTGGGTAGATATGGAAAAAAAAAGATATGAAATTTATTATGAAAAAAAATAGTTTTTTTTATTGAAAAATGTATCGAGAAAAATAATTGCTACAAGAATGCATTTATTATTATATATGTCATTTTTATTTTGTTATATGTGTATACTGAATATAACAAGGATGAGAACCATGAAAACCACTAAAGTTTTTACTTTTATATTATTTTTTTTTTTTAATGATTTATTCTTTTTAATAGAAACCTATTTAAAAAGATACAAAACAAAAAAAAATTAAAAATATAATTTTTTCGTATGGTTTTTGTCATCCCCATCAGATTAGAGGGGTAAAGCAAAGTTGAAGACTCGTCACGGTTTTAGAATATACCTCAAATTAGCAATCTGTAGCATTTTCGGTTTAGATTTTCAGGGTTAGTCGTTAGTCTAACCTTAGAGTTTCTAAGCCTAAACCTGTATCGTTCGATGACTCCTTTTATAAACTTTTTATTTTTTATTTTGAAATAGGTTTTTTAAATATATATATATATATTTATATGTGAATTTTAATATAGAATATCTACCCACTTTAATAAATGAAATATAAATATAAATATCTTAATAATTTTTTATCAGGGTAAATTACACAGATGATACCTGAAGTATACACGAAATTACGATTTTGATACCTCACATGCACGACACGTGACTTGACTTAACGGCCAAATAGACGACCGTTAGCGATAGGTATGGTCAGTGTAAGTTTTTGACAACGATGGGTATGTCTCGCGTAATTTTTAAATTGTAGGTATGACCAGTGTAGTTTCGAACAAACCTCAGGTATGATTTTTGTAATTTACCCTAGTTTATATGTACTTCTTTTCACATGCTGCCTTCGTTCCTTTTTTCTTTTCTTCCTTTTCTTCCCCATTCGATCGATCGACACACAAAAAAACCTCTGTTTTCTTTTCTATACTGTCTTGTTTCAGCTATACTACTTCTTGCTACTGTCTGCACCAGTTAATAAAAACTGGTTATCGGTTAACCACTATTGGTTAACCGGTTTTTATAAACCGAAATCGATTACATCAGTTGAGGTTTTCCTGTATAGAAATCGGTTATTAACCGGTATAGGTTAACCGAAACGGATTATTTTTTTTATAAAAAAAAAAACCGGTTTCAGTTATTACATATAAATAACGTAACCGGTTAACCGATTGTTGCACCTCTATAGGTGCCTGCACGTTGCAGCGGCAAAAATAGACAATGTTCGAGGTGTTGTGAAAATGTTAACTCCAAATTAAATACTTAATCGGAACTTTTATTTGTATAATAGTTTTTGACAATAACAAACAAACAAAAATATTTGACGAACAAAGAGAATTTTAATAAAGTCTAAAACTTTTTTAATGATATTTTAGTCACAGTGTATAGAATGGAAATATGGATGTATTAAGATAGAGGGTTAATTAAACCTATCAAGTTCTTAAAAGTTTAAGGAGGGAGACAGTTTCTTTTATAAAGGAGTATAGAGAGTATATATATGAATGCATTCCAACTACTTTGGTACCGTTGACGTGATGCAAGTCTTTTATTATTGATGAAATATGTTGGCACAATTGACTCAGTAACTTTTGAGTTTTAGATCTGAAATACTAATATATATTTGAGTTTGTGTTATACTCTTGACTTGCATACTTTTGAGGTACACTAGATTACTCTTTATAATTTAGTGATCCCAAAACTGTAACTTTTGTACATGTTCAATTTTAATGATCCATTAATTAGCCTTGTTATTTTTAATTTGCAGATCGGTAAGCTGCAACTAGCTAGCTAGCTAGATGGATCCCAAAACTGTAGACTTGGGTTCTGACCATGTCCTCAATATTATGAGCCAAGAGCAAGATTTTAACATTCCAAGCAGTTCAGATCCAAAGACTGCATCAGAAGCTATCGCAATTGATCATGACATTTTGTCCATGAGCCAGGAGTACCTGATCTGCCTTGAAAAAGAAATCAGTGACCTGAATACCGCGACCCAGGAGCCTGAAACTACATCCGAAATATATCTGCCTCGTGAAAGTCTACTCACTAGTAAGTTCTACCAATAATTAAAATTAATTAAAGATTTATCAACACGATCCTCTAGTATATGTAACGTTGTTAGTTAGGTGCGCGCTAGATGCATGAGTGTCTCGTGGGTAAAAGCTGCTAAAGTCAAGACTTTAGAATAATCCACAACTTTAAAACCCCAAACTTTTTGTTAAAAGTGTAGATTGGCACTTGGCAGAGACACCTTAACCATGTGTATCATTGGTACCCATCATCCATACCCAGCAAATGTATGATGCCTGCGAAACACCTCCACAGGATACCCACAATTGCATAGGGCGATACACTCAAGGTTCAAACCCGCGTCTATTATTGGTAAAGACTTCACAATGTGGGCTCGGCTTAGATCTGGCTGGTGGCACTGAGGTTTCCCCCGGCCAGTAGTTAAACCCCAAACTTTTTATACACCATAAACAACAAAAATAATCATATCAAAACGTCATGTTTTTAGACCTGCAAGCTCATTTGAATGCGGAAAACATTAATAATAATTAACATTCAATTTGAGATTTTAAAATAAGTTAACGATACATGAACGTTACATGGATAATGGATTCACTAATCGAAAGGGCTTACTCTAAACTTTGTTTTAGGCCCAATAAAAGTTGAGATGCTCTGATATATAGATGGTACTTTTGAACGAGGTATATTTGAATTCAAATAAAATAAAGTGGTAATCTGAGAAGTTTTTTTTGGCAATCACGTGAAGGGAGTAAAGAAGCATATATGGAATTTGGTGTTCCGTTGTATGAAGCAGCAATCACTGGGGATTGGGAGGCTGCAAAGGTCCTCCTAGACAGACGTCCGGAGTTCGTACGGTTCGCTATCACTCAACATGGTGACACAATGGTTCATGCTGCAGTAAGAGCTGAAGCTACCGAGCAGAGTGTAAGTTTCGTGGAAAATCTAGTTGAAATGATGGAAATTGAGGACTTGGAAATTGAGAATGACCGTGGCGAATTGGCTTACGAGATTGCAGCTATAAAAGGGAATTTTCATATGTTTGAGGTAATAGTGAATAAGCACAAAGACCTATTGAGCAAATTCCCTAGGACAACGGTGGACGCACTGAATTTAAGTGCTATAAATGGACATCATGACATGTCCTTGCATTTCTATAATGTTCTTGAGGAGACGCCCCTTTGGTTTTGGGGAGAGGATAAACGGTGTATTTTTTTCTTGAATTGCCTTCATGGTGGTTTGTTTGGTACGAAAGTTATCCATATATATATATATATATATATTACTAGTATGACATTTACACTCTTTTTTTAATGGAAAATGATTAATCCTCCTAAAAGTTAGCTTAAAAATCCTTCTAAAAGCTTTAAAACATAACAAATGTTATCTTTCAATTTAAAAAAAAAAAAAAATAAAGCCCTTTAAAATAAAAAAAACCATGACAATGTTATCCATTAATCTCTTTTCTACTCTCACCCCTTATTTTGGCACATGTCTCAATCGAATAGTTAGGAGAATTTTTAGGCTATTGTTTTAGGAAGATATATCATCTCTCTTTTTAATTAATACGATGAAGTAGTATATTTCCACTTCGAACTTTAAGTTTTGTACTTATTCACCCCGTCATTATTATTTGATCGTCAGGTATTGCATTGAAAGTCTTGGAGGACCACCCGATTATTGGTACTAGTCGCAACACTTGTTATACTGCACTAGGTGATTTGGCTCGAAAGCCTGATAGAGTTCATAGAATTGAAACTGATACATATATTATTTGGAGAATTGCGGATTCAAGTAAGCATACTTACTAATCATATATCATATCATATATAATATATAGAAAAAGGTTCATGCGAGAACCATTTGAATTGGAAAAACCATGAGAACCTTTAATTATAACATGATATTCATATGTGAATATATATGTGAACAATAAGTTTTCTTATATATCTATGTTTATATGTGAATAATTCTTACATGAACCTTACCCTATATATATATATATATAATATATATATATGTTCAATTTGTTTTTGTTTATATAATATATATATACTAGATGGTACCCGCGCAATGCAGCGGCGGTAACGGCGGCGTGATGGTGTGGTTATTAACGTAAAAACAATTTTATTGCGGTCGGAGATGTGATGAATTGTTGCGGTGAGATATGAAAGGGGGAAGAGGGGGATGAATTTTGAGTTAGGGTTTTTGCTATGTGTTTCTGCGTGAGGGAGAGATAGAGGTTGAATTTTTTTTAAGGGCATTTTAGTCACAGTCTATAAAATAGAAATAAGGATGTATTAAGATGGAGGGTAAATGTGTCATTTCAGGTTCTTAAAATTAAGGGGGGAGGGCAGTTTCTTTTATAAGGAGTATAGATATATATATGATATATATATTATTTATCTTAAAATTTTTCTATCTTTAATATATATTAAAACAAAACCCTTAATTCAAATTTTAAAAAGTGTGAGTCATTGATTACATTTTACCTTTTATTTTCCACCATTAGATTTCCTTGATGACATCATCATTGACCCAAGAAATGTCAATAACATTTTTAGTCCTCATACTTTACTTATTACACTTTACTTTTATTTGTTTTAGTTTAGTGAATGACCTAATTATATATCACTCAATAATTTTATTAACCAAATCTTTATAATAATGATACTTCTTATTTTTTAATGTTGTAACTTATAAAAAAAATTATACTATATTATATTTACATGCATACAAAGTTTTATATATTATATATTTGTATTTCTAATGTTGTATAATTGAGTATTTGACAAAATTTTAATTTAAAATGGGTTGATAATTGAATATGTTATTGATAAATTTACTATATGTTTATTAATTTGTTGATAACCTGCTACCTATATTTACTCACTAATTACCTTTTGGTAAAGAATCTTATTTGTATGATATTTTTATACTTTTTAGTGTTTAATTATATA
Source organism: Erigeron breviscapus (assembly GCA_034093135.1). NCBI lineage: Eukaryota > Viridiplantae > Streptophyta > Magnoliopsida > Asterales > Asteraceae > Erigeron > Erigeron breviscapus. Next base: position 85,808,490 of record CM067170.1, on the reverse strand, counting down.
AAAATTAAAATATTATATTGGTACGAGAAATTTTAATTACATTTTATTTCCATTAATAACTTTTTATTTCAACGACACTACAAATATTTTTCAAAAATCTTTATATTACATGATTTTTTAATGTGATTGCTTAAATACATGAATTAAAATAACACATTTGGTGTCTTTGATAAGAGTAGAGGTATAGTTACAACTTAGTGTTCATAAAAATACATCTTTAAATATTTCATATATATAATTTAGTTTTATGGTTGAAAACATGATTTGTTAATATTTTTCCTTGACAATGAATATGGTATTATAATTGTTGTTCAAAAGTATGTAAATATCTATTTAGATGTTAATAGTTTTCAGATATTAAAAGTTCTTTAATGCAAAAAAAATATAAATCCCGCATGTTACGCGGGTTATAAGCTAGTTATATAAGTATAAAACAAGTATTAAGGTAAAACAAAATAGACAAGATCTTGACCCTTAGATCATGATAATATTGATTCATGAAACACAAGTGTATATATTGATGCACAATGATTTTCATGATGCACTTTTACTTTAATACTTGTTTTATTTTACCTGGAACCTATATATATATATATATATAAAATCTTACTAGAGAATTATTAGCCGTGCATTTGCACGGCCCTCTCTAACAAACACTTTTAAATAAATGTATGAGATGCTTATAGTGGGATGTAGTATGTAAATTAAGGTTTTAATTATACTTTTATAAAAAAACCAAAAAATTTAAGAAAACTTTAGAAATAATAGAAAGTTAATGTTATTAGAGTATCTCCTATGGTGAATTTTGAATAATATTTTTGTAGAAAAAGATGTAAGAATGTGTAAAAGGTTTTTATGAAATTTTTTTTACCTCCAATGAAAAACTTTTAAAAGTTTGAAACTAAATAAAATAATGATTTTTAATATGTAAGACATGAGATAAAAAAATTTGATTTCTATCAACCTATAGGTTCCTAATTGAGCCTATTATTGTACTATATTATTTAATTTCAAGCTTTTAAAATCTTTTTATCATTGGAGATTAAACTTTTTTATAAAAATCTCTTACAAAATCCTTATTTTTTTTTTCCTAAGAAAAACTATTCAAGATCTACCATTGGAGAGCATATGGTAATTGTTAGTATAATTTTACGCAACATTATTACTTTTGCTTGCATTATGCAGCTACGATTTTGTTAACATTTATAGCTACGTATTCATTCACCCGCTTTTAATAGCCGACTATCGATTGGCATCTTTAGTTAAAATTTAAGTCACATTCACAAATTCACTACGGGATATGATTATCAAACTTTTATAAGCATAAGACTACACTATGTCACTATAGTTAGCATGTTGGAAAGGTATATATACCACAATTCATCATAATCTCTTAAAAAATTACCATCATATTTGGGAAAGGTATGTATAGCACGATTCATCATAATTTCTTATAAAAATACCACCATATTTAAGATAAAAATTAGTTTGTGGATAGTCATTTTATTATGTATAACATATATTATATGAATTATGATTTAACAACATTTTTAATCATTTCTTTTAAAATGAAATATAATAATGAGATTCAATGGAGTGAGCTAATATACTTCCAACGGCAGTTATTAATATATGAAATATTAATCTAATTATTATAGTTAATTAATTTGGTCATTATCATCATATCTTTAAAATAATAAAATTACTATATTAAAATTGTTATAGTAAATTATTTAAGTGAAGAATCAATTTTTTTTTGTTAAACTTACTGCTTTAAATTTTATTCTAAACAATTCTATCTATTTCTATACAGCAATATCTTGAATGATAAATCTAATTTGTCTCTATTTTTTTAGTCTTTTGACCATACATTCTGTTTGACCTCTATTTTTTATCTTGGCAAACCAAATTGAAATACTATCTACACAACTCATACCATACCATATACCATCAATCCCCATCATGACTATTTTCACTTTTACAATCTACATAACTCCGACCATACCATATTACCTACCATGTACCATTAACCATCATCATGACCATTTTCATTTGTCTTCAATCTTTGTTGCTTTGTATAGTAATTTCTCTAAACTGTACACTGTTCATTATTTTGGTCAATACTTGTAAAAGTTATAAATCATGATGATGATATAAAATAAATACTATAAAATACGAGTAAATATTAGGTAACAATATGCAATATGCTTTGATATTTTGGAGAAAGTATCTAACACAACATGGATATTCAAATTTTCAAGCAGTAATAAACACAACAAGAAGTTTCGATTTTTCTTTTCTTACACTTTCATGAGTTCATCTTTATATAAGTAAAGAAATACAAATAAAATTGTAATGTATCATGTTTATGTGTATGTTTATATTAAAAATGTATAATCATCTTAAAATAACATGCTCAACAAGATCATGACAATAAATATAGAATTACATTAAAATGAAAACAATAAAAAACACTTATATAATGAAAAACACATAAAATTCTAACATGAAGTTGTACCACGAGACATCAAAATTACCATATGTCGAGCATAATCGAGAGAACTAGTTTTTTATGCCATGATGTCTTGAGAATAAAATAGTAATTAATCACTATTTTCTTTTATTCAACCTATAAAGAGAGGATTTTTTTTTTAAATGAGTTCATTTTCCTTTCTTTTCTTTTTTTTTTTTTTTAATTTTGGGAACAAATTTTATGGTTTCAAGGTCTATAGTGGGAAAGTGTGTGTGTGATATGGAATTAAAAGAAATACATGAACAAAAGGGGAAACAAGAGGTGGTTAACTTTGTTTTTGTTGCCGTCAAGAACGGTCAAGTTCAGTGCATCGATCCTATCTTTTTAATATGCAAAAGCAAATTTTGAGAATTGAAATCATTCCATTGTTGGTAAAGAAAACCCTTGACACCAACTTTATATAGCATTAGCTATAAATTATAAGCTAATTTCACAAAATACATGAAGAAAAACCACACAAAACCTAAATTAAATACCTTCTTAATCTCCATCTTCATTTCATATATGCTACTTTAGACTTTGAAAAAGAAAGCAAGATATTTGCTTTTGCTATGAAAAAGGAAAAGGAAAAGTAGCAGTAGAGTACCAAAAGGGAATGGAAGCCATTTGGAGAGAAAGAAGAAAGGTAGAGTGAGAAAGAGTACCAAAATTATGGAGAAAAAAAAAAGGCTAGGGAGAGTTATATTAAAAAAAGTTATAATGGAGGCTGCAGTTCCCAACTATTTTTGTCCACGTGGCATATATTGAAAAGGGATACAGGGAAAAAAATGTTCTTTCTATATAATAGGTAGGTTGATAGATATATTGGACTTGGAATATAAAGTTTGAGTGTAAAATTTCTAAAATCTTAATATTTTAATCTATAAAAAACATTGGGCTCAATCATTTATCCATTACATAATAAATATTAAAAAATTAATATGTGAGGGATTATATAAATAAGCTTAGTTTTCTTTTTTTGAACAACGTGTAACACCCAAAAGGCGAATCATGGGGTTATAAGAAAAGCTCAGCATGACATGAAAAGTAGAGACAACGCTAAACGAAAATAAGGAAAAGACGGCGAATGGAGGATGATATGGCGGATGCTGATCATCCGCCAATTTCTGCAGATCATCCGCAGAATTAGGACGAACTAGACAGCCATTTTTCTTGCAATTGAACAATCTAGAAGCCTATTCAAGATACCAAACTTTGACACAACCATATACCAGTATAATCATGCATAAGAATCCATTCTTTTCACAAAGAAAAAAAAAAAAAAAAAAAAAATAAAAGAAAGGGGAGAAAAAAAAAAAAAAAAAAAAAAAAAAAAAAAAAAAAAAAAAAAAACACAAAGCCACTCCCAATTTCTCAAGGTTTGATTCAAAACACGTTTTTGAGCTAAAACACACATTTTACGCCAAAATCGACCACCAAACGTCTAAATCTATAACAAGGAAGTAACCTACAATGTTAGAAAAACGTTTTGAGCTAAGAAACACTTATCAATTTGACTCGAAACTTTAAATCCGATTTGAAGCCCTAAAAGTGGATGGACACTTTGAAACAAGGGAAATCTTGGAGTTATGATTATTATTATATTTCATTGTATTATTATTATTATTATTATTATTATTATTATTATTATTATTATTATTATTATTATTATTATTATTATTATACATAGGTAGTTAGTTTACTCCAACAACCAAAACTACAAGAATTTATGGTGGTTTAAGGTGGTAGATGAAGAAGGAAGAAAAAGAGTAAAAAAGAAAGAGAGATAAAGGGAGAGAGGATAAGGAAGAGAAGGAAATGAAAGGGTGTGGTAGGGAGTTTTGGGGGGGGGCGGCCTGGGGTCCAAAAAGGGGTTCCCGCTCCGCTAATTTTTACCAATAGCTATTCGCGATCCAACTAAACGCTAAAACGAAGCCGTAAGCACACACAAACTTAAATTACGCTAAGGCTTAACAAAATACTTGGGAATTATCATTAAATCATCAAATTAGATTACATTTAAATTACAAGTCAACAAGGTCAAAATTCACAAATGTTACACAACGTGTTACTATATAGTACGGGTAGTTAGTAGTTAGCATTCGAGACACCACAGTGATATCCAATAGGGCAGTATGCGAAACTCGAACCACATATGCCTGAGATGAAACTCAAGACTCTCAAAAAAACCCCTAATTTTACTTTTCAAATAGTCACATATTCACTTTTCTTATATATATATATACATCACATACTAATATTTTAATATCTATTGTATAATGGATAAATGATTGAGTCCTCATGTTTTTATGGATTAAAATATTAAGATGTGATAAGTTTTATATCAAAATTCTCACAACCACATATTCTCACTCCCGATATATTTAATAAAGGGGCAACCCCGTCCCATCCTTTTCAACAAAAATAGTTGAATATACTAATATGCCCCTCACCTCTAAAGTATATTCTACCATCACATCTATCATTTACCTAAACTAACCTAAATGAGTTATGTTAGTAAATTATAGATTGATGGTAGAATATACTTTAGAGGTGAGGGGCATATTAGTATATTCAACTATTTTTGTTGAAAAGGATGGGACGGGGTTGCCCCTTTATTAAATATATCGGGAGTGAGAATATGTGGTTGTGAGAATTTTGGATATAAAACTTATCACATCTTAATATTTTAATCCATAAAAACATGAGGACTCAATCATTTATCCATTATACAATAGATATTAAAATATTAGTATGTGATGTATATATATATATAAGAAAAGTGAATATGTGACTATTTGAAAAGTAAAATTAGGGGTTTTTTTGAGAGTCTTGAGTTTCATCTCAGGCATATGTGGTTCGAGTTTCGCATACTGCCCTATTGGATATCACTGTGGTGTCTCGAATGCTAACTACTAACTACCCGTACTATATAGTAACACGTTGTGTAACATTTGTGAATTTTGACCTTGTTGACTTGTAATTTAAATGTAATCTAATTTGATGATTTAATGATAATTCCCAAGTATTTTGTTAAGCCTTAGCGTA
>CM067170.1:85679026-85801930 GCA_034093135.1 Erigeron breviscapus | reverse complement strand
TTCAATCCCCACCTGTCCACCACAGCATTTTTACTTTCATTTATATGCAATTTTTACTTTTGGTTAATGTTTTTTTTACTAACAATCACATTTACTCTACTGATGATATCATTCAATCCCCATTTCCCACCAGTCCACCGCCAACATTTTTAATTTCATTTATATATAATGTTTTTGACTAATAACATTTACTCAATTGACAAATATTATTTAATCTGCACTAATATTAATGGCAAATTCACAAAGATGACATTATCGAGAAGATCTTTTAGTATTCATCAAATACATTGGGGGCAGTTCCATATGCCAATTGACGTATGACCCACAAACACTTTTGACATGGACTTTTGAATTGGAGTAAAACCTAATTCATGTTTGCAATCCGGCCTTTATCAATTATTATGGTGATTAGAAATACATTCGACAATCGTTAAAATAGTTGTCTACACACACAATATCTTCATCTGAAGCATTCATGAAGATAGCTTTTAGACCATCGATAAAGTAGTCACACATTAGTCGTTCTTGACATCAAAAAGTGTCATAATAAAACGGTTAGTTTTATATATGACTAATTTACATGTCAAATCTACATTCAAAAAAAATCATTATACCCACTAACACTTACAAAGTATTACAAAACTAAATTAAAACGTTAGGTTTTTCATATTCTATTTTTTAATTAATATATTTATCATAAAGTTTTATTGTAACACTTTCAGATTTCTAAAAACTCACAAATATATTATTTTATATCTGTATTCATTCACAACCCCAATTCATATCCACTTAAAATAATCGAAAAACTTTAAAAAGCATATATATATATACATATATATGAGCACGGTTGTGAAAACAAAACAAATTTTTTTTTATAAAAAAAGACGCCAAGGTTTGACAACCAAAATATCACATCATTACCAAGAATCAACTATAAGGAGATTGGTATGGTGGGAGAGGGTGACGCCAGGTTCGGCAACCAAAATACCTCACTACGATCAAGTACGGAGAGACTGGTATGGTGGGAAGGGGCGGCACCGATTGCCATATCACGTTTTGGGTTGAGATCACCCCCCATAAGTGATGCTCTTAATGCTTATTTTTATAGTTAAACGACTATATTGAACTTTTTATTCAGTGTTGTAAAACTCGGCCAACTTGGCCGAGAACTCAGACTCGGATCCTCTACGAGTTGGATCTGGCGGGATCGGATTAAAACTCGGTCAACAATCAAGACTCGGGACAACTTTGGTCAAACTCGGCCTACTTGGTTGAAACTCAGCTAACTTGGTCAAGACTCGGGCTACTCGGATCAAAACTCCGGTCACCTTTGGACAATTTATTTTTCTAAAAAAATTTAAATAAATCCTTAAATTGGTTTAAGTTTATGTTTCTAAACAATTAAGTTTGAACTTTGAAGTATTATGTTAATTTATTTTAAACAGTTATATTTAAGTTTGAAGTTTATTACATATAATTTCAAATTTATTATTTTTCTATATAAAAAAACAATCCGAGTTCTCTCTGATTTCGATCCGAGTTTTCAAAAACTCTTGACTCGTCACTCGCCGATCTGATCCCGAGTCACGAATTATCCAACATTGCTTCTCTGATACCAATTGTGAGTCCCAAATATAAAGACGAATGACTAACCCGACTGGCAAGTACAACTAATCTTGATGGACAAGTTTAGTTTACGATCCAGATATGGATAACAAGAAACAAATGACAATATGAATGAATGCAAGAACAAATGGCAGAAACTATATAAAGATATATATAAATATAATCAAGTATGTTGCATTGAGACACGTTGTTTTCTAATGTATTTGATTTATTGATGTATAAACAAATACAAGGATTGTTGCGGAACAAAGATAAACACCCAAGTGTAACTATCTAAACAATCCCGAAATACAAGTGATCAAGATGACTTGGAAATACTCGTAAGTTTTGCTTAGAGTATATCTCACAAGTTGCAATGCAATAGTTTTAAGCATTGCAAGTTGTGAGAAGACTTTGTATTTATAGACAAAGTTCATGATGACATGGACAATGTCGTACAAATGTGGTTGTGAGCATTTAAGGAATTAAACCATAATTCCTTACATGCTGCACAAGGAAGCGTATATAAGTCACTTGATGTGACTTATAGTACTAGGTTCCTAACCTATACTTCGTACCTTTTATTAATAGATAATTCTATTAACTGGATAAAGGTGTAAAGTAAAAGTCTTCCTCGTAATCAGTGTAAAGTGTTGTAAGTACTTTATCACTGAGATGCTTCAGTCTTCGATATGGTAGAATCACTCTGATGCTCGCTTCTGAGATGATTCTCTTCTTCAGACTTCAGTCTTTGACTTCATTCTGATGGTATTCTGATACGTAGATCTGAACTGAAGTGAAGCTTCAGTGAAGGAGTTCTGAATTCTGAGGCATCTCAGAATTCTGAATTAATGTCTTCACTAAACTTCAAGCTATTTCTGAACAAATTATACATGGTCGATTCTCGACCTAACAAATTCCCCCTATTTGTTCTGAAATTAGTGCATGCATCTCAGACTTCTATCTATACATGTTTGTAAGTCTGAAATGCAAGTTTTTGTTTAAGTTGTAAAAATTTCTTAAGTACATCTTATAAATCATTGATGTCTCAGAATTTTACTTGTGTTTTTCTAACTTAAACTTATCATCTACTTATTTGTCACAATTTGCAACTTATATATTACACACTAAAATGAAAGTTACAAATGTAAATATTTACAAGTACATGATAATTCTGAATAGAAACTACTTCTTGGCAGGCCTTGAACCAGAAGGTGCCTCAGTAGGTTTTCTCTTCAGTGGAGAATGATCCTTTTTGCCAAACAACCTGCCTTCAATTTCTACCTTGGCTTGCATCTTTTGCTGAATTCTTGCTAACCATGCACCAGTCAAGGCAGACTTAGGCTTTCCTTTCAGAACTTGAATCATCTCCCTGTGCTCAGATATGCCAAACTCATGAACTGAAACCTGAGTATATTCTTCAGTAGCCTTTCCTTCTCTTTTCACAACCAAATCGAACAGCTTCAATCCATCAGCCTTAATAACTTCAATATCAACAATTCTGGCCTGATGTGATCGATGAGTCATGTAATGATCATACTGGTCCTTCTCATGTTTTCTTTGGAGCTCAGCAGCATCATCAGAAATTGGTTTGATTGAAGTATGGACAACATCACGAGAATCTTTCTTTGTAGTTTTTGTTCCAGTTCTGGGCTTAGTTGGAGGTCTGAACAACTCCTTCTCCACATACTGAACTCCAGCCAGAATCTCCTTCTTCTTTCTGGCCATTTCCATTCTCTGTTTTTCACTAAGTCTTGGATGGACATTTGAAGGTGAGATGGTCCAGCTTTTGTTCTAGAGGAGAGTAGTTCACCCCATACTCGTAATCCAACATATCTTTCACAGCCTTCTGCACTCTTGGGTCATGTTTGATTTTCTGAAATCGTTCAAGTGATAGACCCAGAGATGCAGCATCAATATGATCTATGGTTCCCATGCTTTGGTGCTGAACCCTTTCCCTTTCCTTGTTTTCACTCCACATTATGAATTGGTTAGAGACTTGCTTCTGCAAAGTCTCTAACTTCTTGCTATCAGCATTAGGATCGTGGAGGGGATAACCTTGTTCATCAACATTTTCTCCAACAACCAGTCCAGTACCCTTAACAACCTTCTTTGGTTCCTCTGCTTCCTTGCCTTGCCTTTTCCTTTGTCCTTCTGAAGTTGTTCCCCCTGAACTGAGGCACTACCAGAAGTTACCTCAGTTTGCTTCTTGGTTGCTTGAATTATTCTTGTGTACTTGCCAGCAACCCAAGAGGCACACCACTTCCCCCTTTGGAAATCTCTGCAGGCATTTTAGCATAAAGATCCAGAGTACTTTTAAGTGCCTGCAAAGGTTTCCAACTTTGCTGCTCTAGACACTCACATATGCCCTTAGCCATTGTAGCAAACTGAGACTTTAGTCTAAATGAAGAACTAAGGTTCAGTGCTTCTTGATCTTTCAAGTCTTTAAGCATCTTTCGATCTTCATCAGTGAAGGATGCAGGGGGGGGAGGAGCAGTGACAGGTTCTTTCTTCAGAAGAGTTAAGATTTCTTCCAATTGCTTAGACTGATTCTGAACTGCACCTTCAAGCATAGAAACTGAGCTTTTTACTTCATTAACAGCTCTTTCCACTTTATCATTTGTATTCTTGGTCAGTTCAGCAATCATCAACCTAACTTCTTCACCAACTTTTTGATAGACAGACTCTGAAATCTGAGCAGCAATATTCTGAGATAGCTCAGACTTCAGATCTTCCACTATACTTGCACTGACAGAAGCCCCAAGTTCTTTTTCATTAATGCTTGGCTTCTGAACCAGCTCATGTACTTCATTACCAACAGCCATGACCTCTTGCTTTAACAAATCAACCCCAGATGTCAAGTTCGCAACAACTGAAGCTTGAACATCTCTCTTGGTCAATCTGAAGGCTTCTCTGATTGCAGAGCTCACCTTATTGCATGTCATCACCAGCTCATTCAATTTTCCCAACCACTAGCCCTTCATTCCCTGCAACTTTGGTCAGCTCAGTTCCGAGGAACATCTGAGCACCTTTCATGTCAGCCAATGAGCTAGTGTTGGCAGTTAGAGAACTGGTTAAGTCCTCCACCCTACGAATAAGGCCTTGGACTTCGGTTTGGTTTCTCTCTAACTGTGCTTCTATATTGAAAGGAGGTGGGGGTTGTGCAGAAGCAGGAGCCACAAAGGGTAAACTACCCAGCCCTTGTAAACTTTGTTCATCTGAACATCGGTTGGACTCTCAGATTCCGTCTCAGAATCTAGGTCATGTTCAGAAGGGACATCATAATTGATTGGTGGTGGTACATTGTAAATTTGTGGGTGTAGAAAAATTGAAGTGAAGGAGTGAAAGAAGGATCGGTTACATATGCGGGTGTGGTGCCAGGTGGGAAGATAGGATTTTGGTGAGATGGTGGTGGTGGTACATAAGGTTCATTGATTTGGTGGATTTCTGGGGGAGGAGGTGGGGCGTTTGCGAGGATGGGGGCTGGCTCAGAATCGGATAGATTCGCCTCCAATAAGCCCTCGTCAAACTCAAATTCAGCAAGAGAATCAAGATTCTCCTGAAGTGGCTCATCGTCATCCCAGAAGGCATTCACTTGTGCGATCTGGTCAGATATGCCCTGGTTTGGGTCACTAGTACCCTCACCAGATTCTGGTTCAACAGCTGCTTCAGCAGTTGCATCGTCACCAGATTCAAAGATTTCAATAGTAGGCACACTAACGGGTCCCACATTCTTTTGTGGCCCACTTAGTGTCCTTTCTGGGCCAGCTAGTGTGGCTGTACCAGTTTTAGAGAATACCTGAATCATAGCAGAGGAGAGTTCTGGTTCATCTCCAGTAATTGTTGCCTTCGAGAAATCCCTGCTATATTCTGGTACTGATGCATCATACCCAACTTGATCATAAGCATCACCAAGTATATCTTTGAAGCATAAGCTTAAAAACCTTGGAAATGCAATATGTAGACTTCTCTTCCCCTTTAATTTTGTAATCAACTGAGAGAAGAGGATCTCAGCGAAGTCTACTTGCACTCCATTCCAGATATAATACCCCATTTCAACTTGGGGTAGTGAGAGTTGGTCCAACCCTCCATGGTTGCCACCAAGACTCTCCACTATTTGAGTCCAGAAGAACCTCCAACATGTACCAAAACCAGACATGAAAATATGTCTAGAGGTCTTCAAGTTACCATTTTCATCCTCCATGTCACCATGACCAGTGGCGACCAAAACCTCCCTAAAATTGACTCCTTTGAGTCTTTTCTCAAACACCTGGGGAGGTTTGAGGTAGTTCAGATGAAGGGAAGTTCTGAACCCCTCGAGGGTGATGACACACATCTTTGTGCCCTCATTTAGAGTGAAGGATATAGATTGTTCATCCTTACTCACCACTGCTGAATACCAGAATTCAAGCAAGTATCGATGATACATTGCTTGCGGATTGGCGGTCATCGCATAATGGAAGAGGGATTGCTCCCAAAATTTGTTGATTCTTCCCATTAAGGATTTGGTATGTATATTCAATTGAGCCAAAAAGTTGCTCATATTGAATCGGATTTGAGATGCAGTGAAGTTCTTAGGCCATATGGCAGAAGTTTTCACATCACTTGATGGAATATATTCAAATGTTATGAGTGATTTATGTGAGATGAAGATGATTTAGCCATTTGAGATTTGAAAATGAAAGTGAAAAAAGAAGGTGAAAAGGGAATATGAAGAGTTATGAATTTAGAGAGTAAATAAGAGAGAGATTGATGATTAGAGAGTAAATGAAACGAAGTAAATGAAAGAATGAATAAGGAATTTGTATTTAAGATGGAACAAAAAAGGATTTTTTCAATTTAAAACAATTTCTGGGGTCACGTCCGCATTTAATGCAGAGACGTTTGAGGGACCCCACCCTGTACACTTTTTCATAAAAAGTACTCATTTTCTTCTCTTTTTACGGCGCCACTTGTGTGATACATAAGCATGACCAATGCTAGGTTAAAGGCCTAGTATGCAGATATGCCACGTGTACACACAATTGGCCAAGTATCAAAAATAAATATCTTGAAAAGATTTTTGTATTTCAGTGATGACAAAACAAATTCTGAGCATGGTCAGTTTCAGAAAAATCTGAACCATCTCAGTCATTAAAATTCAACTGAAATATTTGATATTCTGAAGTGCTTCAGTTAAATACATTTTTCTGAGCAAAAGGTTCCCCCTCAGAAAGAAGGTTTATTTTATAGTTTGAAAAATGTTTAACATTCCCCCTGAAGTGATGATCCATGAATTAATAAGTGCCAGATAGTATCACTAAGGCGTTCGATAGCTAGGCGAGCAAAAATTACATGGATCGCTCAGACTAGTGAACCAGATCAGTGTCACTGAGGCGTTCATAACAAGATTACCAGTCTAAGGATTTAACATACCCAACTCACTGACTAGATGTTTAAAGGTTTTGACATCTAAAGGTTTTGTAAAAACGTTAGCGAGTTGCTTATCAGTGGGAATAAAGTGCAATTCAATATCTCCTTTCAGAATATGATCACGAATGAAATGATACCTGAGATCGATGTGCTTGGTTTTCGAGTGCATTACAGGATTGTGAGATATGGCAATGGCACTGGTGTTATCACAAAAGATTGGAGTCTTTGTGTAAGTAACACCATAATCAGTCAGCTGTTCTTCATCCATAGAATCTGAGCACAACAACTCGCTGCAGAGATGTACTCAGCTTCTGCAGTGGATAGTGATAGTGCAGTCTGCTTCTTACTAGTCCAGCTTACTAATTTGCCACCAAGGAAATGACACCCACCAGTGGTACTTTTCCTGTCTATCTTGCAACCTGCATGATCAGAATCTGAATAACCCATTAGATCTAGACTGGAGCCTTTGGATACCAAAGACCCAATCTGGGGACACCCTTAAGGTATCTGAAGATCCTTTTAACAGCATTTGCATGTGCTTCTCTGGATCAGACTGAAATCTAGCACAAAGGCATGTTGCAAACATTATGTCTGGTCTACTTGCAGTTAAATACATCAGTGAACCAACCATACCTCGATATTTTGTTTGGTCCACTGGTTTTCCATGTGGATCAGAATCCAAGGTTAGTGGAGCAGAAATAGGAGTATCTTTTGATGAGACTGAATCAAATTGATATTTCTTTAGTAAATCTCTAACATATTTTTCCTGGTTTATGAAGATACCATCTTCATTTTGTTTTACTTGAAGTCCCAGAAAATATGTTAGTTCTCCCATCATACTCATTTCATACTCAGAAGACATGATTTTCGAAAAGTTTTTACACATCTTCTCATTAGTAGAACCAAACACAATATCATCAACATAAATTTGTACTAAAGAATATCACTTTTATCATGCAATATGAATAAAGTTTTATCAATAGCACCTCGTTTAAAACCATTTTTAAGAAGATGTTTAGTAAGAGTATCATACCAGGCTCTGGGTGCTTGTCTCAGACCATATAAGGCTTTGTTCAGTCTGCACACCCAATGTGGTTTTTCTTCATTGATGAACCCTGGTGGTTGATGCACATACACAACTTCTTCTAGATCGCCATTCAGAAATGCACTTTTGACATCCATTTGATAGACTTTAAATTGATGATGAGCTGCAAAAGCTAAGAAAATTCTGATAGCTTCAAGTCTAGCAACTGGTGCAAAAGTTTCATCAAAATCTATTCCCTCTTCTTGTGCATATCCCTTTGCAACAAGTCTAGCTTTGTTTCTAATGACGTGACCATCTTCGTCCATCTTGTTTCTGAAGACCCATCTTGTCCCAATTGGTTCCTTCTTTAGGTTACTGGGACAAGGAACGAGTTCCCATACATCGTTTCTTTAAACTGGTTGAGCTCATCTTGCATGGCTTCAACCCCATCAACAAGTTGTTTTCTTGACAACTTATTAATGTTTTTGAAGTTCAGATGGGATAATCTCTTGTGCCACAACCAGTTTGTGTCTTCATCAGCCTTTGTGTAGAAACATTGTTCAGAGATAGATGGATTCATATCAATGACATAAATGTTTCCCTTCCTTGGTGCAACCAGTACTACCTTTCCATCTCTGTTGAATATGGTGCCTTGTGAGATATCAAATAAAACCTTGAAGCCATCATCACAAAGTTGACTGACACTGATCAGGTTATATTTCAAACCATTCACATATGCAACTCGTGTGAATTTGACTTGACCATTATTCACCACACCATATCCCTCAGTTTTTCCATTTCCATCATTTCCAAAAACAATTGAGGGCCCTTCTTGCACCCTATATTCCTCCAGCAGGGTTTGATAACCAGTCATGGTTCGGCCAGCAGCACTGTCCAGAAACCATATGTTCTTCTTTCGGTCTCCCTGCACACAATCAAAGATTAGTTCTTTTTGGGAACCCATCTTTGGATGGGTTCACTAGACTCTCCCTTAGCAGTCTCAGATTTCTTTGGTATATGTGGAACTGAAGGGTCAAATGGGATTTCAGTCATTATCTCAGTTGACACAAAAGTTGTTGGTTTGATGGGGTGCTCAACCTTTTTCTTCTCAGATTTTTGCTTGATTTGCTTAGAAAAAGGTTTTGCATTTTGTTTAGGTTGAAGAGGTGTGGTTTCAACATTTTTTAAACGTGCATTACAACTCTGCACTTGTCTAGCCAATAGTTGAAATTGACTTTCTAACCTTAACAACATAGATTCTTCATTAGACACCTGAGCCTTACCAGAATCTGAGGTAGAGGGCTCAGTGGGGGAGACAGTTTTCTTCTTCTTTAGTCCTTTTGGAACCTTAGATGAAGTCTGAGGAGATGGCTTTTTGGTTTTAGCCTTCTTTTCTGAACCAGTTGTCTGAGCTGTTTCAGAATTTCCCTCAGATTGTTCCTTGACCTTATTAGTTACAATTTTTTGTTTGCCAACTTTAGGAAAAGTAATTTCCGGTTTCATTTCTTTTGGAAGTGCATCTAAATCAGTGATTATAGATGCCATGTGAAGATCACCAGATTCATATGCTGTTTTTTGATTTGCAAAAGTGTTTTTAATTGCAGCATCTGGTTTTGGTGCACTCATCCAAGATTTGATTATTTTTTGTTCTTTTTCAAGGATGGTTTTTAGTTCTTCTTTTTCCAACTCTAAAGTGGCAACCATTGATTGATAACTTTTTAGGGCCAGATGAACATCTTTCAGTTCTTTTAATCTGGCCTGACTGGCGTTCAGTTCAGAAGTATTATTTTCAAACATTTTTAGGCTTTCTGAACGCACTGTCTCAACAAAAGAGATGTCAGCCTCTAAAAGAACCAAAAGGTCCAGTTTGTGTTCCTCATCTTCTTCATAGCCAAAATTACTGACCTTTTTCATCACTATATCCACCCAGCGGCCAGATTCAACATCAGTTTTGACCAAATGACCTTGGTCTTCTTGTGCCATGAAACACATATCCCTAACTTCCTCCTCATCATCAGATGATTCATCGGAGTCTTCCCACTTTTCAGTCTTGGCAATCATGCAACTGTTGCTCGAGTTGTCTTGTGCCAAAAGAGCCATATGAGCCTTCAACTTCTTGTATTTGGCCTTATAGCTGTCATCAGACTTCTGAAAAATAGAATGGTTAGGAGCAGATTGTGATGATGAAGGTTGACTAGATCTGCATTCCTTCATGAAATGTCCTTTCTTGCCGCATTTAAAGCATTCAAGATTAGACTTATCAATAGAAGCACTGGAAGCAAAAGGTTTGCCAGATCGATTTGATTTGGCCTTAAAACGATTGAACGTTTTAGCCAGCATGGCAACCAGATCATCATTGTCATCCTCATCACAATCATGAGTGACATTAGCAGAGACACCAGTTTTTAACATTTGAGAAACCATCTTCTTCATTGAGTCAAAAATATCACTCTCAGAAGATAGTAGAGCAGTGCTTTGTGGTTCAGAATACTGAACCGTACCAGAACTTGTCGAAACATGGTTCTTGGCATCCTGCTCAGCCAAGGCTCTTTCAGCTTTGTTCTCTTCAGTATACCTAAATGCTCCATAAAGGGAAGCAAGAGTATGACTGTGTAATGTTTTGCCTTGTCTCAAGACCAAGATTAGATTTTCCCATTTTGAAGGTAAAATGTCACAAAACTTTTCTAACAAAATTTCTTTGTCTTTGGTTACACCTAGGGCTTTCAGTTGGTTTACCAGATTTGTAAACCTAATGTAAGTTTGGGTTAAAGACTCCCCAGGTATAGCAAAGAAAGACTCATATCTTTTGTTTAAAGCAACTTTTCTTGTGACAATTGTCTCATTAGTGCCTTCAAACTGTGTCAGTAGTTCCGCCCACATTAATTTAGAATTTTCGAGTAAAACAAGAGTGGGCATAAGGGTTTCTGGAACTGCGTATAAAATCATATTTTGTAACTTAGTATCCAAGTCAACAAGTCTATGATCTTCTTCTGACCAATGATCCTTCTCCTTAGGTGACTGCCTAGGAGTCCCATCGGCATTTCTGACGACAGTTGACGCATTCATAGGGACAAAGGGTCCATCTTTTAAAATGTCTGGTAAATGTCTCTCAACACCAGCAATATACTTAAGTAAGCACGCTTTCCATGTTTGAAAGTTTTCACTGTTCCCATCAAACTTGGGAACAGGATTAGTTGGAAAGTGTACGTGAACATTGTGTGAGGGTATATTGTTGTTGATGACAGGGGGTGGGGTAGCATTATTAGGGTCAGGTCCTTGTTCAAAGTCAGTCATCTTAGCAGATCAAAGGTTAAAGAATTGTAGTAATTCAACCTTGCTGCTCTGATACCAATTTGAGTCCCAAATATAAAGACGAATGACTAAACCCGACTGGCAAGTACAACTAATCTTGATGGACAAGTTTAGTTTACGATCCAGATATGGATAACAAGAAACAAATGACAATATGAATTAATGCAAGAATAAATGGCAGAAACTATATAAAGATATATATAAATATAATCAAGTATGTAGCATTGAGACACGTTGTTTTCTAATGTATTTGATTTATTGATGTATAAACAAATACAAGGATTGTTGCGGAACAAAGATAAACACCCAAGTGTAAATATCTAAACAATCCCGAAATACAAGTGATCAAGATGACTTGGAAATACTCGTAAGTTTTGCTTAGAGTATATCTCACAAGTTGCAATGCAATAGTTTTAAGCAATTTGCAAGATGTGAGAAGACTTTGTATTTATAGACAAAGTTCATGATGACATGGACAATGTCGTACAAATGTGGTTGTGAGCATTTAAGGAATTAAACCATAATTCCTTACATGCTGCACAAGGAAGCGTATATAAGTCACTTGATGTGACTTATAGTACTAGGTTCCTAACCTATACTTTGTACCTTTATTAATAGATAATTCTATTAACTGGATAAAGGTGTAAAGTAAAAGTCTTCCTCGTAATCAGTGTAAAGTGTTGTAAGTACTTTATCACTGAGATGCTTCAGTCTTCGATCTGGTAGAATCACTCTGATGCTCGCTTCTGAGATGATTCTCTTCTTCAGACTTCAGTCTTTGACTTCATTCTGAATGGTATTCTGATACGTAGATCTGAACTGAAGTGAAGCTTCAGTGAAGGAGTTCTGAATTCTGAGGCATCTCAGAATTCTGAAGTAATGTCTTCACTAAACTTCAAGCTATTTCTGAACAAATTATACATGGTCGATTCTCGACCTAACAACTAAAGATTCTAAAATTTATCAATTATATTTCAATTTATCCATCTGAAAATAAATCTGGTCCTTTCATAAAATTTTTTATCACCTCCAAACTATTTTTGATAGTTTTCCCACTAGTTATTTCAGCTTCCTTGTCGTGTTTCTCGAAAATTTTTATCACCTCCAAATTTTTGTTTATGTGAATGTTTGTATTCATCTAATTTTCTTGTTTATAACCTAATATTTTGGTACGACTTTTGTTACTAATCGCTTAAAAACAATTTTTTTCTCTTTAAATCATGAAATATCCAAAACCATTTAGACACATCTAGGATTGCCTAGAAATATCCACAACAACTCATAATATTAGAGAGTCATTTAAGGCCTTATCTATACTTATAAAAAAATAGTCTTTATAATTTTTAAAAATGTTGAATGTTACACCATGTAATATTACTGAAATACACCATTTCCTTTTCTTCTAATATACTTAAAATAACTTAATGAAATAAATTATACCACCAGTCTCTTAACTCTTAAAATAACTACAGTAATCATTATTATATCAGTTACATTTACTTCAATAGTTTGCACTACTCATCGTCACCATCACCTGTCACCATCGTCACCACTACATTACCGCTGCCGCATTGCGGCGCACAACATGCTAGCGAAAATAATCAGGATAACCCGAAACTCGTAAAAACACCTAAAACTTTTTGGAGTATTCTAGAACAATCAATTAATATTAATATATATGCATATAATACTTTTAGAATTATCTAGACACTTTGCAACTATAGTATAAATAGAGAATGACTGCCTCTAAGTTATTTGAAGTAACAAGCTCTTCTATTTTCCATACAAAAACTTGTGTTCAATTTTTACAACCAGTATGTTTTCGTATCCAATCAAAATGAATTTTTTTCTCAAGCCCAACCCAACTTAATACTAGTTAGTAGTTACTATGTATCTATGGTTGGATCAGTGGTTGGAGCCCTTGCCTCTGGAGACAGAGGTCAAGGGTTCGATCCTCATGCCCAGCAAGGCTGGAGGGCCTTTTCTACCTATGGTAGAACATGGAACCAGCCTCTCTACCTTTGGTAGGGGTAAGGCTGTCTACATCTCAACCTCCCCCATACACCGTCGAAGACGGTATTGGGACCCAAAACCCGTGGAAGACGGCATTGGGAGTTACTTACTATTATCTTAAATCCCTACTTGCTACTTGTTTCCAACCTACCTCAACATTTCCAGACTACCTCCCTCCTCCTTGACATAACTCAAAAGACCGCCCCTTTCTTTTTTTTTTCTCCATCTACAAATCACCTAACCGCCGCCCCTTCCCTCACTACCACCACCAATTGTCACCCCCTTCCTTCCTAACACCAACCAACAGCCGCCCCTTTTTTCCCAAATTAACCCACTTTCCGGCCGCCACTAGGTATCACTAAAGCCCACTTGCCAACTTTTTTAACACCAAAACCTCCATGTTTGTGTGTGCTATGTGTATATATCGGTGAGTGTGTTTCATGTATGTATATGTTGTGTGTGATGTGGGTTTGTCAATAAAATCAACTACCTGGGGAGGTGGTTGTGGATTTGCTTTAATATGATCAAAAAAGTTATATATCATGTAAAGATGATATGATATTTGTTTTTGTGCAAAGTGTTATTTTGATTATTTACAGTGTATATTATTAAGGATGAGGATCCTCTAAAGCGGAGCCACGGAGCCACTTAGGGTATAGAGAGGGCCAAGGCCCACCCCTCAACTTAAGATAAAATTTATGAAACTTTGATTTATATGTAAAAATTTGTAGTTTTATTACTCGTTGTTTAGTTTTGGATCATCCAAAACATTATTCCTGGTTTCACCATTGCTTGCACTATTACTCGTATTATCTTATAGTATTGACCCGTCAAGATTCAAAAATCATATTTGAATCATGACCCTTGATATTAATTCAATGGTCATGATCATCAACTTTACTAGTAAAGTTTATATTAACTTTAGATGATTTTAATCCCGTCTTATTATCAAGCATTAGTTTGGTTAAACTTTTGATTTCCTTTTTTTTCCAAAAATAATATATACAATTAAAAATTTAAAATTACTTCTCAACTGTTATTTATATGTTACAAAAAAAATATTTTCATTATCTAGAACTAAAGTATTTTGTTTATGGTTTTTGTCGGTAGTACGTTAATTTTGTGTGTTTTTTTTATGTTCATTAAAATAACCATTTTGGAAAAGAAAAGGAAAAGTGTAATGATTAAGGTATTTTTTGTTTGGGCTAGTTATCAAATATATTAAGGCACAGGGTAACACGACCAGAAAAAGGTCAACCCCACCAGAGCATTAGCGACGCTCCCACCGACATTCCACCGACATGCCTGCAATAATGACTGACAACGTCGGCTCCCAAGATGCCACGTCGCAAGCATTAGCGGCGACGTCGCCGCTAATGCTCCGACATAGATACTGTTAAGGTCCTTTACGTCGGATCATATAATTGGGAGTAAACGATCTATATATATTGCAATCTGCATTCAATAGACTTTCATTTTCATTCTCAATTCTCAATCGTTATATATCAATAGACTTCTCAATCGTTTATTCTTTACATAACAGGTATATATATTATGAATATAGATATTATACTTATGTGTAATTATATATATAGTTATTGTACTAACTATACATATAGTATGGATACCATCGATATGTTGACTTGTTTACTTTAATTGTTTCAGATGGATAGTTTGGAGGATATTTGGGCAGACCCAGAAAACGTACGTATCGAAGTGCCGGATGATGAGTTTGAGACACCTGATGCAGACGGTGTTTTTTGACTGCGAAGCTGGAGACTTAGAAACCGAGGAGGTGTTCGCTTCCTTCGAAGAATTGACAGAGTGGGCTCAAAGAACAACACTGGAGTTGGGTTATGTTCTAGTCATACGGCGAACGAACACCAACTCGTTAAAGGTGGTCAATAAAGTGACACTAATATGTCAGCACAGTGGAAAACGCGATAAAAGGTTAACTGGGCCGTTAAACGGTCCACCAAGATAGGCTGCCCCTTTACTCTGGTAGGCCGCCCCGGGTATGATGGTGGTTGGAGGGTCACTGTCAAGGACTGGAAACACAATCATGATCCAGCTACCGATCTGCAGGGGTATGCATACGCGAGACGGATGACGGAAGAAGAAAAGGAATTTGTGGAAAACCAATCGGATCGCGGTTTGTACCCACGCCAGATCCTGGTAAACCTCAAAAGAGAATTTACAGGAAACCGGACTCGAAGAGGAGACATTACCAACTTTCTGAAATCGAGACGGAAGGCGGGCCAAGCAGGGCATACTCCAATGCAGGTACAAACATCATATTAGTGATTATGTACTACGTTGTTGGAAGTGACTTATTTACTATATTTTGTTCACCTGTCGCAGGTTATGTTCTCACTGCTGCAGGAGAAAAATTACATTTACCAGTTTACTACAAATAGTAAAAATGGACGGTTGGAGAACCTCTTTTTCATGCATCCAACATCAATGACCCTATGGCGCGCATTTTCCTGGGTTATTGAAATAGACTCCACGTACAAAACCAACGTGTACAACATGCCGCTTGTTGAGATTGTCGGTGTGACTTCAACGGGCAGGACCTTCAGTTTAGCCTATGCTTTTATCGTAAACGAGCAAGAGGCGAATTATGAATGGGTGTTACAATCTCTCAAGTCCACCTTGTTGAAGGCTTTGCCGTTCATGTCGTTCTAACTGACAGGGAGCAGGCCCTGATGAGAGCATTGAAGGTTGTTATGCCGGAAGCGAAACACCTGCTATGTAGGTTCCACATATGGCAAAACATAATCAAACACTGCGAACCGGCGTTGCGGCTGAAAGATATGAACATTGAAAAGCTTCGCTTCTACTGGAGAACAGTTTATGAATCTCGGACAATTGACGAGTTTAAGGACAACGAGAAATGGTTAAAGAAAAAATTGGCAGATTTTCCTGGTGTCTACAGGTACCTGAACGAGAATTGGTTGTCCCCGTACCGAGAACAGTTTGTGTCATGTTGGGTCGATGAACATCTCAACTATCATAACCACACCACAAACAGAGTCGAGGCCGAGCACCACCTGCTGAAGGGGAAATGTACATTTACTAGAATCCTCCATATTGTTGATTCTGTCATGATCGGTCAAGAGACAGAAATAAGGGGGCAACTGGGGTATAGCAAGGGAACCCTGTTGGGTAGACACAACTACAACTGTATGAAGGCCCTGCTTGGAAAGGTTTCACATAAAGCTTTGGACATCATGGCTGATGAAATCGTTCGCTTAGACCAAAAACTTAAAAAACAGGTGAAAAAGTGCGGGTGCAAGGTTCGGTTTAGTTGTGGACTACCATGTGCCTGCAAGATTGCCGAGTACATGCAGCGCGGTAAGTATGTTTTAATACCTTTTTTTTAACATAAAGACATAATGTCGTATACTTATTGATATCCAAAAATGCAGGGACTCGTATTCAGCCGGAAGTGATAGACCCGTTTTGGAGAAAGCTTGATTTAACACCGTCGACATGCCTACCAGGAAACGACCACTTAAAAGACGGAGACGATATAGAAGCTATCCATGAAGTCGTAGGTGACCTTAAGAGTTTCTTGGTTGAGCAACCCAAGGCCCAACGGAAACATTGGTTGTCCAAGATAAAGGACATGTTTAAGCCAGGCAACACACAAGTTAAAGATCCTCTCGTTCAGAAGAGCACACGCGGAAGACCAGTCGGGTCGAAACAAAAGGCGCCAAAGGTAGACCAAATACATCAACTTCTATATTGCTGATTAAAGAAAAAATATATAACTACCTGATTTTAAGTAACTGTTTTTTATTAATGGTGTAGGTGCCCGATCTGAACAAAAACCCACCTGGGCTTCGGAAATCCAAGTCTAGTCGACCGAGGCTGAAGAGGTCCCCATGACTCCTCCCTTCACCGACCCTTCCTCCGGAGCCTCCACATACGGAGAGGCGCAGCCCGCCAGACGCAGTGAGTACGCGCACACCAAATCACGGTTCGCGAACACACCTTACTTTTTTGATGAGCCGCAAGGTGCGCGACACAGTATGTACGACCCAACCCAGAACTTCTTCAGGGAGCCGTCCTAATCCTATGGGGTCAATGACACACAAAACTTCTTCGGGGAGCCGTCCCAATCCTTTGGGAAAATATATATACATTCGGGGAGCTGTCCCGATCTTACATATGGGCACTACCAGAGCTACCCGAGTACATTCGACCTTACGTTGTCGGCGCACAGGATGTCTTAGGAGATGGTAGTTGTGGATTTCGAGCTACCGCTGTTGCTTTGGGGCTAGATGAGAACCACGGTTCAGAGTGGGTTCGTATGCAGATGCTCGAGGAGTTTGAATCTGACCTCGAGGGGTACATGCGAATGTATGGGGATGAGGGCCCACGCATATTGGAGTCGCTGCGAACCTCTTATTATAAAAAATGGCGAGACAAAAAACATTGGATGAGTAAAGTGTGGTTCCATATCCTCCTGGCCAATAAGCTGGGTATAATAATCAACTGCATAAGCCTACGTGACCCCCGCACAGTATTCCCAATGCAACATGGCTTGGATCAATTAAAGTTGGCTCAACCGATATCTATTGCTCTTGTAAATCACGAAAGCCATTTTATTGCTGTGGAATTAGCAGGTGATTACCCAATGCCTTACAAGAATCCAGAATGGACTCACTACGCAACCCCGCCTGCACGTGCAGTGGCATCAATGTACGAACATCGAGAACAAGCGTTTCAAGAATGGATGTATGCAAACTGCCCAAGAATACCACCTGGGTCTCCTATTGTTATAAATGATTAAATTCATTACATGTTGTATATATTTTGGGTATAATAAACATTTTATGTTGTATTATGAATGGTGATTCATTTTATGAATGGTCAAAGATAGATTGTATTATGTTTTTTTTGTATGTTTTTTTTAATAAATATTTGTTTTCCAATAAGATAAATATTATCTTTTTATATTATCTTATTTAATCGATATTTTTAAAAAACATCATAGTCAAATATAAACTTACATTACAATAATACATATTCAAAATAATACATAGAAAACTTAGATAAAAATTCTACATATTAAAATAACGATATAAAACTTAGATAAAAAAAACTACATATTCAAAATATTACATAATTTTTCTAACGGAAACCGTCTTCAGCTAGCTCTTTATAATATGTCGCAAAGTCGATTTTTTTTCCAACCAACTTTATCAGTTTCTCAAGTTCAGAAGTTATTTCGTCGATACTTGGTAATGTCGTTTCAAGATATTCGCTATGCTGCTCTTCACTTATAATGATTCTGCTGCCACTTTTCCTTATTTCTTTTATTTTCTTCTTATGTTCCAGCTTCCTTTGTTCCATAAGAAGCTTACAATCATTAATTTTGTGGTAAAGTTCATACCCGTCCTCTATATCCTCTTTACATTGCGCTTTCAATGCATGAAATGTTACCGTAGGAGGTGATGATGGGTTAGATGACGATGAAGAAGCCATAACCTTTGTTAAACCTCGCCTGGCCGGAAAATAGGTTGATGGCCGGAATATAGAGAGAAAATGGTTGATGTGGGTTTTTGTTGTTTGAGTCGTCTGGCTTCTTTGGCTGGTATAAAAAGAAAATTAAGTTGAAGCATTAGCGGCGACGTCGCCGCTAATGCTTGGGCCGACACTGCAATGATGACTGACAATGTCGGATCCCCACGTCACAGGCATTAGCGGCGACGTCGCCGCTAATGCGCCCTGGTGGGGTTACCCCTTTTGCCCTGGTCGTTCTACGCTCCTCGTTAAATAAGACATGGATATAAAACGATAAGGCCGTCATCCGAGAAGCGGCAGTCTGATCTGAAATGAGGCTGGTCTTAGGTCCATAATGGTTAGGAAGCTAACAATTATGTAAGTAATTATTAATACTTTAACATTAAATAGTATACCATGTGTTTTACTTTCTTGAGAGAGAGGTTAGGGTTTATGTGGCTGTTAGACACCCAAGCTTGGGTGTAGAACCCTCACATCTTGTTTTTTTAATCCATAAAAAGCATGGGGGCCAAGCATTTATAGATATATTAAAAAATTAGTATGTGAGGGGTTCTACACCCAAGCTTGGTGTCTAACAGCCACATACTCCATTTTCTCATATATGTATATAGGTTTTAGGTAAAATAAAACAAGTATTAAAGTAAAACAAATAAAACAATAGGTTTCTCTTCATTGAAAATCACCGTGCATCATGAAAATCATCGTGCATCAATTGCTTCGTGAATCTTCGTGCATCAATTTAACCATGATCTAAGGGTCAAGATCTTGTCTTATTTGTTTTACTTTAATACTTGTTTTACAATACCAACCCCTATATATAATGAATGGTGAAGATCTAAGCACATTTGAGACATTTGGTTAGACGGCAAAATCTTGATTGTAGACTGCATCTTTTAAAATCTAACTGTAAAATTGATTCAGACACAAACATTATGAAAATTGTACTCGAAAGTGATGTACATGACATTCCAAAAGCATTTTTTTCATTAGCCTTCATTTGAGCAAGGGATATTATATAGACGAGACTGAAAGTCACGATAACAGTATGATAAGATTGTTTCACCTTGATTTTTAGGTTGATTAGCAAGACACTAAGAAAACTGAAAGGGATGGGTTTATACATATCTAAAAATTCAAGTACCCCTAAATCAAACATCATAAATTATTCTTTATGTCTCTCGGTGTAGATGAATAGGGTTATGATAAGGGGATTGGGATTCATACCCTTCTGATTTCTATTTCACTTTTCGAAAATCTTTTCAACACATGACTAATCACTATTTAAAATGTGTTTAAGGATCAGATTCCACTCATGGTTTCCATTCTTTCGGTTATTGTAATATGAGCATGTTTAGTTACAGCTGCTAAACTTCTAAAGTAAGCTGATACTCAAAATCCAAAACGTATGCGGCGTGCCATCTGTTATGGGTACTTTCTCAACGTTTTTACAAAAACTCATTCTATAGGAAATGAATCTCGCGGTCGTTCCTACAATTATCCACATACACACACTATTTGTTACATCATAGTGTAACCTTGGCTTTTTAAAGAAATTTTAAGCTTGGTTTCAAAAATTAAATTTGGTTGTGAGTATTCCGATTAGTGGTGAGTTTCGGGAATTCGATGCATATAAGTTAAAAATAAGCCTGCAATGACTAATTTTATTCACGATGAACGTTATATACTATTGTGTTTACCGATTCTAGTTTCCGAAACGAAGCTTCTAATTTTGTTGTAAGGAGCTAAGATTACTCTCTAGATTTATCAATTAGCATATCTCATGTGGATCAACCATTGGAAAGACCATGGAACCCATATCCTTATAGAATTAGTGTTGGTAAAATGTTAAAAATAGTCATAACAGAGGGGCATGTGGTACACGTCTTGGATTGTGAGTATTTGGCCTACTTTTGAAGGGTAGCATCTGTAGGTACAATATATCTACATTATATCAACATTCCCCGCACGAATGAAACCATAAAATGAATTTTGATCCATCCACACAAAATTTAGAATAGTGTTTAGGTGATCCTTGAGAAGTTGAAATAGAGATCAAAACGCTATGAATCTTGTTATATGGCACAAAAGATAAGTAAATAAATCAAAAGACCTACATGAATCTCTAGATCAAGAACAAGTATTATAGGTTTTCTACATATAGAACTCATCTTTTCATTATTCTTAGTGTCTTGCTTACCACCTTAGCAAACGAGGTAGAATGGTCTATATCAATACTATAATCGTTACTATGAGCCTTGTCGGCGCAACATCCCTTCCGTGCGCTAACAAAATTTCTCCTTTTGGAGTGCCCTGTATAGAACATTCCTGTAAAATTCTTATTATGTTTATGTCTGCATCAATTTTTGTACTTGGAGTTTAGAAGATCTTAAAGAACCAAGGTTCTTATAGTCTAACCATTTTGCGTACATGCGTAGTTATATCATAATAATAATCCATGTTATATACGAACGAGTTATATATATTCTTAAGTAAAATGAATTGTTAGCAACCTAACCAAATTGAGCATCCTTAGAGATCGAACTTGTCGAGTCACATTGTAAATACATGACACTAGTATATAGTGAATAAAATAGGTGGCGAGTAATCCATATTGTTGATATAATTGTTGTTTAATACACAATAGGTTGTTGTCAAGATTTGCATGCCGTGCGACCTATGGAACACTTTAAATCATCTCTTTTTTAACCGTCGATCGCTATTCGACATTAGAGAACACCTCATTATAAAATGGTGAAGCTTTGTACATAATCTAGACTACGAAGGAAAACTCAAAGACTTCTAGATAAAACGGATGCATCCACCACTTCATTTACCAACACACACATATATATATCTAATTGAATATATGATGCGTCGCGAAAGATAAATAACTACTATTTCATTATTTAATCTTTCTTTTTAATTGTGAGTTAGTAGTTATCTATAAAATAAAATAAAAAAGAAATGATTAGCGATGATATTTATTGTTTGATATAGTTTTTGATAATGTGACACAAACTTATAGCAAAGTATGTCTGAGCTTTAGCTCAATGGTTGAAAGACCATCCCCTTTGCATGAGGTCTTGTGTTCAAGCCTTGGGAAGGACATAGGAATTAAGTCCCTTTATGAGGGCTTGACTTGGGTATACTCAGGTTCAAGTCTGAGGGGGCAGGGTTTACCCCTATTAATCGTCGTGCCTTCGGGCGGATTAGTAGGGGTTTTCCCCCATCGGGTATTTGAAATAGACATTTCTACTTCGAGGGAGCTCTCTAGCGCGGACCCGGTTAAGACAACGTATGCTAGACCTCCCGCTGTCGAATCGCGACACGAAGTTTCCAACGAAATTCACCTTTCAAAAAAAAAGAAGTTTGTGTTTCACTAATAATTCTAATGTTAATTTAGATATTTACTAAAGTGGTGTTTTCGATATGTTTTGTATGGTTTGATTAAAACTCAACTTTTCAACAATCTTTCTTTCTCTCTGATAGGTACATGTTCATTTTTTGCCTTTTTTTTTTGTGTTGGAACAACTCTGGGTAGGTTAATTAAACATACAACTATTGAACAAATGCTCGAATATTCAACTATATTAATCGCAATGTGCTATTTTTAAGCTATTGTCAACCGATTTGTTTACTTGAAAACTATATTAGTATATTATGTTCTATTGTAATGTTTGAATAATGTTTGAATGATTGTTTTGATAGTAAACATTTTAATTTGCATTACATTTTCTGTAATTGTCTCTACTTTTCACATTGAAGTCTACATAATATGGATTTAAAATGTTACATTGTCTTTTTCTAATCTACAATATTTTGCTACAAATTGAAGTATGAACATAGTAGAAATCATGATTACATTACAATAAAATTAGTAAGTTCAAGTCGCTTGAATCCTTTTTGTTTGCCTTATAACCATATTCGTTAAAATAACCATATTATTATAGTGGCCATAATATACATTTGGAATATATGAAAATCATTAAAAATTTAGCAAGAGAGAAAGAAAGATAGTTGAAAACTAGAGTTTTTTAGCCAAATGATACAAAACTTATCAAAAACACCATTTTGGTAAATACTTTTTAAAAAAAAATACCACTATGGTAAATATATTTTTAAACCCACCATTTTGGTAATTACTTTTTCTAAACGCACCATTTTGGCTAATAACTCCATGGCGACGATAGAAAAAAGATGGGAATATGGCGACAATGATACTGTTCGCTAATGATTTTTTATTTTTATTTTGTGGTTTGATTTATGGGTAATTACACTTTCGTTCTTAAATTTGGGACGGTTTGTATTTTTCATTATGAAAGTGAAGAAATAGCAAAAAAATCTTGAACATTGGACCACCCCATAACTAATGTGGTTAGATTTTTCCAATTTTTTCATTTATCACTCTATTTCTCTAGTCTTTGTTCTTCTTCTCCTCTCCACCCCATTTTCCCATTATTTTAGTTGTGTGGGTAAATACATTTTTGTCGTAGTCGTCGGGGTCAAACTTTCGTTTTCATCCCTACCTTTCATATATTACCGTTTTGGTCCAAAAAACTTTGCTCCGTCAACGCTTTTGGTCCAATTCTCGAAACGGACGTTAAACGCCCATCACGTGATCTGCACATGATGGATATTTTAGTCTTTTTTTCACTACAAGGACCAAAACCGTAAATAACTTTTCTAATAATAAACTTTTTTATTAATAAATAAACATATATACATACATATAAATGTTGTTGCTGCTGCTTCGGTTTTTTTTCCAGATTTCCAGTTAATCAGTCATCATCAACAAAAAATTATAAAATCATCATGAATATTATTGCTTTGTAAATTTTCTTTCTCTCCCTCTTCTTTTTGGTTTTTACATTCCAATTTAGTTGGACTATTATAAAAACTTATAGATTTAAAGTTATATGTGGAAATAATATTGGAACCAGGGCCAGTATAACCAAAATGGATTCACAATCATGACAAATACCTATGTTTCGTCGCACATTCGATCATGAATGTTTAACAACCATTTTTTTATAATGCAAATAAAGCAAAATAATAGTAAACAAAACACCAGATCTGAGATGGTGGGATAGCGAAAATGAACCGAAGATTCTATTCTTCAGAGAGTATAATAATGGTGGCAATGTATGCCTTCCGAATGTCAAAACAAATTCGGTCAGATCTAAGGGTGTAGATTGATGTCGGTGGTGGTGGATTGCATCGGTTATGGAGATGAGAATGTGGTGGAGTACATCGGTGGTGGTGATGGAGTGGCGATGGTGCTGTGACGGTGGAGATGGGACTATGGTGGAAACCACCATCACCAGATTTGGAAACGACGACCACCAGTCCACCACAATCGCTCCTTTCTCTTTCTCATCTTTTGTGTTTCTGTTCTTACATCTGAAATAAATTATTCATCAGCGGCGTCTTTATCCGGTGGGGTATTTGGGCGGTTACTTCCGGCTTCTCCAAGTTTACGTTTGTCTAAAAGCTTCAACAGATCTTCTAAGGTTTATATTTTTATTTATCTTTTATAATCTGGTGAATTTTTGTTTCGAAGGGATCTAGAAATTTGGTAACATTAATTATTTATATGTATCAATGTATCTATGAATTCCAGCTGTTCGGAAAAAAAAATGTGTATCTATAAATATTGATATAGATGCAGATTATAATGGGGTTTATGGATATTATATATAAAAATGTATTTGGATTATAACAGATATATTGAAGAGATGATGATGATAAAAATAAAATTAGAATTTATTACACTTTTGGTCCTTATAGTAAGAAAAAGACTAATACACCCATCATATGCATGACACGTGACCTCATCTTTAACGGTCGTTAGTGATTTGGACTAAAAGGTTTGATGCAACAAATTTATTTGGACTAAAATGGTAATGTATGAAACCTAAGGATGAAAACAATAATTTTTGACCCACGACAGGGACGAAAATTGTAATTTACTCTGTATTTTAAATTATTGAAAAAGAAAAATAAAACTAATCTTTTTCTATACATATTTTTTATTCCTCTAAATTCATAAAAGAATCAAAGGTGTTCTGTAATTTGATTAGATGGAAAAATCAAGAGACACATATGCTTTATGTTTAACTTTTTTTTCCTTCAATACATCTGGTTTTCACTTGAGTTAGCTTTTCTCTCTCAGAAATACCCTCACGCACCCCCAACCCACATACTTCGTTCTCCTCCCCGTCATTCCTCTTCGTCCCATCCATGGGCCTCGAGAGACTACCATAGACGAGGTGCTGACCAATAAGGTCCTCATCGACAAGATCGTCGTAGACCCCATCGACGAACCTTTGGGACAGGCCTTAAAGCAACTAGATGAGGAAGTACATGGTGGTGATGTTAATGATGCTCTGACTACTGCTACAAATCTTCTCTGCCACCAAATCTCAACAACTACAATCGGCACCACCATGTTATTGATGCTCTGACTACCACGACATCTCCTCCACCACCACCACCAGATCTCAACCATAATCACCACGACCACCACCACTACCATATTTTTTATGCTCCGACCATGGTGGTGATGTTAATGATGCTCTGACTACTGCTACATCTCTCGCCACCAAATCTCAACAACTACAATCGGCACCACCATGTTATTGATGCTCTGACTACCACGACATCTCCTCCACCACCACCACCAGATCTCAACCATAATCACCACGACCACCACCACTACCATATTTTTTATGCTCCGACCACAACAAAAATGTACATCCACAAGTATATCATCTTCATCTTGATTTCTGTTAGGATTTAGAAATCCAAACCAACCCATATAAGAACAAGTTCAGAAAAAAGGTTCAACAGCCATAATTATATAATGGACAAGAAATGAAATGATATATGGAATTATGAATTTTTGTTATATTGTTTTTGTGTCAACATTCTTGGATTTTGTAATCGGTTTAGATATAAATGAGTGTAAAGATCTCAGAAATTTGGAAAAAAAGATGCATGAAGATGTATAATGTTTTATTTATTATTATAAATAAGCTTATATGTTTATAATTTTACATGATGTATATAGCTAGCTAGAGCACAAAGTATCTTGAATCAAGAATTTTTTTTTTTTTTAAAAGGGTGGATCATTTGCTCGCAACAAGGGATCTAGCTTACGTTGTCTTAACCGGGTCCGCGCTAGAGAGCCCCTCACCCTCAATACCTAGTAGGAGGAGAAACCCCCAACTAAACCGCGAAGGCAAGACATTTAATTGAGATAAAACCTTGCCCCCTCTACAGGACTCAAACTGCTTCACTGAGGACTTTATTTGTGAAATTCCTTGAAATATCTTTCTCATGTCTCAAACTCGAGACCTCCAGCATGTAAAACTCAGAGCTATAATGAGAAGTATAACAAAAGGAAGAAAAAGAACAAGAAAGAAAAAGAATGCGGGGATAATGACGAAATACCCTCACTTTAAAAGAAAATATCTATAGGGGAGCATTCGGGTCATCGACCTCGAGAATCAAGTCAAAATCAAGCTAGACATCCCATCAACCCTGATTCCTAGCATTCTCTTGGTTACCTGAAAAGTGTACTAAATCAAGTCAACACATGGTTGGTGAGTTCGTAGGTTTAAGCATCAAAATCAAGTATCAAGTATCAAATGTGCCGATAACAAGTCGTACGATAATAAGGGAGAGCTAATCGAATCACATACCGTAAACTCTTAGATTAAGGCACATAGAATCGCTACAAGATCATACACAACACACAAACATGTTAAACACCAAGATCACAATCTATAATCACCATAATGAACGTTCATCAAGCTCACAAGTCCCGCGGGACACACAATTTGGCGAGGTGTACACATAACCAAGCTCACAAGTCCCCAAGGGACACCAAATCGTGCGAATAGTTCAAGCATCCTTAAATCAATCCAATAATCATAAGTAGTATC
The DNA here is from genome assembly GCA_034093135.1 of Erigeron breviscapus. Taxonomy (NCBI): domain Eukaryota; kingdom Viridiplantae; phylum Streptophyta; class Magnoliopsida; order Asterales; family Asteraceae; genus Erigeron; species Erigeron breviscapus. The sequence continues at coordinate 85,775,083 of CM067170.1, read as the reverse complement.
ATGGTTACCTTCCAAACAATCAATTAGTTCTAATATCATGCACTACATTGATTATCGACATTAGTTTTACCAAAAACGAGTACACTTTCCACCCCAAAGTTCACAAAGAAAGGGGCTACGAAACTCACCTGATGCGATCAAACAAGTATTACCGCTTTCCAAGATGAGTAAGTAAGGCCCAAAGTGCTACAACGATCACAACCTACTTCACAAGTATCGAGTCAACATATAATACCCAACAGTAAGGCCTAGCTAGTTAGTGGTATTCCATAACTCGACCAACGCTTAACAAACCTTCCCGACCAAAGTCAACGACACTTTAAACTCACATTTTTAGAAATGAGATTGGATTCATCCCAAAATGATGAATCTAAAAGATAGTAGACTCTTACACGATTCCAACGATAGCTCATACGTTAAAAACGGACTTACGGTTTAAAAGTTATGATCGTTTCAAAAATTAGTAGGTTCTGCCCTTCGGTCACGGCATGACCATATATGGTCACGACGTGACCAATTTGGTTCTGACCTACGGGTGCGGCATGAACATCTATGGTCACGACATGACCAATTGGTTCTGACCTACGGATGCGGCATGACCATCTATGGTCACGACATGACCATCACCAGATCAGCTAATTTACGAATTTTGACCTCAAAATCGACTAAGCTAAGCTCAAAATCAAAGCTTTACACTTTGACACAACAAATACAAGTATAACCAAGCCATAAAAACATAACCTTTCACAAACCCACTTCCGATTTCTCAACCTTTGATTCAAAACCCGTTTTTGAGCTAAAACACACATTTTACACTCAAATCGACCACAAATCGTTTAGATCTACAACAAGGAAGTATTCTACTAGTTAAGAGGAACATTTTGAGCTATAGAACACTTACCAATTCGACCCGAAGCTAAAATTCGGTTTTTGAAGCCTTTGAAGAAGATGAACACCAAACAACCCACAAATCTTGAAGTTTTCAAGAGATTATTATTAACAAAGATTAACTAACAATTTGATGCTACACAACCTTAAATCGAATTTCAAGAAGAGAAAAATGAAAGAGAAGTTCTTGGATTTTTGAGAGAGAAAGAGAGAAGAGATAAGATAGAGAGAGAGAGAGAGTGTGTGAGAAATGAAGGGTGGGGGAGGGTTAAGGGCACACACACACACAGGCACACAACCACTACCACTAGCTAGTTACAACCTTACGGGTATCCCGACTAAACACGTAAATGTTAAATATCACAAATTACACCAAGTCTCATAAAATTAATTCGACTTTTATTAATCACATAAGTTCTCAAGTATCGATATTCCAAATAATTTCACAATTAATCACATAGTCAACGAAAGTCAAACATAGTCAAATAAGTCAAAACTCGCGGGTGTTTTATGGGTCCGACGATTATGATGATGCCGTCGAGTGTGCGGTTGCTATGTCCGTTAATCTAGCGATGCGAGCCGCGGTTAGAGATGGTGAACCGGAACCGCGACCGCGATTTTGGAGGGTATTACTTGTACGTCGTCGTGTAGAGGCACAAGAACGGTTGATGCGTGACTTCTTTGTGGACGAACCGACTTATAGCCGGCATCTCAACTTGAAACGACTCGACCCGAAAATAAGACAATTTTTTTTAGCTTGATCAAATTACTTTAAGCCAACTTTTGGATAACAAAAGTCTTGTTTCATCTTTGAAAGACATTACCATTGGAAAGTAGACTCTAACACGTTTCCGTGGATAACTTGAACGTTAAAAACGAAGTTACGGTTTAAAAGTTATGGTCGTTTGAAAACCAAATTTACCAAAGTGACAAAAGTATCAAGAGCCATAGAGAGGTGGGATTACTAAGTAGCTACACAAAAGATCCATTCTTCCACGAATGGACAATACCTCCAAGTCTTCTAAAATCAACCTTTCTTCTAATAAACTTCAAATCAACAACACTAGTTCCTTCTTCCGGAACCACCTATAAAAAGGTAAACAACTAAAACGTAAGCGAATGCTTAGTGAATATACTTGCATACATTTACATACACGAAGGAGGGCAACGCACAAAGGACTATTACATGTAACCTATGGCACCGTCGTGCCATACCTACATGTTCACCTTTGTACTTTAACGCATTACATGGATCCATATAAGCTAAATCAACACAATCAAATCACATACATATCAATACTTGGGATTCTTAGGTCTCATTCTCAAGAGGTTCTTAGGCCTCATAATTCACATATCAAGAGGTTCTTAGGCCTCATACATCAAATTGCCCCACATGGGCTTAACGCCAAATCGATTACCACACACGGAATCCACCATCATATGGTAATCGACCCGACGTATATATAAAGGTATGCAAAATACTCACCTCCTTCGCGACACGAACAACAACTCAATATAATCCACAAATGCACAATTACAAGCTTTTAACCTATCATTTCATCACAATTCGCATATAAGACAATATTCACATTTTGGCTAACTCAACCTAGCCTTACAACTTTTCACTAGCATTCCTAACCCAACCATCTTATTTTGCCATTGAGTTGCATTTCATTCAAAAAGCTTCTTTAGTGAAATCAAATCATCACCATTATCATCATCTCACTTTACTAGTAAAATCACTATCTTTCCATAACATGAGTTTTATTGCCAACATTCAAATTCTTACTTAAATTTATCATGCAACTCAATAACAAACTATAATATACAAGAATTTGGGGAAAATCATATATAAACTCAACTCTAGCGGAATTTTTGGAATAGATAAGAATGTCGTCAATGAAAACAATTACGGACTTATCAAGCATGGGACGACAAACACGGTTCATGAGGTCCATGAAAGCCGCGGGAGCATTTGTAAGACCAAAAGGCATGACAACAAATTCAAAATGACCATAGCGAGTACGGAAAGCGGTTTTAGGAATATCTTCATCACGTACTTTGAGTTGATGATAACCCGATCGAAGATCTATTTTAGAAAAATACGAAGCTCCTTGTAATTGATCAAATAAATCATCGATTCTTGGCAAAGGATATTTGTTCTTGATGGTCACTTTGTTGAGTTCACGATAATCATACACATTTTGGAATAATAAGAATATCGTCAATGAAGACGATTACGGACTTATCAAGCATGGGACGACAAACACGGTTCATGAGGTCCATGAAAGCCGCGGGAGCATTTGTAAGACCAAAAGGCATGACAACAAATTCAAAATGACCATAGCGAGTACGGAAAGCGGTTTTAGGAATATCTTCATCACGTACTTTGAGTTGATGATAACCCGATCGAAGATCTATTTTAGAAAAATACGAAGCTCCTTGTAGTTGATCAAATAAATCATCGATTCTTGGCAAAGGATATTTGTTCTTGATGGTCACTTTGTTGAGTTCACGATAATCAATACACATTTTGGAATAAATAAGAATGTCGTCAATGAAAACAATTACGGACTTATCAAGCATGGGACGACAAACACGGTTCATGAGATCCATGAAAGCCGCGGGAGCATTTGTAAGACCAAAAGGCATGACAACAAATTCAAAATGACCATAGCGAGTACGGAAAGCGGTTTTAGGAATATCTTCATCACGTACTTTAAGTTGATGATAACCCGATCGAAGATCTATTTTAGAAAAATACGAAGCTCCTTGAAGTTGATCAAATAAATCATCGATTCTTGGCAAAGGATATTTGTTCTTGATGGTCACTTTGTTGAGTTCACGATAATCAATGACACTTTTGGAATAGATGAGAATATCGTCAATAAAGACGATTACGGACTTATCAAGCATGGGACGACAAACACGGTTCATGAGATCCATGAAAGCCGCGGGAGCATTTGTAAGACCAAAAGGCATGACAACAAATTCAAAATGACCATAGCGAGTACGGAAAGCGGTTTTAGGAATATCTTCATCACGTACTTTGAGTTGATGATAACCCGATCGAAGATCTATTTTAGAAAAATACGAAGCTCCTTGTAGTTGATCAAATAAATCATCGATTCTTGGCAAAGGATATTTGTTCTTGATGGTCACTTTGTTGAGTTCACGATAATCAATACACATTTTGGAATAAATAAGAATGTCGTCAATGAAAACAATTACGGACTTATCAAGCATGGGACGACAAACACGGTTCATGAGATCCATGAAAGCCGCGGGAGCATTTGTAAGACCAAAAGGCATGACAACAAATTCAAAATGACCATAGCGAGTACGGAAGGCGGTTTTAGGAATATCTTCATCACGTACTTTGAGTTGATGATAACCCGATCGAAGATCTATTTTAGAAAAATACGAAGCTCCTTGTAGTTGATCAAATAAATCATCGATTCTTGGCAAAGGATATTTGTTCTTGATGGTCACTTTGTTGAGTTCACGATAATCAATACACATCTGAATAGATGAGAATATCGTCAATAAAGACGATTACGGACTTATCAAGCATGGGACGACAAACACGGTTCATGAGATCCATGAAAGCCGCGGGAGCATTTGTAAGACCAAAAGGCATGACAACAAATTCAAAATGACCATAGCGAGTACGGAAAGCGGTTTTAGGAATATCTTCATCACGTACTTTGAGTTGATGATAACCCGATCGAAGATCTATTTTAGAAAAATACGAAGCTCCTTGTAATTGATCAAATAAATCATCGATTCTTGGCAAAGGATATTTGTTCTTGATGGTCACTTTGTTGAGTTCACGATAATCAATACACATCTGAATAAATAGAATGTCGTCAATGAAAACAATTACGGACTTATCAAGCATAGGACGACAAACACGGTTCATGAGATCCATGAAAGGCGCGGGAGCATTTGTAAGACCAAAAGGCATGACAACAAATTCAAAATGATCATAGCGAGTACGGAAAGCGGTTTTAGGAATATCTTCATCACGTACTTTGAGTTGATGATAACCCGATCGAAGATCTATTTTAGAAAAATACGAAGCTCCTTGTAGTTGATCAAATAAATCATCGATTCTTGGCAAAGGATATTTGTTCTTGATGGTCACTTTGTTGAGTTCACGATAATCAATACACATCCGCATGCTTCCATCTTTCTTCTTGACAAAAAGGACCGGTGCACCCCAAGGAGAATTACTAGGTCGAATGAAACCTTTATCAAGTAATTCTTGGAGTTGCTTCATCATCTCTTGCATTTCCGTTGGAGCCAAACGGTAGGGAGCTTTAGCAATGGGGTAGCCCCCGGAATAAGATCAATAGAGAATTCAACTTGCCGTTCGGGAGGAATACCCGACAAGTCTTCGGGAAAAACATCGGCAAATTCACGAACAATTGGAATATCTTCAATAGATAAGGATTTCTTCTCAACATCAACGATGTGAGCAAGATAGGCTTGACACCCATGAGTCAAATAACGTTGGGCACGATATTGGACGCTCCTTTCTATCACCATACACAACCAACTCTTCACCCTTAGAAGTCTTCAACCGAATCGCTTTTTCATCACACACGATGTTAGCATTATGAACACTTAACCAATCCATTCCTAAAATAATGTCAAACTCACCCAAAGGAAAAGGAATCAAATTGGCTTGAAAAATATCCGAGTCAATTTTAATCTCACAACCACAAAACACATCATCGACCAACTCAATTTTACCATTTCCTACTTCAACTTGTAAAGGAGCATCTAGTTTAGATTTAGAACGAGGAATAGCATATATTAATCTAGTAGCAACGAAAGATCTATTAGCTCCGGAATCAAATAAAGTTCGCATAGGGAAAATGAAATAAAGAAATATACCTGTAACACCCGTCGTTTAAAAACTTGGATTTTTCAAAACTTTGCCAAACGGCGTTTAAAATAAGCGGAAAGGATCACTTTCAAAATCTGCCCCACCCGTAACGGATGGTACCTTTAAAATTTGGTGTTACTACTAGCATCATCAAAACAATAAAAGTAAATCCAAGCTTTGGCACCAACATAAATGCCACATTATTACAAGTCTTTAATCATAAATGAAATAGCCAAACATGAGGCTAAAGGAAGTCTAAGCGTTTAATGTCTTGCTAAGCTTCTTTATTCGTCTACCCAAGTCTCACCAAGCTAATCCTCGCCTAGCTCAAACTTGATTATCCTGAAGGCACAACATTTTCAAAGAACAAGTGTTAGCTAATAAAATTAGCTAAGTAAGATAACATAACTTGAAAACATTTGCCATTTAAATATATTAACAAAACCATCTTTTAATGTTAATATCACGTACATATAGATCATTGCACACATATCTTATCATAACACAATAGGATCATCATATACCTAATGTGCCTAACTTTTCTTTCTTTATCTTTCTTTCTTTACTTTATTTCTTTGCCTAGACGTAGGCTAAGTGACTTATGCCACTTACTTAGGGATGTGGGGTTGTGTGTAGGCGGTCATAGACCATACATGGAGTCCTCACACCCGACATGATGGGTAAACCAATAGGTGGTCCATCGGCGTCGTGAAGGAATGACAAAGTCAATCCAACTGAATAAACCGTTTATGCCTTTACGCATTGGTGGTTAGTTACTTCACCCGGAATACTCAAACGTAAACTATGCCACAAGGAGCAACTCAAGTGACCACGTACGCACCAGCCCGAAGAGCTAGCACGGGTTAAGCTTAACACAAGACTTTACATAATGCTCGAGACTTTAATCGCTAATTATTTAGGCTACTCTTTCTGTAAGTGCACGTTCTGGTGCACAATTTGTGTCCGATGCATCTCAATTAAAGGGCTGTTACTTTACAGAGATTATCCAGACAACTGGACAAACTCGTGTGAACAGTACCACGAGTTTGGACAAACTCGTGTGAACAGTAACACGAGTTTGACTAAACACGTGTTACTGTAGCACGTGTTTGGAAGCCCAGGAGTTTTGAAGCCCAGCCCGTTTTGTAGCCTATAAATAGAGATCTTAGGTTTCGGTTTTAGGTTAATGATTTTAGTTGCAACAGATTTCATTCACTAGGTTCTCGAGGTAGAGATCTATACCTCGAGATGCCGCCCATATTATTCGATTATCAAGAGTCGTCTCGTTGATTGTAATCCGTAATCATCGTAGATGTATTGTAAACGGATTTATTCATTGTAATCATTCGACTAATGATAAAGGAATTCTTTCTATATCTCCTGTTCATATTTGTTAAATTCGTGTTCATATATGTTTGATTCATTCGATTACCTCAATCACGATTATGTTTGGATTCCGCACTTACATAGTCGTAGGAATCGCGAATCGATCGATCACAGGAACTTTCAATTGGTATCAGAGAAGGAGAGGCTTTATGTCTCTGATTCGTGGTTCGTTTTTGAGGTTTAAGGATGAAGAACAAGATCAGATCTGCAAACACGTTTGGAAAAACACGCGTTTGGAAAACACGCGTTTGGAAAAACACGCGTTTGGAAAAACACGCATTTACAAATCCTAATTTCACGTGTTTACTTTTGATCACACGCGTTTAGCATAGACTCGCGCGTTTGAAGATTGGTCCACGTGTTTGACCAAGGCCCACGCGTTTGGTTTAAAACTGTGTTACTAGCACGCGTTTAGGTTCTTAAACTCGTGGCACTGTTCACGAGTTTACCCAAAAAACGTGTTTGAGTTGTAGAAATGGAATCGAGGTTCAAGTATGTTTCAGTGTGGAAGGATCACAGCAGAAGACAACGATACATTGAAGCATAGAAGACAGGGTTGTAGAAAAAAAAAAAAAAAAAAAAAAAAAAAAAAAAAAAAAAAAAAGAGTATTTTGGCGGGAAAAATAATTTTTGTCCATGGTCTTAAAATGACATGATTCATGGAGATTTGAAGTTTGGTAGCGTTCGAAAAATTTTCGGTCCGTTTTTGTGCGATTTCGGCACGTTTTGGATGAAAATTTTCGGCAATTATCAAATTTTTCCCACGGCCTTAGAAATAAAAATTTACGTGAATACCAATGTTTCACGTAAATGTGTTTTTCCTCGGAAATTTGGAGGGAAAACGAATATACCCTGTTTGGCGAAGAGCTGCTGCTGTAATGAGCTCTAGGCCATTTTGAAGAACCTCTATGAATAGGAGATCCTGTAACCTAAGCTTATACTACCTTTCCAAGTTTTGCAGAGAAAAGGGGGGGGAGATACTTTTATCAACCAGATTTCTGAGCTGAACTGGTAATTGGTATATCACAGAAGGGCTAGATTTCAGAATTTTACAGAGAAAAGGGGGAGATAAAAAATTTCAGATTTCTGAGTAAAATTCTGTGCTACTTGAGAGACAAACCAAGATCTATGTTTAGATGATGGTGTGCTTAATGTGAAATATGCTCAAGTATCAAATAGATAGCAGTTGTGGAAACTTTGTCGAAATATTAGAGCAACGAAGTTGGTCATCTGTTGTTAAGTAATTGAAGATTGAACCTATTTATATTCAAGAATAGAGATGATTATCAGGCGATCATTTATTGTGATTGCGAGATTAAAGATCTTTATATTTGGGTGTATACAACTGAAGGGGAGATCTGATAGGAAAGACTTCGGGTGGTTGGTGGAATTGTGAAGGTACAAGACAAAGTCAGATGCTGCTAGTTGAGACAGGATTTATGGTACTGTAGTTTGTGATTCAAGCTACAGAGTTTCTTATTTTTGTGAGAGCTGATTGATTTGATGCTGATTGTTGGAAATTCAACTTCTCTATTATATGCCGGTTAAGCAAGTCGAGGAATGTCTCGAGCAAAGTTCCAAGCAGGAAGAAGAGTTGCATATGTTTAATTCGGAGATGGTTACTGTTGAGGGGGAGAACTACAATGAGAAGTGTTAGGTTAGTTGGTTGTCACAGAGATACAGAGATTTTGGAGTTGAAGATCAGAGTGTTGTGTCAGAAGATCGAGTCTCAACAAAAGAAGACCCGGTATCATTAGTTAAGGGGGAGTTTGCTTTTGCAGGTTTTCAATTGCTAATGATTATCGGTGAATGAATTGAGTGCATCGGTCAAGGGGGAGACTGTAAGTGCACGTTCTGGTGCACAATTTGTGTCTGATGCATCTCAATTAAAGGGCTGTTACTTTACAGAGATTATCCAGACAACTGGACAAACTCGTGTGAACAGTACCACGAGTTTGGACAAACTCGTGTGAACAGTACCACGAGTTTGGACAAACTCGTGTGAACAGTAACACGAGTTTGACTAAACACGTGTTACTGTAGCACGTGTTTGGAAGCCCAGGAGTTTTGAAGCCCAGCCCGTTTTGTAGCCTATAAATAGAGATCTTAGGTTTCGGTTTTAGGTTAATGATTTTAGTTGCAACAGATTTCATTCACTAGGTTCTCGAGGTAGAGATCTATACCTCGAGATGCCGCCCATATTATTCGATTATCAAGAGTCGTCTCGTTGATTGTAATCCGTAATCATCGTAGATGTATTGTAAACGGATTTATTCATTGTAATCATTCGACTAATGATAAAGGAATTCTTTCTATATCTCCTGTTCATATTTGTTACAACGATACAATTTGAAGCATAGAAGACAGGGTTGTAGAAAAAAAAAAAAAAAAAAAAAAAAAAAAAAAAGAGTATTTTGGCGGAAAAATAATTTTTGTCCATGGTCTTAAAATGGCATGATTCATGGAGATTTGAAGTTTGGTAGCGTTCGAAAAATTTTCGGTCCGTTTTTGTGCGATTTCGGCACGTTTTGGATGAAAATTTTCGGCAATTATCAAATTTTTTCCCACAGCCTTAGAAATAAAAATTTACGTGAATACCAATGTTTCACGTAAATGTGTTTTTCCTCGGAAATTTGGAGGGAAAACGAATATCCCCTGTTTGGCGAAGAGCTGCTGCTGTAATGAGCTCTAGGCCATTTTGAAGAACCTCTATGAATAGGAGATACTGTAACCTAAGCTTATACTACCTTTCCAAGTTTTGCAGAGAAAAGGGGGGGAGATACTTTTATCAACCAGATTTCTGAGCTGAACTGGTAATTGGTATATCACAGAAGGGCTAGATTTCAGAATTTTACAGAGAAAATGGGGAGATAAAAAATTTCAGATTTCTGAGTAAAATTCTGTGCTACTTGAGAGACAAACCAAGATCTGTGTTTAGATGATGGTGTGCTTAATATGAAATATGCTCAAGTATCAAATAGATAGCAGTTGTGGAAACTTTGTCGAAATATTAGAGCAACGAAGTTGGTCATCCGTTGTTAAGTAATTGAAGATTGAACCTATTTATATTCCAAGAATAGAGATGATTATCAGGCGATCATTTATTGTGATTGCGAGATTAAAGATCTTTATATTTGGCGGTGTATACAACTGAAGGGGAGATCTGATAGGAAAGACTTCGGGTGGTTGGTGGAATTGTGAAGGTACAAGACAAAGTCAGATGCTGCTAGTTGAGACAGGATTTATGGTACTGTAGTTTGTGATTCAAGCTACAGAGTTTCTTATTTTTGTGAGAGCTGATTGATTTGATGCTGATTGTTGGAAATTCAACTTCTCTATTATATGCCGGTTAAGCAAGTCGAGGAATGTCTCGAGCAAAGTTCCAAGCAGGAAGAAGATTGCATATGTTTAATTCGGAGATGGTTACTGTTGAGGGGGAGAACTACAATGAGAAGTGTTAGGTTAGTTGGTTGTCACAGAGATACAGAGATTTTGGAGTTGAAGATCAGAGTGTTGTGTCAGAAGATCGAGTCTCAACAAAAGAAGACCCGGTATCATTAGTTAAGGGGGAGTTTGCTTTTGCAGGTTTTCGATTGCTAATGATTATCGGTGAATGAATTGAGTGCATCGGTCAAGGGGGAGACTGTAAGTGCACGTTCTGGTGCACAATTTGTGTCTGATGCATCTCAATTAAAGGGCTGTTACTTTACAGAGATTATCCAGACAACTGGACAAACTCGTGTGAACAGTACCACGAGTTTGGACAACTCGTGTGAACAGTACCACGAGTTTGGACAAACTCGTGTGAACAGTAACACGAGTTTGACTAAACACGTGTTACTGTAGCACGTGTTTGGAAGCCCAGGAGTTTTGAAGCCCAGCCCGTTTTGTAGCCTATAAATAGAGATCTTAGGTTTCGGTTTTAGGTTAATGATTTTAGTTGCAACAGATTTCATTCACTAGGTTCTCGAGGTAGAGATCTATACCTCGAGATGCCGCCCATATTATTCGATTATCAAGAGTCGTCTCGTTGATTGTAATCCGTAATCATCGTAGATGTATTGTAAACGGATTTATTCATTGTAATCATTCGACTAATGATAAAGGAATTCTTTCTATATCTCCTGTTCATATTTGTTAAATTCGTGTTCATATATGTTTGATTCATTCGATTACCTCAATCACGATTATGTTTGGATTCCGCACTTACATAGTCGTAGGAATCGCGAATCGATCGATCACAGGAACTTTCACTTTCACCTAAGCTAATCACACATCATCTTTTACTTTAGGGCCCTTAACGTGCACGTGAACATGGCATTCCTAATCAAGGACTAGTGACTAGGTGATCAAGCCACACATGCAAGCATATATCATATCATTTCATCATTTCATACATACATAATCGTTTCATCATTTCATGCATTTATAATCATTTCATCATCTCATGCATATATACTTACCACATACCATTGCAACCTGCAAATGAATGTTAATCATCATAAACGGTAAGTAATATATCCCTTTGCAACCTCCCATAGTCACCCGTGAATATAAAATGTACATACATATTCAATTGGAAGGTTAAATTTATGAAAACGTGTTTTGTTGTACCAACAGGTGACAAAAGATGTTATCTTACTTCGATACAGCTTACCAACAAGTTAAAAGTATCTTATAGTGCTTGCTAAGTGCTCCCGACAACCTAGAATGAATATAAGATCGAAATATAAGCTAAACGAAATGTTTTGTGAAAACTGGACTAGAGGTGCGCCGCACCTCTCACATGGTGCGTCGCACAAAGTCATCAGGGAGTTCTAAACATATGCAGGTGCGCCGCACCTACCCCTTTGGTGCGCCGCATAAAATGATCAGAAATTCTGAACATATGAAGGTGCGCCGCACCTACCCTGGGTGCGTCGCAAATCGGGCCTTTGGCTGAACCATTTTTCCAAAATGGCCTGTGGTGCGCCGCACCACACTACTGGTGCGTCGCACAAAACATCAGGGTTCTAAACATATGCAGGTGCGCCGCACCTACCCCTTTGGTGCGTCGCATAAAATGATCAGAAATTCTGAACACGTGAAGGTGCGCCGCACCTACCCTTGGTGCGTCGCATATCGGGCTTTTGGCTGAACACCATTTTTCCAAAATGGCCTGTGGTGCGCCGCACCACCCTACTGGTGCGTCGCACCTGGAGTGTCGACCAGAAACCTAATCTTTGTTCTATGATCAAACGAATTCCATATGAACCCATACCCCAAATCCAACCTGGGGACTTAAAATTAGTCCTTTTAATTGCACTTTCATCAACTCAAACCATCCTATTAATCCCTTAATCCTTTACATCATAAATCAATCTTTAAAACACCCGAATAACATGAATTCAATAAACGTTTGATCAAATAACCCAACCCAAACCCTATGGCCTGGATCGAAATCACTACTAAGACATACATGATCAGATTTAAGAGTAAGATCAGCCATAATACCTGTAGATGACTTTGAGGATTCGAAATCTTAATCAAACTTGCTCAAAACGACACGAAACGATTGATTCTTGAAGTAAACTTGTCTTGAGAGGGAGGGGATCTGTTCCTAGGGCTTAATCACGAAATTCTGCAGCTATTGGGGTCTCACTAGACCTTAAACCCCTGACCATAAGTTTCCTTTAGTGCCCATAGGCCCCTCGACTTCCTAACTTTACTTTCGTAGCTTAATTAACTTACCGGGAGACTTAACGATCTAACAAGCACTTAACTTTCATACTTTACTTTAAATTACTTTCATTTAATTTACTTTACTTCATTTCATATTAAACACATAAGCATTTAATCACATAATCCCTTATAAGGCACCTAAACATAATAGACCTAACGTTAACTAACGGAAAGTCAAATAGTCAAACATAAAACGTTTGGGATGTTACAATTACCTCCCCCTTAAGAGGATTCCGTCCTCGGAATCGCCTCAGAAGTGAACAAATCTGGGTATTTTTCTTTCATCACCGACTCGGTCTCCCAAGTTAAACTTTCACCGTGGTTATGCTTCCATTTTATCAACACGAGATCAATCAACTTTCGGCGAAGTTTCTTTTGCTTTCTTCCGAGTATCGCTACTGGTTCATCCACTATTCTTTTCTGAGGATTAATGCTCACATCCTCAATTGGAATAACACTTGACTCATTGGCCAAACACTTCCTCAAATACGAAACATGAAATGTGTGGTGAATCCCATCCAATTCTGGGGGTAGTTCCAATTGATAAGCTACATCCTTGATACGTTTCAGAATTTTGAAAGGTCCTATGAACGTGGGCTTAGCTTTCCCTTCTTTCCAAAACGAATTACTCCTTTCCATGGGGAAACTTTCAGCATTACCAAATCACCAACTTGGAACTCAATTGGCTTTCTTTTCTTGTCGGCATAGGTCTTTTGTCTTTCTCTAGCCACACGAAGTGCTTCCTTTGCCACATTAACTTTTTCAGCTGAGATTTCAATGATTTCAGGACCCGTAAACTGCTTTTCACCGGGTTCCATCCAACAACTCGGAGTCCTACATCTCCTACCATAAAGCATTTCAAATGGTGGCATTCCAATACTTGCATGGTGGCTGTTATTATAAGTGAATTCGATCAATTTCAAGTGTTCATCCCATGCTCCACCATTCTCTAATACACAAGCTCTCAACATGTCTTCCAACGTTTGTATGGTCCTTTCACTTTGCCCATCAGTTTGAGGGTGATAGGCGGTGCTCAAATTAACTCTAGTACCTAACTCTCGCTGAAGACCCTTCCAAAAGTTAGACACGAATCTCGTGTCTCGGTCCGAAACAATGGATAAAGGAACACCATGCTTTGCCACGATCTCATCCACATACATCTTTGCCATCTTAGTTAATGGTACATCTTGTCTTGTTGCCAAGAAATGAGCACTCTTTGTCAATCTATCACAATAACCCATACCATGTCATTTCCTTTCGGTGTTCTTGGTAGTTTGGTCACAAAATCCATAGTAATATGGTCCATTTCCATTCCGGAATCTCCAATTGATGCAACATTCCATATGGCTTTTTGTGATCAGCTTTAACACGTGCACACGTCAAACATCTTTCAACAAAATGAGCAACTTCTCCCTTAATGTTTGGCCACCAATAGATGGGCTTTAAATCTGCATACATCTTGGTAATACCTGGATGGACTGAATATTTTGACCTATGAGCTTCTTCGAGGATCAATTCTCGGTTATCACCAAGCAATGGTACCCATATTCGACCCTTATAAGTCTTAAATCCACGGCTGTTCGTCTCCATCACAAGTCTTCTCTTCTTTCCAATACTCTCATTATCGATATTATCCTTCATTAAAGCCTTAACTTGTGCTTCCTTGATGCGGTCGAGTAACCCCGACTTGGCTTGAACACCATGCTCATCAATCTACAAGAAAAATTCTGCACTTTCCTACTTAATGCATCTGCCACCACATTGGCTTTACCGGGATGATATTTAATCTCACAATCATAATCTTTCAGAAGTTCCATCTATCTCCTTTGCCTTACATTCATTTCCTTTTGTGAGAACACATATTGCAAACTCTTATGATCCGTAAACAATGTACATTTGGTGCCATATAAGTAATGCCTCCACAACTTCAAAGCAAACACTACTGCAGCCAATTCAAGATCATGGGTCGGGTAATTCTTTTCATGAGGCTTCAACTGACGTGAAGCATATGCAATAACTTGTCCCTTTGCATAAGGACACAACCAAACCTGAAATAGAAGCATCACTATAAACAACAAGATCATCAGTACCTTCGGGTAAGGCTAGGACAGGAGCTTCACATAACTTTGTCTTAAGCGTTTGAAAGGACTTTTCTTGAGCTTCCGTCCATACAAACTTTACTCCTTTCTTTGTCAATTCAGTCATTGGCTTAGCTATTCGGGAGAAATCTTGAATAAACCTTCCTATAATAGCCAGCTAAACCGAGAAAACTCTTAATCTCCGTGGGTGTCTTTGGCTGTTCCCATTTAGATACAGCTTCAATCTTGGCAGGATCAACTTTAATACCTTCCGAAGAGATAACATGCCCGAGAAATTGAACTTCTCGGAGCCAGAATTCACACTTGGAGAACTTTGCATATAACTTTCTCTCTCTAAGAACCTCAAGAACAGCTCTTAAGTGCTCACGGTGCTCGGCTTCGGACTTTGAATAAATTAGAATATCGTCAATGAAGACAATCACAAAATGATCTAAGAATGGGCGACATACCCGATTCATTAAATCCATGAAAAGCGGCTGGAGCATTTGTCAACCCAAAAGGCATGACAAGAAACTCATAGTGCCCATAACGTGTACGAAAAGCTGTCTTGGCCACATCTTCCTTTTTGACTTTTAATTGATGATAGCCAGACCGCAATCAATCTTAGAGAAGTAAGAAGCACCATGGAGCTGATCAAAAAGATCATCAATACGTGGAAGAGGATACTTATTCTTAACCGTTCGTTTATTCAACTCACGGTAGTCTATGCACATGCGCATAGAACCGTCTTTCTTTTGACAAAAAGAACCGGAGCTCCCCAAGGCGAGGAACTTGGTTGAATGAAACCTTTGTCAAGTAGCTCTTGAAGTTGGGACATTAACTCTTTCATTTCTGTGGGAGCTAAACGATATGGTGCTTTTGCAATAGGAGTAGCACCGGGTACGAGATCAATCTGAAAGATGACCTCTCAGTCGGGAGGAATACCGGGAAGATCATCCGGAAAGACATCAGAAAATTCAGAAACTACATCAACATTAGGGATCGGAGACTTCCCTTTTCGTGTATCGATAACATAGGCAAGAAAGTGATTCTTGTTATGCCGAATGCAATTGAGAGCCTTCATCAAATTAATAATCTTTATGCTCCCCTTCTTCTTGTCTCCATAAACGGAAATGACCTCACCATCCGGAGTAGCGAATCGTACAACCTTTTGAGAACATATAATAGTAGCATCATTTTGAGACAACCAATCCATACCTATCACTATATCAAATCCGGCTAGAGTGGTAGGCAATAGTTGAACCGGAAAAGAGCGGCCTTCAATCTCAATAGAACAATCATCATAACCTACTTGAATGTCACTAATGGTACCGTTAGCAATTTCAACCTCTATAGAGCGATCAAGAGGAGTAGTGACCCTATCAAGCTTAGGAGCAAATAAAGTGGACACAAAAGATCTATTTGCACCCGAATCAAAAAGTACAGAAGCAGGTTTTGAGTTAACAAGAAATGTACCGCTTACTACCTCGTCGTTATCCTTGGCAGCTTCAACTGTCAGCTGAAAGGCTCGAGCTTTAGGCTTTTGAACAGCCGTCTTCTTTCCCTCATCTCTTCCTTGTGGGCAGTCTTTGATGAAATGACCAGTTTGTTGGCACCGGTAGCACTTTGGCTTGTCTTTGCATTCTGAAGTAGGATGACCCGTACCACCACAAGTATTACACCTTCGGGTCTTATCTGAACATGGACCCGAATGAGGCGCCTTACAAGTACCACACCAATTCTTAGGCTTGGCATAGTTGCTGCCCCCACCTCTTGAAAATGAACCTTTCTTGAACTTCCTATTAGATCCATTTGACCCATCATGCTTCCTTTTCGAACTTGGTTGCTTGTCATCATTAGCTTTTACTGCAACCCTTTCACCTTTGAAGTCATCATCCAGCCTCTTGGACTCCTTAATCGCAGCAGACAATGTAGTATGTTGCCTACAAAGGCCACGATAGCTAGCGGGGAGACCATCACAATATGCTTCAATCTGATCAATTTCCCTTGGCACCATACGACCTACAAATTGTAATTTTTCTGTAAACGAGCGAGCATACTCACCTATGGCACCGGGCTTAGCAATCAAAGCTCTGAATTCCTTCTCAATTAGCCTCAACTCTCGAGTACCCACATATTCTTCCAAAAACTTTTCCTTGAATGTATCCCAAGGCATAGCAGCAAGTACTCGGGAGTTAATGAAACAGTAGCAGATCTCCACCAATTCCGGGCATTCTTTGTCAACACCCGTGTAGCACATAATACTTTCATATCATCAGGACAGTAGCATGAAGCAAACACCACTTCAGTGTTAGTAAGCCATTCCATGGCGCCCACTGCATCAAGAGTGCCATCAAACTCCTTGGCACCACACTTCTTAAAGCTTTCATATTTGAAGTTATGAACACGAGGAGCACGAGGCGCCACTACATTTCCCGTACCATTCACTTCAGCAACAATGTTTCCAGGGGCAACCTGTGATCTTACCAATGATGGCTCGCTACGGTTTGAGCGGTTGGAATAATTCCCATCCGTATGCTCATACCGTTGCAAGCTAGCTTCTCTTTCAGCCCTAAGTTGATTCAACTCTTCTTCATTCCTCAACAAGAGAGCTCGAATAGCCCTCAACTCTTCATGCATTTCAGCTTGAGTAGGAATTTGTTCAATCACTGGGTTAGCTCTTTCAATCTCAGACCCTGTGGGTTGTGCATCTGGAAATGGCCTTCGTGGAGGCCTTTGGTTAACACCATTACCAGTCCATTTTGATTAGCCGGAGCATTGCTGGCATTAGCTCCATCTCTTTGACTGCTAGCACGAGTATTAACCATCTTTCTACAATTTAGTAGCGATTGTTAGAGATGAATCGAATGAGAACAAAGTAAGGTTAGGCCTACTAAATTACACAAGCATACCATAATCTTATACAAGCCATAAACCTACACTCACACTCATCCCAACCCGTCCTAAACGTATTGTCATCATAAAGCTAAAGCATTACTACCTAAGCCAATCATTTCTCATACGGTTTAAGTCCAAAATCCTATGGTCTTAGTCGAATTTTGGTTCACTTAAACCATTTCTCTGATACCAACTTGTAACACCCGTCGTTTAAAAACTTGGATTTTTCAAAACTTTGCCAAACGGCGTTTAATATAAGCGGAAAGGATCACTTTCAAAATCTGCCCCATCCGTAACGGATGGTACCTTTAAAATTTGGTGTTACTACTAGCATCATCAAAACAATAAAAGTAAATCCAAGCTTTGGCACCAACATAAATGCCACATTATTACAAGTCTTTAATCATAATGAAATAGCCAAACATGAGGCTAAAAGGAAGTCTAAGCGTTTAATGTCTTTGCTAAGCTTCTTTATTCGTCTACCCAAGTCTCACCAAGCTAATCCTCGCCTAGCTCAAACTTGATTATCCTGAAGGCACAACATTTTCAAAGAACAAGTGTTAGCTAATAAAATTAGCTAAGTAAGATAACATAACTTGAAAACATTGCCATTTAAATATATTAACAAAACCATCTTTTAATGTTAATATCACGTACATATAGATCATTGCACACATATCTTATCATAACACAATAGGGATCATCATATACCTAATGTGCCTAACTTTTCTTTCTTTATCTTTCTTTCTTTACTTTATTTCTTTGCCTAGACGTAGGCTAAGTGACTTATGCCACTTACTTAGGGATGTGGGGTTGTGTGTAGGCGGTCATAGACCATACATGGCAGTCTTTTAGCCTTCACCATTCCCGAAACTGTATTGGGCGTAATCACCTTTACCATAGGTGGTCCATCGGCGTCGTTAAGGAATGACAAAGTCAATCCAACTGAATAAACCGTTTATGCATTTACGCATTGGTGGTTAGTTACTTCACCCGGAATACTCAACATAACTATGCCACAAGGAGCAACTCAAGTGACCACGTACGCACCAGCCCCGAAGAGCTAGCACGGGTTAAGCTTAACACAAGACTTTACATAATGCTCGAGACTTTAATCGCTTAATTAGTTTAGGCTACTCTTTCACCTAAGCTAATCACATATTATCTTTTACTTTAGGGCCCTTAACGTAAAAGATGGTCGTTACTTTACAGAGTACCCTATCCCAGACAACTCGGACAAACTCGTTGGACACAGTACAACGAGTTTGACCAAACTTGTGACCAGTAACCACGTTAGTTTGGACTTTTTTTCCTCCTCTTTTTCCCCCCTTTTTTTCCCTTTTTACAAAATCCCGTCTTTTCTTTGCTCCCCCCCCCCCTTTTCTGGGGAACAGTAACACGAGTTTGACTAAACACGTGTTACTGTAGCACGTGTTTGGAAGCCCAGGAGTTTTGAAGCCCAGCCCGTTTTGTAGCCTATAAATAGAGATCTTAGGTTTCGGTTTTAGGTTAATGATTTTAGTTGCAACAGATGTCATTCACTAGGTTCTCGAGGTAGAGATCTATACCTCGAGATGCCGCCCATATTATTCGATTATCAAGAGTCGTCTCGTTGATTGTAATCCGTAATCATTCGTAGATGTATTGTAAACGGATTTATTCATTGTAATCATTCGACTAATGATAAAGGAATTCTTTCTATATCTCCTGTTCATATTTGTTAAATTCGTGTTCATATATGTTTGATTCATTCGATTACCTCAATCACGATTATGTTTGGATTCCGCACTTACATAGTCGTAGGAATCGCGAATCGATCGATCACAGGAACTTTCAATTGGTATCAGAGAAGGAGAGGCTTTATGTCTCTGATTCGTGGTTCGTTTTTGAGGTTTAAGGATGAAGAACAAGATCAGATCTGCAAACACGTTTGGAAAAACACGCGTTTGGAAACACGCGTTTGGGAAAACACGCGTTTGGGAAAACACGCGTTTACAAATCCTAATTTCACGTGTTTACTTTTGATCACACGCGTTTACCATAGGCTCGCGCGTTTGAAGATTTGTCCACGTGTTTGACCAAGGCCCACGCGTTTGGTTTAAAACTGTGTTATTAGCACGCGTTTAGGTTCTTAAACTCGTGGCACTGTTCACGAGTTTACTGAAAAAAAAAACGTGTTTGAGTTGTAGAAATGGAATCGAGGTTCAAGTATGTTTCAGTGTGGAAGGATCACAGCAGAAGACAACGATACATTGAAGCATAGAAGACAGGGTTGTAGAAAAGCTAAAAAAAAAAAAAATAAAAAAAAAAAAAAGAGTATTTTGGCGGGAAAAATAATTTTTGTCCATGGTCTTAAAATGGCATGATTCATGGAGATTTGAAGTTTGGTAGCGTTCGAAAAATTTTCGGTCCGTTTTTGTGCGATTTCGGCACGTTTTGGATGAAAATTTTCGGCAATTATCAAATTTTTCCCACAGCCTTAGAAATAAAAATTTACGTGAATACCAATGTTTCACGTAAATGTGTTTTTCCTCGGAAATTTGGAGGGAAAACGAATATACCCTGTTTGGCGAAGAGCTGCTGCTGTAATGAGCTCTAGGCCATTTTGAAGAACCTCTATGAATAGGAGATCCTGTAACCTAAGCTTATACTACCTTTCCAAGTTTTGCAGAGAAAAGGGGGGGAGATACTTTTATCAACAGATTTCTGAGCTGAACTGGTAATTGGTATATCACAGAAGGGCTAGATTTCAGAATTTTGCAGAGAAAAGGGGGAGATAAAAAATTTCAGATTTCTGGGTAAAATTCTGTGCTACTTGAGAGACAAACCAAGATCTGTGTTTAGATGATGGTGTGCTTAATGTGAAATATGCTCAAATATCAAATAGATAGCAGTTGTGGAAACTTTGTCGAAATATTAGAGCAACGAAGTTGGTCATCTGTTGTTAAGTAATTGAAGATTGAACCTATTTATATTCCAAGAATAGAGATGATTATCAGGCGATCATTTATTGTGATTGCGAGAGTAAAGATCTTTATATTTGGCGGTGTATACAACTGAAGGGGAGATCTGATAGGAAAGACTTCGGGTGGTTGGTGGAATTGTGAAGGTACAAGACAAAGTCAGATGCTGCTAGTTGAGACAGGATTTATGGTACTGTAGTTTGTGATTCAAGCTACAGAGTTTCTTATTTTTGTGAGAGCTGATTGATTTGATGCTGATTGTTGGAAATTCAACTTCTCTATTATATGCCGGTTAAGCAAGTCGAGGAATGTCTCGAGCAAAGTTCCAAGCAGGAAGAAGATTGCATATGTTTAATTCGGAGATGGTTACTGTTGAGGGGGAGAACTACAATGAGAAGTGTTAGGGTAGTTGGTTGTCACAGAGATACAGAGATTTTGGAGTTTGAAGATCAGAGTGTTGTGTCAGAAGATCGAGTCTCAACAAAAGAAGACCCGGTATCATTAGTTAAGGGGAGTTTGCTTTTGCAGGTTTTCGATTGCTAATGATTATCGGTGAATGAATTGAGTGCATCGGTCAAGGGGGAGACTGTAAGTGCACGTTCTGGTGCACAATTTGTGTCCGATGCATCTCAATTAAAGGGCTGTTACTTTACAGAGATTATCCAGACAACTGGACAAACTCGTGTGAACAGTACCACGAGTTTGGACAAACTCGTGTGAACAGTACCACGAGTTTGGACAAACTCGTGTGAACAGTAACACGAGTTTGACTAAACACGTGTTACTGTAGCACGTGTTTGGAAGCCCAGGAGTTTTGAAGCCCAGCCCGTTTTGTAGCCTATAAATAGAGATCTTAGGTTTCGGTTTTAGGTTAATGATTTTAGTTGCAACAGATTTCATTCACTAGGTTCTCGAGGTAGAGATCTATACCTCGAGATGCCGCCCATATTATTCGATTATCAAGAGTCGTCTCGTTGATTGTAATCCGTAATCATCGTAGATGTATTGTAAACGGATTTATTCATTGTAATCATTCGACTAATGATAAAGGAATTCTTTCTATATCTCCTGTTCATATTTGTTAAATTCGTGTTCATATATGTTTGATTCATTCGATTACCTCAATCACGATTATGTTTGGATTCCGCACTTACATAGTCGTAGGAATCGCGAATCGATCGATCACAGGAACTTTCACTTCGAACCTAAGAACACACATATTTTTCTTTAGGGCCCTTAACGTGCACGTGAACATGGCAATCCTAATCAAGGACTAGTGACTAGGTGATCAAGCCACACATGCAAGCATATAATCATATCATTTCATCATTTCATACATACATAATCATTTCATGCATTTATAATCATTTCATCATCTCATGCATATATACTTACCACATACCATTGCAACCTGCAAATGAATGTTAATCATCATAAACGGTAAGTAATATATCCCTTTGCAACCTCCCATAGTCACCCGTGAATATAAAATGTACATACATATTCAATTGGAAGGTTTAACTTTATGAAAACGTGTTTTGTTGTACCAACAGGTGACAAAAGATGTTATCTTACCTCGGTACAGCTTACCAACAAGTTAAAAGTATCTTATAGTGCTTGCTAAGTGCTCCCGACAACCTAGAATGAATATAAGATCGAAATATAAGCTAAACGAAATGTTTTGTGAAAACTGGACTAGAGGTGCGCCGCACCTCTCACATGGTGCGTCGCACAAAGTCATCAGGGAGTTCTAAACATATGCAGGTGCGCCGCACCTACCCCTTTGGTGCGTCGCATAAAATGATCAGAAATTCTGAACACGCGAAGGTGCGCCGCACCTACCCTTGGTGCGTCGCAAATCGGGCCTTTGGCTGAACACCATTTTTCCAAAATGGCTTGTGGTGCGCCGCACCACCCTACTGGTGCGTCGCACCTGGAGGGTCGACCAGAAACCTAATCTTTGTTCTATGATCAAACGAATTCCATATGAACCCATACCCCAAATCCAACCTGGGGACTTAAAATTAATCCTTTTAATTGCACTTTCATCAACTTAAACCATCCTATTAATCCCCTAAATCCTTTACATCATAAATCAATCTTTAAAACACCCGAACAACATGAATTCAATAAACGTTTGATCCAATAACCCAACCCAAACCCTATGGCCTGGATCGAAATCACTACTAAGACTTACATGATCAGATTTAAGAGTAAGATCAGCCATAATACCTGTAGATGACTTTGAGGATTCGAAATCTTAATCAAACTTGCTCAAAACGACACGAAACGATTGATTCTTGAAGTAAACTTGTCTTGAGAGGGAGGGGATCTGTTCCTAGGGCTTAATCACGAAATTCTGCAGCTATTGGGGTCTCACTAGACCTTAAACCCCTGACCATAAGTTTCCTTTAGTGCCCATAGGCCCCTCGACTTCCTAAACTTTACTTTCGTAGCTTAATTAACTTACCGGGAGACTTAACGATCTAACAAGCACTTAACTTTCATACTTTACTTTAAATTACTTTCATTTAATTTACTTTACTTCATTTCATATTAAACACATAAGCATTTAATCACATAATCCCTTATAAGGCACATAAACATAATAGACCTAACGTTAACTAACGGAAAGTCAAATAGTCAAACATAAAACGTTTGGGATGTTACAATTACCTCCCCCTTAAGAGGATTCCGTCCCCGGAATCGCCTCAGAAGTGAACAAATCTGGGTATTTTTCTTTCATCACCGACTCGGTCTCCCAAGTTAAACTTTCACCGTGGTTATGCTTCCATTTAATCAACACGAGATCAATCAACTTTCGGCGAAGTTTCTTTTGCTTCCTTTCGAGTATCGCTACTGGTTCATCCACTATTCTTTTCTGAGGATTAATGCTCACATCCTCAATTGGAATAACACTCGACTCATTGGCCAAACACTTCCTCAAATACGAAACATGAAATGTGTGGTGCATTCCATCCAATTCTGGGGGTAGTTCCAATTGATAAGCTACATCCTTGATACGTTTCAGAATTTTGAAAGGTCCTATGAAACGTGGGCTTAGCTTTCCCTTCTTTCCAAAACGAATTACTCCTTTCCATGGGGAAACTTTCAGCATTACCAAATCACCAACTTGGAACTCAATTGGCTTTCTTTTCTTGTCGGCATAGGTCTTTTGTCTTTCTCTAGCCACACGAAGTGCTTCCTTTGCCACATTAACTTTTTTCAGCTGAGATTTCAATGATTTCAGGACCCGTAAACTGCTTTTCACCGGGTTCCATCCAACAACTCGGAGTCCTACATCTCCTACCATAAAGCATTTCAAATGGTGGCATTCCAATACTTGCATGGTGGCTGTTATTATAAGTGAATTCGATCAATTTCAAGTGTTCATCCCATGCTCCACCATACTCTAATACACAAGCTCTCAACATGTCTTCCAACGTTTGTATGGTCCTTTCACTTTGCCCATCAGTTTGAGGGTGATAGGCGGTGCTCAAATTAACTCTAGTACCTAACTCTCGCTGAAGACCCTTCCAAAAGTTAGACACGAATCTCGTGTCTCGGTCCGAAACAATGGATAAAGGAACACCATGCTTTGCCACGATCTCATCCACATACATCTTTGCCATCTTAGTTAATGGTACATCTTGTCTTGTTGCCAAGAAATGAGCACTCTTTGTCAATCTATCCACAATAACCCATACCATGTCATTTCCTTTCGGTGTTCTTGGTAGTTTGGTCACAAAATCCATAGTAATATGGTCCCATTTCCATTCCGGAATCTCCAATTGATGCAACATTCCATATGGCTTTTTGTGATCAGCTTTAACACGTGCACACGTCAAACATCTTTCAACAAAATGAGCAACTTCTCCCTTAATGTTTGGCCACCAATAGATGGGCTTCAAATCTGCATACATCTTGGTAATACCTAGATGGACTGAATATCTTGACCTATGAGCTTCTTCAAGGATCAATTCTCGGTTACCACCAAGCAATGGTACCCATATTCGACCCTTATAAGTCTTAAATCCACGGCTGTTCGTCTCCATCACCAGTCTTCTCTTCTTTCCAATACTCTCATTATCGATATTATCCTTCATTAAAGCCTTAACTTGTGCTTCCTTGATGCGGTCGAGTAACCCCGACTTGGCTTGAACTTGCATGCTCATCAACTTACAAGAAGAGCTTTGCACTTTCCTACTTAATGCATCTGCCACTACATTGGCTTTACCGGGATGATATTTAATCTCACAATCATAATCTTTCAGAAGTTCCAGCCATCTCCTTTGCCTTACATTCATTTCCTTTTGTGAGAACACATATTGCAAACTCTTATGATCCGTAAACAATGTACATTTGGTGCCATATAATGCCTCCACAACTTCAAAGCAAACACTACTGCAGCCAATTCAAGATCATGGGTCGGGTAATTCTTTTCATGAGGCTTCAACTGGCGTGAAGCATATGCAATAACTTTGTCCCTTTGCATAAGGACACAACCCAAACCTGAAATAGAAGCATCACTATAAACAACAAGATCATCAGTACCTTCGGGTAAGGCTAGACAGGAGCTTCACATAACTTTGTCTTAAGCGTTGAAAGGCCTTTTCTTGAGCTTCCGTCCATACAAACTTTACTCCTTTCTTTGTCAATTCAGTCATTGGCTTAGCTATTCGGGGGAAATCTTGAATAAACCTCCTATAATAGCCAGCTAAACCGAGAAAACTCTTAATCTCCGTGGTTGTCTTTGGCTGTTCCCATTTAGATACAGCTTCAATCTTGGCAGGATCAACTTTAATACCTTCAGAAGAGATAACATGCCCGAGAAATTGAACTTCTCGGAGCCAGATTTCACACTTGGAGAACTTTGCATATAACTTTTTCTCCCTAAGAACCTCAAGAACAGCTCTTAAGTGCTCACGGTGCTCGGCTTCAGACTTTGAATAAATTAGAATATCGTCAATGAAGACAATCACAAAATGATCTAAGAATGGGCGACATACCCGATTCATTAATCCATAAAAGCGGCTGGAGCATTTGTCAACCCAAAAGGCATGACAAGAAACTCATAGTGCCCATAACGTGTACGAAAAGCTGTCTTGGCCACATCTTCCTTTTTGACTTTTAATTGATGATAGTCAGACCGCAAATCAATCTTAGAGAAGTAAGAAGCACCATGAGCTGATCAAAAAGATCATCAATACGCGGGAGAGGATACTTATTCTTAACCGTTCGTTTATTCAACTCACGGTAGTCTATGCACATGCGCATAGAACCGTCTTTCTTTTTGACAAAAAGAACCGGAGCTCCCCAAGGCGAGGAACTTGGTTGTATGAAACCTTTGTCAAGTAGTTCCTGAAGTTGGGACATTAACTCTTTCATTTCTGTAGGAGCTAATCGGTATGGTGCTTTTGCAATAGGAGTAGCACCGGGTACGAGATCAATCTGAAAGATGACCTCTCGGTCGGGAGGAATACCGGGGAGATCATCCGGAAAGACATCAGAAAATTCAGAAACTACATCAACATTAGGGATCGGAGACTTCTCTTTTCGTGTATCGATAACATAGGCAAGAAAGTGATTCTTGTTATGCCGAATGCAATTGAGAGCCTTCATCAAATTAATAATCTTTATGCTCCCCTTCTTCTTGTCTCCATAAACGGAAATGACCTCACACCATCCGGGTAGTGAAAATCGAACCTTTTTGAGAACATATATAGTAGCATCGTTTTGAGACAACCAATCCATACCTATCACATATCAAAACCGGCTAGAGTGGTAGGCAATAATTGAACCGGAAAAGAGCGACCTTCAATCTCAATAGAACAATCATCATAACCTACTTGAATGTCACTAATGGTACCGTTAGCAATTTCAACCTCTATAGAGCAATCAAGAGGAGTAGTGACCCTATCAAGCTTAGGAGCAAATAAAGTGACACAAAAGATCTATTTGCACCCGAATCAAAAAGTACAGAAGCAGGTTTTGAGTTAACAAGAAATGTACCGCTTACTACCTCGTCGTTATCCTTGGCAGCTTCGACTGTCAGCTGAAAGGCTCGAGCTTTAGGCTTTTGGACAGCCGTCTTCTTTCCATCATCTCTTCCTTGTGGGCAATCTTTAATGAAATGACCAGTTTGTTGGCACCGGTAACACTTTGGCTTGTCTTTGCATTCTGAAGTAGGATGACCCGTACCACCACAAGTATTACACCTTCGGGTCTTATCTGAACATGGACCCGAATGAGGCGCCTTACAAGTACCACACCAATTCTTAGGCTTGGCATAGTTGCTGCCCCCACCTCTTGAAAATGAACCTTTCTTGAACTTCCTATTAGATCCATTTGACCCATCATGCTTCCTTTTCGAACTTGGTTGCTTGTCATCATTAGCTTTTACTGTAACCCTTTCACCTTTGAAGTCATCATCCAGCCTCTTGGACTCCTTAATCGCAGCAGACAATGTAGTATGTTGCCTACAAAGGCCACGATAGCTAGCGGGGAGACCATCACAATATGCTTCAATCTGATCAATTTCCCTTGGCACCATACGACCTACAAACTGTAACTTTTTTGTAAACGAGCGAGCATACTCACCTATGGCACCGGGCTTAGCAGTCAAAGCTCTGAATTCCTTCTCAATTAGCCTCAACTCTCGAGTACCCACATATTCTTCCAAAAACTTTTCCTTGAATGTATCCCAAGGCATAGCAGCAAGTACTTCGGGAGTTAATGAAACAGTAGCAGATCTCCACCAATTCCGGGCATTCTTTGTCAACACCCGGGTAGCACATAATACTTTCATATCATCAGGACAGTAGCATGAAGCAAACACTACTTCGGTGTCAGTAAGCCATTCCATGGCGCCCACTGCATCAAGAGTGCCATCAAACTCCTTGGCACCACACTTCTTAAAGCTCTCATATTTGAAGTTATGAACACGAGGAGCACGAGGCGCCACTACATTTCCCGTACCATTCACTTCAGCAACAATGTTTCCAGGGGCAACCTGTGATCTTACCAATGATGGCTCGCTACGGTTTGAGCGGTTGGAGTAATTTCCATCCGTATGCTCATACCGTTGCGAGCTAGCTTCTCTTTCAGCCCTAAGTTGATTCAACTCTTCTTCATTCCTCAACAAGAGAGCTCGAATAGCCCTCAACTCTTCATGCATTTCAGCTTGGGTAGGAACTTTTTCAATCACTGGGTTAGCTCTATCAATCTCAGACCTTGTGGGTTGTGCACCTGGAAATGGCCTTCGAGGAGGCCTTTGGTTAACACCATTACCAGTCCCATTTTGATTAGCCGGAGCATTGCTAACATTAGCTCCATCTCTTTGACTGCTAGCACGAGTATTAACCATCTTTCTACAATTTAGTAGCGAATGTTAGAGATGAATCGAATGAGAACAATGTAAGGTTAGGCCTACTAAATTACACAAGCATACCATAATCTTATACAAGCCATAAACCTACACTCACACTCATCCCAACCCGTCCTAAACGTATTGTCATCATAAGCTAAAGCATTACTACCTAAGCCAATCATTTCTCATACGGTTTAAGTCCAAAATCCTATGGTCTTAGTCGAATTTTGGTTCACTTAAACCATTTCTCTGATACCAACTTGTAACACCCGTCGTTTAAAACTTGGATTTTTCAAAACTTTGCCAAACGGCGTTTAAATAAGCGGAAAGGATCACTTTCAAAATCTGCCCCATCCGTAACGGATGGTACCTTTAAAATTTGGTGTTACTACTAGCATCATCAAAACAATAAAAGTAATTCCAAGCTTTGGCACCAACATAAATGCCACATTAATACAAGTCTTTAATCATAATGAAATAGCCAAACATGAGGCTAAAAGGAAGTCTAAGCGTTTAATGTCTTTGCTAAGCTTCTTTATTCGTCTACCCAAGTCTCACCAAGCTAATCCTCGCCTAGCTCAAACCTGATTATCCTGAAGGCACAACATTTTCAAAGAACAAGTGTTAGCTAATAAAATTAGCTAAGTAAGATAACATAACTTGAAAACATTTGCCATTTAAATATATTAACAAAACCATCTTTTAATGTTAATATCACATACATAGATCATTGCACACATATCTTATCATAACACAATAGGGTCATCATATACCTAATGTGCCTAACTTTTCTTTCTTTATCTTTCTTCCTTTACTTTATTTCTTTGCCTAGACGTAGGCTAAGTGACTTATGCCACTTACTTAGGGATGTGGGGTTGTGTGAAGGCGGTCATAGACCATACATGGAGTCCTCACACCCGACATGATGGGTAAACCAATAGGTGGTCCATCGGCGTCGTTAAGGAATGACAAAGTCAATCCAACTGAATAAACCGTTTATGCCTTTACGCATTGGTGGTTAGTTACTTCACCCGGAATACTCAAACATACTATGCCACAAGGAGCAACTCAAGTGACCACGTACGCACCAGCCCCGAAGAGCTAGCACGGGTTAAGCTTAACACAAGACTTTACATAATGCTCGAGACTTTAATCGTTTAATTAGTTTAGGCTACTCTTTCACCTAAGCTAAATGCACGTTCTGGTGCACAATTTGTGTCCGATGCATCTCAATTAAAGGGCTGTTACTTTACAGAGATTATCCAGACAACTGGACAAACTCGTGTGAACAGTACCACGAGTTTGGACAAACTCGTGTGAACAGTACCACGAGTTTGGACAAACTCGTGTGAACAGTAACACGAGTTTGACTAAACACGTGTTACTGTAGCACGTGTTTGGAAGCCCACGAGTTTGAAGCCCAGCCCATTTCTAGCCTATAAATAGAGATCTTAGGTTTCGGTTTTAGGTTAATGATTTTAGTTGCAACAGATTTCATTCACTAGGTTCCCGAGGTAGAGATCTATACCTCGAGATGCCGCCCATATTATTCGATTATCAAGAGTCGTCTCGTTGATTGTAATCCGTAATCATCGTAGATGTATTGTAACGGATTTATTCATTGTAATCATTCGACTAATGATAAAGGAATTCTTTCTATATCTCCTGTTCATATTTGTTAAATTCGTGTTCATATATGTTTGATTCATTCAATTACCTCAATAACGATTATGTTTGGATTCCGCACTTACATAGTCGTAGGAATCGCGAATCGATCGATCACAGGAACTTTCAATTGGTATCAGAGCAGGAGAGGCTTTATGTCTCTGATTCGTGGTTCGTTTTTGAGGTTTAAGGATGAAGAACAAGATCAGAGCTGCAAACACGTTTGGAAAAACACGCGTTTGGAAAACACGCGTTTGGAAAAACACGCGTTTGGGAAAACACGCATTTACAAATCCTAATTTCACGTGTTTACTTTTGATCACACGCGTTTAGCATAGACTCGCGCGTTTGAAGATTGGTCCACGTGTTTGACCAAGGCCCACGCGTTTGGTTTAAAACTGTGTTACTAGCACGCGTTTAGGTTCTTAAACTCGTGGCACTGTTCACGAGTTTACCGAAAAAACGTGTTTGAGTTGTAGAAATGGAATCGAGGTTCAAGTATGTTTCAGTGTGGAAGGATCACAGCAGAAGACAACGATACATTGAAGCATAGAAGACAGGGTTGTAGAAAAAAAAAAAAAAAAAAAAAAAAAAAAAAAAAAAAAAAAGAGTATTTTTGTCCATGGTCTTAAAATGGCATGATTCATGGAGATTTGAAGTTTGGTAGCGTTCGAAAAATTTTCGGTCCGTTTTTGTGCGATTTCGGCACGTTTTGGATGAAAATTTTCGGCAATTATCAAATTTTTCCCACGGCCTTAGAAATAAAAATTTACGTGAATACCAATGTTTCACGTAAATGTGTTTTTCCTCGGAAATTTGGAGGGAAAACGAATATACCCTGTTTGGCGAAGAGCTGCTGTAATGAGCTCTAGGCCATTTTGAAGAACCTCTATGAATAGGAGATCCTGTAACCTAAGCTTATACTACCTTTCCAAGTTTTGCAGAGAAAAGGGGGGGAGATACTTTTATCAACCAGATTTCTGAGCTGAACTGGTAATTGGTATATCACAGAAGGGCTAGATTTCAGAATTTTACAGAGAAATGGGGGAGATAAAAAAATTTCAGATTTCTGAGTAAAATTCTGTGCTACTTGAGAGACAAACCAAGATCTGTGTTTAGATGATGGTGTGCTTAATGTGAAATATGCTCAAGTATCAAATAGATAGCAGTTGTGGAAACTTTGTCGAAATATTAAGAGCAACGAAGTTGGTCATCTGTTGTTAAGTAATTGAAGATTGAACCTATTTATATTCCAAGAATAGAGATGATTATCAGGCGATCCTTTATTGTGATTGCGAGATTAAAGATCTTTATATTTGGCGGTGTATACAACTGAAGGGGAGATCTGATAGGAAAGACTTCGGGTGGTTGGTGGAATTGTGAAGGTACAAGACAAAGTCAGATGCTGCTAGTTGAGACAGGATTTATGGTACTGCAGTTTGTGATTCAAGCTACAGAGTTTCTTATTTTTTGTGAGAGCTGATTGATTTGATGCTGATTGTTGGAAATTCAACTTCTCTATTATATGCCGGTTAAGCAAGTCGAGGAATGTCTCGAGCAAAGTTCCAAGCAGGAAGAAGATTGCATATGTTTAATTCGGAGATGGTTACTGTTGAGGGGGAGAACTACAATGAGAAGTGTTAGGTTAGTTGGTTGTCACAGACATACAGAGATTTTGGAGTTTGAAGATCAGAGTGTTGTGTCAGAAGATCGAGTCTCAACAAAAGAAGACCCGGTATCATTAGTTAAGGGGGAGTTTGCTTTTGCAGGTTTTCGATTGCTAATGATTATCGGTGAATGAATTGAGTGCATCGATCAAGGGGGAGACTGTAAGTGCACGTTCTGGTGCACAATTTGTGTCCGATGCATCTCAATTAAAGGGCTGTTACTTTACAGAGATTATCCAGACAACTGGACAAACTCGTGTGAACAGTACCACAAGTTTGGACAAACTCGTGTGAACAGTACCACGAGTTTGGACAAACTCGTGTGAACAGTAACACGAGTTTGACTAAACCCGTGTTACTGTAGCACGTGTTTGGAAGCCCACGAGTTTTGAAGCCCAGCCCGTTTTGTAGCCTATAAATAGAGATCTTAGGTTTCGGTTTTAGGTTAATGATTTTAGTTGCAACAGATTTCATTCACTAGGTTCTCGAGGTAGAGATCTATACCTCGAGATGCCGCCCATATTATTCGATTATCAAGAGTCGTCTCGTTGATTGTAATCCGTAATCATCGTAGATGTATTGTATAACGGATTTATTCATTGTAATCATTCGACTAATGATAAAGGAATTCTTTCTATATCTCCTGTTCATATTTGTTAAATTCGTGTTCATATATGTTTGATTCATTCGATTACCTCAATCACGATTATGTTTGGATTCCGCACTTACATAGTCGTAGGAATCGCGAATCGATCGATCACAGGAACTTTCACTCTTTCACCTAAGCTAATCACACATCATCTTTTACTTTAGGGCCCTTAACGTGCACGTGAACATGGCATTCCTAATCAAGGACTAGTGACTAGGTGATCAAGCCACACATGCAAACATATATCATATCATTTCATCATTTCATACATACATAATCATTTCATCATTTCATGCATTTATCATTTCATCATCTCATGCATATATACTTACCACATACCATTGCAACCTGCAAATGAATGTTAATCATCATAAACGGTAAGTAATATATCCCTTTGCAACCTCCCATAGTCACCCGTGAATATAAAATGTACATACATATTCAATAGGAAGGTTTAACTTATGAAAACGTGTTTTGTTGTACCAACAGGTGACAAAAGATGTTATCTTACCTCGATACAGCTTACCAACAAGTTAAAAGTATCTTATAGTGCTTGCTAAGTGCTCCCGACAACCTAGAATGAATATAAGATCGAAATATAAGCTAAACGAAATGTTTTGTGAAAACTGGACTAGAGGTGCGCCGCACCTCTCACATGGTGCGTCGCACAAAGTCATCAGGGAGTTCTAAACATATGCAGGTGCGCCGCACCTACCCCTTTGGTGCGTCGCATAAAATGATCAGAAATTCTGAACACGTGAAGGTGCGCCGCACCTACCCTTGGTGCGTCGCAAATCGGGCCTTTGGCTGAACACCATTTTTCCAAAATGGCCTGTGGTGCGCCGCACCACCCTACTGGTGCGTCGCACCTGGAGTGTCGACCAGAAACCTAATCTTTGTTCTATGATCAAACGAATTCCATATGAACCCATACCCCAAATCCAACCTGGGGACTTAAAATTAGTCCTTTTAATTGCACTTTCATCAACTCAAACCATCCTATTAATCCCTTAATCCTTTACATCATAAATCAATCTTTAAAACACCCGAATAACATGAATTCAATAAACGTTTGATCAAATAACCCAACCCAAACCCTATGGCCTGGATCGAAATCACTACTAAGACATACATGATCAGATTTAAGAGTAAGATCAGCCATAATACCTGTAGATGACTTTGAGGATTCGAAATCTTAATCAAACTTGCTCAAAACGACACGAAACGATTGATTCTTGAAGTAAACTTGTCTTGAGAGGGAGGGGATCTGTTCCTAGGGCTTAATCACGAAATTCTGCAGCTATTGGGGTCTCACTAGACCTTAAACCCCTGACCATAAGTTTCCCTTAGTGCCCATAGGCCCCTCGACTTCCTAAACTTTACTTTCGTAGCTTAATTAACTTACCGGGAGACTTAACGATCTAACAAGCACTTAACTTTCATACTTTACTTTAAATTACTTTCATTTAATTTACTTTACTTCATTTCATATTAAACACATAAACATTTAATCACATAATCCCTTATAAGGCACATAAACATAATAGACCTAACGTTAACTAACGGAAAGTCAAATAGTCAAACATAAAACGTTTGGGATGTTACAATTACCTCCCCCTTAAGAGGATTCCGTCCTCGGAATCGCCTCAGAAGTGAACAAATCTGGGTATTTCTCTTTCATCACCGACTCGGTCTCCCAAGTTAAACTTTCACCGTGGTTATGCTCCCATTTAATCAACACGAGATCAATCAACTTTCGGCGAAGTTTCTTTTGCTTTCTTTCGAGTATCGCTACTGGTTCATCCACTATTCTTTTCTGAGGATTAATGCTCACATCCTCAATTGGAATAACACTTGACTCATTGGCCAAACACTTCCTCAAATACGAAACATGAAATGTGTGGTGAATTCCATCCAATTCTGGGGGTAGTTCCAATTGATAAGCTACCTCCTTGATACGTTTCAGAATTTTGAAAGGTCCTATGAAACGTGGGCTTAGCTTTCCCTTCTTTCCAAAACGAATTACTCCTTTCCATGGGGAAACTTTCAGCATTACCAAATCACCAACTTGGAACTCAATTGGCTTTCTTTTCTTGTCGGCATAGGTCTTTTGTCTTTCTCTAGCCACACG
This sequence comes from Erigeron breviscapus, assembly GCA_034093135.1. Classification (NCBI taxonomy): domain Eukaryota; kingdom Viridiplantae; phylum Streptophyta; class Magnoliopsida; order Asterales; family Asteraceae; genus Erigeron; species Erigeron breviscapus. The sequence continues at coordinate 85,740,774 of CM067170.1, read as the reverse complement.
AAGTGCTTCCTTTGCCACATTAACTTTTTCAGCTGAGATTTCAATGATTTCAGGACCCGTAAACTGCTTTTCACCGGGTTCCATCCAACAACTCGGAGTCCTACATCTCCTACCATAAAGCATTTCAAATGGTGGCATTCCGATACTTGCATGGTGGCTGTTATTATAAGTGAATTCGATCAATTTCAAGTGTTCATCCCATGCCCCACCATAGTCTAATACACAAGCTCTCAACATGTCTTCCAACGTTTGTATGGTCCTTTCACTTTGCCCATCAGTTTGAGGGTGATAGGCGGTGCTCAAATTAACTCTAGTACCTAACTCTCGCTGAAGACCCTTCCAAAAGTTAGACACGAATCTCGTGTCTCGGTCCGAAACAATGGATAAAGGAACACCATGCTTTGCCACGATCTCATCCACATACATCTTTGCCATCTTAGTTAATGGTACATCTTGTCTTGTTGCCAAGAAATGAGCACTCTTTGTCAATCTATCCACTATAACCCATACCATGTCATTTCCTTTCGGTGTTCTTGGTAGTTTGGTCACAAAATCCATAGTAATATGGTCCCATTTCCATTCCGAAATCTCCAATTGATGCAACATTCCATATGGCTTTTTGTGATCAGCTTTAACACGTGCACACGTCAAACATCTTTCAACAAAATGAGCAACTTCTCCCTTAATGTTTGGCCACCAATAGATGGGCTTCAAATCTGCATACATCTTGGTAATACCTGGATGGACTGAATATCTTGACCTATGAGCTTCTTCGAGGATCAATTCTCGGTTATCACCAAGCAATGGTACCCATATTCGACCCTTATAAGTCTTAAATCCACGGCTGTTCGTCTCCATCACAAGTCTTCTCTTCTTTCCAATACTCTCATTATCGATATTATCCTTCATTAAAGCCTTAACTTGTGCTTCCTTGATGCGGTCGAGTAACCCCGACTTGGCTTGAACCACCATGCTCATCAATCTACAAGAAAAATTCTGCACTTTCCTACTTAATGCATCCGCCACCACATTGGCTTTACCGGGATGATATTTAATCTCACAATCATAATCTTTCAGAAGTCCATCCATCTCCTTTGCCTTACATTCATTTCCTTTTGTGAGAACACATATTGCAAACTCTTATGATCCGTAAACAATGTACATTTGGTGCCATACAAGTAATGCCTCCACAACTTCAAAGCAAACACTACTGCAGCCAATTCAAGATCATGGGTCGGGTAATTCTTCTCATGAGGCTTCAACTGACGTGAAGCATATGCAATAACTTTGTCCCTTTGCATAAGGACACAACCCAAACCTGAAATAGAAGCATCACTATAAATAACAAGATCATCAGTACCTTCGGGTAAGGCTAGGACAGGAGCTTCACATAACTTTGTCTTAAGCGTTTGAAAGGCCTTTTCTTGAGCTTCCGTCCATACAAACTTTACTCCTTTCTTTGTCAATTCAGTCATTGGCTTAGCTATTCGGGAGAAATCTTGAATAAACCTCCTATAATAGCCAGCTAAACCGAGAAACTCTTAATCTCCGTGGGTGTCTTTGGCTGTTCCCATTTAGATACAGCTTCAATCTTGGCAGGATCAACTTTAATACCTTCAGGAGAGATAACATGCCCGAGAAATTGAACTTCTCGGAGCCAGAATTCACACTTGGAGAACTTTGCATATAACCTTTTCTCTCTAAGAACCTCAAGAACAGCTCTTAAGTGCTCACGGTGCTCGGCTTCGGACTTTGAATAAATTAGAATATCGTCAATGAAGACAATCACAAAATGATCTAAGAATGGGCGACATACCCGATTCATTAAATCCATAAAGCGGCTGGAGCATTTGTCAACCCAAAAGGCATGACAAGAAACTCATAGTGCCCATAACGTGTACGAAAAGCTGTCTTGGCCACATCTTCCTTTTTGACTTTTAATTGATGATAGTCAGACCGCAAATCAATCTTAGAGAAGTAAGAAGCACCATGGAGCTGATCAAAAAGATCATCAATACGCGGAAGAGGATACTTATTCTTAACCGTTCGTTTATTCAACTCACGGTAGTCTATGCACATGCGCATAGAACCGTCTTTCTTTTTGACAAAAGAACCGGAGCTCCCCAAGGCGAGGAACTTGGTTGAATGAAACCTTTGTCAAGTAGCTCTTGAAGTTGGGACATTAACTCTTTCATTTCTGTGGGAGCTAAACGATATGGTGCTTTTGCAATAGGAGTAGCACCGGGTACGAGATCAATCTGAAAGATGACCTCTCGTCGGGAGGAATACCGGGAAGATCATCCGGAAAGACATCAGAAAATTCAGAAACTACATCAACGTTAGGGATCGGAGACTTCCCTTTTCGTGTATCGATAACATAGGCAAGAAAGTGATTCTTGTTATGCCGAATGCAATTGAGAGCCTTCATCAAATTAATAATCTTTATGCTCCCCTTCTTCTTGTCTCCATAAACGGAAATGACCTCACCATCCGGAGTAGCGAATCGTACAACCTTTTGAGAACATATAATAGTAGCATCATTTTGAGACAACCAATCCATACCTATCACTATATCAAAACCGGCTAGAGTGGTAGGCAATAGCTGAACCGGAAAAGAGCGGCCTTCAATCTCAATAGAACAATCATCATAACCTACTTGAATGTCACTAATGGTACCGTTAGCAATTTCAACCTCTATAGAGCAATCAAGAGGAGTAGTGTCCCTATCAAGCTTAGGAGCAAATAAAGTGGACACAAAAGATCTATTTGCACCCGAATCAAAAAGTACAGAAGCAGGTTTTGAGTTAACAAGAAATGTACCGCTTACTACCTCGTCGTTATCCTTGGCAGCTTCAACTGTCAGCTGAAAGGCTCGAGCTTTAGGCTTTTGAACAGCCGTCTTCTTTCCCTCATCTCTTCCTTGTGGGCAGTCTTTGATGAAATGACCGGTTTGTTGGCACCGGTAGCACTTTGGCTTGTCTTTGCATTCTGAAGTAGGATGACCCGTACCACCACAAGTATTACACCTTCGGGTCTTATCTGAACATGGACCCGAATGAGGCGCCTTACAAGTACCACACCAATTCTTAGGCTTGGCATAGTTGCTGCCCCCACCTCTTGAAAATGAACCTTTCTTGAACTTCCTATTAGATCCATTTGACCCATCATGCTTCCTTTTCGAACTTGGTTGCTTGTCATCATTAGCTTTTACTGCAACCCTTTCACCTTTGAAGTCATCATCCAGCCTCTTGGACTCCTTAATCGCAGCAGACAATGTAGTATGTTGCCTACAAAGGCCACGATAGCTAGCGGGGAGACCATCACAATATGCTTCAATTTGATCAATTTCCCTTGGCACCATACGACCTACAAATTGTAATTTTTCTGTAAACGAGCGAGCATACTCACCTATGGCACCGGGCTTAGCAATCAAAGCTCTGAATTCCTTCTCAATTAGCCTCAACTCTCGAGTACCCACATATTCTTCCAAAAACTTTTCCTTGAATGTATCCCAAGGCATAGCGGCAAGTACTTCGGGAGTTAATGAAACAGTAGCAGATCTCCACCAATTCCGGGCATTCTTTGTCAACACCCGGGTAGCACATAATACTTTCATATCATCAGGACAGTAGCATGAAGCAAACACTACTTCGGTGTCAGTAAGCCATTCCATGGCGCCCACTGCATCAAGAGTGCCATCAAACTCCTTGGCACCACACTTCTTAAAGCTCTCATATTTGAAGTTATGAACACGAGGAGCACGAGGCGCCACTACATTTCCCGTACCATTCACTTCAGCAACAATGTTTCCAGGGGCAACCTGTGATCTTACCAATGATGGCTCGCTACGGTTTGAGCGGTTGGAGTAATTCCATCCGTATGCTCATACCGTTGCAAGCTAGCTTCTCTTTCAGCCCTAAGTTGATTCAACTCTTCTTCATTCCTCAACAAGAGAGCTCGAATAGCCCTCAACTCTTCATGCATTTCAGCTTGAGTAGGAATTTGTTCAATCACTGGGTTAGCTCTTTCAATCTCAGACCCTGTGGGTTGTGCATCTGGAAATGGCCTTCGTGGAGGCCTTTGGTTAACACCATTACCAGTCCCATTTTGATTAGCCGGAGCATTGCTGGCATTAGCTCCATCTCTTTGACTGCTAGCACGAGTATTTACCATCTTTCTACAATTTAGTAGCGATTGTTAGAGATGAATCGAATGAGAACAATGTAAGGTTAGGCCTACTAAATTACACAAGCATACCATAATCTTATACAAGCCATAAACCTACACTCACACTCATCCCAACCCGTCCTAAACGTATTGTCATCATAAAGCTAAAGCATTACTACCTAAGCCAATCATTTCTCATACGGTTTAAGTCCAAAATCCTATGGTCTTAGTCGAATTTTGGTTCACTTAAACCATTTCTCTGATACCAACTTGTAACACCCGTCGTTTAAAAACTTGGATTTTTCAAAACTTTGCCAAACGGCGTTTAAAATAAGCGGAAAGGATCACTTTCAAAATCTGCCCCACCCGTAACGGATGGTACCTTTAAAATTTGGTGTTACTACTAGCATCATCAAAACAATAAAAGTAAATCCAAGCTTTGGCACCAACATAAATGCCACATTATTACAAGTCTTTAATCATAAATGAAATAGCCAAACATGAGGCTAAAAGGAAGTCTAAGCGTTTAATGTCTTTGCTAAGCTTCTTTATTCGTCTACCCAAGTCTCACCAAGCTAATCCTCGCCTAGCTCAAACTTGATTATCCTGAAGGCACAACATTTTCAAAGAACAAGTGTTAGCTAATAAAATTAGCTAAGTAAGATAACATAACTTGAAAACATTTGCCATTTAAATATATTAACAAAACCATCTTTTAATGTTAATATCACGTACATATAGATCATTGCACACATATCTTATCATAACACAATAGGGTCATCATATACCTAATGTGCCTAACTTTTCTTTCTTTATCTTTCTTTCTTTACTTTATTTCTTTGCCTAGACGTAGGCTAAGTGACTTATGCCACTTACTTAGGGATGTGGGGTTGTGTGTAGGCGGTCATAGACCATACATGGAGTCCTCACACCCGACATGATGTGTAAACCATAAGGTGGTCCATCGGCGTCGTTAAGGAATGACAAAGTCAATCCAACTGAATAAACCGTTTATGCCTTTACGCATTGGTGGTTAGTTACTTCACCCGGAATACTCAAACATAACTATGCCACAAGGAGCAACTCAAGTGACCACGTACGCACCAGCCCCGAAGAGCTAGCACGGGTTAAGCTTAACACAAGACTTTACATAATGCTCGAGACTTTAATTGTTTAATTAGTTTAGGCTACTCTTTCTGTAAGTGCACGTTCTGGTGCACAATTTGTGTCCGATGCATCTCAATTAAAGGGCTGTTACTTTACAGAGATTATCCAGACAACTGGACAAACTCGTGTGAACAGTACCACGAGTTTGGACAAACTCGTGTGAACAGTACCACGAGTTTGGACAAACTCGTGTGAACAGTAACACGAGTTTGACTAAACACGTGTTACTGTAGCACGTGTTTGGAAGCCCAGGAGTTTGAAGCCCAGCCCGTTTTGTAGCCTATAAATAGAGATCTTAGGTTTCGGTTTTAGGTTAATGATTTTAGTTGCAACAGATTTCATTCACTAGGTTCTCGAGGTAGAGATCTATACCTCGAGATGCCGCCCATATTATTCGATTATCAAGAGTCGTCTCGTTGATTGTAATCCGTAATCATCGTAGATGTATTGTAAACGGATTTATTCATTGTAATCATTCGACTAATGATAAAGGAATTCTTTCTATATCTCCTGTTCATATTTGTTAAATTCGTGTTCATATATGTTTGATTCATTCGATTACCTCAATCACGATTATGTTTGGATTCCGCACTTACATAGTCGTAGGAATCGCGAATCGATCGATCACAGGAACTTTCAATTGGTATCAGAGAAGGAGAGGCTTTATGTCTCTGATTCGTGGTTCGTTTTTGAGGTTTAAGGATGAAGAACAAGATCAGAGCTGCAAACACGTTTGGAAAAACACGCGTTTGGAAAACACGCGTTTGGAAAAACACGCGTTTGGGAAAACACGCATTTACAAATCCTAATTTCACGTGTTTACTTTTGATCACACGCGTTTAGCATAGACTCGCGCGTTTGAAGATTGGTCCACGTGTTTGACCAAGGCCCACGCGTTTGGTTTAAAACTGTGTTACTAGCACGCGTTTAGGTTCTTAAACTCGTGGCACTGTTCACGAGTTTACCGAAAAAACGTGTTTGAGTTGTAGAAATGGAATCGAGGTTCAAGTATGTTTCAGTGTGGAAGGATCACAGCAGAAGACAACGATACATTGAAGCATAGAAGACAGGGTTGTAGAAAAAAAAAAAAAAAAAAAAAAAAAAAAAAAAAAAAAAAAAAAGAGTATTTTGGCGGGAAAAATAATTTTTGTCCATGGTCTTAAAATGGCATGATTCATGGAGATTTGAAGTTTGGTAGCGTTCGAAAAATTTTCGGTCCGTTTTTGTGCGATTTCGGCACGTTTTGGATGAAAATTTTCGGCAATTATCAAATTTTTTCCCACGGCCTTAGAAATAAAAATTTACGTGAATACCAATGTTTCACGTAAATGTGTTTTCCTCGGAAATTTGGAGGGAAAACGAATATACCCTGTTTGGCGAAGAGCTGCTGCTGTAATGAGCTCTAGGCCATTTTGAAGAACCTCTATGAATAGGAGATACTGTAACCTAAGTTTATACTACCTTTCCAAGTTTTGCAGAGAAAAGGGGGGGAGATACTTTTATCAACCAGATTTCTGAGCTGAACTGGTAATTGGTATATCACAGAAGGGCTAGATTTCAGAATTTTACAGAGAAAAGGGGGAGATAAAAAATTTCAGATTTCTGAGTAAAATTCTGTGCTACTTGAGAGACAAACCAAGATCTATGTTTAGATGATGGTGTGCTTAATGTGAAATATGCTCAAGTATCAAATAGATAGCAGTTGTGGAAACTTTGTCGAAATATTAGAGCAACGAAGTTGGTCATCCGTTGTTAAGTAATTGAAGATTGAACCTATTTATATTCCAAGAATAGAGATGATTATCAGGCGATCATTTATTGTGATTGCGAGATTAAAGATCTTTATATTTGGCGGTGTATACAACTGAAGGGGAGATCTGATAGGAAAGACTTCGGGTGGTTGGTGGAATTGTGAAGGTACAAGACAAAGTCAGATGCTGCTAGTTGAGACAGGATTTATGGTACTGTAGTTTGTGATTCAAGCTACAGAGTTTCTTATTTTTGTGAGAGCTGATTGATTTGATGCTGATTGTTGGAAATTCAACTTCTCTATTATATGCCGGTTAAGCAAGTCGAGGAATGTCTCGAGCAAAGTTCCAAGCAGGAAGAAGATTGCATATGTTTAATTCGGAGATGGTTACTGTTGAGGGGAGAACTACAATGAGAAGTGTTAGGTTAGTTGGTTGTCACAGAGATACAGAGATTTTGGAGTTTGAAGATCAGAGTGTTGTGTCAGAAGATCGAGTCTCAACAAAAGAAGACCCGGTATCATTAGTTAAGGGGAGTTTGCTTTTGCAGGTTTTCGATTGCTAATGATTATCGGTGAATGAATTGAGTGCATCGGTCAAGGGGGAGACTGTAAGTGCACGTTCTGGTGCACAATTTGTGTCCGATGCATCTCAATTAAAGGGCTGTTACTTTACAGAGATTATCCAGACAACTGGACAAACTCGTGTGAACAGTACCACGAGTTTGGACAAACTCGTGTGAACAGTACCACGAGTTTGGACAAACTCGTGTGAACAGTAACACGAGTTTGACTAAACACGTGTTACTGTAGCACGTGTTTGGAAGCCCAGGAGTTTTGAAGCCCAGCCCGTTTTGTAGCCTATAAATAGAGATCTTAGGTTTCGGTTTTAGGTTAATGATTTTAGTTGCAACAGATTTCATTCACTAGGTTCTCGAGGTAGAGATCTATACCTCGAGATGCCGCCCATATTATTCGATTATCAAGAGTCGTCTCGTTGATTGTAATCCGTAATCATCGTAGATGTATTGTAACGGATTTATTCATTGTAATCATTCGACTAATGATAAAGGAATTCTTTCTATATCTCCTGTTCATATTTGTTAAATTCGTGTTCATATATGTTTGATTCATTCGATTACCTCAATCACGATTATGTTTGGATTCCGCACTTACATAGTCGTAGGAATCGCGAATCGATCGATCACAGGAACTTTCACTTCACCTAAGCTAATCACACATCATCTTTTACTTTAGGGCCCTTAACGTGCACGTGAACATGGCATTCCTAATCAAGGACTAGTGACTAGGTGATCAAGCCACACATGCAAACATATATCATATCATTTCATCATTTCATACATACATAATCGTTTCATCATTTCATGCATTTATAATCATTTCATCATCTCATGCATATATACTTACCACATACCATTGCAACCTGCAAATGAATGTTAATCATCATAAACGGTAAGTAATATATCCCTTTGCAACCTCCCATAGTCACCCGTGAATATAAAATGTACATACATATTCAATTGGAAGGTTAAATTTATGAAAACGTGTTTTGTTGTACCAACAGGTGACAAAAGATGTTATCTTACCTCGATACAGCTTACCAACAAGTTAAAAGTATCTTATAGTGCTTGCTAAGTGCTCCCGACAACCTAGAATGAATATAAGATCGAAATATAAGCTAAACGAAATGTTTTGTGAAAACTGGACTAGAGGTGCGCCGCACCTCTCACATGGTGCGTCGCACAAAGTCATCAGGGAGTTCTAAACATATGCAGGTGCGCCGCACCTACCCCTTTGGTGCGTCGCATAAAATGATCAGAAATTCTGAACACGCGAAGGTGCGCCGCACCTACCCTTGGTGCGTCGCAAATCGGGCCTTTGGCTGAACACCATTTTTCCAAAATGGCCTGTGGTGCGCCGCACCACCCTACTGGTGCGTCGCACCTGGAGTGTCGACCAGAAACCTAATCTTTGTTCTATGATCAAACGAATTCCATATGAACCCATACCCCAAATCCAACCTGGGGACTTAAAATTAGTCCTTTTAATTGCACTTTCATCAACTCAAACCATCCTATTAATCCCTTAATCCTTTACATCATAAATCAATCTTTAAAACACCCAAATAACATGAATTCAATAAACGTTTGATCAAATAACCCAACCCAAACCCTATGGCCTGGATCGAAATCACTACTAAGACATACATGATCAGATTTAAGAGTAAGATCAGCCATAATACCTGTAGATGACTTTGAGGATTCGAAATCTTAATCAAACTTGCTCAAAACGACACGAAACGATTGATTCTTGAAGTAAACTTGTCTTGAGAGGGAGGGGATCTGTTCCTAGGGCTTAATCACGAAATTCTGCAGCTATTGGGGTCTCACTAGACCTTAAACCCCTGACCATAAGTTTCCTTTAGTGCCCATAGGCCCCTCGACTTCCTAACTTTACTTTCGTAGCTTAATTAACTTACCGGGAGACTTAACGATCTAACAAGCACTTAACTTTCATACTTTACTTTAAATTACTTTCATTTAATTTACTTTACTTCATTTCATATTAAACACATAAACATTTAATCACATAATCCCTTATAAGGCACATAAACATAATAGACCTAACGTTAACTAACGGAAAGTCAAATAGTCAAACATAAAACGTTTGGGATGTTACAGTACCTGTAACAACCATTGTCCTTCGCTTGATCCACCGTTAGTTGAAACGCTCTACCCCTTTGATTACCTTGGATTTGAGCATTTCTTCTCTCCGCCTCTTTTCGTCTTTCCTCTTGCTTTTCTTCTTCACTTAACAATGGGCAAGAGCTCCTCATATGCCCATCTTTAAAACATTTGAAGCACCAAAGGGGTTTGTTTGGCTTAGTCTTGCAATCACGGCTCACGTGTCCCGGTTTTCCACAATTATAACACCCCTTTTCCGTTGCCCTACATGCCCCGGAATGATTCTTTTTGCATTGGCGACAAAAAGGAATGTTCCTTCTTGTAAAGTTGCTACCGGAACCGCCCTCTTGCTTGAACCGTTTATTCGGGGAGTTACTATCATCATGCTTCCTCTTTAATTCACCTTCATCAACCGTTGATTGTTCGATCTCATGATCACGGGCCACATCCGCTAACATGGAGAAAGACTCCATTTGACGCAAACTTATCTTTTCTCTCAAGCTCTTCTTCAACTTCAAGTAAAATTGCTCCTTGAGCAACTGATCATTTTCCAGAAATTCCGGACAAAATTGAGCTTTGTCCAGAAATTGAGAGCAAAATTCTGTTCGAAACCCCTAATTTCCGATATCCACCTTGTGCAAACAATGGGATCACGGTTACCATGATACTCGGGTGGATGGCATATTTCAAAATCCTTGAAAGTGAATTTCTTCTTGTACGGCTTCTCTCCTAACACTTCAACTTCCTTTTCTCCACCAACCTTCTTGTCTTTACCTTTGCCATCTCTCTTCTCGAATTCCCTTTGAACATTTATGGCCACTTCATCTCTTATCATTTGAGCTATATGATTATTCATAGCTCCTTCCATAGTGTCATTTAGCTTCTTGAGTAAAACGGGAGTATATTTCTCCAAAGCTCTCCCGATTTGATCCGAGATGTCCATGCTATCCTCGGAAAAGATTGTTTCTTCCTGATTTCTCTTACTATTCTCCGCTTCCTCATTGTGGGGTTGCTCCTCCATACTATAATAAGAGAAAATAATTGATTCAAACACAAGACCTATCTCTATATTCTATGAACCATTAGCCAAAACCTACAACTTTATACTAGACCGTTCCAAAGTTTGATGCGGTCGGATTATAAAGATGTTAGTACTTCAATCACAATAATGCCGGCCTTATTGTGCTTCCATACTAACAAGTTTATAAGCTAACACTCCATCAAACACTCTTTCGGGTCCCATATAAAATTACCGAACACCTAAGGTCAAGTCATGTCTAAGGTTTAAGTCTAGGCATTCTCTCAACAAGGGAATACCTAAATCCCTTAAACCTCGGCTCTGATACCACTTGAAACGACTCGACCCGAAAATAAGACAATTTTTTTTTAGCTTGATCAAATTACTTTAAGCCAACTTTTGGATAACAAAAGTCTTGTTTCATCTTTGAAAGACATTACCATTGGAAAGTAGACTCTAACACGTTTCCGTGGATAACTTGAACGTTAAAAACGGAGTTACGGTTTAAAAGTTATGGTCGTTTGAAAATTCGGGTTTTGTGCTGAACGGGAAAAAGTTGCGGTGAACCCCTTCAAAGTTGCGGCGAACCTAAGAGGTCAGAAAAATGGACAAGACCAAAGTTGCGTCGAACCTATAAATAGTTGCGGCGCAACTTTTTACCTGACAGCAAAAATCATCATTTTGACACTTTTCTTGACTTGCAAAATTCCCAAACTCAAACACAACTTCAAACCACAACATTTCTGGATTCAAACAAGTTTTTAACATCATTACAAACATAATTCAAAGATCCATCTTACCATACATTCATTTACGCACCCAAACGGGTCGTTTACCCAAAACGCCAACTTTCAAGTCAAACAACACTTTACCATGTACCAAAAGACCATACATACTACATATTTGCAGAAAATGTACTAAAACCAAATTTACCAAAGTGACAAAAGTATCAAGAGCCATAGAGAGGTGGGATTACTAAGTAGCTACACAAAAGATCCATTCTTCCACGAATGGACAATACCTCCAAGTCTTCTAAAATCAACCTTTCTTCTAATAAACTTCAAATCAACAACACTAGTTCCTTCTTCCGGAACCACCTATAAAAAGGTAAACATCTAAAAGATAAGCGAATGCTTAGTGAATATACTTGCATACATTTATATACACGAAGGAGGGCAACGCACAAAGGACTATTACATGTAACCTATGGCACCGTCGTGCCATACCTACATGCTCACCTTTGTACTTTAACGCATTACATGGATCCATATAAGCTAAATCAACACAATCAAATCACATACATATCAATACTTGGGATTCTTAGGTCCCATTCTCAAGAGGTTCTTAGGCCTCATATTTCACATATCAAGAGGTTCTTAGGCCTCATAATCATAATGCCCCAAATTGGGCTTAACGCCAAATCGATTACCACACACGGAATCCACCATCATATGGTAATCGACCCGACGTATATATAAAGGTATGCAAATATACTCACCTCCTTCGCGACGAACAACAACTCAATATAATCCACAAATGCACAATTACAAGCTTTTAACCTATCATTTCATCACAATTCGCATATAAGACAATATTCACATTTTGGCTAACTCAACCTAGCCTTACAACTTTTCACTAGCATTCCTAACTCATGATAATGCCGTTTTGTCATTGAGTTGCATTACTTTCATTAACCTCTTTTGGTGAACTCAAATCATCACCATTATCATCATCTCACTTTACTAGTAAAATCACTATCTTTCCATAACATGAGTTTTATCGCCAACATTGAAATTCTTACTTAAATTTATCATGCAACTCAATAACAAACTATAATATACAAGAATTTGGGGAAAATCATACAAAACTCAATTCTAACAAAATCTCCAAATTTGGGTATCTCAAGAACCCTAATTTCTCATAATAATTAAAACTAGGTTAGAAAGGTTATTAGCTCAAGGATTCAAGGAACTAATTAAAGACTTTGATTTACAATTTCTTCTCCTTTCTTTTTCTCTTGAAATTTCGGCCCACACAACACACAAACTATCAATTTCTCCAATTTCAATTCTTCGCAAAAGATTTATTGTTATTGTATTGTTATTCACTTTCTTGAATTTGTTTAATTGAAAGAGTGAAATTGATTGAATGGAGTAGAAAGGAGGTTGAAGAAGATGGTAGAAGTGTTAATGGAATTATGAGTCACAAATGGGAAAATGGCTGGCATCCCTCCCTTGATGCCACGCCTCTTTTATTTTTTATGGGTATTTTACCCGCTATCCACTAAAGTTCCAACTAAATTAACCCCATATCAAAAAATAAAATACTAGGAAATTAATTTAATGTCAAAACTATAAAAAGGGGTTAATTTCTTTACCTTAAAAACTTTGGGGTGTTACATTTTCGTATGCATAAAGGTTTGTTTATGAGGATATGTGGTGATTTGGAGACGGAGTCTAGGTATTTTCAACAAAGATATGACGGTGCCGGGAAGCTTGGTTTTAGCGCGATTCAAAAGTGTACGGCTACAATTCGACAACTAGCTTACGGTGTTAACAGCGACTTGCTTGACGAATACTTGCATATGGCGGAAAGGACTTCGAGGGAGGCACTTCAACATTTTTGTTCAGGTATTTTTTATACCATTTATATATTACGTACACTTTTATATATTTACTTTTATATATAGTTGTTAGTTTATATATTTAAAAGTTTGTATTTAGTTATTAGTTTATATTTAATAGTTTAATTAGTTTATATTTTACATTATAGTTAGTTTATATATATTTATATAGGTATAATTAACTTGTATGGACCTACGTATTTACGAAGACCGACTTGGACTGATATTCAGCGTAGATACGATGTCCATGAACATGTTCATGGTTTCCCCGACATGTTAGGTAGTATTGATTGCATGCATTGGGCGTGGGAGATGTGCCCCAATGCATGGCGAGGTACTCACACACGTGGTGATGTTGGACATCCGTCGATGATACTTCAGGCGGTTGCTTCGTCCTTTATGGATATGGAATGCGTATTTTGGACAACAGGGATCGAATAATGACATAAACGTGTTGAATCATCTCCTATTCTTGAAGAAATCATTTCTGGTTTGGGCCATTAATTAGTGTAGTTTTTTAAGAGTTAAGATTATGTTACCAATCATCAATAGATGGATTGGTATATGGTGGAGCCTGAGACTGAGAGGTCTTGGGTTCAAATCCTGGTGTGAGCAAAATGCTCCCAGGAATGGAGACAGGGGTTTTCCCATAATGGGTTTCCTCTGGAATTGAAGTTGGGTATATGAAGAGGCATGCCGCTGAGCCCAAATTTGCCGTTCAAAAAAAAAAGATTATTAAATAAATATTTTTCACTTTTTATTGATAAAAAAAAGTATAATACTGTTATGGGGGTTGGGTATTGCCTAAAGTACTGTTGTTCCAAAAGAATACCGTTAAATTTACAATTATCAGGACTTATATTACTATGAATTTGTTAACTAACCATTCATCTTCTTTCGTTTCCTTCATAAAGATAAATTTAAATTTAAATTGTTAACATTTATCTTCTTTTGTTTCCTTTGTAAAGGTAAGCATACACACCATGTATGAAAAAATTTGTTAAGATGGTAATATTTGAAAGTAAACGGTGTTTCTAGTACTGTGGATAGCGTGTCAAATGCCGGCTTTCATCAAATTAGCGAAGAATGGCGTCCTCAACATCGATATATGTTGATATTGTTTTAACATCAATGCCACATTCTGTTGCACGCGACTCCAGAAGTTCAGGTAAGTGCACACGCTGGTGATGACATACCCCTCCAGCGGCACGCAGACTCTGACACAGTAGCGTTGTGATACGAAGGTCCGTCCGTTACGAAGGTTTCCGCAGATAGATAAAGCAGGATCAGAATTTCCCCTTATCATTTCCAAAATGGATAATTACGGAAATGATCCCTGGCCTAAAATTTAGGAAACCCTAAACGGCCCACTTGTTCTCCAAGATTACTTCCCCCCTATAAAAGGAGGATCGTAAAACCCTAAAAGGGGCATTCAAGAAAATCGACGATCACACATAGATCGCATAAAGAACTCAATTGGCGTAAAGAGATTAACTCTACCTTTTGGGAACTGCCAATAAACAATCAAAAACACTCATCATTCCACATTACTTCAATCCCGATTCGGTGCACAAACATTTGGCACCATCCGTGGGACCCCATACTCATATCCCATAACCACTCTAAATTCTGTTTTTTGTATCGAATCAGAAAAAATGGCCGATGTTCCACCAGGATTTGGACAAAGTTCCCAGCAGACGGCCGGAAACGAGCCCACCAGAAACTCTCCACCCAGATCTGGGCCAGCGACTGAAGCACCGATCAGCGGCGATCAGCAAGCGAATCGTCGAACTGGTGAAGATATTGAACGCCCAGATCGGACACCAGGGGGACAAGGCGGGTTCGCACGAGGATCCCCGTCCAGTGCCCCACAGTTATTTGATCCAGATTATATTCTTCGAAATTACAGTCACATCCAGCACACAATAAGGCATCTCCAAAGTGTCGGAGCCCTTAATGGCGTCACCAGGGTGTTAAACTTTGATGATGAAACGGAAGATGACTATGACGCGGATACTCCACCAAGGGGACTCCGACTATACCCTCGAATCCCAAGATCCCAAGTCAGAACCAATTACGGATTCGGTTTAGGTAGTGAGGGTCCTCGTCCTCGAACACCTTCGCATCGAACACAGCCAGAAGAGACTGAGGCCTCGAGGCCAGAAAACGCAGCCTCGGGAGCTAGCACTCAGATTAACGTTCCCCCAGGATCCGCAGGACCTGGGGGTCGACAATCCAATGTATCTCAATCTGGACCTGTCCCCGGAGGATTCAATGCAGTATACAGTACACCCTCCGGGCACGATATCCCATTCGGAGGTTACCAAGGACCTTCGGGCCAGACCTTTCAAGGACCTCCGGTCCAGACCTTTCAAGGACCTTCGGGCCAGACCTTTCAAGGACCTTCGGGCCAGACCTTTCAAGGACCTTCGGGCCAGACCTTTCAAGGACCTACTGGCCAAAGCTACCAAGGGCCTTTTGGCCAGAACAACGAAGGACCCACTGGACAAGGTTATCAAACGCCTTCGAGCCAAGGCTATGGAAACATACACGGACCTGGAGCACAGCAATATCCCTCGCAACAATACGGTACTCAGCCCTCGAGAGGAATTTATGGCGATCAGCCAGTAGGGCAGACGCAGCCCCATCAGTATCATGCATCACAATACACCGTGCCAATCCAGGGGGCCCAGCAAGGTATCAGAGGACGACAGTACGCCACACAGGTCCCCGTAGCAGGATCATATGGCCATCAGAACTGGGGGGCTCCAGTGTATCAAAACGCGTTGGAATTGCAAATGGTCGGGGGAAGCATCGAGAACTCTCCTTTTGTCGCCTGGATACAAAATTACCCTCTCCCGAAAGACCTAAAATATCCTTCTCACCTGGGAACGTACAAAGGAAAAAGCGACCCAAACGATTTTTTGGAAGCATTTGAAGGAGCGGCAGAGATGAAAGTTTGGAACGTACCAGTTGCGTGCCGAATGTTCAGGTATGCACTCGAAGGAGACGCCAGAGAATGGCTGAAAAGTGTGGCAAAAGGATTTATTACTAGTTTTGATGACCTTAAAGAGAAATTCAGGGCCCGTTTCAGCCAACAAAAGAAACATAAGAAAATTCACGTGGCAGCCCATGGAGTAAAACAGAAAGACACAGAGGGCTGCA
This sequence comes from Erigeron breviscapus, assembly GCA_034093135.1. NCBI lineage: Eukaryota > Viridiplantae > Streptophyta > Magnoliopsida > Asterales > Asteraceae > Erigeron > Erigeron breviscapus. Next base: position 85,724,182 of record CM067170.1, on the reverse strand, counting down.
GGGCATTTATTAACCGATTCACCACCGAAACAGAGGATATCATGGATCTTCCTGAGTCACAAAGGATATCCGAACTGTTACATGGCCTCCGGAGCAGAGGGTTAGTCGAGTTCCTGTACAGAGACCTTCCAAAGACATATGAAGCAGTTCAGAAGAGAGCTCATGTGTACCTAGATGCTAGGGACACCGCTTCAAAGGGAGACACCAGTCCCCCACGAGAGAAGGAGGCCCAGGTAAATAGAAAAGGGAAATGGAGCAACGAAAAAGAAAAAATGAGATATAGCCCGTACCTCAAGGATGACAAAGGGTATCTCAAAATTAATCTCCCAGAGCTACACAAAAGCCCAAAAGAAATATTGCTCACCGAAAGTATCGCTAAGACTTTCCCCACTCCACCCAGGTTGAGCGGTAAAAATAGGAAAGACCCAGAGAAGTATTGTGAGTTCCATAGAGATCATGGCCATGATACGAATGCGTGTTGGCAACTCCGAAAAGCAATAGAAGAAGCGATTAACGAAGGAAAGCTGTCACATTTGGTGAAAAGCGTCAGGCAGCAACAGGGTGCCAAAAAGGAGGATGACACAGATGAAAAGAAAAAAGGTCCCGAGAGAACTATTTATACCATCATAAAAAACAAGTCGGGGATAGGACGTTCGCTCCCGAAGACCTACAGGGGAGATATGACGAGGATTACATTTCCCTCGACCTATAAGGCCTTCAGGGACCCTTTGGTGATTTCGGCATTCTTGGAAATATCAAAAGTAAAGCAAATTGTTATAGATACTGGAAGCGAATGCAACGTCCTGTATGAAAAGGCATTCTGGATGTTACCTCCTGTGTCACGAATGAACTTCAGGAAGACAGAAGCTTCGGTGCAAGGGTACTCCGGGGATACTGCTTTGCCAATAGGAAAATTGTCGGTAAAAATGACAATTGGAAAAGGACGCTGGGAGCGAAAAGAGAAAATTACTTTCTTAGTGGTCAGCGGAACATCACCCTTCCAAGCAATCCTAGGGAGACCTGGAATCCAGAAGTTTGAAATGATCCCGTCTGTAGTACATGGCATGATCAAGTACGAATCTAACGGAGGAGTAGGAACCTTGGTGACAAAGGCAAAGAAAATATCTGAAGAAGGCCAGAACGGCCCCCGTTGGCTCTCATGGAGCGAAGGACCCTACTGCGGGCGCTTAGATGGATGATGATCTGTTCAAAAACGAGCCCATTCATAAGGTCTATTAGTCTTTTATTATTTAAAGCCTAGAGGATATGGTATGTAACCTCACTTATATTACTAAATAAAGGCTCCTTATTTCTTTCAAAAAAAAATTTTTACATAAAAAAAAGAGAGAGAAGAAAGACGCAAATATGCGCAAAATAAAATGCTATATGCATTAAAATGAAGACGCCAAGATACTCAAACCCCGGAGGACTTATAGTCCAAACGAGATAACTAAAAAGCAGTCATAACTGCTCCACAAGACGGCTCTTAAGCTGCAAAAACAACTGCTGATACTAAATATCACTTACGAAGCAGCAAAATAAAGCTGCAATTACGAGACAGCTAGCTGCAAACTGAAAGACGGCTCTTAAGCTGCCAAATGTCAAAACACAAATACTAAATTTACAAAGCAGCTTACTAGGCTGCAATTATAAAATGTTATCAGACTACAGTTAACAAACTACAGGTCTTCCCACATACAGCTATAAGCTACGAACATAAAAGTAAATTGTTTAAAACACATCATGGGTTGTTACCAAAAGATGAATTGTTTAAAAGTGGCACAGACGCCATATCAGAGGCACGCAGGCCATGAGAATGTCACTACGGATTGGCAGCATCTTCAGGTTGAATTTCATCAGGAACAATCTGGAGCAGGTCATCAACAGCAGCATTGAGATCAGCTACAACTTTGTCCAGGTAAGGAAAGACTGCTTCTCTCCACTTCTGGTCAGCAGTTTCAAGGTCATGGGAGGCATTTGCAATAAAATCTGCCCGACATTGCAAATCACACTTGCCCTCTGCAGAAAATTCCTCCAAAACAGTAGACCTTTCTTCTGCTCTTTCAGCTGTAGTTACATCCCCCAAAAGTTGCCCAACTTCATCACTATATAGCAAGGACCTGCTCACATGAGGAATTACCTCCGTAATTAATCTAACCCGATCCTGTTTCAACACATCAACCTGCTTACGCAAAAGCTCACTACCCTCACGTTCTGTGTCAAACTCCTGCTGCAACTTCAAAACAGCTTCATCATGAATCACTGCGTCCGCTTTCAACATGTTTACCTGCTGCTTCAAATCTTGAACAATATCAGATGACTCGACGGTGGTGACAAACCTGTCCTCCCTAGCCTTAAGATCTTCAACAGTGGCTACCAAAGACTGCACTTCTAAACTCTTGGACCTAAGATCAACAGACATTCGGGAAAAACGCCTAGCAACTACAACATCAAGATAAGTATGAAACTGGCGATCCTTCTTAAAAACCCGAAGGAATGTTTCATTATCCATGTTGTCTATCTTTTTGACATCCTCAACATTCATATCCCCACCTTCCAACCAGGAGAGAATCTCCTGGTCATGAGCATCTGCAACAAATGAACAATACATAATATTTTGTGACGAAGAAAGACATCAAGAAAATATGAAAAGAAAAAGAAATTAAACCTGTCTTTGGGGCAGAAGGTTTGTGACCCTCAGCAGCTTTAGAATCGTCACCAACTTTTCTTCTTTTCACAACACGGCCTGCAACAGATTGAGGGATGTTAGAACCAGGGACTCCCTTCTTTTTTCTCCCTCTACTGGCAGCAGAAGCATCAATAACTTCAACTTCTGATGTATCCACATTTAGAACCGGAGGATTAACAGCACTTGACACCTCTGGGTTTTCGTTCTGAACACCAGATGAACCAGCATCAGCAACGAGGCTCCCCTGCCCCTCAATACGTGGTACTTCGGTAACCTCCTTCACCCCCTTCTTCACAAATTTCCTGAAAGTCATATCTGCAAAGACAAACGCAACAACAAAGTCGATACAAAGACAACAATATGACAGATAAAGTATACAGCTAGTTCTTACCATCAATGTCTACACCACCAGGCAAGACACTTATCACTCTCGCTTTATACAACACAACATCAGGGTACAACATTACCCTCAGTCATGGATTTGGTATAAAAACCAACATACCCATCTGGGGGAGTGAGAACAGTGTCACCGTCGGAAGGGATTAAAAATGCCGATATTTTTCCAGGAAAATATTTATCTACAAACTTATTTAACTTTGACCAAATAACAGTCGATTCGGTAGTCTCAACGCCTCCCTTCGACATCAGAAATCACAAATCAAAAGACAAAATAGAAGAAACAAGAAAGAAATCGCGTACCTAATGGTATAATCGGAGGATATGAGAAGCAGAAACCCTAAGAAGAAAAGGGGGAATTATTTTTTTAGAGAGATATAATAAAAAGCAAAAAGACGGAAAAAATGTTTTATATACCTGACTGCATGAAGATCTCATTCGTCCACAAGTCGCCTAGAGATACGCGCCCATCTACCACCCTTAATCACCTTTCAAATCAAATTAATTTAAGGCGGTTCGGAGAGTTTACAAAAAATACCCCCGAAGATTATAGCGAAGCCAGGAATAGTCCAACGTAATGCTTGTTTGGCAGCAATCAACACCTTGGACCGGGGGGCTTGATGACATACCCCTCCAGCGGCACGCAGACTCTGACACAGTAGCGTTGTGATACGAAGGTCCGTCCGTTACGAAGGTTTCCGCAGATAGATAAAGCAGGATCAGAATTTCCCCTTATCATTTCCAAAATGGATAATTACGGAAATGATCCCTGGCCTAAAATTTAGGAAACCCTAAACGGCCCACTTGTTCTCCAAGATTACTTCCCCCCTATAAAAGGAGGATCGTAAAACCCTAAAAGGGGCATTCAAGAAAATCGACGATCACACATAGATCGCATAAAGAACTCAATTGGCGTAAAGAGATTAACTCTACCTTTTGGGAACTGCCAATAAACAATCAAAAACACTCATCATTCCACATTACTTCAATCCCGATTCGGTGCACAAACATTTGGCACCATCCGTGGGACCCCATACTCATATCCCATAACCACTCTAAATTCTGTTTTTTGTATCGAATCAGAAAAAAAAAACACTAAAACACTCAACAAATTACAAATCAATCTAACCATTTGAGAACCTGGTCTCTATGAACTGAAAATGACATTGAGGCTGTTTAAAAACAAGGCATTGCCCGATTATAATAAGAATAATAAACTTGAAAATGTCCATTCCCACTAGTTAAAAGTTATTGTATATGGATCAACCAACAGATTTTCTGCTACGTGCAATCTAACATGAGCGGCAAAGCATAGACCCACCTAGACCATCAGTACCCAGGAAGACGCCTAGACGTAGAATACATGCAGGGTACTACACGCAGGCTGCACCCAGGCTGCACAGAACCTTAGCTGAAAGGATAAGCACGAATAAAGGCTGTCATATCACTTCCTAAATTAGAGGAAATCTCCACCAGCAATAGGAGATTCGTTCTCATCCTATTTCCTCTCTTCCAAGTCATATTTGCACTATAAAAGGAGAAGGAAAAAAGGAGAGAACTTCATAATCACTATGACGGAAAAACCCTAAATTCCAGAAACCCTAAATGATCATCATCATGATCATCATGGGAAAAACCCTAAAACAATCCAATACACATATCGATCGGCGTACAAGGGAGAAAAACTCTTACCAACAGGGAATCGCCATCAAACTATTCAACACCCCTCTCTTCACATCACCTAATCGGATGTACAAACAATTGGCGCCATCCGCGGGACCACCGCCGCTATTCATAATTACATGTTTGCACCGAATAGGTCCAAAAACCTGAAATTTTTTCTCATATAAAAGAAAATCTCACCAAAAAAGACCATTCTAGATTCCCTGTAGCGAGATCCAATTCCCGAAATGTACGCCGGAACAGAAATCGATAAAATAACTAGCAGATCTTAAAGATCCTAGCCTTTGAAGGTCCAGATCTAAAAGATCCATATTTTTTCAAACCTTTGAAGGCCCAGATTTTAAAGATCCATATTTTTTCAAACCTTTGAAGGCCCAGATTTTGAAGATCTATATTTTTTCAAGCATTTGAAGGCCCAGATCTCGAGGATCCAAAATTTTCGCAGCCTTTTACGGCAAAAAAAAAAGAAAAGAAGATTTTTCACAGGATACGAAGATCCAGATTTTTCACAGCCCAGATCTAAAAGATTCAAACTTTTCCGCAGCATACCAATATCCCCCAGGATACGACAAATTCAGTGCCACAAGGAAACACACAGGGTACAAATACCCCAGGATATTACAACCAAGGGGCATTCACCCAGGGCTTTCAGAACGATGGTCAAAGACCCATTACGGCAGGTTACTAGCAAAACTCCCAAGGGCAAATATGTCAGGGCCTTCCAGTTAACACCCAGGGGTCAACCATGCCAAGAGCACAAAGCCATACCCAGGGTCCGTACATGCAAAGCAACAATCAGACCTACGAGCCACAAGCCAACCAAGCAATGCCGCACACGCATGCAGGCTTCGCCCAGGGACAATATCAGCAAGGGTTCCAAGTGCCAGGCCAAGTTCCATTAAGCGCAGGACCACAACACCAAAATGCAGGATTTCAAGCCGCAAATACAGGTCAGGGTTATAACCAACATTATTTGAATAGCCAAGGCATTTATAACCAAGGGTATGAACAATACTACCAGGGTGGGGGACCTAACTCAAACACCTACGGGACAAACACATGAGCACCAAATGTGTACCAAACCCCACCAGTGTATCAAACAAATATACCTAGACCATTCAGCCTTAGCAGAACACCACCAAAGTCACCATTCGCAGAATGGATAAGGAACTACCCATTACCAGCAAACATGAAATACCCAGCCCACCTAGGAACTTATAATGGAAAAGATGACCCAGACGCTGAAACGTAAGGTACGCCCAGGATAAACTCAATCTTCGATAAATAAGGAAAGATACGTACTTATCGATAATCCCCGCATTTAAGGAAAAAGATAATACCGCATCATATATTTTCGGAAATGATATACTCCATATCAAAAACCCTACTTGGGGACTAAGTCACGAATCCCCTATAAATAGGGTAAAGGATGACTAATCGAAACAGAATAGCGATACGCAAGAATAAAGTGATACCATACAAGGTTTCAATCATCCCCATGAAGAATAAGAGGCTGATTACAATAGATCCCAGAAGATTAGAGTCTGAGGAATTCACAAAAGCATATCAAAGATGGCTAGAATAATAGCGATTCGAAATACTACGCAGCCAATAAAACCCAAAGTCTTGAAACTCACACTACCCAGGATTTTCAAAACAACAATCAGGGAGCTTTCAAAGAAGGGCACCAAAATAACCCCCGAAGACAAATAAGGGTTTCCCACTCAAACGCCCAAGAATCAGGAGCCCCAGGATTCCAGATCTAAACCCAGGGTACACCCGCGCCAAGGTCCATAAACCCAGCAAGCGCATAGCTTTCAAGCCAACCAATAAGGTCAACAAACCTAAGAAGACTTTATTTATGGAGCGCAACCGCAAGGATCCCAGATGCCGGGACAAGTACCAAATACCCCAGGTCTACAGTAGCAGAATGCCAACCCAGGCTTTCAAGAAACAAACCAGGCGTACCAAGTGAATACAGGTCAGATGCATAACCAGAATTATTTGAATAACCAGGGACTGCACGGTCAGGGATATCAACCTCAATGCCAAGGAAAATAAACCCAGAGTCGCAAGTAACCTACGCAGACAAGCAAAATGAATATCCCAGACTGTCAGTAACATAGCTTCAAAGGGCGATTACACACCAAACACTTATGCTTATGTCTCCAAGAACACATCCTAGATGCTGCAACATTTTAAGGAAGACAAAGATGCCCGAAATCTCACAAACAAGCTGCGAAACAAAAGATAATGGATCACGAAGACTCTACGTGATAAACCTTTACATTGAAGTCAAGACTTTATGCAGACTTCATAATTTCAGACATTGAAGATCTAGATTTCCCCTAGCCTCTCATGGCATTACATTCAGAAGACCCAGGTCACCCGCAGACTTCCGCAACCTCAGTAAGAGACGTTTACAAAAGAAGGAACCATTCAGAACTCTGCTAGAGACTAAAGGTCACACAATCGTTCACATCAGTATATCACCCAGAATAATGGATGGGTGGAGTCAGTAAAGAAGCAAACCGTGAAGGTCATAGATACACGGTGGGAACGCAGCCATATAGGTTGGATTAATGAATTACCCTTGGTCTTATAGGCGCATCAAAGTCCTAAACAAAGCAATAGGAAGACTCCGTAAAGCTTAGCATCTGAAACAGAAACAATATCACCAGCTGAAGTCTAGGTATCCGCCTGCGTGACGACCACTATTTAAACGAAGGATACTGATACGGAGCTTAAAGTCAACCTAGACCTCCTGGAAGAAACAATAAGAGGGACAGCCACTCAAGAAACCATATATATCAGCAAACATATTGAAACTAGAGAATACATTCTTCAAAGATGAAGACCATGTTTCAAGATTAAAGAGCGTAATCCAGGTAGGACACCTGGGTAATATGAGACGTACCTAGGGAAGGCTCATATGAAGTTGATACCGTCATCAAAATGACGCATGAAAATCCTCAAATATGGATGACAAGCTACTCAGTCACGCATGGAAGACATAAAAACTGAGTAAGTTTTATTAAAAGACAAATTGTCTATTATCTTACGAGATATTTTATTTAAAGTGCACTATTTATAAAGAGGATCGCAACCTCATAAAGAACGGTGGGGACGCCTACCAGACAAATACAAGGACGGGTTACAAACCCTCCAGTATGCAAAAAAAAACGGCCATAGTAGCCGGAATCATGACTCGGATAAAAAATCCGAGCATCAAAAAGTATGAAACGGGTAACAAAAAACCCGATCATCAACATAATGCAATAGCCCGGATGAAGAATCCGAGTACAAGCCTACAAAGGCCTAAAACAAATAACATGTAATGGAATACAAGTAGAAGCCAAACAAGTGCACTACTCCCATTATTTCTACATGTATCAAAATAATGCAAAGGAATACAAGTAGAAGCCAAACAAGGGCACTACTCCCTTAACACGGATGAAAAATCCGAGTACAAGTCCCTTACATTCACTTTTGGATTCGCAACCAACTCCAACAGTTGCCCACCAGCATCAGAATCCGAAATCACAGTACACAAGGGATCAAAAGCCTACGAAGATTTAGGCGCCCCAAATTTAAAGATCTCCTCCATATTTGAAGATCTCCTTCCAAAAATAAAAAAATAAAAAAAATCTGCTCCCAGATTTGAAGATCTCCTTCCAAATTTAAAGATCTCCTCCCAGATTCGAAGGTCTCTTTGCTACTTCAAAATTTGAAGATCTCTTTGTTGCCCTTACAAAGCCGCAACATTTAAAGCAACATTTGCTTTCGCATCAAACAACGACACAACGTCAGTATTGGAAGACTTTATCATCTTTCTTTCGCAAGGCTACTCGAAGAACTCTAAGATGGATATATTTTTCAAGACTTTGATATTAGCAAGAAGATCACTTAACACTTGCTCAACATCCTTCAGAGAATCTTTTATACGATCACATTATGGGCATAAAGCATCGACGGGAAGACCTTTTCTTGATATTACCTCGATCTGCTGCCTAGGAATACACAGACATGGCTGGAGTTTCCCAGACTCTCACCCTGGGAGAAAACACCTTCGTCACGAACGAAAGAATAATATGGAACCAGTGCGCCAACAGAACGAAGCCTATCAAGAGATAGATGAGTTAGTCAAAGACGGAATCATACGAGAAGCCACGTACCCTACGTGGACCGCAAACCAAGTTATGCAACCATATACCCTGGATACCTGGGATCGAAGCTCAAGGAGACACAGAGACATGACCCTCACAACTCATCCAGGTTACAAAATATGCAACCAAAATAACACCACGAAACTAAATCTGGTGATATTATAGCTACTTGTCTTATAAGATCTCTGAAACCCTAGCTTACTTATTAAGGAGTTAGGAGTTCTACAAGCAAAGTCATGACATACATTTCGCCTACTGGTGCGGAAGTTTTTCGAAGACATTGATGTGCTACTGGTGCAGAAGTTTTTCGAGTTTAATATAATGATCTTCGCAGCTCCTTACATTAAACTGGGGGGCTTGATGACGTACCCACCTAGACCATCAGTACCCAGGAAGACGCCTAGACGCAGACTACACGCAGGCTGCACCCAGGCTGCACAGAACCTTAGCTGAAAGGATAAGCACGAATAAAGGCTGTCATATCACTTCCTAAATTAGAGGAAATCTCCACCAGCAATAGGAGATTCGTTCTCATCCTATTTCCTCTCTTCCAAGTCATATTTGCACTATAAAAGGAGAAGGAAAAAAGGAGAGAACTTCATAATCACTATGACGGAAAAAACCCTAAATACCAAAAACCCTAAATGATCATCATCATGATCATCATGGGAAAAACCCTAAAACAATCCAATACACATATCGATCGGCGTACAAGGGAGAAAAACTCTTACCAACAGGGAATCGCCATCAAACTATTCAACACCCCTCTCTTCACATCACCTAATCGGATGTACAAACAGAACTAGAATTGAATGCAGACACAAAACTTCCATTTTTAACAAGAGCATACACGTCTTTATGCCAACATGTTGAATGGTTGGGACACTTTAACCACCCTGTGTACCACATTGGTACCCATGTCTTTAAAAGTGACATTCAGCAACAGCTTTAAAGATTTTCAATTTCAGAATCCAAAAAAGACGGGCCTCAAACCATAACGACTTCAATGGTAATAACAAACTCAAAGGGCAGGGCAGGGCTGGGAGAAGATGTGACACCTGCAAGTGTGAAAAGTTAATATTATTTTACATGTGAATAAAAACCATAATTATCACCTGTTGATCATATTAAGTTGTTAGCATTCCACTCGGAATAATTGCAAAAGAACAGATTTTACACACTTTGTACCGTTTGATGACTTGTCACCATACAATATATAGTAACAAAACATACAAATCTTAGAACCATATAGCGATGTTTGGTAAGACTTCATACGTAGGTTTAAGTGTATTCCAAACAAGAAAACATTGCAATTCTCATTACATACATACACATTCAAAAATGATGAATGGAAAAACTGTCTACCAAAAGTTCATTAACAGCCCGCTCACTCATCCGTATCTGACCAGACTAGTGCGTACTCCGAATCTTCTTCTTTCAGTGGATATTTCGAGAACAATGAGCTCATATCAAACCCCTCCCCTTCTTTCTTTGTTAATAACGCATCCCACTCTTCCGGGGTCGGAATCTTAGGCTTTGGTCGTGAAATAGAATACTGTTACAATAAATGGATATGGTAAATATCATTATTTTCTTTTTTTAGCCAAATTAATTGTTAGAATATGAATACATAAACAAATAACAATTCACGAGTACGCAGCGGAAAGATCGTATATGTAATACTATTAATTAACAAAGAGAGAATCGAAACGTGTACCTTTGCGCAAAGCTTCCAATAATATTATTAACAATAAGATTATTATTATTTAGGGTTTAAAGTAAAACCCCTCTACGATCGCACACTAGACACCCCTATACCGTATGCTAGTACCCAAATCACGATCAACAAACCCCTTTGTATTATATTATATCCCTTTAATTCGAAACCACTATGAATCAAGAACCATTGGTTGCCGTTGAAAACAAAACCAAAACATAATTAATGCTAACATTAAATATATGAGATTCATATGTAATTGTCGAATGACTCAAAACCAAATATCCCTTTTGATTTGTAGCCGTGGTCGAAATAAAGGAAAAGAGGAGAGAAACTTTGTTAGGGTTTTCAAATCACTTGACTTGAATTGAATGAATTAAAAACCCTTAAGCCTTGCATTCTATTTATAGGCTTAAACACAAGGGTTTTAACCTTGATGGACAAGTAATCTCAAAGGCTTTCAAGCCTTAGAAATTTCGGCCCCTTTGTGTTATAATTAGGAAACAAGACTAATTCCTTATTTCACTAAAACACCTCCTCTTTTATTAATTAAACATTATTAAACCTTTAATATAGTTTAATTAATTATTTCGTGATTATATTAATTAATATATTACTTTAATATTGTGAGTCCCTCGATAGCTACAGATCGCTCTCGAGATCGTCTATCGTTATGTCGTGAGTGCGGAATCCTCACGAGATAACTAGTTTGATTAGTTATCGAATATATTGCTAATTATGAGTATATAATCAGCCGTATGTGATCTATCTTCGTTTTCTAAATGTTAGAAACGAACTTAGTCGCTGGAGATGTGTGTGAGTTGAACGGATTCCTCAATTTAGGGTTTCCATTCATATATATATGTTTCTGATCGATATTGGGCCTGCTGGGCTTTGTTCTTATGAACTTAGCAGTCCAGCCCATATAACGAAGATTATCTTCGTTTGTTCCTAACGAAGATTATCTTCGTTAGTACTTACTTCCATCAGCATCTATGCCTAGTTATTTTCCAAGTATTTCATGTACAAGGAACCTAACATATATTATGTTTGTACTTGTATAACACACATAACAAACATCATATATAAACAACATATATATAACACCAAAACATGTAATCGATCATTACCAAAACATGAAGTCCATAATCTATCAATTACACATATATAAATAAGACATAAAGTAACATAATGTCTTAACCTAAAAGTCTAATTAAATCTAAGTTGCTGTTGTCACATCAACATGCATCAACAAATATACTAATTAATAATATAGAGTTACCGTGTCATTTCGTGTGACCCCGTAGGCTTAAATTATTTCTGGACATGCGTTTATTATAACGTGATCACATACCAACACAGACATCTAATACTAACTCATAAATATAATACTAACAATAATGTATAATATTGTTTAAGCATAAAATTACACGGGCCTAATATGTATATATTATACTTAATTTCAGGGGGTTTAATCTTGTTTAGAACGTGAAAAGGTTAAACGAGGACTTGCTAGCGGTTCCCAGTTGGTGTGGAGGTATGTACAACTTCCACGCTACCAAGTATAAAATATGTATGTATATGTGTATTGCATGAATTTAGATTGGTTTGGGTTGAGTGAATGGTCTGATATTTATAGGCACCAAGGAGGGATGGTCCTTGGTGCATGACGTCTTCGTAGCAGGAGACCGTTATTCGGTGTGTCGTGTTGCTTAACAAACTTTGTCTCTTTGGTTCAGAGGTCCCAGTACGACTCTGCAATGTACGAATGTGGACGTCATTGGATCGTGGTACAATTGGCTACGGATTAGGGTCAGGTTCCGCAGCCTTAATGATGTCCGTAAGCTAAGCCGGAGGGCATACGTCATCAAGCCCCCCAGCCTAGTGTTGCGATCTTGAGAGTGATGCTAGGCTTCGGGCAATGCCTGTTTACTTTCCACGATGTCGAAGCGTTTCTGTTTGGGGTAACGTGAAAATTCGCACACGTGGCATTCACGTGTCCTTCCCCCAAATTTTTTATTTTTTTTTTGTGGAATTTAATGCTGGCCACGTGGCGCCACGCCAGCAGAAGTGCGATTACACGTGGCACTCATCCACGTCGTATGTCTAATCAGCTTCCGCTACAGTGTCGCTACAGTAACCCCCAGATTTCGCCTATAAATACCCCACTTTTTCTCACTTTTTACTTTGCACTTTTCCCTTTTTTGCTCTCTCTCCCTTCTTTCTGCTCCGTTCCGTCCGTAGGGCTTCCGGCTTGGGTACAGTAGGTTTTAGTTGTTTTTCGTAAGGCTTGCTCTTTTTTGCATAGATCCGTAGATAGGCTCTAACAATAGTAAATGGGTAACCGTAGGAATAAGAAAACTACTTTTTGCAGCGTGTGTCGGGAGGATCTCGTCTGGTTTTTGAGTAAATATAGGTTCCCCCGTCGTTAGGTTATACCGTTCCTCTTCCTACCGATACAGCCGAGGATGCTTCGGCTGGTAAAATTGTTTTATATTTTCATACGTTTTCTCTGGGCAATGTTCGTCTTCCTTTCACCAAGTTTTTCCTAGCCGTCTTAAATCATTTTGGGTGTCACGTTTCTCAGCTTACTGCTTTTGGGGCCTGCCGGATAGCCATGTTCGAAGCTTGGTGTCGTGCTCATAAATGTGAGCCGACAGTTACACTATTCCGGAGGTTCTATAAATTGGGTTGTGTCGGTGACTGGTTCACGATTGAAAAGAAATTCGGTTGTGCGGAAGTGGTGAAGGGGGTCAAGGATTCCCAGAAAGGGTGGAAATCAAGATTTTTTTATGTGAATTCCTCCGTTGTTCATCCTGACTATCCTAATGCTTTAAAATTCCGTAGCACTATCCTGACCAAAGGTGCAATGAATGATCCTATTCCTTCTGACGGGTTTAACACTGACTTGTACAAAATTCTAGCTCATTCCCCCGTATTCTGGAGGCCACTCCCGGAGCCCATTTTGTTTCTTGCTCGTTTGAGAGAAGACTGGCTGCACTCTCCGGCCAATCCTATAATCAGGGGTCTAGACGGGGAGGGTACGGAGTCATAGTCCTTGTTACTTTATTTTTCCTTTTTCTTTCTTTTTGTTTGAGCTTACGGCGTTTTTCTTTTCCAGTGATGGATTTTACCCAGTTTTTGAATGCGGGTTACGAAACGGCTGATTTTCTTCCTGATGTTCCGGAGGGTCAGAAACCTGAAACCCAGAAAGCTCTTGACTGTGGTCCCGAGGTGGTTGTTCTGGAAGAGAATGTGTCGTCCGCTACCGCTGATGAAACCGAAGGGTCTTCGGCTCGTGTTCGTGGCGATTTCAAAAGAAAAAACAAACGTGTTACTGAAGAAGATGATTGTGTTCCTGTGAAGAAGTCCAAAAAGAATGGTGGTGTTGAAGCGTTACTTGAGAAAGTTGGATGATGAAGAGGTGGAGTCTCAGATTGCTGATCTGAAGTCATATGTGAAGTTTGAGAAAGAGAAGACTGAGCTGGCTGGAAAGGAACTCGATCTCCTTCGTGAGAAGTTTTCTGCTCTCGAAGTTGAGAAAAGGAGTTGGGAGCAGCGTTGCAGGGATACTACGGGTAGGTGCGAAGTGCTTACGGTCGAACTTTCGAAGGCTTTCGATGTTGAAAAGGGTCTATCCAACCAAGTGAAATCTCTTTCCAAAGAGGTCAAGGAGCTCCGGATGGATAAAGCTTCCATTCTGAACGCGATACCAGGCTTTGTTCGCAGGCTTCTTGGCAGCTTTGAATTTGCAAAAGCTTTGGGTGATGTTCAGGCCAAGGCCCTTGCCTTGGGGGTGCATCGCTATCTGGAGGATCTGAAGAAAGAGAAACCGGAACTCAAAGTGGAGACCATGAAAGGTTATAATCCCGAGGCGCTTACGGAGTTGCAGGAGGCAGGAAAGAAGCTTGTGGACACTAAGTTTCCATACTTGAGCGATTGCCGCTGGACGCGAGCTTTCTTTTGCGGAATTGGTAGCCATTAATCCTACTCCCTGGCCAACAAAAAGTGCCTACCGCCTCTTCTGCCGAAGCCACTCCTGCTGCTTCCGCTGCCCAAGCCACCTCAGCTGTTGTCTCTTCCTGATCACCCACTGGTTGGATATTGTTCTCATTGGTCCCATTGAAACAATTATGATGTTCTGTGTGCCTTTGTTGGCGAAGACAATTATTAATTATGGTCTGTAAGCCTTTGTTGGCATTGTACAATTTACCTTATTTTATGTTTATATATATATGTGGGTCGTAGGCCGTATTATCGTGCTATGCAGGGTGTTACATTTGATATTGATGCGACTATTATCCTCCTCGGAGGGTTCATGTCCGGCTGGTAGGGGGTGTGTTAGCTTGGAATGCCTTGTTTTATGTTTGTGTGCTTACTTGTCACAAAACTTAGTTTTTTTATTAGACTGCTTTGATTTGTATTTTGTCCCATTTGGCCGAAGCATGCATGTGGAAGTAAAGTATTCATATACAAGGCTTCTTATTGTATTTTACTCCGTTAGTCGGAGCGTGTGCGGAGGTAAAATACTTTAAAATTTAATCAGCATATATGTATTTTACTCCGTTAGCCGGAGCGTGTGCGGAGGTAAAATACTTTAAAATTTAATCAACATATATGTATTTTACTCCGTTAGCCGGAGCGTGTGCGGAGGTAAAATACTTTAAAATTTAATCAACATATATGTATTTTACTCCGTTAGCCGGAGCGTGTGCGGAGGTAAAATACTTTAAAATTTAATCAACATATATGTATTTTACTCCGTTAGCCGGAGCGTGTGCGGAGGTAAAATACTTTAAAATTTAATCAACATATATGTATTTTACTCCGTTAGCCGGAGCGTGTGCGGAGGTAAAATACTTTAAAATTTAATCAACATATATGTATTTTACTCCGTTAGCCGGAGCGTGTGCGGAGGTAAAATACTTTAAAATTTAATCAACATATATGTATTTTACTCCGTTAGCCGGAGCGTGTGCGGAGGTAAAATACTTTAAAATTTAATCAACATATATGTATTTTACTCCGTTAGCCGGAGCGTGTGCGGAGGTAAAATACTTTAAAATTTAATCAACATATATGTATTTTACTCCGTTAGCCGGAGCGTGTGCGGAGGTAAAATACTTTAAAATTTAATCAACATATATGTATTTTACTCCGTTAGCCGGAGCGTGTGCGGAGGTAAAATACTTTAAAATTTAATCAACATATATGTATTTTACTCCGTTAGCCGGAGCGTGTGCGGAGGTAAAATACTTTAAAATTTAATCAACATATTGTATTTTACTCCGTTAGCCGGAGCGTGTGCGGAGGTAAAATACTTTAAAATTTAATCAGCATATATGTATTTTACTCCGTTAGCCGGAGCGTGTGCGGAGGTAAAATACTTTAAAATTTAATCAACATATATGTATTTTACTCCGTTAGCCGGAGCGTGTGCGGAGGTAAAATACTTTAAAATTTAATCAACATATATGTATTTTACTCCGTTAGCCGGAGCGTGTGCGGAGGTAAAATACTTTAAAATTTAATCAACATATATGTATTTTACTCCGTTAGCCGGAGCGTGTGCGGAGGTAAAATACTTTAAAATTTAATTCATACTAAGTGGACATTGTCATTTTTCATTTCTTTTGTTTCAAAATTACAAATATTGCCCATGGGCCCAATTTGCTAGCCGTAGGGTGCACTAAAATGACTGATCATATGATGAACTCAATTGTGGTGGATTACATGTAGCACTTTTTCAGTTGGTTTGCATTCCACGTCCTTGGGAGCTCTTCGCCATCGATGGTGGCCAGTTTATATGCTCCGTTGCCAGTAGCTTCTATGACTTCATATGGCCCCTCCCATTGTGCGCTCAGCTTTCCCAACTTCTCGGCTTTGCTTGCCTCATTGTTTCGGAACACCCGGTCTCCGGGGATGAATGCTTCCTTACGGACCCTGCTGTTGTAATATTTTTCCATCTGTTTTTTGTAGATGCCTTCTTTGATGAAGGCCACCTCTCTTCTTTCTTCTAGCAGGTCCAGGTTGTTCCTCAATTCTTCTTCATTGGCTGTCATATCAATGTTTCTTCGGAGGGTTGGCACACTGATTTCTGCGGGGATCATTGCTTCCGTCCCGTAAACTAGACTAAAAGGGGTTTCGCCATTGCTAGTCTTCGGTGTTGTTCTATGTTCCCATAATACATGATGGACCTCCTCTAACCACCCATTCTGGCATCTTCTTAATCTTGCTTTGATTCCCTTCACAATATTCTTGTTTGTTGCTTCCACTTGCCCGTTAGCCTGAGGGTGGGCTACGGAAGTGAAGGATTGTTCAATTTCCAGACCTTGATAAAATTCTTTGAAAACTCCATTTCTGAACTGCTTTCCGTTGTCACTGATGATGGTTTTGGGGACCCCAAATCTTGTTACGATCTGTTCCCACACAAACTTTTCCATTTGTTTTCCGGAAATTGTTGCTAGCGGCTTGGCCTCTACCACTTTGTGAAATAATCGATTGCAACTACTAAGAACTTGAGATTTCCTGGGGCCTTTGGGAAGGGTCCCACAATGTCTATTCCCCATTTCATGAACGGCCATGCTGCCGTAACATGTAACACCATGCTTTATAAAAATGTGAATTTCCAAAAAATTCAACTTTAAATATAACTCCGTTAATAAAATGCGGAAGCGACGTTACAAAAATCTCATTTGATCCCTAACGGAATCATTAAACAACTTTAAATGGTGTTACTAGCATCGTATCATCACAATAATAAAAGGAAATCCACAATCAATAATATGAAATGCCAACCGGCATAATAAATAAGTCTACTTAAATCTACTAGCAAATGGGTAACTAAAAGTCATCTTTATTCATCATCAATAGCTACCCCATCTCTCGCAAATCTACTAGCTCCATTAGCGCCTAACCTGAGGGCACAACATATTTTCCACAAAACAAGTGTCAGCTTATAAAGCCGAGTAAGATAACATTAGTACAACAAAAGGATTGCCAATTAAAATCATTTCAACAAAAGCATCTCATGCATATATATAGGCACAACAAGCATAACAACAATATCTACTCAAATAGGATTATCAAATCCTAAAATGTGCCTAGCAATCCTCATTTACTACTTTAGCTCCTTAACAACATAGCTACTTAATTCTTTAGCTCCTTAACAACATAGCTACTTAACTCTTTAGCTCCTTAACTACTTAGGTTATGCCATTAAATCAACAATAAAGGTTTTGTGTGTAGGCGGTCATAAGACCTCATAGGGAACCTCACACCCGACATGATGGGTAAACCTTTCGGGGGTCCATCGGCGTCGTTATGGAAAGGCATAACCAATCCATGAGTAGTCCGCATTCTCCTTAGGGTCAATCACTCCCAACGGTGCTACTCTGCTCCTTAAGATTGTACCTCACCAGGGACGGTATACGTTGCCCCCGAATGAGCTCCTTAAACACACTTGATCTAAATAGACCAAAATGCGGGTTAAGCTTAACACTTTCTCCTTAATATCTCCTTAATGCTCGAGACTTTGCAACATTATAATTCAACTCAATTCTACTTATCACATTAGCTACTTTAATATATTCTCCATTAAGGTTGCTACTCATTTTCACATATCAACATTAGGGCCCTTAACGTGTTTTTTTTTTTTTTTTTTTTTTTTTTTTTTTTTTTTTTTTTTTTTTTTTTTTTTTTTTTTTTTTTTTTTTTTTTTTTTTTTTTTTTTTTTTTTTTTTTTTTTTTTTTTTTTTTTTTTTTTTTTTTTTTTTTTTTTTTTTTTTTTTTTTTTTTTTTTTTTTTTTTTTTTTTTTTTTTTTTTTTTTTTTTTTTTTTTTTTTTTTTTTTTTTTTTTTTTTTTTTTTTTTTTTTTTTTTTTTTTTTTTTTTTTTTTTTTTTTTTTTTTTTTTTTTTTTTTTTTTTTTTTTTTTTTTTTTTTTTTTTTTTTTTTTTTTTTTTTTTTTTTTTTTTTTTTTTTTTTTTTTTTTTTTTTTTTTTTTTTTTTTTTTTTTTTTTTTTTTTTTTTTTTTTTTTTTTTTTTTTTTTTTTTTTTTTTTTTTTTTTTTTTTTTTTTTTTTTTTTTTTTTTTTTTTTTTTTTTTTTTTTTTTTTTTTTTTTTTTTTTTTTTTTTTTTTTTTTTTTTTTTTTTTTTTTTTTTTTTTTTTTTTTTTTTTTTTTTTTTTTTTTTTTTTTTTTTTTTTTTTTTTTTTTTTTTTTTTTTTTTTTTTTTTTTTTTTTTTTTTTTTTTTTTTTTTTTTTTTTTTTTTTTTTTTTTTTTTTTTTTTTTTTTTTTTTTTTTTTTTTTTTTTTTTTTTTTTTTTTTTTTTTTTTTTTTTTTTTTTTTTTTTTTTTTTTTTTTTTTTTTTTTTTTTTTTTTTTTTTTTTTTTTTTTTTTTTTTTTTTTTTTTTTTTTTTTTTTTTTTTTTTTTTTTTTTTTTTTTTTTTTTTTTTTTTTTTTTTTTTTTTTTTTTTTTTTTTTTTTTTTTTTTTTTTTTTTTTTTTTTTTTTTTTTTTTTTTTTTTTTTTTTTTTTTTTTTTTTTTTTTTTTTTTTTTTTTTTTTTTTTTTTTTTTTTTTTTTTTTTTTTTTTTTTTTTTTTTTTTTTTTTTTTTTTTTTTTTTTTTTTTTTTTTTTTTTTTTTTTTTTTTTTTTTTTTTTTTTTTTTTTTAACTTAATTGTCTTGTACTATGTGTACAGACACTCAACAAGTAACACAACTCAACAGCAAGCTTCATAAAGCAACAATACAACAATAAGCTCGTATCTACTAAAGCATGCATAAACAATGCCCCAATAAACCTCCCACATACAACCCATACCCAATATAAGCATGAGATAGTTTAACTTCATAAAATGGGAAGTAATTAATAAAACTAAGTTTTGTTGTGTCCTCATGTGTCAAAAGTAAGTTATCTTACCTCCAGTGGGATCATTATGCAACTTAACTCGTTACTTCTTTAATGTCCGAATACCTAAACATTTAATTAAAATAAAAACACTACTATTAATTAAGGCAACTAAGAATGCAAATATCATTATTTGGCAGACAAAAAAAATACAACAATCAAATTCTAGGTATTTCATTATTAGCCCTTGCTTACTTACATAGACATAAATATTTAGTTAAAATGTGACACTTTCTAATTAATTAATAATCATATTGATATGAAGATCCATTTAAAACAAACTATAATTTCATCCTTCAAATCTCACGTGCATATGTGGTTCTGCAAATTAAACTCCATCAAATTCTTTCTACTTAGACTCCATCAAATTCTTTCTCCTTAGACTCTCGTGTGTGTATTACGACCAACCATTCTTCAACCGTATTATATACATAAAACAATGATATTAAATTATCAATAGACTTGCAAGGCATATGCATGACTTGCCATAAAATTAGGACTAATCCATATAGTGAAAACACGTTAATTAATACTAAACCACTTGCTAGGTAATTAATATAGTTCCTCCATGGCTTCCTCATAATAAAACTATTAGCATAAACAAGTCCAACCATCTGATGACCATTGTTTCATCTTTAAAGAAAAGCTATTGCAAGGTTTTATGATTTCATTTATCATATTCTTCTTTTGACTCTACTGGCGGATGACTCGAACCTGACCGGTATACAACTCGGCATGCTTAAAGAGAATGTTTAAGAATACACAACCATCTCTCATAAGTCATAAAAATTCTAATTAACCATAAGTAAACAGTAAAGGTACGTACTTATCATGTGAGAGAAGATTAGACGCGTTTACAAATCCATAAAATAAAACCTTGTGACGACACGCAAAAACTCAACCCGATTAACCCCTACGTTTCAAACGATTCTAATGATGTACAAAACAATTGAAAATTGAATGTTACCTTATGGCGTAACCAACAAAACAAACACGATAACTACGGTGATGGAACTGAATCGTGACGTCTAAATTCGATTACTAGCCTAGCTTGCTCCCCTTGCTTGTTGTTATGGGTGAAATTTCAAGTATCAATATCTTGAAAGCTTAGGATCTTGACGTATCAGGATCTTGACGTGGTCGAATATTCTGATAACTTATTAATATTTTGCTAACATTATGTTTCAATTGTTTATCTTTTATTTCTTGTTTAGTCGACATAATCTTATCAAATCTTTATCAACGCATCTTTGAAACTCAACATATTTTACAAGCCCTTAACCTCATGAACGAAAGTTTGGTTACATAATTGATCTAAGTCTTCAAGGGTGATTATCTTGGGAAATTTTTGACCAAAACAATCTCCTCAACCTCTTGTTAGCGTGACACAAAACAGAATAATAATTTAGTCTCTTTCGCTCGCTCGACTAATAAAACCCCCACTAAATATAATGAAACAAACCAAACCAAGTGTTTTGTTTCTTATTTTGTTGCTCGCCCGGGATCATGAAAACAACGAAAACAAAGTGCGAAAGGTGTTAGGTCCAGTTCACCTGGAACTGGCCAGTCACCAGTTTCCACTGACCAGTTCACCAGTTGCATCTGGTGACCAGTAAACTGGTGACCAAGAAGATTTGTCGAGAAATATATTGAAGTCCAGTTGCACCGTACAGTTAACGCAACTGAAGACTTCCTCCAGTTGAGAACTGACCAAGTTGAAGAAACATTCCAGTTGAAGTCGAAGACAACAAATGGAAGAAAGAGAATGACAATGGCAGCGAAGCCCAGTTGACATTCTAGTCAGTTACAAACTGGAGACCTTCAGTGGAAAGCACTTACAAAGCTTTACACTGATTACGAGGAATTGACTTGTACACTTTATGTACCTTTACCCGGATAATAAGCCTTATCTTATTATTCTTGTTTAGTCGACATAATCTTATAAATCTTTATCAACGCATCTTTGAAACTCAACATATTTTACAAGCCCTTAACCTCATGAACGAAAGTTTGGTTACATAATTGATCTAAGTCTTCAAGGGTGATTATCTTGGGAAATTTTTGACCAAAACAGTCTCCTCAACCTCTTTTTAGCGTGACACAAAACAGAATAATAATTTAGTCTCTTTCGCTCGCTCGACTAATAAAACCCCCACTAAATATAATGAAACAAACCAAACCAAGTGTTTTGTTTCTTATTTTGTTGCTCGCCCGGGATCATGAAAACAACGAAAACAAAGTGCAAACGTGTTAGGTCCAGTTCACCTGGAACTGGCCAGTCACCAGTTTCCACTGACCAGTTCACCAGTTGCATCTGGTGACCAGTAAACTGGTGACCAAGAAGATTTGTCGAGAAATATATTGAAGTCCAGTTGCACCGTACAGTTAACGCAACTGAAGACTTCCTCCAGTTGAGAACTGACCAAGTTGAAGAAACATTCCAGTTGAAGTCGAAGACAACAAATGGAAGAAAGAGAATGACAATGGCAGCGAAGCCCAGTTGACATTCTAGTCAGTTACAAACTGGAGACCTTCAGTGGAAAGCACTTACAAAGCTTTACACTGATTACGAGGAATTGACTTGTACACTTTATGTACCTTTACCCGGATAATAAGCCTTATCTTATTATTTAAGTATTAAATATTTACATTCGTGTATTATCTTGGTTCCGCATCAACCTTGTAATTTGTTTAATATCAATAAATAAATTACACTTGAAAACTACATATTGTCTCATCAAGATTGTTTACAAGTTATTTGTATTATTGCATTGTTCTTTACTTATTGTCTTTTATATAAGTAATCTATCTAGAACTTGGTATACACTTATCTAACTGGTCGTCTCCAGTTTAGTAAGTATATTGCAAAGTAACTCCACCATCGACATAGAGGTGTCTTCAGTAGTACCAATCTAACAAGTTGGGACTTACAAGTGGTATCAGAGCAGAAGGCTAATATACTTGCCTAGATCTGCAAAGATGAACACTACTGAAGGTGGAGATGGTTCTGGTTTAGGTGAAAACCCATTGAACAATAATTCACCACCTTTTCAAAATGTTAACACCAACCCTCCTCCTCCTTCTTCCTCAAACCACGTCCATGTACATTACTCTAACACTCCTGTTCCAAAATTTGATGGAAACAGTGAGACCTTTGGTACATGGAAAGCTAGAATGCTGTTGCATTTTGGTGGTATTGAGAGGTATATGTTGAAAATCATAAAAGATGGACCATATATACCTATGTCTATTGGGGTGAGTCCTCTTCTTGATCCAACTGGAAGAAGAGGCTCAAGGGAAAAGCCAGAAGACCATTGGTCTGATGAGGATCGCAGACTGGTGGACTTGGACACCAGACTGAAAAACATGATCCTTGGGGCTGTCCCTGAAGACCTAATTCCAACACTTGTGTTGTTTCCCAGTGCCAAGTCTATGTGGGATGAATTAGTGATTCAGTTTGAAGGAGGTGATGACACCATTGTCACCCGTAAAGTTGCATTGAACAAGAAGTATGAATCCTTCTTTGCCTTGCCCAACGAAAGTTTAACTGGTACTTATACCAGATTTTCTAGCCTCATCAATCAGTTGAGAGGTTTGGGTGTAGAGAAGGATAAGGATATTCTTCTTGAAAAGTTTTGTGATATTCTTCCATCTAAATGGGAAAACATGGTTCTTGTCTTGAGACAAGGTAAAACCTTGCACTCTCACACTCTTGCATCGCTCTATGGAGCCTTCAGATTCACTGAAGATAATAATGCTGCAAGACTTGTGGCTGAGCAAGATGCCATGAACCATGCTCAGAGTCCCAAGGTTGCTAATGTAATTGAGCGACCTTGTGCTGCTTTAATGTCTGCTGAGAGTGTCCAGGCACACTCGATGAAGGAGATGTTAAACAGCTTCTTAAACTCTGGGCTGACCACTGAAAACAGTGAAGGTTATGATGAAACTGACGATGATGATCTGGTCGCCATGATTGCTAAAACCTTTAATAGGTTTAAGCATAAATCTAAAAGATTTAATGGCCCCAACAATGCTTCCAGCTCCAGCTCTCTGGATAAGACCAATCTTACATGCTATAAGTGTGGCAAGAAAGGTCATTTTATGAAGGAATGCCGATCTAGTCAGTTGAATAACCAAACTGGCCCCTCTGTCCCTAATTACAATCGGCCTGATGATAGCTATAAAGCTAAATACAAGCAGCTTAAGGCCCAGATTGCCCTTCTGTCCATGGATAAGAAAAAGGACCAGTGCTTAATTGCACAAACTGAAGGAAAATGGGAGTACTCTGATGACTCATCTGAGGATGAAGAAGAGGAAAGGGACATGTGTTTCATGGCCTTGGAAGATCAACAACAACAGCAGCATGTGGTGAAAGATGATGTCGTCTCTGGAAGATGGGTGGACATCATACTGAAAAAGGTATGTGATTATGATCACCAGGTTGACCCTGAATTAAAACTGGACCTGGCTGAATCATTAAGTGGTGATTTGGCATTTGTAGAAACTGTTAGAGCTGATAGTGAAAGATATTTAGACACTATCTTAATTGAACTAAACAATGTCAAACCACAACTGAATGATTTGCAAAGTGTCCAGTTGGCTCTCAAGGAGTCAGTTTTAAAAATTGAGGCATTAGAACTTGATAATCAAAAACTTTCTGATGATTTTGAAAAAGCTCAAATGATTATCAAGTCCTGGGTAAAAGCATCTGGCAAAAACTATGATGCATTTTCAAGAACCATCGATGCCCAGAAAAATGCATGGAAATCTGAAGATCTGAAGATGGCAGCTCTTATACCAGATCTTCATGCATTGCCTCCAGCTCTCCAGGTTGAAACACCTTATGATCAACCTGAAGCTGTTGAAACTGAAACCAATGAGACCACCCCCATTGAGGTTAAAACTGGAGCCAAACAGGCTAAAGCTCCAGTCAAAAAGGCCACTGTTAACAAGCCTTTACCTCATAAGTCTAAGGAGCCCAAGACCCGAAAGACTAAATCCCCAGTTGAACCAATGTCCAAGGTTCAACTGCCTGAACAAAACAATGTTTTGGTTAATTTGGAAAGGCAACTCCAACTTTTGTCTCGGCAGGTTCAGAGTTGCACTGCCCGAATTAACAATCTGGAAGGAGGCTCACCACCTCCAGTTTTAAAACAAAACATTAAATCACTCCCTTCTGTACCTAAACAAAAGAATGTTCCATCTGGAACAAAATCTGGTAAACATAAGGTGAGTAAATATCAAATACCAATCGTTTTTACTTCTGCACCTGGAGCTGGTGATAATGCTCCAGATGTAGCCTCCAGTTCAACACCTCAACAATCAACTGTGGCTTCTGTAGAGAAGTCCAGTGGACCCATCAAGAAAAGATGGGTTCACAAAAATAACTAATGATTTTTGTGTGTGTGTAGGGCGATCGAAAGAAGAATATCTGGTATCTGGACAGCGCTGCTGGCCGGACTATGACCGGATGTAAGCCCCTACTGGAAGAGTTCACTGTCCAAGATGGACCGACAGTGACGTTTGGTAACGATCAATCTGGAAAGACTGAAGGATATGGTGTGCTCAATAATGGACAAGTCGAATTCAAAAGAGTTGCATTTGTGAATGGTTTGAAATATAACTTGATCAGTGTAAGCCAACTTTGCGATGATGGCTTCAGAGTATTGTTCGATATTGCACAAGGCACCATATTTAACAAGGATTGGAAAGTGGTGATGATTGCACCAAGAAAAGGGAATGTGTACATCATGGATATGGAACCTGCTCCAAAAGAGCAATGTTTCTATACCAAAGCTGATGAGGACACCAACTGGCTATGGCATAAAAGGTTATCCCACCTTAATTTCAAGAACATTAACAAGTTGTCTCGCAAACAACTGGTTGATGGGATACCCCAGATTTCCTTCAATAAGGAAAAGCCATGTCCAGGGTGTGAGATGGGCAAGCAGAAGAGAGCCAGTTTTAAAACAAAACATTAAATCACTCCCTTCTGTACCTAAACAAAAGAATGTTCCATCTGGAACAAAATCTGGTAAACTTAAGGTGAGTAAATATCAAATACCAATCGTTTTTACTTCTGCACCTGGAGCTGGTGATAATGCTCCAGATGTAGCCTCCAGTTCAACACCTCAACAATCAACTGTGGCTTCTGTAGAGAAGTCCAGTGGACCCATCAAGAAAAGATGGGTTCACAAAAATAACTAATGATTTTTGTGTGTGTGTAGGGCGATCGAAAGAAGAATATCTGGTATCTGGACAGCGCTGCTGGCCGGACTATGACCGGATGTAAGCCCCTACTGGAAGAGTTCACTGTCCAAGATGGACCGACAGTGACGTTTGGTAACGATCAATCTGGAAAGACTGAAGGATATGGTGTGCTCAATAATGGACAAGTCGAATTCAAAAGAGTTGCATTTGTGAATGGTTTGAAATATAACTTGATCAGTGTAAGCCAACTTTGCGATGATGGCTTCAGAGTATTGTTCGATATTGCACAAGGCACCATATTTAACAAGGATTGGAAAGTGGTGATGATTGCACCAAGAAAAGGGAATGTGTACATCATGGATATGGAACCTGCTCCAAAAGAGCAATGTTTCTATACCAAAGCTGATGAGGACACCAACTGGCTATGGCATAAAAGGTTATCCCACCTTAATTTCAAGAACATTAACAAGTTGTCTCGCAAACAACTGGTTGATGGGATACCCCAGATTTCCTTCAATAAGGAAAAGCCATGTCCAGGGTGTGAGATGGGCAAGCAGAAGAGAGCCAGTTTCAAAACTAGGCAAAATTTTAGCATCACTGAACCTCTTCACATGCTTCATATGGATCTCTTTGGTCCAGTGAATGTTCAAACTAGAGCTGGAAAGAAATACACTCTAGTTGTGGTTGATGAATTCACCAGATATTGCTGGGTGGTATTCATCAGATCCAAAAGTGATGCACCTGCTGAAATCATCTCCCTTATCAAAAGAATTGAGCTCAAGTACACTCGAAAAGTTTGTCAGTTGCGAAGTGATAATGGTACTGAATTCCAAAATAAGGTACTTGAAACATTTTGCACTGACACTGGCATTTCTCAAAACTTCTCATCAGTTCACTCTCCAGAGCAAAATGGAGTTGTTGAAAGGAAGAATCGTACACTGATAGAAGCGGCCAGAAGCATGCTATCTGAATCTGGTCTTCCCACCAGTTTTTGGGCTGAGGCAGTTGCAACTGCTTGTCACACCCAAAACCGGTCAGTCTACATCAAGAGACACAAGAAGACTGCCTACGAAGTACTCAGGAATCGTAAACCAAATATTGGATATTTCCATGTATTTGGTTGTCCAGTTTATATACTGAACGATTCCAGTCAGCTTGGAAAGTTTGATGCAAAAGCTGATGAAGGGGTATTTTTAGGCTATTCAGATATTCGAAAGGCCTTTAGAGTTTATAATTATAGACTCCAAAAGGTGCATGAGACAATTCATGTCACATTCGATGAATCAACTGAAGCAATCAACAAGAGACCAAGCCTTGATATTTCTCCAGTCATTCCAATCAACTTTGGTGAAACTGACCAAGTTCATCGGTCAGTTGTTTCACCAGAAGATGCTTCCAGTTACAACAAACTGGAACCAGTCAAGAAGAAGAAAAGCACCAGTGACACATCATTTTATCCCTCCATCAATTTTAACTTACCACAAGAATTGGTGATTGGATCAGATGTACGTGCCACTCCAATATCAGCACCAGTTCAAGCCCCTACTTCTCCAGTTACTCATGAAATACCTTCAACTGAGGAATTTCATGATGCAAATCGAGACCTCATTGACTCTGATGAGGATGTAGAAGCTGTTTGGACTGATCCTTCTCCAGATGCTGCTGCAACTGAAGAAGATCTCCAGGTACCTTGCACTGATATTGTAGTTCACCAGCCTAGTCAATACACTAGATGGACTAAAGCCCACCCAATTGAACAAATTGTGGGTAATCCAACTAGTGGGGTTCAGACTAGAAGAGCCACCAGTGAGCAATGCTTAAACGTCACCTTCTTATCTTTAATTGAACCAAAGAAGATTGACGAGGCTATGGCAGACCCAAGCTGGGTGGAAGCTATGCAAGAAGAGCTCCTCCAGTTTGAAAGGAACAATGTTTGGGAGCTTGTTCCTTGTCCACCAGGGTTAAAGAAAGAACCTATTGGTACCAGATGGGTCTACCGAAACAAAATGGATGAAGATGGCCATGTTGTAAGAAACAAGGCCAGATTAGTTGCCCAGGGTTATTGTCAAGCAGAGGGCGTTGACTTTGATGAGACTTTTGCTCCAGTTGCAAGACTTGAAGCCATAAGAATTTTCTTGGCTTATGCAGCCCATCTGCAGTTCAAGGTCTTCCAGATGGATGTCAAAAGTGCGTTCCTTAATGGAACATTGGAAGAAGAAGTTTATGTGAAGCAGACTCCAGGTTTCATCGATGAGAAGCATCCTCATTGGGTTTATAGACTGAACAAAGCATTGTATGGTCTAAGACAAGCCCCAAGAGCCTGGTATGATACTTTAACTAAACATCTTCTCAAAAATGGCTTTCAAAGAGGTGCAATAGATAATACCTTGTTTATCTTGAAAGAAAGAGGTAATATCTTATTGGTACAAATTTATGTTGATGACATTATTTTTGGTTCAACTGATGATGCAATGTGTAAAAAGTTTTCTAAAATCATGTCATCTGAGTATGAGATGAGTTTAATGGGTGAATTAACATTTTTCTTAGGTCTTCAGATTAAGCAAACTGAAAATGGAATTTTCATAAACCAAGGAAAATATGTCAGAGATTTGTTAAGAAAATACAAATATGATTCAATCCCATCGAAAAACACACCTATTGCAGCACCATTGAATTTGGACTCTGACCCAACTGGCAAACCAGTTAATGTAACTGACTATAGAGGTATGGTTGGTTCACTAATGTACTTAACTGCCAGTCGACCAGATATAATGTTTGCAACATGTTTATGTGCCAGGTTTCAGGCTAACCCAAAAGAATCACATTTGCACGCTGTAAAGCGTATCTTTAGATACCTGAAAGGGTGTCCTAATCTTGGTCTTTGGTACCCCAAAGGCTCAGGATTAGATCTAATGGGTTATTCAGATTCTGATCATGCAGGTTGTAAGATTGATAGAAAATCCACAACTGGTGGTTGTCATTTCCTTGGAGGAAAACTGGTGAGTTGGACCAGCAAGAAGCAGACTTCAGTCTCTATGTCCACTGCAGAGGCAGAGTACATTTCTGCGGCCAGTTGTTGTGCCCAGATTCTCTGGATCAAAAACCAGTTACTAGATTATGGTCAGAAGTATACCAAGACCCCAATCTTTTGTGACAACACTTCATTGGGATCTTAATATTCCTTATAAATACCCTTATTTACTCCAAAACTCATTTACTTTCTTTTCATTCTCTTCATTTACTCTCTTCATTTACTTCCAATCATAAACATTGCTTCATTTCTTCTTCATTTACTCTCTCTACTCCTTATAAATACCCTTATTTACTCCAAAACTCATTTACTTTCTTTTTCATTCTATTCATTTACTCTCTTCATTTACTTCATTCATTTACTCTCTTCATTCCTCTTCATTTACTCTCTTCATTTATCTTCCAATATTCCATACATCCTTCATTTACTCTCTCATTACCTCTTCATTACTCTCTTCATTTACTCTCTTCATTTACTCTCTTCATTTATTTGGTTTTACATTGGGATCTTGTATCCCCTTATAAATACCCTTATTTACTCCAAAACTCATTTACTCTCTTTTCATTCTCTTCATTTACTCTCTTCATTTACTCTCCTCATTTACTTCTTCATTTACTCTCTTTTCATTCTCTTCATTTACTCTCTTCATTTATCTTGAATCCATAAATACCCTTATTTACTCCTAAACTCATTTACTCTCTTTTCATTCTCTTCATTTACTCTCTTCATTTACTCTCTTCATTTACTTCTCTTCATTTACTCCTTATAAATACCCTTATTTACTCCAAAACTCATTTACTTTCTTTTTCATTCTATTCATTTACTCTCTTCATTTACTCTCTTCATTTACTCTCTTCATTTACTTCATAACTCATTTACTCTCTTTTCATTCTCTTCATTTACTCTCTTCATTTATCTTCCAATATCCTATTTACCCTTATTTACTCTTCATTTACTTCTTTTCATTTACTCTCTTCATTTACTCTCTTCATTTACTCTCTTCTTTCTCTCTTCATAAATACCCTTATTTACTCCAAAACTCATTTACTTTCTTTTTCATTCTCTTCATTTACTCTCTTCATTTACTTCCAATCATATACATTGCTTCATTTACTTCTTCATTTACTTCATAACTCATTTACTCTCTTTTCATTCTCTTCATTTACTCTCTTCATTTATTTATCTCCCTTATAAATACCCTTATTTACTTCATAACACATTTACTTTCTTTTTCATTCTCTTCATTTACTCTCTTCATTTACTTCCAATCATAAATCACTGTTCATTTACTCTCTCATTTACTCTCTTATCTCTTCATTTACTCTCTTCATTTACTCTCTTCATTTACTCTCTTATTTACTCCGAAACTCATTTACTCTCTTTTCATTATCTTCATTTACTCTCTTCATTTACTCTCTTCATTTACTCTCTTCATTTACTCTTATACCTTATTTACTTCTTTTTCATTTCTCCTCATTTACTCTCTTCATTTACTTCTCATTTACTCTCTTCATTACCCTTATTTACTCCAAAACTCATTTACTTTCTTTTTCATTCTATTCATTTACTCTCTTCATTTACTTCTCATTTACATTGCTTCATTCTCTCTTCATTTCTCTCTCATACTCTCTTTTCATTACTCTTCATTTACTCTCTTCATTTACCTCCAAATTAAACCCTTCATTACTCTTATTTACTTCTTATTTACTCCTTCATTTACTCTCTTCATTTACTTCTTCATTTACTCTCTTCATTTACTTCTCATTTACTTCTTCATTCTTCTCTTCATTTACTCTCTTCATTTACTCTCTTCATTTACTCTCTTCATTTACTCTCTTCATAAATACCCTTATTTACTTCATAACTCATTTACTTTCTTTTTCATGGTTTACATTGGGATCTTGAATCTCCTTATAAATACCCTTATTTACTCCAAAACTCATTTACTTTCTTTTTCATTCTCTTCATTTACTCTCTTCATTTACTTCCAATCACTCTTTATTACTCCTCATTTACTTGCTTCATTTACCTCTTCATTACTCTCTTATAAATACCCTTATTTACTCCAAAACTCATTTACTTTCTTTTTCATTCTATTCATTTACTCTCTTCATTTACTCTCTCATTTACTCTGCTTCATTTCCTCTTCATTTACTCTCTTCATTTACTCTCTTCATTTACTCTTCTTTTCATTTCCTCTTCATTTACTCTCTTCATTTACTCTCTTCATTTACTCTCTTATACCTCTTCATTTACTCTCTTCATTTACTCTCTTCATTTACTCTCTTCATTTACTCTCTTCATTTACTCTCTTCATTTACTCTCTTCAGTTATGATTTTATTTACTTTTGATCTTGAATCCCCTTATAAATACCCTTATTTACTTCATAACACATTTACTTTCTTTTCTCTTCATTTACTCTCTTCATTTACTCTCTTCATTTACTCTCTTCATTTACCTCCAATCATAAACATTGCTTCATTTCTCTCTTCTTTACCCTTATTTACTTCATAACACATTTACTTTCTTTTTCATTCTCTTCATTTACTCTCTTCATTTACTTCCAATCATAAATTTCAATTTCATTCTTCTTATATACCCTTATTTACTTCATAACTCATTTACTCTCTTTTCATTCTCTGTATTTACTCTCTTCATTTACTTCCAATCATAAACATTGCTTCATTCTTCTCTTCATTTACTCTCTTCATTTCCTCTTCATTTACTCTCTTCATTTACTCTCTTCATTTACTCTCTTCATACCTCTTCATTTACTCTCTTCATTTACTCTCTTCATTTACTTCTTAAATCATTTACCCTTATTTACTCCTTTTCATTACTCTTTATTTACTCTCTTCATTTACTCTCTTCATTTACTCTCTTCATTTACTCTCTTCATTTACTCCGAAACTCATTTACTCTCTTTTCATTCCCTTCATTTACTCTCTTCATTTACTTCTTCATTAAACATTGCTTCATTCCTCTTCATTTACTCTCTTCATTTACTCTCTTCATTTACCTCTTCATTTACTCTCTTCATTTCTTCTTCATTTACCCTTATTTACTCCTTCATTTACTTCTTCATTTCTCTTCATTTTACCTCTTCATTTACTCTCTTCATTTACTCCTTCATTACCCTTATTTACTCTCTTCATTTACTTTCTTTTTCATCCTCTTCATTTACTCTCTTCATTTACTTCCAATCATAAATTACTCTTTCATTCTCTCTTCATTCTCTCTTCATTATGATTTGTGTTTACATTGATCTTGAATCCCCTTATAAATACCCTTATTTACTTCATAACACATTTACTTTCTTTTTCATTTCTCTTCATTTACTCTCTTCATTTACTTCCATCTTGAATCCCCTTATAAATACCCTTATTTACTTCATAACACATTTACTTTCTTTTCTCTTCATTTACTCTCTTCATTTCTCTCTTCATTTACTCTCTTCATTTACTTCCAATCATAAACATTGCCTCATTCTTCTCTTTGCCCTTATTTACTCCTTCATTTACTCTCTTATTTACTCTCTTCATTTACTCTCTTCATTTACTCTCTTCATTTACTCTCTTCATTTACTTCTTGATCTTGAATCCCCTTATAAATACCCTTATTTACTTCTATACTCTATTTACTCTTTCATTTACTCTCTTCATTTACTCTCTTCATTTACTTCTTCATTTACTCTCTTCATTTACTCTCTTCATTTACCTCTTCATTTACTCTCTCATTTACTTCTTCATTTCCTCTTATTTACTCTCTTCATTTACTTTCTTTTTCATCCTCTTCATTTACTCTCTTCATTTACTCTCTTCATTTACCCTTATTTACTCCAAAACTCATTTACTTCTTTTCATTCTCTTCATTTACTCTCTTCATTTACTTCTTCATTTACTTCTTCATTTAAACATTGCTTCATTCTCTCTTCATTTACTCTCTTCATTTACTCTCTTCATTTACTCTCTTCATTTACCCTTATTTACCTTCATACCTCATTTACTTCTTCATTCTCCTCATTTACTCTCTTCATTTACTCTCTCATTTACTCTTTCATTTCTCTCTTGCATTTACTCCGAAACTCATTTACTCTCTTTTCATTATCTTCATTTACTCTCTTCATTTACTCTCTTCATTATGATTTGTGGGTTTACATTGTGATCTTGAATCCCCTTATAAATACCCTTATTTACTTCATAACACATTTACTTTCTTTTTCATTCTCTTCATTTACTCTCTTCATTTACTTCATACCCTTATTTACTCCAAAACTCATTTACTTTCTTTTTCATTCTATTCATTTACTCTCTTCATTTACTTCCATTTGAATCCCCTTATAAATACCCTTATTTACTTCATAACACATTTACTTTCTTTTTCATTCTCTTCATTTACTCTCTTCATTTACTTCCAATCATAAATACCCTTATTTACTCCAAAACTCATTTACTTTCTTTTTCATTCTCTTCATTTACTCTCTTCATTTACTTCCAATCATAAACATTGCTTCATTCTCTCTTCATTCCTCTTCATTTACTCTCTCATTTACTTCTTCATTTCCCTTCATTTACTCTCTTCATTTACTCTCTTCATTTACTTCTTATACCTCTTCATTTACTCTCTTCATTTACTTCTTCATTACCTCTTCATTTACTCTCTTCATTTACTTCTTATACTCTTCATTTACTCCTTCATTTACTCTCTTATTTACTCTCTTCATTTACTCTCTTCATTTACTCTCTTCATTTACTCTCTTTTCATTTCTCTTCATTTACTCTCTTCATTTACTCTCCAATCATTCACAATTGCTTCATTTCTCTCTTCTCTCTTCATTTACTCCTAATCATTTACTCTCTTTTCATTACTCTTTATTTACTCTCTTCATTTACTCTCTTCATTTCCTCTTCATTTACTCTCTTATTTACTCTCTTCATTTACTTTCTTTTTCATCCTCTTCATTTACTCTCTTCATTTACTTCTCCAATTCATTTACTCTCTTAATTTCCGTATAAATACCCTTATTTACTCCAAAACTCATTTACTCTCTTTTCATTCTCTTCATTTACTCTCATCATTTACTCTCTTCATTACTCTCTTCATTTACTTCACATTTACTTTCTTTTTCATTCTCTTCATTTACTCTCTTCATTTACTTCCAATCATAAATATCAAATTCATTCTTCTCTTTGCTTCCATATTCAAACCCTAAAAATCCTCAATTTCAATTTCATTCTATGGCACCTAAATCTTCACAAGCTGAAATGGCTTATTGTTTGTGGAAGGGGTTGAGGGTGGATTTTGCTGACATATTGTATAGAAGTCTTGTGCAGAAGCTGAAAGGCTCCAGGGGTGTTTGTATCCCCTTTTCCAGATTTCTTTCTTTGTGTTTCAGGCAGATTCTGGGTGAAGAAGAGTACAGAAATACAGACTCTTCGTTCACAAGGCCAGATGTTTTGAGGAATCTAGACTCACTAGTGTCTGAAGCTGGTGAGGTTGAAATTCCTGAGCAGATGCAGCTGGCGTTTGCTAAAACTGGTGCACCTTTGGAAAGTGAGCCAGAAAGACAATTGGGCGGGCCTCAAAATAATGAGGGACCCTCCAGTTCGTCTCCAGTTGTGGTTGAGGATAGAACAACCATAACTCAAGCCGTTCCTATCACGTCTATCCCTGGTGAAGATGTTTCGGCATCTGATCCTTTAACTGATGAAACCATCCAGGTAACTGGAACTGGTCATCAGGAGTCTGAACATGATGTTCAGCCATCCCTATCATTTATGAATCTAGGCATAAATGAGGATGAGTTTCATCTTGAATCTTCGGATTCAGAAGAGACACAAGCTGATCAAGAAATGGTTGATGCATCTGTACATGCTCAACTCCCTTCTTTCTTTGATCAACCCCTAGAACACCAAGTTTCAGTTTCCCACCAAGATACTCCTACTAATATTTCCCCACAAAGAACTCAATCACCACCACCGTCGCCGTTGGTCATACCTGAGCATTCTCAGCCTGACCAACACATTGTTTCTCCTCAGCCTTCTTTTTCACCCCCTATATTTCCTTCTTCTGCTACTGGAACAACTGGAGAGGCTCCCTTTGTTTTGCCTCCTTCAGTTGAACTGGTACAGCCTGCTACTGGTCCAGTGACAACTGCTCCTTTGTCACTGGAAGCTCAATTTGTCTCGTTCTCAACCGATATCCAAAACCTGATCAAACGGGTGGAGGGTGTTCATAAGACAATAGAGCAAAATGCCAAGTCTATTTCCAGATTCAACAAGGAAACAATTATAAATTCAAAGGTTGTTGATCTGGGAATCAATAAGTTTGCTGCAAATGAAGACTTGGTATTTAAAAAGTTGAATGAGTTGGTCTCAAGCTGTAACAATTTGTCAACATCTTTGAAGGAAGCTTTTGACTTGACCCATTCAAATGTCAATACATCTATCTCCAACCTCTTAAGCAACACTGTTCGATCATCAGAGGTGGATCTTAAGGAGATAGAAAGGCAGGTCAAGGAGTTGCTGGATAGACCTGGCCTTAATGTAAGTGATATTGGTCAGCAGGTGGCCACTTCTGTTGGCCAGATGATTGATGAGAAACTGGCCAGTCGAGAAGATGCATTGGTCAAGAAGGTTATGGCTGAATTTGCCAAGCTCCCACCTCCTCAGATTAATCTGGAGCCTCTGGCACTTGAAGTCAGTCAGTTAAGGGGTGCAGTGAATGCAGTGAACACTCAGTTGGCCTCCCACACTTCTTCTATCAATAAATTGGCAACTGAAGTGGAAAACTTGAAAAGGAAGGATGATGCAGTAAAGGAACAAGTGGTTAAGGGCCTAAATGAAGACTCACAAATATTGAAAGACTTGAAGACTGGACAAGATCAAACTGCTGCAAATGTATTGTCCCAGTCTCAAGAAGTTAACCACTTGTGGAGATCCTTTAGGATGATTTGCACTGTGTTCAGAGAGTGCAAGGATATGCAATCGTGGCAGCCTCTAGCCCGTTTGCCCTCTAGCAATGAAGACTGGGCAGCTATTCGTGCAGGTCTCGATGCTGCCAAGGGGGAAAGGGATAGAAGGAATATCCTTGCACCTGGACCAAGACTGCCAGGTCCAGTTAGTGCAAGGCAACTGGTGGAGAGGACGGTTGTTGGATCTGATGAAGGTGATGAGCAGGTGATTGAAGAATTTGATGATGTGGTTGATAGGGGGAATAAAGGGAAAGGAAAGTTAGTTGAGCCGGCCACTGGTGAACAAGCTACAACAACTGGTACTGAAGCCAGTGTGTTAGAAACTGGCAACATTGATCAGCTACCTCCAGTTTCAGAAGATGTGAGTAGGCAGCTGGCAAGGCTTGGAGATGCCATCAAGGAGAGAAAGAAACAAATGAGGGCTAATCAAATGAAAGATAGAAATACTTTAGCCCCAACTCTTCTTGACATTAGTGATGGTCGTCTTCTGGGCATGACACTTGCAGAGTATGCCAAGGTCAAGGCTGATCCCAGAATTATTAATGCATTGAAAGAACAACTGGAGATTGAGCTTGACAAACATTATAGGGAGGATGAGGCTGAGTATGATGCCAGGTGTTTGAATATCACAGTGGAGAAGGCCAAAGAAGTTAGAACTGAAGGAATTCTCAAGAGAGCTGAACATGTCAAGAAGGTAGTCAAACAGGTGATGAATCCACCTAAGTCCAAAGGTAAACCTAAGATGTTGCCAAGAGATGCTGACCTTAGGACCTGGGTGGATACAACTGAACCTTCAACTGAAGATATCAAAGCTGCAGTGCATAGTATGAGCACTGGCCAGATCAAACTGGCCAATGAATCTGAAGCTAGAGCGTATTTATCTGAAGTGCAGCAGCGGAGATATCACCCTGGTAAGATTGTTGATTTGAAAGTGTTTATCAAACCAGGTACCAAACATTTCACAGTTGGGGTTCAACATCTGGATGGTCCCTTGAGGCAAACTGAGAATCCTGATGTACTTTCTTATGGGTATTCGGAACTGGTGGAAATGGCAAAGCTGTTGGAGGCCAAGCAACAAAGAAATAAGGTTGAAAGAGGATGGATGTTTGTGCTTCAAAGTCTGCTCAAGTTTAAAGAAAATATTGAAGAGAGACTGAATGGTGATCCTGAAGACAAACAGCCCATCTCCACAGTTGCCAAAAGAAGAAGAACTGGCGAAGGGCCATCTGTTTAAGTTCTTTCTTCATTTTTATCTTCTTGTAATTGTTGTACATTCTGTTGTAACTTATGTAAATTTTGCTCCTTGTATAAAAGAAGTTACCAGTTTGTAACCACAAGGTAGATAAAAGATTAAAATCTAACAAACACAAAAAGAAAAACCTAAGGCATTTGTTGATCTATAAAAATGCCTTAGATACCTTAGATAGATTTAAATCAAACAAGTCTCTATAGTTTACACTTGTATAGATACAAAAACTAGAAAAGACTTAGACTATATTTCTAGACAAATAGGGGGAATTTGTTAGGTCCAGTTCACCTGGAACTGGCCAGTCACCAGTTTCCACTGACCAGTTCACCAGTTGCATCTGGTGACCAGTAAACTGGTGACCAAGAAGATTTGTCGAGAAATATATTGAAGTCCAGTTGCACCGTACAGTTAACGCAACTGAAGACTTCCTCCAGTTGAGAACTGACCAAGTTGAAGAAACATTCCAGTTGAAGTCGAAGACAACAAATGGAAGAAAGAGAATGACAATGGCAGCGAAGCCCAGTTGACATTCTAGTCAGTTACAAACTGGAGACCTTCAGTGGAAAGCACTTACAAAGCTTTACACTGATTACGAGGAATTGACTTGTACACTTTATGTACCTTTACCCGGATAATAAGCCTTATCTTATTATTTAAGTATTAAAAGGTACATAAAGGTGGTTGTGTAAAGTCACTGTAACATGCGACTTTACAACACTTTTTAAGGAATTAAATGCTATTCCTTAAATGCTTCCAACCACATTTGTACGGCTAAAGTTAACATCCATATGTTAACTTTGCCTATAAATACAAGTCATTGCACAACCAAGAATCTTAAGTTATTCAAGTATTCGTCTAAGTTATTTCTCTCTCAAACGAATAACTTCTTACTTTGCAAACCTGCAATATTCTTGGTGAACTTGTGCAATATTCTCTCAATCGCTAAAAGGAACATTTCACTACTTTAAGTGTTTCGATTGTAGAAGAGAAATTCCGAGTATAGATCAATTGTATTTCATAGGTTGTTAGGATATTTACATTCGTGTATTATCTTGGTTCCGCATCAACCTTGTAATTTTTTACATTCTGTTGTAACTTATGTAAATTTTGCTCCTTGTATAAAAGAAGTTACCAGTTTGTAACCACAAGGTAGATAAAAGATTAAAATCTAACAAACACAAAAAGAAAAACCTAAGGCATTTGTTGATCTATAAAAATGCCTTAGATACCTTAGATAGATTTAAATCAAACAAGTCTCTATAGTTTACACTTGTATAGATACAAAAACTAGAAAAGACTTAGACTATATTTCTAGACAAATAGGGGGAATTTGTTAGGTCCAGTTCACCTGGAACTGGCCAGTCACCAGTTTCCACTGACCAGTTCACCAGTTGCATCTGGTGACCAGTAAACTGGTGACCAAGAAGATTTGTCGAGAAATATATTGAAGTCCAGTTGCACCGTACAGTTAACGCAACTGAAGACTTCCTCCAGTTGAGAACTGACCAAGTTGAAGAAACATTCCAGTTGAAGTCGAAGACAACAAATGGGAGAAAGAGAATGACAATGGCAGCGAAGCCCAGTTGACATTCTAGTCAGTTACAAACTGGAGACCTTCAGTGGAAAGCACTTACAAAGCTTTACACTGATTACGAGGAATTGACTTGTACACTTTATGTACCTTTACCCGGATAATAAGCCTTATCTTATTATTTAAGTATTAAAAGGTACATAAAGGTGGTTGTGTAAAGTCACTGTAACATGCGACTTTACAACACTTTTTAAGGAATTAAATGCTATTCCTTAAATGCTTCCAACCACATTTGTACGGCTAAAGTTAACATCCATATGTTAACTTTGCCTATAAATACAAGTCATTGCACAACCAAGAAAACTAAGTTATTCATATTTCTCTTCAATCACCAATTCATCATCAATTCATCTCAATTTTGAAAAGTTTTGACCTAATTTCTTAATGATGACTCGAACTCAAGCTCAAGCTCAGACACAAGATCACGATGTGGAAAGATTGGAGAGGGAGCTGGCTACAGCTCAAGATGCGATTATGAATCTTATAGCATATGGCGGAATTATCACGAGGTCAATAAGAATCCACTTACTCAAGGAGAAGATGAACGTAGCCAAACACATCGATTAGCAAAGCTTGATTTCCATAAGTTTGAAGGAGATGACGTGGAAGGCTAGAATTATCGATGTGAGCATTTCTTCACTATTGATAATACTCCTGAGTACAAGAAAGTGAGATATGCAGCCATACACATGGAAGGCAGAGCTCTGTCATGGCATTTGGCTTATATGAAGTCTAGTGGCAAAACTATTGATGAAATCGAGTGGGATGAATACTCCAGATCCATTACAGCTCGATTTGCTCAAACTATGATTGAGGATGCCATGGGAGCATTGAAAGCTTTGCATCAGACAGGTGATCTTGATCCATACTGTGATTCATTTGATGCTTTGCTAAATAAGGTTTCTATATGTGAGGAGTATGCTATTAGTTTGTTTATAGAAGGTCTTAAACCTGAAATTAAATGTGTTGTGAGGATGTTTAAGCCTAAGACCTTAAGAGATACATACTCTTTAGCCAAAATACAAAATGGCAAATCAGGCTGTGGAAAGGGAATTTTGGCATATAGTTCTTCTTCTATTAAGAAATGTGGCTCCTAGAACCAATACTCTTACTAGTATTGCCAAACAGCCACTTTTACCCTCCCCTGCAATTCCTAGAAATGCTATTCAGCCTACTAGAGTTACTAATAAGTTCATGGAGGATAAGAGAGCCAAGGGAGAGTGTTTCTATTGCAATGAGAAGTTTGTGGCTGGGCATCAAAGAGTATGCAAAGGGAAAAAAACATTATTTTTGGTGGAAGTGGAGGATTCTTTTGAAGAGGTGGAGGAGATAGAACAAGCATTAGATGTGGCAGTGCAAAATTTGGATGTTGCAGTACAAGGAACTCCCCAAATTTCATTGAATGTTATTATGGGAATACCTTCATACACTACTATGCAAGTGGTGGGTACTATGGGGACAAGAGAACTGCACATTTTGATTGACAGTGGGTCAACACACAATTTTTTGAGTAGCAGGCTCTCTAATAGGCTGCAGGGTACCATTTTTAAGATTCCTTATGTTCAAGTGACTGTGGCTGATGGAAATAGTATGGAATGTGCCACTTTGTGCAAACATTTCATGTGGAACATGCAAGGAAATAAGTTTTCAGATAATATGTTGGTCATAGAATTGAATAACTATGACTTGGTTTTGGGAGTTTAGTGGTTGGCAAAATTAGGAAATATTGTATGGAATTTTGAGACCTTGAGCATGAGCTTTCAAGTGGCTGGCAAAGAGTGTGTATTGAAGGGAAATAAACAAAAAGTTAGCATTTGCTCAATGGAAAATATGGGAAGTTATTTGGCTAATCAAGCTGGTGTAGTTCAGGCTCAATTGTTTACAATACAAGATTCTAGCCAACCTCAGGGGTTGTTAGAACCAACTGTTGGCATAGGAGAGGAACCTAAGGAGTTGGATGGGTTACTGTCACAATTTGGGGAGGTATTTGAAGTTCCAAAGGGTTTGCCTCCAATCAAAGCTATTGATCAAAAAATTACATTAAAGGAAGGATCTCACAACCTAAATATCAAACCATATAGATATCCAAGGGCACAGAAGGATGTCATTGAGCAAATGACACAGGAATTGTTGGACAGTGGAGTTATTAGAGATAGCACAAGCCCTTATGCAGCACCAGTGGTTTTGGTTAAGAAAAAGGATGGGAGTTGGAGAATGTGCATAGATTATAGACGTTTAAATGTGGCCACAGTTAAGGATGTATTCCCAATTCCATTGATAGAGGATTTATTGGATGAATTACATGGAGCAAAGGTGTTTTCTAAGTTGGATTTGAGGTCAGGATATCATCAAGTGAGAATGTATGAACCTGATGTTTACAAAACAACATTCAGAACGTTTTGGAATGTTGGCAAAACCATTGACTGACTTGTTGAAGAAGGATGCATTTACATGGAATTCTAATACTCAGCAAGCATTTGATGGTCTGAAAAAAGCTTTGAGTTCATCACCTGTTTTACAACTACCTAATTTTGCACAAGAATTTGTGGTAGAGACTGATGCCTCTTCAACAGGAACTGGGGCAGTTTTGATGCAAAATGGTCATCCATTGGCTTTTATTAGTAAGGCATTGTCTAAAAGACAATTAGCTTGG
This sequence comes from Erigeron breviscapus, assembly GCA_034093135.1. Taxonomy (NCBI): domain Eukaryota; kingdom Viridiplantae; phylum Streptophyta; class Magnoliopsida; order Asterales; family Asteraceae; genus Erigeron; species Erigeron breviscapus. The sequence continues at coordinate 85,682,915 of CM067170.1, read as the reverse complement.
TCAGTTTATGAAAAGGAATTATTGGCTATCATAATGGCAGTCAAGCAATGGCATCATTATCTGGCCAATCATAACTTTATTATCAAAACTGATCATCAAAGCTTGAAGTATTTATTGGATCAAAAGATTGTGACTCCCCTGCAACACAAGTGGCTATCCTAATTACTTGGATATGATTATGAGATTGGATATAAAAAAGGAGTGGAAAATGTGGTGGCAGATGCTTTGTCCAGGTTCAGGTCTACCTTGTTACATATGGGCATCAGTTCAATTAGTGGTTTATTATGGGAAAAAATTCAGGCATCATGGCAAAATTGTGATGACACCAAGGCTCTCATTACTAAATTGGAGCAGGGTTCTGTTGTTCCTAATTTTACTTGGGATGGTAAGGTGCTTAAGAAAAAAAATAAGTTGTTTATTCCTAAGGATAAAGCATTGAGGGACTTAATTTTGCATATCTGCCATTCTTCTTCTAGTGGGGGTCATTCTGGCATTGTTCCTACTTGGGTTAGATTGAAAGAATTATTTTCTTGGAAGGGCAGTCACAAGGATGTGCAGACATTTGTTAAGCATTGTACCACTTGTCAAAGGTCCAAGTATGAACCAGTGGCATCTCCTGGCCTTCTGCAACCACTGCCTGTACCTCAATCCATTTTTAGTGATATCTCTATGGATTTTATATCAGGTTTGCCCAAAATAAATGGTAAAGATACTATCTTTGTGGTGGTGGATAGATTGACCAAATTTGGTCATTTCTTGCTGCTCAAAAATCCTTATACTGCTGCAACTGTTGCTCAGACTTTTATGGATAATGTTTACAAAATCCATGGATGCCCTTCTACCATTGTTTCAGACAGGGATCCAGTGTTTCTGAGCCATTTTTGGAAGGAGTTTATGAGAATACAAGGAATTGAATTGGCCATGTCAACTGCTTATCACCCACAGTCTGATGGTCAAACTGAAGCCCTCAACAAGTGCTTGGAATCATATCTTAGAAACATGTGTATGGATTCACCTACTCAGTGGGTTAAGTGGGTGCCACTTGCTCAATGGTGGTACAATTCTACATGGCATTCTGCAATAAAAATGTCTCCTTATGAGGCTTTGTTTGGTGTAAAGCCCAATGTTCATATTCCATACATTCCTGGAGATACAGCTGAAGAAATTCATAGAGATGGGCATGGGACCGTCCCGGTCCCAATACCGATGGTACCGGTCCCGAAAACCTCCAAAACTTGGTACCGATCCCGGTCCCATATGGGACGGTACCGGTACCGAACTGGACGGACGGGATATCGGTACCAAATCCCAATTAGTCCCGATTAAAACCAATGGCTAGCTCACTAGTATAAAAGTATGTAACAACTCGCAAAAATCTGAGTAAATATAAACTGATGATGTATCCGTGAATTGAGACTTTGGAATCATTGAAAAACTAATAAGGATTCATGATTGTTTCGTTGTCATGTTCTTGCCTTTAATAGATACATCTCAATTATTTCTGCTTTTTCCTTTTCCTTTCCATCAATTATGGACATCAATCATACACTAATATAATATAGATATGGATATAGATAATAATATAAGAACAAAATCCTCCGTGAATGAATGTTGTAATTTTCCTCTAAAGTCCAACAATACAGCTGGCTCATGAAGATACAGAATTCCCAATAATTACAAAGATTATAATATTTTATTTTATATATTATTGATCACCACCTCAAGGACGGCTATCAATTCTAACACACTACCAAAACCATCACCGGTTTACAACATTCAAACACCACCACGAACCACTGCTGTTGCTCGGTTGACAGCCAACACCGAGTCATCACCACTGTTCGACAACCAGGAAGCAAGCTCGCTGCTGGTTACCATCGAAAAACCATCACCACGAACTGCTACTGTTACGCTACATGCTACTGCCATCAAACGCAAACCACCACCTCCAAACCATCGAACAACTCACTATCACCATGGCCACTGTTTACTGCTACTGTTTGGAAGTCACCACGACTACCATAAGCTGCTGCTGTTGCTGTTCTTAATTGTTGTTGCTGCCTTGTTTTGTTTGTCGTCTTCATCACCGAACCAGACCACCCTTGCTGCTCGTAAACTACTACTCTGTTTGCAGTCATCATGACAACCACCATTAAACTCTCGACTCTCATCTTTTCTATATTCGTATATACATACATATACATATAGATATAAACATGATCAAGCACCATCAGCGAAACACCACCTCTCGATCATGGCTGCTGCTCGTTATAACTACTGTTCGGAAAGACCTCATCACCATAAGCTACTGCTACTGCTCGTTTTTAGTACAACCACCACCATGAAAAGCTACTGCCGCTGCAAACTCTTCATCATCACCACCACGGCCAAACACCACCACCCTTGTGACAACACCATCATCTTTGAACTACTGCTGTCATGTTGCTACTGCTGCTGTTAACCGAACCAGCCACCATCAAAAGTTGCTGCTGCTAGGAAACCACCATCACCATTGTTACTATTCATCATCATCTTCATTCGGCCACCACCTTAAAACCTCAAACACCACCTCTTCACCATCACTGTTCGACAACCAGGAAACAAGGCAAGACATTCTAACATCATGACAGGTTGTTTGATGTCTACACACGCTTGTTTGTTCATGTTTAAAAACTCTAAACGTTTTCTTTTCGTTTTCTAGCTCGTCACCTCAAAACCGTCACGAATCACCATCATCAGCCACTGATGATGGACCTGGGAAGTCTTCAACAGGTTATTTAAACTCCTTATAAGTTTCCCATGTTGAACTAAAAACAAGAATTATAAATTATAAATCTGACCGTTAACACCGTTAGATTTTCTGACAGATTTAGTCCTAAACTGTTAACTGTTTTACAGTTTTAGTCCTTAGTCCGTCAGTTTCTGATTAAACTAATGACTCTTTTGAAATAACTACAAAATGGATTATTTCTAATATTAAACTGTATATATTGCAGAAACTGTTATTTTCCAAGACATCAGAGACTGAAACTGAAAGTCATATAAACACTAAAAATATGATGACCAAAATTGAATGATAAAGATAAAACTACTAAAACATTGATATAATTATTTATTAAATGAATTATATTTTATGTTTTAGATTAACTTGTCATGAGGATTATCTGCTGTTCTGATTTGCCACTACAACTAAGGTGAGTTTCGTAAACCCTCCCTACTCAATTGAGATTCGGGCTGAAAAGTGTACATGTTTGTTTAACTGTTGATTGTTGATTTGATTGATTGTATGATTGAATTGTTGATGTGGACTTGTTAGCGCATTATTTACTATGTAAGTCGCACCGTTAGCGCATTGTTTACGATGTAAGTCGCACCGTTAGCGCATTGTTTACGATGTAAGTCACACCGTTAGCGCATTGTTTACGATGTAAGTCGCACCGTTAGCACATTGTTAATTATTAACTATGTAAGCCGCATCGTTGTTGATCGTTATTGATTGTTATGGAACGTTGTTGAACGTTATATGGAATCGTTATTATTGAACGTTGACTTGTATTAAATTGTGATAATGTGAAACCTTATAGGTTATCCTTGGATGTGATTAGTTCTCCTAATCCTCATTTATTGTTAACGGTTGTTATCCGACACGGTTATTCCTTATTACTTGTCCCTACGAACTCACCAACTTTATGTTGACGCTCTTTAGTACACTTTTCAGGTAATCAGATTAATCAGAGACAAAATGGATGATTGTGTGCTTGCATTACTAGGACTGGACTTGCTTCGGACTTTCTGGATCCGTGATCCTTATTTCCCCTCAATGGGTTATGCTTAGGATCAACTGCTATCATTTGGACTTTTTATTTTAAATGTTGTTTGATTGGATATC
>CM067170.1:85650499-85672038 GCA_034093135.1 Erigeron breviscapus | reverse complement strand
AGTCAACTGAGATTTGGCTTGCGAAATATGTAAAGAATTATCCTCAAAGGATAGAAAAGACACTAAAGTAGTTGTTCCATCAAAATTTGGTTTCTTAGTGTACTTCTTACCCTTTTGTAAGGAGTAATTAGTAAACTGAGAGACCTTTCTTTCAAAAGGTTTTGAAGATTTACCCGTGTAAACCCTCTTTGGAACATCAACTTTAGGTTTGGATGACTCAGATTTTGGAAAACTTTTGGACATCTCAATCTTGTCACATACAAAATCAGGACCAGTCTGAGTTGAGGTCTCAATGGTCTTAACAACATCAAATTTAGTTTGCACAGGGGAATTCACAACTTCATATATAGGACAATCATGTTGAGTGCAAACTTTAACAACTTCATTGGGTGGGTCAGGAAAGAAAAGATTTGGTTTGTGTTTGCAATTCAATCTCAAGGTCGGAGATTCTCTTTGTAAAAAATGTTTCGTTTGACTGAAGTTGCAAACACTTGTCTTCAAGACACTTGATTTGAGCACAAAAATTCGTTCTTTCCTTTTCAACCTTGCTCACAAAAACGGTGGACTTATTTTGCAACTCATGGTTAAGCTCAGAAATCTTTTGTTGCAAAACAAGTTCTTTTGACTGATTGTATAAAACAATTTTATTGAGCTCTGTGAAAGAATTGTCCAACTCATTTGTTAATTTGGAAATCTTTGATTGCAAATGATCATTTTCTTTTTGAAGACTTTCCATGTTTGACAAAATAAGATCATTAGCAGATTTAAGCTCTTTGTTCTCTGACATGAGTTGGTCAAGTTCAAGTTGAAAACTTTTGGTTTGTTCCATGAGGTTTTGACTCGTCTCATACATGAATCGTTTTTCTTGAAAACGAATGACAGCACATGGAACATGTTTTTTGTTGAAAATCCTAGGATTAAAATTACATGTACAACGAACATCGTCATGATCACGTATGTCATCCCATGTGGGTTCTTGAATGAACATAGTCGTCAACTTATCTGGCACATTGAACTTTATTGACTCAAAGTTTTCCGAAGTCTGATACGAAGAAATAATGGAATTCAAGTCATGAACTTCAGACTCAAAACACGCACGCTTCTTATAAAGAACTTTGAATTTCTTGAAAACATCCTCAAACTCTTGATACACTCGAACAACACAAACATTTCCTCGAGAACATGAACACTCTTGACTGTTATGAAAATTAAATAAACCAAAGTTTGGTTCAAATTTAATCGGTTTGAGCTTAATTGTGGATATTAGGTGTATTTAGATCTAGTGTGTGTATGTGTGTGTGTTGAGGTATTTGAGAGAAAGCTGGTAATTGTAGAGAATTAGATATTATTATATGAAAGCATTAAGTTATAAATGAGGTGGAGGAGGGGTATATATACATTTATCCTATTTTCACTAATACCCCTTCCACACTTAAATAATTACAATTCAACAACATAATTTATAATTCTAACAATAATAATAATAATTTTTGGTCAATCATGTATAATGCACACCTAGTATCCATATTATTAATTTAACGGCTATAACATGTGCTTTTGGTCAACCATGTACAAAATTTACAAGTTTGGGTGATACACATCAATATTACAGTTTATTGGGCAACCATGTATAAAAGGAAAAGTACATTGGTCTTCCAGTAATTAATCCCATTAAATATTTATTATCCTTGAAGAAAATTTGGGTGAGTGAGTGAAGAGCTGGAGAACTACATAGATGATGATTGTTTAGTATTCGACTCCCCAGTTCTTATCCCATCTTCTACTATTATTTGACGAAACCACTAGGTAATAGTCTAGTGGCCACCAGCTGCCACTTTCCAGGAGAGGTCCTGGGTTCGAGTCTTGCCAAAGGCAAACTTGAGATAATTAGGGGATTATTAAGTGGTTGAGATTCACCTGGACACTAGCCTGACTGGGGGATTAGTGGGTACCAAATAGTACATGGGATCAGGGGGTTCCCATCCAATTACCCTACTATTATTTGATGATATGGAATTTATAAAGGAATTTTCATTACGTCAATCAATATGCAAAGGTTATATTAGTAGCATGTTAAACACTCATTTTATTCCGTTTGTTACCGGCCTTCATCAGTTGTATAAGCAGTGACGGAACTTGAACATACATATTAGGGGGGCTAGGGGGGCGAAAATTAAAAGCATACTATATGATTCCGAAAGACACAAATTGGCATAAAAATAAATCAAAAGCTTCTATGCAACTTAACGACCTCGAAGTTTTTAATACTCGTTGATAGAATCTGAACAAAAATTCTAGACAATTTCTTTGATAACCACAAAGTTATTAGTAAAATTATCGTAAACACACAAATAAACCATTTTTTAAGAAATTATTGATGGTAATAATTTTTGTTTATAAAAAATAGTTTATCTAGATATATTATTTCAAAATCTTTTGGTTTCAAATGATGTATATATATAAGTTATTTACTAATACTTCATTAAAAAAAATATATTTTTATGGATTATGATCAAGGTAAACACTGAAAAGATAATATAAATGAAATATAGAAGACATGATATGCTCATAAAATGCATGGAGTTTTTTCTTATTTTGTATAACTTTTAAACTGGATTAGATAGACTCCATAGTAACACTACACAATATTGGAGGGGCTAAAACCCCCCTTTGCCCTTTAATAGTTCCGTCCATGTGTATAAGGACTGTCTACTATAATAACAATCTAATTTCTTTTAGATTCTTCCGTAATTAAAGAAGGCCAAATCGAACTCTTTTCTTATGATAGTAGCTCGAAGACTAAACGGAATGGGAATAACGATTTTATTGATACAAATAAGTTTTGTATCATGGCATCAAGCTGCAATCCTGATCATGATCTTACTAGAACACATACCTTTTTAACTGACGCTACCTTAATCACCTTATTGTAGAGATAAGTTTGGTAGCTGTAAGATGAAAGAGAATATATTCGAGTTTCTGGAATGCCTAAATCGAACATGTTTTTAAAATATCATTATATTTAATGGCAACTAATTACTAGCTAACTAAGGGTGTTCAGATTGTGTTCCCTCATTATTATGAAAAGAGTTTTGTTAAAAGCAACTCAAGGGGTAAGATTTTAATATGAAAGGTACAATTTTTTTATGCAAACATTAAATGCAGTCTCAAATGCTACATTTAGCATTTTCCTTATGCAACTAATGACTAGCATTTGTTCCGTGTTTGTTGCCATTTATAATCACCTTATATATTTGATAAGATGATTTAGAAGGTTTTATGAGCTAAAAAAATAACACATTCTGAAACTTTTCCGTGAATGGATTTTTTACGGCTATTCTTGTAGGGCTCATTTCACCCATTAGAGGCTACACAATGCCTTCGTTTCACTCTCGTCCCCCATTTTTTTTATTTTTATGTTCGGACGAGTCAAACATCATTAGGTATGACTCGTCCCACACTCATCTTTGGGTGATTAGTCTGTGTAGGGACGAGTTGCAATTTTAAAGGTGTGTGAGGTGTTTAAGGGATTAGTTTTATAAATGGTGGATCCTAGATAAAAACTAGCATTGAGTATGTTTTAGGGGATTAGTCCTTGATTAGTCTTTGTCTAATGTGACGCTGATGTGGAGCTGACATGGACTCGTCTTTCTAACAGATGAGTCGGGTGCTGGGCAACTCCTCAGGCGAGTCAAGTCATTCACAAGAATCTGAATTGCACTTTGATCATAAAAATATATATGCACTTCCATGTCAAAATCGGTTTGAAATAAAGTCATTTCCTTGACTTTTCCTTTATGAAATTCGCCAGGCAATAATATGATTTTTGCATAAAACATTATTTGTTCATCTATATAAATATAAATAATACCCGTGGCGGATCTAGGATTGAAATTAACATAGTAACATGTGTCCGATTTGGTTGATTTGAAATTAAAACAAGGCCAATGGATTGAATATCGAGCTTGATCGGGTCGGGCCAGTAAATGGTGAACAAAATATTTTTGGACTACATATAATTTATCAATTTACTACTAGAATTTTTTTTAAAATACTACAAAGTATTAAAATAGCTTTAAGCATTAGTGATTGAAGTCTTAAAATGACACTAATATGAACATTACGAAATTTAAAAAAACATATAAAAAACCATGTTAAATATTTTTAAAGTTCTAATTCTGCCTGAAATAATTAACTATAAAATCTGTGAATGTCTATTAAGCCCCCATGAAAAGCCCAATACCATTTTTCTCAAAATTTGGGCCGGTACAAATTTAAAAAAAAACTGCTCAATGCCGCCTTCTGCGGGTTTTGAGCCCCTCGACAGTGTATGGGGGAGGTTAAGATGTAGACAGACCTTACCTCTACCTAAGTGGAGAGGCTGCTTCCATGGTCTACCTAAATGGTAGAAAATGCTCCCCAACCTTTGCATGGGATGAGGATCGAACCCATAACCTCTGTCTCTAGAGGTCAGGGTGTTTACCAGTGATCCAACCATGCTGCTTCCCGTACAAATTTAACAAGATATTGAAAATCTAAAATTGTAAAATAGAAAAAACATATATAAATTGCAATCAGTCAAGATTTGAGTCAGGGCTTTACAATTTGCATAGTCACACAGCGCGCAGGAGCATCTAATCATCTTATCTGCCGGTAAGTCAGTCAGTCAAAATTGCTAAACCTTTTTTGTTTTCTTCCACCATTAACATCAAATCTTCGGTTTACATGATCCGCCCTTCCCTTGAATAACACATATGAGTCAAAGTGTAATGTATTTAGATTTCATGAGTCAAAGTAGAATGCGTTGACCTTTTGTGTCAACGAGACATAGATAATTATTTAGCCAAATTTGTTTACTATGGCCCGTTTATATACTACATACTTACATAGTAGTTGACCCGTTGACCGTTGTACATACAAAAGGCACAAAGCATGCAAAGGAAGGTATATAAAACTTCCAAGAGACTCTTGTTATTACTGCATTAAGGTTACTGTATATATATACAGCTACAGATAATTCGAGATAATATCGTTCTTCATTTTTTTCTTCTCACAAGGAACCCTAAAAGCTTAATTACTCCTATTCTTTTCTTTTAAATTTCCTCTTGAGTAATTAAATTACAGTAAGCATTTTATTCCGAGAATTCAGTTTTTTGATCTCCCCTGGCCTTATTATCATTCATTCACTCTAGGTAGTACGTACATAGTGCTTATTTACTATTTATTGTTATTATTGACTAATGAAAGTTTGCATTGAATTTGGTGGTATTTAGACATCTCAGCCTCGATCCGCCACTCGATGTCTCTAAACGACTACTCCTTCCTTACGGATGAGGTGACGTATATTTTGTTGGATTATATAACTAAATATCATTATTCACGAGTACGCAACGGAAGCAATTCAAACCATGTAATCAAATAATTAACCTTGAAATAGGATTAAGGAATACCTCTTAATGTAGATGATAAAGTATAGAAACTTTAAAAGGATTTGAAGTAAATCCCTCTACGATTGCACACTAGACACCCTTGTATTGTATGCTAGTACCCGAATCACGAACAAACCCTTTTGCTTAAACCCTTGGATCGAACCTGGCTAAAACTCTAGCTACAAAACCGAAACCGAAAACCCTATGAGGAGAGGGTTTCGGCCGAACCAAAGAGAGGGAGAGAAGAGAGGTTTTTGTTTGTGAATTAGATGCAAAAACCCTTAGACTTAGGCATCTATTTATAGGGTGAAATTAGGGTTTAATGACTTTGTAAACAAGTCACCTTAACCCCCATTTTGAGCCATCAAAACCGGCCCCCCTCTATGGATTTAGAGCCCAACTCTAATTTCCATATTTCACAATTAAACCCTCCTTTTGATTAATTTAAATACAATTAACCCTTTAACTTATTTAAATTAATCATTTCGTGATTATATTTTAATTAATATATTATACAATAAACTAATTAATAATACAAGGTTACCGTGTCATTTCGTGTGACCCCGTAGGCTTAAAATTTCTGGACATACGTTCATTTTACGTGATCACATACTAACAGCTCCCACTTGAGCTCGTAACAAATGAAGGTAATAACATTGGTTAGCGTCTAGCAACACGCCAATGCTCCCATAAATATTTAAGTATAGTTTCTTAAAGTATATTTAAATGGTTGAGGCATTTATTATCCCTTTGTTCAGATACCTTGTTAAACATGAATATGGATCAATGTCATTTCATGATTTAACGATTCTGTTTCTCATTTCATCACTACTTAAGATTACCAAACATAATCGAGACACATCTGGATTCATTTGGACATGGCCATGTAAACATCTTAAATAGTCCCAATGAGGGGCCCAATGGTATCATTCTGCAACTATTAGTTGGAGGAACAAATCCTGTATTGACTACACGTGTCAGTCATCATACTTCACTACACTTTCTGAAAAATAGCCCTTTATGTACTCCCTTATTCAGGAGAGTTAGAACTATATCTAGTAAGTGCAATCCATACATGCTGACCTGCTTGTATCTCAAGTCAAAGGATCAATAAAGTAACCATTTACGAATTTTCACTTAATGACGCCGATCCATAAAGTGATAATTCGTTAGTGGGGTAGTCCGATATGCATCATATGGATACCATGTGAGTTTGGTGGGACCAGCCATTATATATTCAAAGAATATAACCAATCGCTCAGATTTGTCTTAGTTTAATTACATTCCCATATAATTAATTGACAATGGACAATTTAGAATATTTAATAAAATATTCAAGGATTAAACATGCAAACATAGGATACAATTAATATTAAATGAAATCAAACATATCAAGTACTTTATTTCATTATGAAAAATATAAATTGTTTAACATCCCTTATCCAAATACCGAAACAACATATTTACATGAAATAACTAGCCAATTTAAGTCCTATGCCCTCGGCATGCCTTTCAAGCTTGGGCCTAGCCAAAGCTTTTGTGAAAGGATCAGCTAAGTTAAAATCTGTGTGAACTTTGAGTAATTTGATCTCTCCTAGTTCGATCTGCTCACGAACATAGTGATATCTTCTAGCATAATGTCTGGCACCTTTCTGAGCTCCGGGCTCATTGGCAATTATCACAGTACATATCAGTGGGTAAGTCACTCGAGGGGATCACGTCAAGCCCGCTAATGAACTTCCTTATCCAGACTGCTTCCATTGCGGATTCTGAGGCGGCAATGTACTCAGACTCTGTTGCAGACATGGCAACTGTGGTTTGCTTCTTGCTTTTCCAATCCACAGCACCCCCGTTAAGAACGAAGACGAATCCTGACTGAGACTTCGTGTCATGTCTATCAGTTTGAAATCCAGCATCACAGTATCCGGTCACTTTGAGTTCTAAGTCTGGATTTCCTCCATACACCAAAAACATATCTTTAGTAGCCCGTAGGTACTTCAGAATGTTCTTAACAGCAGTCCAGTGGCTTTCACCTGGATTCTGTTGATATCGGCTGATGATGTTTTGCGCGAACGCCACATCGGGTCTAGTGCATCTAACCGCATACATAATAGATCCCACAGCCGAAGCATAAGGGATTCTTCGCATACGCTCCACCTCATTAGGTGTAGTAGCACCCTGTTTGACAGATAAACTAAGTCCTTCTTGCATAGGTGTAAACCCACGCTTAGAATTCTCCATCTTGAATCGTTTCAAGACCTTATCAATATAAGCACTTTGACTTAGTCCAATTAACCGCTTTGATCTATCTCGGTAGATCTTGATTCCAAGAATAAATGCCGCTTCTCCTAAATCTTTCATGGCAAAACACTTTCCAAGATGGGATTTAACATCTTGCAACATTGGAATGTGTTTTCCTATGATCAATATGTCATCAACATATAAGACAAGGAAAGTAACATTACTCCCACTAGCTTTGCGATATACACATGGCTCATCTGGATTTTGAACGAAACCAAACTTTTTGATTTCTTCATCAAACCGCTTGTTCCAACTTCTTGATGCTTGCTTTAGTCCATAAATAGACCTTTGAAGCTTGCATACTCTGTTGGGATGTTTTGGATCAATAAAACCTTCAGGTTGATCCATATAGACTTCTTCATCCAAGTAACCATTTAAGAAGGCAGTCTTAACATCCATTTGCCATATCTCAAAGTCATAGTACGCAGCTATGGCTAAGAGAATCCTAATAGCTCTAATGTACGCAACTGGAGAAAAGGTCTCATCATAGTCAACACCGAAACGTTGAGTATAACCTTTTGCCACGAGACGAGCTTTATAGGTGTGTACATTTCCATCCATGTCCGTCTTCTTCTTGAAGATCCACTTACACACAACAGTTTGAGCATTTTGTGGAAGATCAACCAAGCTCCAGACTTGATTGTCTTTCATGGATTTTATTTCCACCTTCGTAGCTTCAAGCCATTTGTCAGATTCCGGATCTGATAATGCAGCTTTGAAATTCGGAGGCTCATCGAGATCTCCTAAAACGTTTTCTTCTCCCATCAGACATAATCTGTCAGTAGGACGTCTTGTCCTTTCGGACCTACGAAGTGGAATCGCTTCATCATCATCGACTTGAGGTTCATCACTTTAAACATTTCCCCCCCCCCCAAGTTGATGATTGCTAGGAGCTTCAGAAGGTGACACATCTTCCTCTTGAGTCTCATCAAGTTCTACAACCCTCCCACTGTTCTCTTGAGCTAATTTCTTTTCAAAGAATTCAGCATATCGAGCAACGCGAACAGTGTTTTTGACGGGATCATAGAATTCGTAACCCATCGTTTCCTTAGGGTATCCGACAAAGATGCACTTAGTAGTTCTGGGTTCAAGTTTGTCATGCGTATCGCGCTTCACAAGTGCCTCACATCCCCAGACTCTTAAGTAAGACAGATTAGGGACATTTCCATGCCATAATTCATATGGTGTCTTGTCAACCTTCTTGGTTGGAACCATATTGAGAATGCGTACAACAGTCTCTAGAGCATAATCCCAAAATGAAAATGGGAGAGTCGTAAGGTTCATCATAGATCTCACCATGTCTAGCAAGGTTCGATTTCTCCTTTCAGACACTCCATTATGTTGAGGAGTGTATGGAGGAGTAAGCTGTTGGACAATTCCACACGCTTTCAGATAATCCTTAAACTCTTGGCTTAAGTATTCACCACCTCGATCTGAACGAAGAATCTTGATGGGTTTGCCGAGTTGATTTTCTACTTCATTTTTAAAACTCTTTGAATGTTTCAAACACTTCATGTTTATGTTTAAGCAAGTAAACATAACCATAACGACTGAAATCATCCGTAAAAGTTATGAAGTAGCTAGCTCCTTTTCTTGACACATGTCTAAATGGGCCGCAAATCGGTATGAATGAGTCCAAGAAGATCTTTAGCCCTCTCCGGTTTATGCGAAAAAGGTTTTCTCGTCATTTTGCCGGAAACACATGACTCACATTTATCAAATGATTCATCATTTAATTGTAAGATCCCTTCACGTTGAAGTCTTTCAATGCGATTTTTGCCAATGTGGGCAAGACGACAGTGCCAAAGATAGGTAGAGTCCAAGTTAGTCTTGGCTCTTTTGCTAACATTATACATTGAATTATCGATTTAGTGAATCACAACCACGCATATCAATTTCATAAATACCATTATATCAATAGCATCAAAATAATGAACATTATTTTTAGAAACTGAAATACCATTATCATTAAAACATTAATGAATCCGTTGTTTTTTAACACTGAAACTGAAACTACACCTATAGTAATAGATGGCGCATAATGACAATTGTCTAAAACAATAATTAAACCGAAAGGAAGAACTAAATGATATTCTCCAATAGCTTCAACAGGTGCTGGTAGACCATTGCCCACGAACAGCTGCAAAGCTCCGGGCTTCAGCTTCCTCCTTTTCGTAAGTGCCTGTAATTCATTACAGATATGAGTTCCACAGCCAGTGTCATAAACCCATGATTTACGCTTAGTAAAGGAAAATAATTCAATAGTGAAGATACCTGAAGTACTAGCAACGCTAGCTTGCTTCTTCTTCACATTCAACTCGGCAAGATACTTGGGACAGTTCCTCTTCCAGTGCCCGACTTCATTACAATGATGACAGGTCTGGTCTTTAGCCGGATGCTCTTTCTTAGCCGGAGGGGTTTTCTTTGGTTTTGGGGAATTAGCAGCTTGCTTACCCTTGCCTTTACCATCAAACTTGCCTTTAGCTTGGTGCGATTTCTTAGCTTTCTGGATCCGACCCCCTCTTATCATAAGAACATTTGGGTCATTGGCCTTTTTTGGAATCGTTTTCTCATATTCAATGAGCATAGCATGAAGTTCAGTGACGCTCTTTTTCATAGAATGCATGGTATAGTTTTGCACAAAGCCCTCAAATTCCTTAGTAAGGGATTTGAGAATCATGCCAACTTTTACCTCTTTATGATAAGCGTACTCCATCGAATCCAATTTGTCAAAAATGCTCTTCATCTTGAGCACATGACTGCTAACCGATTTACCAGATTCAAGTTTCATGTCATGGAGTTCCACGACTAAGTCGAATAGTTCCACTCCAGCTTGTTTTTCATACACGGATCTAAGTTTCTCTGATCATATCATATGGAGTGTAATTCTCGAATGTTTCTGAAGCTCGGGAGACATGCTCGCAAGCATCAAACAACAAACTTCATTGAATCTAGTGTATTGAACTCTATATTCAGTTCTTTCAGCTGCTGTTGATTCAGCACCTGGTTCGGCTGGCCATTGCCTTTCAATGACATCCATGCGTTCTTCAACTCTTAGAACAATTCTCAGTTGACGATACCAGTCATTGAAATTTGATCCATTAAGCTTTTCTCTTTCAAACATTTTCCGAAAAGCATTGGTGTTTGTAGGAGGATTCATTGCCATCTACAAAACAGATTAAGTTCAAAAATCAGTATTTTCGATAATAAATCCTTAAGAAATCAATTACCCAATGTTTATAAAATAAACAATTAATTTCATTAAGGCTAGGATCCAATTGACATACAATCATTTCATCAGTTGATCTGCTAGAAATGATTGTACTCAAAAGGTAAGTGACGATCAGTAATTGCATTACATGTGCAATTCCTAGTAAGAATGAGACCTACAAATTACACTTGATTCATCAAGTGATTTGTAGTCATGTTTTGTCCCATCTTTTGCCACGGGTTAAGGTCTCACCGCTTAACTCGCTTTAAGTCGTCCAACCAAGAACGCGCAAATTTGTCCACCACTGTGTACCAGTGAGTGGGATTTGCCATGCAACTGTCATTTCACCACTGTGTATCAGTGAGTAAAACAACAGCCACAAGTTTCCTTTACGAGTTGGATGACAATGACTTAAGTTTATTGGGTCAATTAATTTGATGTGTGATCAAAAAGTTATGTTTGAAGATTCATGCATATCTTCTAAACATAATATGTTTATAAAACTCATTTTTGTTGCCTTTAAATATAAAAGAGCTCGGTAGCTCCATTTGAACACACAAAGAAGCGCAAGGGCAAAGGTTTGCGATGAACGCAATTAAAAACCTGCCCTTTTAGAAGGCTAACGCACTCCGACTTATACCTCTCTTAGAGTTTGTTCAAATGGGTGAGCCGGTGTATCTTTTGATTTTTAGGGCACCAATTTTAAAAACAATTTTTGCACACAATTTTCTTAAAGGGCAAAACTAAACTTACTAAATTTAAACACGTAACAATTAGGTATCCATCCTTGGTTAGGCCACTATGGTTTAAGATTGGCTCCCCTTTCTCAAGGAAAAGGACCACACACATCAAGTAAACTTGATTGCGTAAGCCAAAATTTAATAACAAATTTATCACATAAACACATAAGGTGCTGATTGGAAAATTCCAGCAGCTTCACGACCCATTTAGCCCTAGAGGATGGCCGAACTGGGCTTAGCACGAACTACAAAGTTGTAGCCCTATGAGTCAAGTATCTACAGTTCAAAGGACGACTTCTAACTCCTTACGGATTAAAAGATATGGTCGTTTTAGTGGACTGGTGTCAAGCAGCAACATTAACAAATAATTATCACATTGTCAAACAATTAATTATTTTAATTATCCACCTAAATAGACCTAGTGATCAAGTAATTTTATCATTATAACTAAGTAATAATCATGAATTAATTGCATGTAAAAACTCATGATTATTACTTCTATTTAACAATTAAAAATAAAGGTAATCCATAAACGCATGCAATTAACACATTAATCATGCAATAAATCAAAACTTGCAATTAGGGTTTCCAAAAAAAACAATTTTTTTTTTATTACAGATTTCGAATTAGGGTTTATAAAAAAAATAATTTTATTTTATTTTTCATTATTTTATTACAATTAAACCAATTAATTAATAAAATAATCAAAATAATTACATAAAAATTCGAAAAATATGAAACCTTAACCCCTTCAAGTTTTGATTTTTAGGTAATTAAAAATCACATGGGTGGCTCGTGATACCACTGTTGGAATATATAACTAAATATCATTATTCACGAGTACGCAACGAAGCAAATCAAACCATGTAATCAAATAATTAACCTTGAAATAGGATTAAGGAATACCTCTTAATGTAGATGATAAAGTATAGAAACTTTAAAAGGATTTGAAGTAAATCCCTCTACGATTGCACACTAGACACCCTTGTATTGTATGCTAGTACCCGAATCACGAACAAACCCTTTTGCTTAAACCCTTGGATCGATGGCTAAAACTCTAGCTACAAAACCGAAACCGAAAACCCTATGAGGAGAGGGTTTCGGCCGAACCAAAGAGAGGGAGAGAAGAGAGGTTTTTGTTTGTGAATTAGATGCAAAAACCCTTAGACTTAGGCATCTATTTATAGGGTGAAATTAGGGTTTAATGACTTTGTAAACAAGTCACCTTAACCCCCATTTTGAGCCATCAAAACCGGCCCCCCCTCTATGGATTTAGAGCTCAACTCTAATTTCCATATTTCACAATTAAACCCTTCTTTTGATTAATTTAAATACAATTAACCCTTTAACTTATTTAAATTAATCATTTCGTGATTATATTTTAATTAATATATTATACAATATACTAATTAATAATACAAGGTTACCGTGTCATTTCGTGTGACCCCGTAGGCTTAAATTATTTCCGGACATACGTTCATTTTACGTGATCACATACTAACATATTTATTCTCATTTCCGTTGTTTAATTCCATGATCTTAATTTAATCAACTATGCACATATCAAAATTCAAATTCTCTCATATGCGTGTATATATATATTATTAGGATATATATATATATATATATATATCCTGGTGGTGGCAGGAAGTTATAGTACCTCTTCATGGTGACGAGCTTATAAAACGTGTCAAACGCTCGATTCGAAAAGGAATTTCACCTCCATTAATCAAGAAAGTCTTTGAAACTGTTTGTGTTGATTTGGTACATTTTTTTAATATAATTTATTTTTTTAATTACCATTATCATCTAGTTAATTATAAAGCTCATAAACAAACTATCATATATATAGGTAAAAAAGAAGATCGAAGATTTAGCTATAAGCATGAATGATAGTGACATGAAAGTTGTTTGGCCACACAAATCCCGGAAAAGCTGTTTGGTTCTTGTCCGGAACATATAGCGAACGTTATTGTTGGTGCTGTGCATGCTACAGGATATGATTATACGTATATTGGTCCTTTTGAACAATTTTTGACTGATTTTGAAGATGGGTTCAACTTGATTTGGATAAATAAGGTACATAATGCGTGTTTAATACAATCTCAGTTTTCCGTAGTTTTCCTCTTGTTTTTGATTTATTTTCAATTTTAGAAATATAAACGAGTAAAAGAATTTCCACTACAACAAATATGTCATTTCCTCACACTTGTTTTTCTATACCTTTAAAAAGTGTGAAAATTTTTGTTAATTTATTCACATTTAAAAGTGTGTAGAAATAATTTACATTTCAAAGTGTGAATAAATTTAAAAAATCACAATATTTACACACTTATACATGTAAAAAAGAAAGTTCACACTTTCAAGTGTGTAAAAATATATCAATTGTTCACACATAAGAGTGTGAAAGCTAATTTGTAACACTCATTTTCTTCACACATGGAGGGTGTGAATAAATCATGTGTTACAAATTGACTTTCACACTTTTAAGTGTGAAAATATTTGACAATTGTTCACACTTTTAAGTGTTAACATTTTGTTTACACATTTATAAGTGTGAAAAAATTATAACTTTTGAGTCAAGGATTCGCTGACCAGACTTGGTCGCTGATGTCGGTCGTCAGCGAGGCATCAGCGAGTCATTGACTCTCGTCAGCGGGTGGGTTGCTTGCCAATTTGTGAAGGCGGGAAGATTTCAAACCACAAGAAGACAAGAGTCAAACGGTGGTTCATCCAACTAAAGATTACCTTATATGGCAAAGGTACAGTTGGAACCAAAACAAGGGTTCTCTCTCTCATACCCGTTTTGGTGAAGAAGACAAAGGCTCCTGGATCCAAGTACTTAGAGCCAATGGGACGTCGACAACCACCATTCCATCACTGTCATTGTAAGGCTGTGTTGCCCTAATTCCTCCCCTATATAAAGCAACACAGCCGCACCATTTATACTTTGTGTTTGTCACCACAAAGTGTGTGTCACTTTATTTGTAATTGCTTAAGTTTCTTTCTTCCTTTCTAGGCTTAGCAATTATCTAGTTCATTTGTATTCTTGTAAGACAAGTTGTAATATCGACCATGTATTCATCGTTTAATCAATGATACATATGATTAGACTTGCATAGTTTTTCTTACAACTGAACTTGTTCTTGTTTACGTTCTTTACTTTCGGTTATTACTTTCTTGTCTAGATTAATCGTATTATTAGTGTGCAAATCAAGGACCATCAATTTACACACTTATACATGTGAAAAAGAAAGTTCACACTTTCAAGTGTGTAAAAATATATCAATTGTTCACACATAAGAGTGTGAAAGCTAATTTGTAACACTTATTTTCTTCACACATAGAGGGTGTGAATAAATCATGTGTTACAAATTGACTTTCACACTTTTAAGTGTGAAAATATTTGACAATTGTTCACACTTTTAAGTGTTAACATTTTGTTTACACATTTATAAGTGTGAAAAATTATAACTTTTGAGTCAAGGATTCGCTGACCAGACTTGGTCGCTGATGTCGGTCGTCAGCGAGGCATCAGCGAGTCATTGACTCTCGTCAGCGGGTGGGTTGCTTGCCAATTTGTGAAGGCGGGAAGATTTCAAACCACAAGAAGACAAGAGTCAAACGGTGGTTCATCCAACTAAAGATTACCTTATATGGCAAAGGTACAGTTGGAACCAAAACAAGGGTTCTCTCTCTCATACCCGTTTTGGTGAAGAAGACAAAGGCTCCTGGATCCAAGTACTTAGAGCCAATGGGACGTCGACAACCACCATTCCATCACTGTCATTGTAAGGCTGTGTTGCCCTAATTCCTCCCCTATATAAAGCAACACAGCCGCACCATTTATACTTTGTGTTTGTCACCACAAAGTGTGTGTCACTTTATTTGTAATTGCTTAAGTTTCTTTCTTCCTTTCTAGGCTTAGCAATTATCTAGTTCATTTGTATTCTTGTAAGACAAGTTGTAATATCGACCATGTATTCATCGTTTAATCAATGATACATATGATTAGACTTGCATAGTTTTTCTTATAACTGAACTTGTTCTTGTTTACGTTCTTTACTTTCGGTTATTACTTTCTTGTCTAGATTAATCGTATTATTAGTGTGCAAATCAAGGACCATCAATTTACACACTTATACATGTGAAAAAGAAAGTTCACACTTTCAAGTGTGTAAAAATATATCAATTGTTCACACATAAGAGTGTGAAAGCTAATTTGTAACACTTATTTTCTTCACACATAGAGGGTGTGAATAAATCATGTGTTACAAATTGACTTTCACACTTTTAAGTGTGAAAATATTTGACAATTGTTCACACTTTTAAGTGTTAACATTTTGTTTACACATTTATAAGTGTGAAAAATTATAACTTTTGAAATTTATTCACACTTTTAAATGTAACTTTTTTCTACACATTTTTATATTTGACTAAATTCATAAAATTTTTCACATTTTTTATAACAAAGTGTGAACAAATGAACTTTTTTTTGTAGTGTTCCTTGCCTTGATTCGTATGCTTGCATAATTTTTTGTAAGAATTTTTTTTATTTTCAGTATCACTTATAATATATAAGGTATGGTAAAACTTATAGAATATTAGTGTATGATTGTATGATGTTATTGAATTATAAAAATATGTTTTAACGATATGTTTGTTTAGAATTTTACGGAAATTTAGAGGTATATGATTGATTCTATATATAATTGTTGTCAATGATAATACAACTGAGAACTTTTATAAGAATGCAATGTTTTTTTTTCTTTTGTTGAACGGCAATTTTTTTATTTATTTATTTGTTTAATCCGTATGCATCATTTAAGTGTTCTTTTCTCTAGGTGAAGGTTGTAGTGTGGGTGACTCCTTTTTTACCGAAGGTCTCGCGTTTAATTTAACAGGTTCACATGAGGTGGTTCAGAATCCAAAGATACCTGAGGTGGTTCAGAATCCAAAGATACTGATCTTTGAATTTGACAGACAAGTCGGAAATGATATACTGGATGAATGTGAGAAGCATTGTTGCAGCGTCGTTTTGTCAAGAGAAGCTATTGATGATGGTGCAAAAAAGGTGATTAACATCGATTCTTTTAAGCAAATGGAACTTATATTTCCTATATTTGACTTTTCTAATTTTAATCATCAGGAATTGGCAAAGCGAGGTATTTGTTTTGTCGATCTAGTTGATGAAGATTATCTAAATCATGTTGCCGCTGCAACTAAAGCTGTCCTTAAACGATCTTCCCGTTACCTCTATGTAATAAAACTCTATATTTATTGATATCCTAGTTATTTGCATGTTTTTTTATGTTTAACTTATCTGAATTAATATAATGTATTTTTAATTCTTGGAAAAAGAGTATTGGGACTTGCGAGCGTTTTCAGCTACCTCATTATCGAAATGAACTGTTTGGCGTATGTAGCGGATGTTGTTGGAATATATAACTAAATATCATTATTCACGAGTACGCAACGGAAGCAAATCAAACCATGTAATTAACCTTGAAATAGGATTAAGGAATACCTCATAATGTAGATGATAAAGTAAAGAAACTTTATCTCAAAGCTAGGCACACCTGCATAAGCCTAACTTATCCTACATCGGTTTAAGTCCAAAATCCTACGGTCAAAGTCGAATCTTGGTTCACTTAAACCATTTCTCTGATACCAACTTGTAACACCCGACATTTAAAAACATGGGTTTTCAAAAACTTTCACCTAACGGTGTCAAATTGCGGAAGAAAAGACTTTAAAAGTCAAAACCGATAAAAACTGTTCGGTTTCTACGTTTAGTTGGTGTTACATGAAATACCATCAAATAGTTTAAAATGAAAACCCAACGGTTGCCCAACACAAAACAACCGTTCAACAATACTACATAAATTCGACATCAAGTACGAAATGTAAATAAATGTCTAAAGTGACAATCGTCTATGGGTAGCTAAGTTCTCCTTCATGCATCTACCCAACTCTCACTCTTATTCCTGCATCAACTAATCCTTCAAGCTAAACCTGAGGGAACAACCACATTTAAGAAACAAGTGTTAGCTAACGAATTAGCTAAGTAAGATCACACTATGTTATTAAAGCATTTGTCCAATTAAAACAATCTTCATTATTAGACAAGTTTATTCGGCACAACACACATCACACGTTCACACATAACTGCATATCAACTTCATATCAATTAGGATGAATCACCCTAAATGTGTCTATCTTCCTTTATATTCACACATTATCACACATATCTTCATTATCTGCATATAAGTGTAACATAAGTCACACCCGACTAGATGCTTCACCAAAAGGCTAGTCATACTTCGTCGTTAAGGAATGACAAGCCAATCCAAGAGTAATCCGTATGTGGAGGTTGGTCAAACCCCTCGTATTACTCGCCCTGCATTATAAAGACCATGTTGCAAGGATCCACCCAAGCAACAACTACGTCAACGCACTTAGCCGGGCTAGGGCAAGTACGGGTTAAGCTTAACACATTTCCCTGCATTATATTTACGAGCTCGGTTTCACACATATGGTTTAGGTAACACACATTCCTAAACCGTCACACACATATAGTCTAGGTAACACACATTCCTAGACATTCACACACTTTATCTTCATTACGTTTGGATCCTTAAACGTGCAAGTGACATGGCAACCTAATGAGTCTAGTGAGCTAGGTGTACAAGCCATGTAAGCATGCATATATCACACATCAACTTCATTTCTACATTTCATGCATAAGAGATACTTCGTAATACTACATAAACTGCATAACAATACAATACATTAAGCAATACTTCATTTCACTACATTAGGGACTGCATTTCAGGTCTCATGGTCAACTACATAACCCATAACACCTCCCGTGTAACCCCATATGCCCACATGCAATATAAAGATACCAAATGGAAGTATTTATGATTGGAACCAGCTTTTCGTTGAATCCCCCAGCTTTGTCAAAGTAGTGTATCTTACCTCGGCGTTGTCCACAACAATCAACAACTAGTTACAATGCAAGTAACTATGCTCGTCTACCTATAATTAATGAACAAGCATTAGACAACTACATTCTCACGTTACTAAGGTCATAAACTAGGCCCCACACACTTTAAAGACTCACTTTAGTTTCAGGTCTAATCTACGTGTCAAACGACGTTACGGTTCAAAATATAACATTTTCTGAAAACTGAGGAGTTGCGCCGCAACATAGAGTTGCGCCGCAACTAAGAGTTGCGCCGCAACGAAGAGTTGCGCCGCAACTAAGAGTTGCGCCGCAACTAAGAGTTGCGCCGCAACTAAGAGTTGCGCCGCAACTCGTTGCGATTCTGCACAACATCAAACGATTTTACCCCAAACCAGATCCAAACCATTCCAAATCAATTCTCAGACCTTTGTACATCAAAATCCTTCATATTCAAATCATTACAAAGCATTACAACCATCAATTACATCCTACATAACTTTAATCCATCAAAACCACCATTAATCTTCATTAAACGATTTCACCACAACCCTATAATTAATCCTAATGACTTGTTATAACACGATTTAAGCTCTGAATTCGATCTAACAATGGCGGTTGGTTAGTGTGTGTTCTTGGTGTGTGTGTGTGTGTTTTGAGAGAGAAAAGTCGTATTAACTGAAAGCTTGGAATTAATTGTGTGTGAAAATGAAAGGATTTTTCTGCTTTTGTTGTACTACAAAGGGCTTGGAATTAAAAAAGCTTGGAATTAATTGTGAAAATGAAAGGATTTTTCTGTTCTTGTTATGATTTCTAAGGTGTGAGGGCTATTTATAGTCTAACAATACAACTTTGCCAATTATCACAATTAGCCCCTCAACCTTAGTAATCATCTATCTATGACTTAACAACAAGAATGTCTTCTAACCTTAATTACAATTTATCACTATTTTTGGATTTCTAACATTCTCCCCCTTAGTGATTTATTGTAATGAATGAAGTACGTGTTATCTTGTCTTGAAGGAATGAAATTGATGAGCCCGGTGGTGAAGACAATTTGGGATGTTGAACAAGTCTTCAAAGCTTTCTCTTTTGTCTTTGGAGAACTTGATTCAGTCTTGATCTTGGACTTCTTGAAGTTAAATCATATGACGATTCTCAATGTTCTTTTTGAACAGAGAATGATGAACGCATGTTTGGCTTGAATCTTTGAGAATTGATGAATCATAAATCAAAGTTGTCTTTTGAAATGCAGAAGAGATGAATTTTGGTTTTGATTCTTCAATCTTCGATTCTTGAGTGACATTCAGCTTTTTGATTCTTCGGTTGTAATTCTTGAATGAATCTTATCTTCTTGAACTGAAGTTTCATGAATATGAACTCTCCCCCTTGATTTATGCATTGAAGTTTCTTGATGAAATGTTCTTGTATGAATTGAAGATCTTGAATGAAGTGTGTTTGATGAAGACTCGTTTGAAGCTTTACTTCTTTGACTTGAATCTTCTAACAAATCTTTCAACCTTTTTGAAGCTTTGATCTTTGTCACATCAACTCGAACACTTTGGAGAGTTAGCAAATGGATGAAGTTTAAGATGAAATTCTTATGAATTAATCATGCTCCCCCTCAATCCATGAGTATACATCTTTTGGAGCATCTTTGAATTGTTGAATTATCTTGAGTGAAAATCTTTTCATCTTCGGTTTCATTCTTATCTCAAAAGTCAATTCAGATTCCCCCTTTTTGAAATCAAAATCTTAATCAACTAAAGTCTAGTGAGAATCTGAAACTATTGACTTATCATGAACAATTTTCTCTCCCTATACACAAACTTTGATAAGCCTATTCTATTTGAAAACATCCAAATAAAAAATTTCTCAACATAGACTCTCATTCCATTTCTATCACTAACTATGCCTTGAAAAGGATAGAAAGATGGTATCATTTGAAGACAATACCAAATTCATCTCAAAAAGATAGAATTGAAGACTATGAATCAATCAATCATAATATTTTCTCCCCCTCATAATGACAAAATTGGGAATCAATGTCATTATGCATAAATGTGATTGATTAAGTGTCACAAGGAATAAGAAGACATGGAGAAATGTCAACCATCAAAACATCAACCTAAACTAGTAGCCCAACCCAAGAGATCCTATGGTGACTAAAATGTAAGATTGAAGTTGTTGGGACAAACAATATATCATGGTGTTGGTGGTTTCTGTGTTTGTGTTAAGAGAAATGAAACCGGATAAGAATGATCCGTTTACATGTTCAAAAATCAAAAGGATTAATGAAATGACCGATAGAAATGTATAACATTTTTCGGATTTCCTATGTATCATTGAGATATGCACAAAACAAGTCTCTAACATAGTTCGGCCTGCGGCTTTTCAACCACTAGATTGCTTCAAAGAATATAAATCATGGTTAACACTACCGAAGCATTTGATAACCACAATTTTATCCTTAAAGACTTTTAGGGAAAACCGAGATCACTTAGATTTCTCGTTAGCTCAATAATCACATAAATGTAATTATGAGACCTACGTTCAATGTTGGAAAAGATGTTAGCATTGGTAGGATTTCCATTCGATCATCGTGGAATATCAATAAAGATATCACTACGAATGTTCCGGCTATATCACAGAGATAAGCAATTATATCACAAAGATATGACGTTAGTGTGTCCTAAAAGAATGAAAGATGATCAATTTAATGATCAATTAAATTTGCTCTAGACACAATGTGATCAAATGAAGTCGGGGACAGGAGCAGAATGTCGCCCTTTTTCAATATCAACATCTTCCAAAAGAAGAGTCAATAGAAGTGTGAAAATCTCCGTGAGAATAAAACAAGTATTTGATAAGAAACACTTGAGTGGTTAGGA
>CM067170.1:85627023-85649499 GCA_034093135.1 Erigeron breviscapus | reverse complement strand
GAATGAAACGATCTTAAATTTGAAGAAATGAAACGATTTTGGAATGAAAGATGTTTCAAGAACTGGGACGATCTTAAAAAAGATCGTCTTAGGTTCAATGGAAATGAGACGATCTAAAAAGAGATCGTCTTGGTCTTCTTTCCCAAACTGTTAAGTATAATAAGCTTTCCAAGTACATGAATTGACCAAACCAATCCTTTCGGATTAATTAGCCACAAACAAACACTTCACAACACAACCACTTGTCAAGACGATCTAAAAGAGATCGTCCTACAAGCCACACAGCACAAAGTATAGAAAATGAATGTCAAAGTCTAAGACGATCTTGAAAGAGATCGTCCTAGAATAGATCGTCTTAGCATCATCTTCTTCAACACAACAGTTTTCAAAAACTCCATTAACAACCTTAAAGCTTCAATATCTTCTGAATTACTTGGAGTTAGAACATGAAATAACCTGCAAAATGTTTGTAAACACGTCCGCAACAAATCCTTAAACAAAATTCAGTTAAAAACACAACAGAATCAAATCCCGAAATTTGAGCGCCAAAACTCAAAATTCAATCTCGAGTTCTAGATCGAATTGGAACTTGAAACTTGACAGGATTATGTTATTAACTACCAGGAATCTATTGATGAACAAACAATTGTGATTTTATGTGATTTGATTTGGGAATTTTGATGTAACAGTAAAAAAAATAATAACGAACAAAAACTTTGATTTTTGATGAAATTGTGACTGAATTCAGTTATGGATCGGCATCAAATCGATGTTTTTCTCTGATACCACATGTTATAACACGATTTCTACACCGAATTCACGTCAACAATGGCGGATTTGACAAGTGTGTGTGTATGTGTTTTGAGAGAGGATGTGTGTGTGAAACTGGGTGATTGGGATTAATGTGTGTGTAAAGTTACAGGAATGAAAAGTTGTTGTTGTTAAAGTTATGATTCCTAAGGTATGAGGGATATTTATACTCTAATATTACAACTATGCTAATTATCACAATTAGCCCCTCAACCTTAGTAATCATACAACTATGACTTAACTACTAAAAAGTCTACTAATTTAAATTACAATTTATCACTATTTTTGGATTTCTAACACTTACAAATTTATCCATTTGTTCCTTCAGCTTATTTTTCACCAATCGCTGGAGAAATGGAACCTTCGGCTTATATGGCTTAACAATTGGTTCCTCAGCGGGCTTCTCAACAGGTTTAGCAACGGGTTTGGATGGAACGGCCGGTGTTGGCACGGCTAGTTCCGGTTCCATCTCAATCTCGTCATCAACTTGCTCATCCTCTTCATTAACCTGCACAGATTGAAACGAATCATTAGGTGAAGATTTAGCTGAATCATAAGTGTTACCTGCCCTTGTAGTGATAGCATTCACATGCTCGTTTCTGACATTGGGCTGGGTATCCTTTTTCCATGATCCTAGATTACTCGACTGAGGCCTTGGATTCTGTTGGGTATTGCTCGGTAGAGTCCCCGTGGGCCTAGCAAGAGCTGCCATCCTACTCTCGAGATCCTTAAAGTTAACACATTGATTCTTCATGTTGATCTCCACCTTCCCGTTTATTGCATCCAACCTCTCGCTCAAAGCCTTGGTATCTTCCCTGATCATTTGAATGCTATTGTTGGTTTCAACCTGATTACTAACCAACTGCTTCATCATCTCCCTCAACTCGTCATTTGGATCGGCATTAGAAGATCCTGATCCTTGGCCTTGCTGTGTCTGTTGCTGAGGCTGATTCTGATAATTGTCTCCTTGCCACCTGTTACCTGAAAAACGAGCATTATTAGTAGGAAAGGAAGAGTTGTAAGAAGTATTACCTGAGGGCCGGTTTTGGAAACCGGTGTTTCATTGAAAGCTTCCTTGAGATTGATTCTGAATATAGTTGACATCCTCGTGTCCCCGGTTGGGACAATCCTCAGAATAATGCATATCTCCACAATAGTCACAACCGTCCGCAATAGTCTTCACATCCTTTTCAAGAGCTCCAAACCTAGCTTCTTGAGATGCAAAACCTTTATCCATACGCGAAGACAAAGCTTGAATCTCTCCAACAATCCCAGAATCACTTCTAGTTTCAACTCTTGCAACTCTACCTTCCTTAGTTCCTTTGTTCATTCTCTTCTCATTTTTCAAGAACCTTTCATCATCCATAGTTGCATTATCCTTCACCATTTGTTCCAGAATGTCATAACCCCGATTTGGTGTAATCTTGTTGAAACTTCCCCCGAAGGCATAACCCAACTCTCTTTTAGACTTCTTATCCAATCCATCGAAGAACAACTCAACATATTTCTCTTTGGACAAATCATGGCCTGGACAATTCCTTAACATCTCCTTAAAACGAATCCATGCATCTACAACATCTTCATCAACATCTTGCTCAAAGGACCTAATCAAATTCTCCAACTTCCTTTGAGTTCTAAGTGAATAAAACTCATCTATAAAAGCTTGCTTCAATTGGTCCCAAGTAGTAATGGAGTTTTCGGGAAGATCATTGAACCAATCTTCGGCATCTCCGGTGATTGAAATGGGAAATGTTTCAAGCTTCACGGCATTCATTTGGTTTTGTCCATATTGGTAAAGCCGAGCCAACTTTTCAAACCTGTCCAAGTGTTGGTAAGGATCCCATTTTCTTTTTCCATCAAATTTCTGCTCTTCAATGCTCTTAAGATGATTCGCCTTCAAATTAAATGTTTGATCAATTCCCGGAGGTCTAATGGCGGAACCTCGAGCTGTGGGAATAATTCGGACCCTATCACCATATGGAATGTCATTTGGATCCCTTGGTTGTTCGTCACCCATCTGGAGTGGATTGAGTTACAGGTGAGAGCGGTGTTGGTGCTGTAAAGTTAATCCTGCGTCTCGGTGGAGTTCTCAAAGGACTGAACAGAGGTCTACCCGAAGAACGCAAGATCATTAACTAAGAATAAGCCTGCAAACACAACTAACACACACGTAAAATGCACCTGTGATAAACAAAGAAAAACTAAACTAAATAAGCAAATAACTTCCTCACGCGTGAGGAAGGATCAAACCACTAAATTAACAACTAAAACGGCACACAATCCCCGGCAGCGGCGCCAAAAACTTGATGTGCTAAATCGAGTTTAAAAATTAAAACTAGAAATACCTCGAAACTCACTACTACACACTATCGGGCATTGGACCCGATCGTATGCAATATAGTTAAAAAGTAAGTCCAGGTTCGTTCACGGGGATTGGTTTGAATCAATTGTCTAATAAAGTAGTTTGGAAAACAGGGTGGAACCTTTGAATCACACTTTGACAATTAAATTAAAGTAAATTTAAAAGACAAAACACTTGAAAGTAAAGAAAAGCTTCAAACAATAATAGTAAAGATCATCCACCTTGACTTCGCTAGACTTCAAACATGATTGCATTCAATTAAGACCAAATTCATTTAGAGTTGACAAGATAATCGTGAAAGGATAAAATGCTCGCGTGGTACCACCAACCGCTCACAAATCACCCAAACACCTAAGTTGCTAGTTTAATTACCCAAGCCGGTACCACCAATGCCTAGACAACCTTACCAACAATTAGTTTACTTGACTATCAAATTACCAATTGTGCCTATGTGAAAATAACGTGGTACCACCAACCGCTACAAATCACGTTGACAAAATGATTCCTTTTATTAAAATGACATTCACTATCATACCATGAACTAGTGATAATTGCTCATAGACAAGCAACCGTTTGAAAATCACATATGTATTCGACTAGTACCACTAACGAAGAACACACATGCCACCAATATCATAATAATATATATAAAGGAATTAAATCATCAAGATCTCGACACAACGATAATTGAAATCAACTCTTTGAATTAAAACAGTAAGCAATCACATCATTTGTCTAGTTTCATCAAGGTGGATGATTGAATAATTAGCCACTCATGATCAAATTGAAATAACAATCAAAATAAAGGAAGAACATGATGTACCAATCGTTTGAGAAATAGAAATTGCAAGACAATAAAATAGATACGATCTAGATGGGTGCACGTGAATCTTCAATGAATCGGAAGATGATGAAATCTTGATTTGATCCTTGAAGATTTCCTTGTAGTGCAGCTCCTAGAAAGAAAACTTTGATAATTTGGGAATTAGGTTTTGTAAACTATTTATACTCCCTTCATTCTGATGCAAAACCGACTTAAAATCCCTACAGATTCGTCGCCCCACTGCGGCGCAGTGAGAAAATGGTGCCTCCACTGCGTCTGTAACACCCCAAGCCAAGGCTCGGAATACCACGGAAATCAAATAGCGCAAGGTGGAATTACAATAGAACAAGATCTAAATGCATTTAAAGATTCAGTGAATCCATTACAAATACTAAACAAGTACCAGAATACAAAGGAGCAATAACCATCAAAGTAAACAAAAGAAACATTCGGAAGATGGCGATTAATCCTAAGTATAATGCAAAAGAAGGCCAATGAATCCTTGATCCATATAGTCCAAGTCCGGGTTTAACAGCAAGCAAAGCAACTAAACTCCACGTCCTGGGAGAGCCTGATTACCTGAAAAGTGTACTAAGCATAGTCAACACAAGGTTGGTGAGTTCGTAGTAATGGTCCACAAGGAACCATAAACAATAATCATAAGTACGAGTAGAGGCTAAACATGACTTACAGTGAGCCTCTAAGTAACACAACAACGTCCAACAACAAGATTACATAAGTACGAATGCGCGTAATAAGTATGCACAATGATGATATTATCAATAAACGTACTGAAATGCATAGTTAAGCCACATGCCTATCTTATGCGTGAACGCAGTCACCAATGCAACGATACTCGCCTGTCATTACCATGAACAAGGCGGCATCTCAAAATCATCGGCGTATATATGTCTATATACCCGGATGTCATGTCACCAACATCTCACAGGATAAGTATATACATGTATACACTAGGATGTTTGAGTCCTCAACCGAGGAATTATGAACGTACGTATGCAAAGCCTACAATTAATCGTAAGTGCATCAATATGAACTAACAGTCAATATACAATGACCTGAATCAACAATCGATATATAATGAACCTGAACCAACAATCGATATATAATGAACCTGAACCAACAATCGATATACAACAAGCATAACCCAACAATCATTAAACGTCAATCAATGAACCAATAAACACCAAATATTTAACCAGCTATACGTACATACACTTAAGAGGGTTATCCATTCTTCGAATCCATATGCTTATATATAGGGTCAACCGCAGCCTTCCCACCACATCTAAACCTTAATGAAGGCATAACCGACTTCCATGTATGTACATCTGTCCTACTATGAATGGAATACTTAACAACACATAATCCACGTCAATCAAACGAAATGAACCAGTACATCAATCCAACAATCACCACAATCAATCAATCAATCGACAAAGCAAGTATACACACAAGGGTTACACTTTTCAGCCCGAATCTCAAGTGAGTAGGGAGATACGAAACTCACCTTGCTTGGCAGAGGAGTTAATAAAAGATTACAAGCGTGTAATAGGATCCACACGTCCACAACCTATAATTATTCATCATAATACCATAATGTCAACTATATAATCATAAACAAGTTGATTTAGCACGACTAAGTCTAGTTATAAACTCCTAAACTCATGTACAACTTAAACGAGCATGAACAATGTGCATTCGACTCGACATTTTTAGAAATGAAAGAAGTTTCATACAAAATGAATGTTACTACAAGAAAGTAGACTCTCTCACGATTCCAACGATAGGTCATACGTCTAAAACGGACTTACGGTTCAAAAGTTATTGACGTTTGAAAATGTTCGACAAAACTAGTCCCTAACGGGCGTCACAAAGGTAACGGCCGTTATACCCGTCACAACCCAAGTTACTGTAACGGCCATGTAACGGGTGTTACATAGTGTAACGGGCGTTACAATATGTAACGGCCGTTACATATAGCAGATCAGTCCAGCTTCAGTTAACAATGCAGAAAACCAAGAACGAAAACCCTAATTCGATATTCGAGACTTATGGACTCGTTTTGAAGATACATTTGACATTTTAGTACTTAAATACACTTGCCCAAACCCTCGTTTCCATCCGTAACATCATCAAACGATCCAAACGATCCAAAACCCTAATTGACCCAATTTTCATTTTAAGCCGTTTTTGAACATGTCAATACTCAAAATGACCAGAAATGCATTACTAAACATAAATAGAAGTAAATGGGATGAATTAGACTTACCAAAACTCCTTTCACGAGCTAGAACCCGCTTTATGGCAAAATGGGTAAAAATACTAGCACTTTGACTTTCGATTCTTCAATATAGATGATAATGAGGCACAAACGACTATGATTCTCGAGTTAATCTAAGCTCAAAATACCAAATGATGCTAGAGAAATGAAGTGTTTACTTGTTTTCTTTACTTGAGAGAAAAAGGAAGGGAAAAGAGATAGATAGATAAGAGAAATGAGAGGTAAATGGGAGGATAAGGGAGGAGAATGGACGACCCACGGGCCGACCCGATTCTCAATTCAAGCCAAAATTACAATTAGTTACCTAATTAAACACCGATCAAAACATATTATCGACCCGAACATAACACATTATCATTTAATCATAAGACGACCCAATTACTTCCACATTGCAATTTAAACACCAAAACGACCCAATTAACTCATTAACTTAAATTGTTAGTCATATTACACGTAAAGTCAACGGGTCAAAATTCACGGATGTTACATTATCCCCCCGTTGAAAGAATTTCGTCCCGAAATTTAACAAAACACTAATTACTAAATAAATTGCGGATACTTAGACTTTATGTGATCCTCTCGCTCCCAAGTGTACTCGGCCCCACGTCTAGCGTTCCATCTAACCTTCACAATGGTATAGCGCTTCTTCTTGAGTTTCTTTTCTTGACGGTCCATGATCTCTACCGGTTCTTCAACAAAGTTTAGACTCGAATCAACCCTAATTTCGTCCATAGGCACATAATGTGTAGGATCCGCCAAACACTTGCGCAAGTTGCAAATGTGAAACACATCATGCACGCCGCTAAGCTCTTGAGGCAATTCCAATCTATAGGCAACTTTTCCAACCCGTTCTAAAATATTGAAAGGACCAATAAACCTTGGCCCGAGCTTTCCTCGCTTCACAAATCGGACCACGCCTTTCCATGGTGATACTTTCAAAAGTACAAAGTCACCAACTTCAAATTCCAACGGTCTCCGCCTTACATCGGCATACTTCTTTTGACGTTCACGGGCCAATTGCAACTTCTCCTTGATTTGAGATATTACCTTAGTCGTTTCAACCACAATTTCCGGCCCGATAAGTTGACTCTCACCAATTTCCGCCCATGCTAAAGGAGAACGACATATCCTACCATACAACGCTCTAAAGGGCGCCGTGTCAATGGAAGCATGATAACTATTGTTGTACGAGAACTCAACTAGCGGCAAATGGTCTTCCCAACTTCCACCAAAATCTATTGCACAAGCCCTCAACATGTCTTCAAGGGTTTGAATGGTTCTCTCGGTTTGTCCATCCGTTTGAGGATGAAATGCCGTGCTCATATCGAGTCGGGTACCCATTGCTTTTTGAAAAGCTTTCCAAAATTTTGATTTGAAACGGGTATCTCTATCAGAAATGATAGAAATCGGCACTCCATGCTTAGATATTACTTCCTTGATGTACAAACGAGCCAATGTATCAAATTTATCGGTTTCACGAATGGCTATAAAGTGAGCCGACTTCGTTAACCGATCTACTATCACCCAAATTGTGTCACGACCACTTCTCGTCTTCGGTAGCTTAGTAATGAAGTCCATTGAAATATGCTCCCATTTCCATTCGGGCATCTCCGGTTGTACCAACAATCCGGGTGGCTTCTTGTGTTCGGCTTTGACTTGTAAGCAAGTAAGACACTCACTCACATACCTTGCCACATCTCGCTTCATGCCCGGCCACCAATACAAGTCTTTCAAATCAAAGTACATCTTATCTGACCCGGGATGGACCGAATAAGGCGACCGATGAGCTTCATTCATGATAAGCATTCTTAAGTCACCGAAGATAGGAATCCAGAGTCTTTCACCCATATATAACCCATTATCCCCTTTTCTAACGAATAGTTGTTCCATACCATCAAGATTCTCATTTCCAAAGTTTTCCGGTAAGGTGGCTTGAATTTAGGATTCAATAATCCGGTCACGAATACTTGGCCCCACCGTGAAGCTCATAGCTCTAGCCCGTCTTGGTTTCACTCTCTCCTTTCGGCTCAAGGCATCGGCTACTACATTTGCCTTGCCCGGGTGATATCGGATGTCACAATCATAATCACTAAATAGTTCAAGCCAACGTCTTTGCCTCATATTCAATTCACTTTGGTTGAAGATGTGTTGAAGACTTTTGTGATCGGTATAAATCACACATTTGGTGCCATAGAGATAATGTCTCCAACACTTCAAAGCAAACACAACCGCTCCTAATTCCAAATCATGTGTCGGGTAGTTCTTCTCATGCACCTTCAATTGACGAGAGGCATAAGCAATGACTTTACCCCTTTGCATAAGAACACAACCCAACCCTTGCCCCGAAGCATCACAATAAACAACAAAGTCTTCGATTCCATCCGGTAGCGTTAAAATAGGAGCGTCACATAGCATATCTTTAAGAGTTTGGAAGGCGTTTTCTTGTCTTTCGCCCCATTCAAAGTTTCTATCTTTTTGAGTCAAGAGGGTGAGTGGTTGTGCAATACGGGAGAAATTTTCAATGAATCTTCTATAGTAACCCGCCAATCCAAGGAATTGACGGATCTCGGATGGCGTTTCGGGTCTTCTCCAATTCTTGACCGCTTCAATCTTGCTTGGGTCCATATGAATACCATTCTTGCTCACTACGTGACCAAGAAAGTGGACCTCCTCCAACCAAAACTCACATTTGGAGAATTTGGCATACAACTTCTCTTTTCTTAATAGTTCAAGCACATTACGCAAGTGTTCAACATGCTCTTCCTTTGTCTTCGAGTATATAAGTATGTCATCTATGAACACAATGACAAACTTGTCTAAGTATGGTTGACACACCCGGTTCATCAAGTCCATGAACACCGCCGGTGCATTAGTCAACCCAAAAGGCATCACGGTGAATTCAAAATGGTCATACCTTGTGCGAAAAGCCGTCTTGGGGATATCATCTTCATGTACTCGGAGTTGATGATAACCCGAGCGAAGATCGATTTTTGAAAAGTGCTTAGCACCTTGAAGTTGATCAAATAAATCATCAATTCTTGGGAGGGGATACCGGTTCTTCACTGTGAGCTTGTTTAATTCCCGGTAGTCGATACACATTCGGAAGGACCCGTCTTTCTTTTTGACAAAGAGAACAGGAGCACCCCAAGGAGATTGACTAGGGCGAATGAAACCCTTCTCTTGGAGTTCCTTGATTTGAGTTTGTAGCTCTTGCATTTCGGTTAGAGCTAGCCTATAAGGAGCTTTTGCTACGGGCGCGGCTTCGGGGATAAGATTAATACGAAAGTCAAGTTCACGAGTTGGAGGTAATCCCGGTAAGTCATCCAGAAAAACGTCGGGAAATTCACAAACGATAGGAACGGTCTTCAATTCTACCCTTCTAACGGTAGCACTAAAGACTTTAGAATTTGAGGAATCGGAGATTTCGCCTTGAACCCTAAGAATCCTACAGTTGGTCAAAGGTATCTTAACAACTCTCTCGCCACAATCAATGGTCGCATTCACCGCCGTTAACCAATCCATACCCACTATAACGTCAAAACTCCCAATATCAAAAGGCATGAGGTCTATGAAGAAGTCTACGTCTTCCAATGTCAAGACACACTCGCGAAGTATTTGACTAATTTTTGTTAGTGGCCCATTTACCGTTTCAATGTCAAGCACATAGTTTAGAGCACACGGATTCACATCAATCAAAGGAACAAAGTTAGAGGACACGAGGCTATAATCGGCCCCGGAATCAAATAGAACGGTTGCATAGAGACCATTAAGAAGAAAAGTACCTGCTACAACGTTGGGGTCGTTACGGGCTTCATTTGCATTAGCCGCAAAAGCCCGGCCACGAGGTTGCACTTGGTGGCCTTGTTGTCCCCTGTTTTGGTTAGGCCCGACCATTTGAAGTTGATTTGGGTGAACGGCTACCTGAACTTGTTGTCCCACCCATCGGGGACAATTGTAACGGTAGTGGTCACGGCTACCACATTCATAACATTCTCCTCTTCGTTGGTTACCTTGAGGAGGAAAAGCCCGGACCGGAGCCACATTCATTGGGCCCGCCCTTGGAGCTCTACAATTCTTGGCTTCGTGCCCAACTTGGTTACAGTTATAGCATGCCCCACACCTGACATTCGCGGGATGATGCCGGTTGCATCTCCCACAGAAAGGATGAGGCCCATAATAAGCCTTCTTAGCCGGTTCCACCGCCGCCATCACTCTACCCCTATTAGCATTCTTGGGGTCAAACCTCCCCATTTTCCTTCCCCCGCTTGTCTCTCCCACTTCTTTCCTCTTGCTTGTTGAAGATTTGCTCAAAACACCGCTTCTTAACAAATCTTCAGTCACACTCCCGGCTTGGTTAACCGCATTGGCCAAAGAAGTAGGCATGTTAGAGTTAACATAAGATCGGACTTGAGGATTCAAGCCCAATACAAACTTCTGGATGGCCTGAGACTCGGTACTCACCATGTGGGGAACGAGGGTAGACAATTCTTGAAATCGCCTAGCATAGCCTTTGAAATCGGCCCCGTCCATGGTGAGACTAGCAAATTCAATAGTCAAATTTTATAGTTCATACGGAGGACAAAACTTTGCTTTCACTTTTTCCTTGAAGTCCATCCACTCCAAATTGTAAGTCCGCCCCAAGGTCATCTCTTGATTCCACCAACTCAAAGCATCATGCCTAAACATGTCGGATGAATAAGGAATCCGGTCATCATAGGTGCAATGACTCCGTTCAATCACCGCTTCAATCGCCTCAAACCACCTTATACATTCCGTGGGACCACCTTTCCCATCAAACTCCGGTGCCCCACAACTCTTAAAATCTTTAAAAATGCACCCTTGACGGTACCCTCCATATCGATTGTTCATGGGCATATGATTATCAACCCCCACTTGTTCCTCCTCTTCATTCTCTACGGCATGATGTTGGGCATTTTCATTATTCACATTTTCTGGGGCTTCAACATTTTGAGGCCCATTATTTTGCCCAAGACTTGCTGTGACTTGAGCAATTATGGTTGGCATGATATTGGTGACCGTTTGAGCGATCACCTCAGCCAAGTTTGGTTGGGGAGCTTCACCTCGACCCCTTCCTTGGCCCCTACCACCACCTCTACCACGGCCCCTACCACGGCCTCTACCTCTACCCCCTTGCACTTCCGGTTGAGCTTCTTGTTCGGGTTCTTCTTGTTCCGGCCTATAGTTCGTTCCAAATCTCCTTGGTCTCTCCATTTCTATAAAACAAGTGACACGTTGGTTCGAGAGTTAGTCTCAAATGCTCACATGTTAGTCACACAATAGTCAACGCTCTCATATCGATACCACATACCCAATTCATAACACTAATTTAAGGCAATCGTGCTAGAATTCTATGGGATTTGCTACTTATCATCTCATCAAGTCAAATTCATTACAATAGTTCATCATCAATTCAAGCAATCATACTCATTACATCATGCAATCAAACAACTAACACGAATGATTCAAGGTATAATCCGAATTCGATATGCTCTCTAGTTATTGACCGGGTATGTATACAAGGTGTACCAACGGCTAACCTTCCACCTAATCAACTTCCATTAAGCATATCGGTTCCTTATTATACTTTAAGTCACACGTGCGCAATCCACGATGTCATTGACTTGTTATAATGTTGGGTAACCATAAAAGAGTTGATCGGGTTCTTTTAGAGTTGCCACAATATTATACTAAGTTAATGGCATAACTTCATTTTGCTCTAACCAATCATAACAACAACCATATTAATCACATTTCCACATTTATCACATTGAATTTAAGCTATCACACAAGAGGTCTTAACTACAAACTCACACGGGGATTCACATAATTCATATTGCACACAAATTCCTAACCATGCACGCTATATGAAGAGTTTTTAACTTAAGCCGTAGTCTAGGTCAAACCACCTAATTCTCTACGACCACGCATGGGCCACCATTCTGTAACACCCCAAGCCAAGGCTCGGAATACCACGGAAATCAAATAGCGCAAGGTGGAATTACAATAGAACAAGATCTAAATGCATTTAAAGATTCAGTGAATCCATTACAAATACTAAACAAGTACCAGAATACAAAGGAGCAATAACCATCAAAGTAAACAAAAGAAACATTCGGAAGATGGCGATTAATCCTAAGTATAATGCAAAAGAAGGCCAATGAATCCTTGATCCATATAGTCCAAGTCCGGGTTTAACAGCAAGCAAAGCAACTAAACTCCACGTCCTGGGAGAGCCTGATTACCTGAAAAGTGTACTAAGCATAGTCAACACAAGGTTGGTGAGTTCGTAGTAATGGTCCACAAGGAACCATAAACAATAATCATAAGTACGAGTAGAGGCTAAACATGACTTACAGTGAGCCTCTAAGTAACACAACAACGTCCAACAACAAGATTACATAAGTACGAATGCGCGTAATAAGTATGCACAATGATGATATTATCAATAAACGTACTGAAATGCATAGTTAAGCCACATGCCTATCTTATGCGTGAACGCAGTCACCAATGCAACGATACTCGCCTGTCATTACCATGAACAAGGCGGCATCTCAAAATCATCGGCGTATATATGTCTATATACCCGGATGTCATGTCACCAACATCTCACAGGATAAGTGTATACATCTATACACTAGGATGTTTGAGTCCTCAACCGAGGAATTATGAACGTACGTATGCAAAGCCTACAATTAATCGTAAGTGCATCAATATGAACTAACAGTCAATATACAATGACCTGAATCAACAATCGATATATAATGAACCTGAACCAACAATCGATATATAATGAACCTGAACCAACAATCGATATACAACAAGCATAACCCAACAATCATTAAACGTCAATCAATGAACCAATAAACACCAAATATTTAACCAGCTATACGTACATACACTTAAGAGGGTTATCCATTCTTCGAATCCAGATGCTTATATATAGGGTCAACCGCAGCCTTCCCACCACATCTAAACCTTAATGAAGGCATAACCGACTTCCATGTATGTACATCTATCCTACTATGAATGGAATACTTAACAACACATAATCCACGTCAATCAAACGAAATGAACCAGTACATCAATCCAACAATCACCACAATCAATCAATCAATCGACAAAGCAAGTATACACACAAGGGTTACACTTTTCAGCCCGAATCTCAAGTGAGTAGGGAGATACGAAACTCACCTTGCTTGGCAGAGGAGTTAATAAAAGATTACAAGCGCGTAATAGGATCCACACGTCCACAACCTATAATTATTCATCATAATACCATAATGTCAACTATATAATCATAAACCAGTTGATTTAGCACGACTAAGTCTAGTTATAAACTCCTAAACTCATGTACAACTTAAACGAGCATGAACAATGTGCATTCGACTCGACATTTTTAGAAATGAAAGAAGTTTCATACAAAATGAATGTTACTACAAGAAAGTAGACTCTCTCACGATTCCAACGATAGGTCATACGTCTAAAACGGACTTACGGTTCAAAAGTTATTGACGTTTGAAAATGTTCGACAAAACTAGTCCCTAACGGGCGTCACAAAGGTAACGACCGTTATACCCGTCACAACCCAAGTTACTGTAACGGCCATGTAACGGGTGTTACATAGTGTAACGGGCGTTACAATATGTAACGGCCGTTACATATAGCAGATCAGTCCAGCTTCAGTTAACAATGCAGAAAACCAAGAACGAAAACCCTAATTCGATATTCGAGACTTATGGACTCGTTTTGAAGATACATTTGACATTTTAGTACTTAAATACACTTGCCCAAACCCTCGTTTCCATCCGTAACATCATCAAACGATCCAAACGATCCAAAACCCTAATTAAACCCTAATTGACCCAATTTTCATTTTAAGCCGTTTTAGAACATGTCAATACTCAAAATGATCAGAAATGCATTACTAAACATAAATAGAAGTAAATGGGATGAATTAGACTTACCAAAACTCCTTTCACGAGCTAGAACCCGCTTTATGGCAAAATGGGTAAAAATACTAGCACTTTGACTTTCGATTCTTCAATATAGATGATAATGAGGCACAAACGACTATGATTCTCGAGTTAATCTAAGCTCAAAATACCAAATGATGCTAGAGAAATGAAGTGTTTACTTGTTTTCTTTACTTGAGAGAAAAAGGAAGGGAAAAGAGATAGATAGATAAGAGAAATGAGAGGTAAATGGGAGGATAAGGGAGGAGAATGGACGACCCACGGGCCGACCCGATTCTCAATTCAAGCCAAAATTACAATTAGTTACCTAATTAAACACCGATCAAAACATATTATCGACCCGAACATAACACATTATCATTTAATCATAAGACGACCCAATTACTTCCACATTGCCATTTAAACACCAAAACGACCCAATTAACTCATTAACTTAAATTGTTAGTCATATTACACGTAAAGTCAACGGGTCAAAATTCACGGATGTTACAGCGTCGCAGTGGATTTCTTCTGATTTTTATTTCGATTTTTCTCCTTCTGACTGCGGCGCAGTGGCCTTGTTTCCATTCTCACTGCGGCGCAGTCTTCTGCTTTGACTTTGACTTTGTATGACTGCGGCGCAGTGGCTAATGATACCTTCACTGCGTCGCAATACAATAATTCTGATCAAAACTTGTTTTTCTTCGAGGTCCACTGCGGCGCAGTGGGAATATGTTCCCCTCCACTGCGTCGCAGTCTCTATAGATTCTGATGAGAACATTTTTCTTCAACTTGTAACTTGCCTCTGAAATCTTCTATTCTTCACTTTATCAACTCTCGAACTCACGAATCAATCTCTTGGCCTGAAATCATCCGAAATTGCACAAAATGGACGCGTAACCTGTTTAGATCCTGAAAACACTAACAAACACCATAAACGCGCCAAATGCACATACAATCGACATAAAACACTTAATAAAATGGCCAATAATGATGTGGGCGATGGGTATAAATTGGTCACATCAGCGATGTATGTATTTTGCAGATCTAGTTTCTGAAGATGATCTAAATCGTGTTGCAGAAGCAACTTGCGCTACAACGATATCATACAACCATAACTATCCACAAAGAATAGTAATTCTCTTCTACGTTGGACACCTCTCTTTAAATAAAACTATTTTTATATTGATATCCTTGTTATTTGCATGTTTTTTTTATGTTTAACTTATCTAAAATATATAATGTACTTTAAATTCTTGGAAAAGCGTATTGGGACTTGCAAGAGTTTTCAGCAAAAGATATATGGAAATGAAGTGTTTGGCATATTTAGTGGATGTCCTAGAGGCAAGGCAGCCACTATTGTTCTTTATGGAGATGACCAGGTTCTTCTCCATAAACTATTTAATCTAGAGTATACATTGGAGTACAAAAGGTTTTAGCTTTTAAACCAAAATAATGTTGAATTAATATTGATTATGTAATCTTGATTTTATAATAGTACATTGAAGAAGCAGAGATGTATGTACGTGATCTGATCCCTGAAGTAACCAAAAATAGAACTTGCTAGTGCAAAAATATCCATTAATGTTATACACCAAAAATCATTATTAATAAATATTCAATATTTGTTGTATAGAATTAGCATTATTATAATACAATGTTTTTCACCTTATTTTCTTCTAGCTTATTTTTCCGCCTATTCATATCTTGCTTGCTTGTGACGGAACACAAGTAAAATTGATCCAATCTATAGGATAAGTGGCTGGCTACATTTTATCTTCAATATCAATTTTTTCTGCTTATTCATATAAGTTGGCTGGCTACATTTTATCTCCTAGTGTGGTTAATCTTGTAATTGTTTTCATTGTGTCACTTATGTTGTAATATGCTATAAACAGGTGTGGGTACCGTTGTGTGGGAGCCACCATCCGTAAAGGTAATACTTATTTGTTGTATATGTGTTTTTTCTTTGCTAATGTTGGGGAGTTTCCTTACTTGATGATCATTAATACAGTTACATACCATTCATGGTGCTGCTCGACTAGTCTGCACTGAGTTGCTCAAACAGGTAATGCAACTTTTGATATTTCAACTCGTCAGTCTATTTCCAAAGTTAATAATAACATATCTGGATGCTAAAGCAGATCCATTGATTGTATATCATTAGTGCGAGCTTGTAAGGGTATATACCTATGAAAAGATGTAGTATGATTTGGTTAAAAGATCTTCAAACTTAATATTATATCCTTTTTGTGATTCTGTAATTATGTTAAGACGTTAGCTTTGTAATCGTATTAAAAAATATTCGTTTTCTACTAGAACCCGTTATCCAACTCGTCTATTATCGCCACCTCTAAGTTTTGGTACTAGATGTTTGAATGTGTTTGTTGAAAAGCCATGTTTAAAATGTGAAAGGTGGCCGACTATATCTTAATTAGTTATATATAAATCAATATTGTTTTGTCTCTCGTGTCCAGAGAGAACCTGTCAGCTATTGTTATGTTTATTCATGATGCTTGCTCAGCTTCTCCTTAAATGTCTTGTTTGAATGGATATTCAACGTTTGTTAAATTTGATTTACCAACAAAAAATGCTCAGCGATGACATCTGGTTAATTTCAATCAATTAAATGGTTAATGACATCTGGTTAATTTACTCCAAACTTGTATATTTTTGATTAATTATGAACCTTAAAATTTACTTGTGTAATCTTGTCTGTTGGTTCTGTTACAGTGAAAGAGAAGTTCACATCTTGGATCTCAGCTGGGATAAAATGGGTTGTAGAAGATAGTGGAAGATATCTTTGGATTTTGCTTCTCATATTTTTTGATACCAAACTATACATTTTGGTTTTGCTTCTTTAGCAAACTGTGGACAAGATTTCGCTCTTGTTCTAAGACATTGTAAAAGAGAAGGTAAACCTAGACATGAGTGTCAAAAACTAATGGTGTTGAAAATTAAGGTACTTGATGCCGCACGTAAAGATGGTGAAGAAAAGAATGATCCAACCAATATGTGCTATACTCACAATGAAAAGAAAGTAATACCCAAACCCATACTTTTCCTTGATGAACCATTTTACAATCATATTGAGAGATCTTGGCACCTTAAAAGGTTGGTTAACTTGGCTCGTTAGAAGACCGAAGCTCATAGGAGTTTCCCAGTAACACCATCTACTCCAGATTGGTATTTGCTGCAATATCCAAGTTACATTATAGCATGTAAAATGATGCTAACTAGAGATGCTTAAGTTAAGAAAACCATCTTACATACAAATGGGTCGATATGGTGTAGCTTTAACGGGTCAAATGAATTAATATAAAAGACTCACTATAGATGAAGCAGTTACATCATCCGATATGTATTCAATTAAATAAAACCACATCAATCACCTTATTAATAAAAGTTCACAATTTTATTGGTCATTCATATATACATATTTTTGATCATACATATTTTCTAAAAAAGGATAGAAAGTGTTTAAGGTTTGGCCCAACCCCCCACTGACCACTGTCTCTTTTGAGCCACATTAAAACACAACATGTTGACCCAAACCCATTGTCTTAATACCCAACCCACCCATTTTGCCACCTCTAATTAGATTAAAAAGAGAATGACAAAAAAAAAATCACATACCGGTCTAGGGATGATAAAACCTGAGAACAAGTTCCAAAGGCAGAGAAAAAAGTAGACTAAAACAGCTGAAATTTGGGGACTTGTTGTGAGTGACAACCATCATGCCAACCATGGTAAAGTAGATGTTACTCGTCAACATATAGAAGTAGAACCCCAAAACTTTTGTTGTTTTCCACTCTAAACCGATTAGTGGGTACAAAATGAAGACATAGATAATAGTTTGAATTGCAATATGGATAGATTCTATGGACACCTGAAACAAATGAACACCCTAATTAAAGTATGTGCTTTTGAAATTGTAAACTTCAACAGTTTGTGTAAACACACCCCACATCCACTAAAACTACAATAGTTTCCATTATGGAGCGTGTCAAGAAAATGGAACAACTCTTTATAAGTTACAGTTATCTAAGTAGCCTTTGGTAAATAAATTCTCAACTTCAAGCCTATTTTACAAAAAGGAAAGAAAAGACATCATCGTAGTTTGCAATATTGCACAAAAGCCACAGGTAAAATGAACTTTGATTATAAATGCACTTCTACAGTTTGATCAACACCATTCATTATTGCGAACGAGGTTGTCGTTTTTGTAAGGATAGAAGCCCAAGTACCATGATTTGAAAAGGAACTGCATAATGAGGTAACCAATATATGCTATTTATGGTAACGAATTTTATTTTACCAAATATAGCGGTTACTAGATTTTATTTAACTTTTTATTAATGGAGCAAGGTAATTTTCAATATCTTCTTAACGCCATTATCAATACCACATAACATATTTTCAACGGTATTGTCATGTCATCTATTGCATTAGCATTCCACCAAGTAACCAGTAATAATTTAGATTAAATTTTTTAAAGCTTTAAGGTTTATATGGGTAACAGTTTCATAAAATTAGCCATTTGAAAAGTATTGTAAAGAAAAAGAAAGATCAATGGTTATGGCTATCAAAATTTATCTTGGACTTTGACCTTTGACAAATAGTCAAATAGTTCTCGAGAACCATGTGAGCAGTCAAATTTTGTGATTTTTCATTGGAAGTCGGGAGTACTACTCACGAGTCTTACTCATCTATACTTCTATACTACTATATAAAAATTATACCCCCATGTTAAAAAGTTAACATTTTTAGGACATGCGAAATTACCATTTTACCCTTAATGAATTTATTTACACAATCATTCCATTATCTTATAGATATCCACTACTCTTTTAAATCAAATATAATTATATCAAATACCTACACTACTTGACGCATCTGCCGCCACCAACGGTTGTCGGCGCCGTCACCATCCGTCGATGCCACCACATCACTGTCACTGTCATCACCGCCGCATTGCGCGGATACTATGCTCGTTTTATTTACCGAGCATATGGAAAAAATGTTATGTTTTTAAATTAAATTGTTT
Source organism: Erigeron breviscapus (assembly GCA_034093135.1). NCBI lineage: Eukaryota > Viridiplantae > Streptophyta > Magnoliopsida > Asterales > Asteraceae > Erigeron > Erigeron breviscapus. The sequence continues at coordinate 85,630,182 of CM067170.1, read as the reverse complement.
TACTTTAATTTAAAAAAGAAAAAAAAAAGAAAAGTAATGGGAGGGTTGAAACTTTAATAAGCTTTAGTAAAATGGTTAAGAGAGCAGTGGCGGAGCCAGAATTTCCAGTCTGGGGTTGCCGAATTATTTTTTTGATACTAATAAACATAATAATAATACTTATAAAATTAAATTGTATCAGTCTGGGGTTGCCAATTACCTTTAAACTAAATAAATACATAAAAATAGTACTAGAATTATAGATTTTTATAGATATTGTGGGGTTGTCATGACCACCCGTGGCCACCACATAGCTCCGATACTGTAAGAGAGTTAGTTGAGAGGATTGAAATATTGAAATGAGTTTGATGAATGTTATAGGATGAATTTGGGAGGGTTATAAAATAATTTCAACCACTACTAGTACCCTTCCTATGTATGACAAACTATTTTAAGGATAAAATAATTTCACCCAGTTTTATCCACCTGTTTTGACATGTTGAGAATTTCCTATACGCAATATGACACAACTACCCTTCATGCCAGCGTATTCTTCTCATCTTTCATACTCCGTATCTCATATAATACAAATTGATAATTGCCAACCCATATCCCCGGCGTTAATTTCTAATGCAATCAATACAAATTGATTGTATAAATCCTTTCCCTCTTTTTAGCTATTAATAATTGCCACCCTATTTACGGAATGATTGCCATGATATTGTGTGTATATATATACCACACTTAGCCCATTCTCATTTTCATTTTCACTACTTACACCATGACACATCATCGATATCATCTTCATATACAATTACCGCTTCTGCCGGCCACTTTGAAACTTCTCATCGTTTCAAACTCCATCAATTGCACTGGTTCCAAACAATGCAATTTCTACACCTACGTCAGCCAATCCTCTTTCAATTCCATCTCCCTATTGATCCATTCTTTATTATTTCACAATGTTATTTACCGGCCTATATATAAACTCAATCTATAACCTTACGATAACACTGAAACTATAATAACTAAAAACTTACGCTTACATTTCGTGCAGATTTGAAGGTTTAGACCATCTCTGGATGGAGACTATCCATTTGGAGATTGTCTTATTGATTATAAAAGACTTGCTTCACAGGTATTCCTACATGCCACCAGAAGCTTGTTAATTTCGAAGCTAAGATTAACTCCATTAAAAATATGTTCCAAAAAAAAAACTCCGTTCAAAATATTTCCATTTAATTATCCGTTTTTAATAGTGCCATTTAATGAACCCCGCCAGATCCATATATTAAAGTCCATCGATGTGACTGATTATGGAATTAAAATTAAAAGCAAATGTGTTTAGAGGAAATGCTTATCTTCTTTCCTTCGTTGTTTGCGATTTTGCTCTGTCTATGTCATCTATCAGAGACACGGACAGAGCAAAATCATAAACAACAGAGGAAGAAAATAGCATTTCATCCAAACACATTTGCAGTTAATTCGATAATCAGTCACGTACATCGATGGACTTTATTATATGGATTGGGTTCATTATATGGTACCATCCAAAATGGGTAATTAAATGGGGAAAAGTGAGTGTGGGGTTGTCACACACCTAAGTTGGGTAAAAACCTCTCACATATTAATATTTTAATATTAATGAATAAATGATGGGCCCCCTGATTTTCATGGAATAAAAAATCAAGATGTGAGTGGTTTTTCACCCAAGTTGGGTGGTGTTGTCCCACACATTCACTTCCCCCAATTAAATGGTACTATTTTGATGAAACGTCATCAAGGGATGAGATGAACATTTATATCAAGATTGTTGCACTGGAGATATATTAGTGTTTTGGCCAGCAGCTGCTCTATTTGTCCCAAAAGCGGCTCGAGGAAACTTTTACCCTTGCTCACTACTATATCTTGGATCAAGACACCGGCCCTCTGTCTTGTTCGAATTCCTGAATGCAACGAAGACATCCCGCAGGATACTATGCTTTTGGTTCTTCCTTTTTTTAGTTGTCTTTTATAAATACGGTTTTTGATCTATTGGTCTGTAAAGCTTTTTGTTTTTGTGAAAATCGATACGATACATATATAAGTTTAAGGGTCAAAATGTAAATGCTTTAATATTTTTGTGTGTAGTACATAAGCTTACCCATCATTTTCCTTTTATTGTTTTGCTTACCTCACATACCTTTTTTAAATTTATCTATTTACTATTTATTACTACTATTAGTATTATTAATATTAATATTTTATTAATATTACCATTATATTTTTATAATCTCTATACCAAATCACATAAATAAATACTAATGACTAAATACAATCACCGATTTAGTATTACCTTTACCATTAATTAAATTTATAAAAATTATATATTCAATAGTTGTTCTAACTTATTACACATGATGATGATTTCAAGTATATTGCAAACTACCAATAAATTACAAAGTACTAAATACTTAATTACATTACATACCATATAATAAAAACAAATATTGTAATAAAACCAATAATTCAAATGGAGCCTACAAATTTCATGATTTGTAATACTTATTTTAATCTTAATGATTAAATTACACTATCAATCTTTTCTTTTAAAATATCTTCATTAACCATTTACATCAATTACTTTTACATCAATTACTTTTACATCAATTATCTACACCACTCGACGCCGTTTCCACCATCAATATTCGCCCCCACCACCTTACCATCGCCGACACGACCACCGCCGCATTTGCGCGGGTACTGTGTGAGTTTAATATTTAAATATATTATTGTACTTCTAAATTCGGAACCAAAAATGAGTCATGACTCATGAGTGATGGCGAGGGGAATGATTCAAGTATGGCGGGTTTCGGGGCTTGCAAACCGATTCCAAACGAAAGTGGCTAAGAGAACTCGCGGGCTTGTTCGGGACCGGCCCAAGCTACCTCCACTTTGACCGGCCCTTTAATCTATCTTGTTATTATGTTTGTTTTGTTTTGTGTTTATCTAGTTGAGACTTGTTTCTCAAGTTTAGGATTGTTATTTAATCTGTTTTCTTTTTACGTTTGAAACTTGGTTATTTTTTTAAGAATTAATACAGCTTATCTTTGGAGGATTCAAAGGTGTTCTTGACATAGATCAGGAAATTAGTGTTGGCATAGATCAACAACGTGTAAACATCACGCTATCAAGTGGTAT
>CM067170.1:85562023-85622023 GCA_034093135.1 Erigeron breviscapus | reverse complement strand
TTTATTTGTGGTTATTATCTATAATCCCTTATAAAGCAAACTGACCTCCCTATTTTAAGAAATTCAGCACTTTTTTCAATATCACCAAACCACCCCTAAACAACCATAACAAATTATATTTCATGGTCGTTTGTATGTATCCCTTTCTTTCTCTTCTCTAACACACACACACACATCAACACCATCACCATCACAACCGCCTTCATCTTTCAAGGTTTGATTTGATTTATGTATGTATCGATTTTTATTTTTTTTTGTTTTTTCCTTTAAGGAAAAAAGGTAGATTATTTTTATTATTTTCTTTCTATTATGTTAATTGTTTTATTTTATTTTCTTTTGTTTATGTTAATTGCCCTATAGACGAACATATACTAGGTTGCATCATAATTTATAAGAAGAATTTTACTACACAATAAGAAAATTTTTACTACACATATTTTCAACCGTGTTGTGATCATCAGTCTTTATATTTAGTATTAACTAAATTTGGGTTTTGATATTATATATTTTTAAGTTTATTGTGATCATCAACGACTACTATTTAGTATTATCTATCTATGATGGTTAATTTTCATGGTTAATTTTTGCAGCTTATTATTTTTTCATCTAATGTTTGACTAATATTTAGAATGATAACCACGGTATGTCTCATCGCTGCTTTCATGAAAGTAACCTCAACAGTTTGTATTACCATGACAGCATCTCACGCGTTATAAACCGTTGCCGCTGCAACGCGCGGGCACCCTTCTACTGATTGAAGCAATCTCGCCAACTAAGTTTATTTTGATACAAGTACCAATTAAACAAGTGTACACAACAAACCAAATTTATATAATAAAAATAAATTGTAAACTCTATGTATCCATCATAACTTTTAGAGTTATCGACACGGATCGTCCATGTGGTTTACCCAAATAATCAAGTTTCATCCCTAAAGATCAGTAACCTCAAGGACAGTCCTTTATAGAAGGATAAGGTTCACATTTCATCCTTTGACTTGTTGACCGTCATCTCTCTTCCGTTAACACCCTCACGTGCCTCCCACGTGAGGGGTATTCCAGTCTTTTCACCCCTTTCTTCAACCTCTAAACAAAACCCAGAAAAAATCAAACCAAATACCTGCATGTACCAACATCCAACAATCCAAATACCAAATCCAAATCCAACAATCTAACAATCCAAATCCATTCAACACAACAACAAAAAAACATTTGAAAATACCAAAAAAAATCAAACCAAATATATGCATACACCAGATCTAACTATCTATCTATCTATATATATATATATATATATATATATATATATATATAATATATATATATAAACTTAAATTAAAACAAAAATCAACTCTAGATCTAAGTCATAATCGAACTCTACATTCATCAATATCTGCAACTAACATCTATATCTCTATATATTGAAGATCAATCTATCTTTATAAGTTAAAAACCCGATGGGGTATAGACGCGGTGGTGGTGGCTGGAATCTTGAAGGAATTTGTTGAAAACCCGATGGGGAATAGACGCGGTGGTGGTGGCTAAATCTTGAAGGAATTTGTTAAAAACCCGATCGAGAGTACACAAGGTAGTGGTGGGTGGATTCTTGAAGGATTTTGTTAAAAACCCGATGGGGAATACCTGCGATGGTGGTGGCCGGAGTTTTGAAGGATTTTGCTGAATACCCGATGGGGGATTACACGCGGTGTGTGGTGGCCGGATTTTTGAGGGGGATGTTTTTGATGTATACCCGATGGAGATTACACGCGGTGGTAGTGGCCAGATTTTAAAGAGGGATGTTTGGATTTTAGAGAAAGGTGGATGAAATGGACATGGAGATCTGATGTATCTGTCCATTGTCTTTCTTTACTACTACTATTTATATATCTGTGTATAGGGGCAAATCAAATAAGAACACCCTTAAAATAAGAACACGGTGAGTAACACTTAAAAACTTCATTTTGATGCATTAAAAGTCCATAAAACTAACATAGTGTATAACTAATTATCATTATTTAAGTGTTTAACAACACATTGGTCTATCAAAATCGAGAAAATCATGTTTTTTGTTTTGTGAATCCATCTTGGATGCATATTCATCAAAATGATGCATCCAACAAAAAACGTGATTTTTTCAATTTTGACGGATCAATATGTTGCTAAAGACTTAAATAATGATAATTAGTTATGTATTATGTTAGTTTTATGGACTTTTAATGCATCAAAATGATATTTTTAAGTGTTATCACCGTTCTTATTTTAAGAGTGTTCTTACCGGAGTGTTACCCTCTGTGTATGTATATAAATATGGGAAAACAAAGTAGAGATTGATAACATGAACATAATTGGCGACTAAATCATATACATATAGAAATGGTTTTTTTTTAAAAAGAGTTAGACATAAATCTAAAAAATGGATGCTATGTGTGTATAGATATGGATATACATATATCTGGAAAATGAATGGTTAAAGAGGATGACAAATATAAATATATCTATATCTATATATAATTATGTATTATTAGTTTAAAAACGATCAAGTTTGGTCTTTTATGCTTTGAAAAGACTGAAATACCTCTCACGTGGGAAGCACGTGAGGGTGTTAACGGACGAGAGATGACGGTCAACAAGTCAAAGGACGAAATGTGAACCTTATCCTCCTATAAAGGACTGACCTTGAGGTTACTGATCTTCAGGGATGAAACTTGATTATTTGGGTAAACCACAAGGACGATCCGTGTCGATAACTCTAACTTTTAATATATTTTTAATGTGTTCTTCGCGTATTATGCGGGTCAATAATCTAGTTGACTAATAGTCAAATACTTCTATTTAAGCCTATTCAAAACTCCAAATTTTCAAGGTATAAAGGGAGCAACTTCTTATTGAATCGAAGGAATAGCAAAATCAATGTTAAGTTGATTCTTTGCAGCTGAAGAGGTCACCTCTAATACCCATGTGGCAGACTTATAACCATCCCCAATCTTGGGTATTGTTCTAATACTGCAGCTTAAGAGGTCAAGTTTTTATAAACATTAAAACTTTGATTAAGTTCACTGTTCTAATACCTGACCACACTTTCATCTCCAATGGCAGTTTAAGTATATCATCAAATGCTGATTGTGTTTCCCAGATAAAGGGATCGTAAACTATAAAGTTTAATCTATAGGCACGGATCTGTATCCTCGTGAAAAATTTCCCCCTCTGTTTCAAAGATTTCTCATGCTAACCATGGATCCGTATCCTACACATAAATTGTCATATAATAGGTTTAACCAACAACATAACGCTTAATTACAAGATTTACAAAGGGTTAAGTGCACCGAAATGTAATTAACTAAGGCCGAAAAGTTATTGTGTGCATGAACTTACAGAACCTTTATTGCGTGCATGAACTTAAAAAAAAAATATATAGTATGCACGAATGACCTGCTATTACATTAGCCGGTCACCCTTTTGACTTTTCAACGTTTTTTTGCTTACGTGGCGGATTATTTGATTAAATATTATGAAATATACATCTATACAAAACATATTCTGTACCAAACAACCAAAGTCAGTTTAACAGAACAAAACCCAATCATCACCTCACTAATGAAAGTCAGTTTCATTAAAAACTAGTTATACAAATATATGTGATTATATCTGATCGACAATCCATGAATTTGATAATCCATGAACTAAGTCAAGCAAACTTCCAAATTGAAACCCATGTAAAATATGTTTATATACATTCGTCGCCATAATTTGGGGAAGGGTTTTAAGAGGTGGTGAAATTTGGGAGTGGGTTTCATCGGCTTCAAGGAGTTGATGATAAAAACGAAACCCCGTACACCCATATATTATTGTGGCTTAAAAAGTGATAAAGATTTGTATAAATCGAAACCTACAAAAGAGAAGGTGACAAGTGGACGAAGTTGGTGGTGCTGCGGTGATGAACGGAATAACGATGGTGGCCGGAAAATCAAAACCCACCCAAATGTTTTATTTTGTTAACAAATCATCAATAAACTAAGATAGATAGATAAATATGGGGAGCTGATTTCGGCAGCTTCTCATCACTCCGCCGCCGCCGTCACTTCTCATCACCACCATTATTTCCGGCCACCCCATCCCTTAATGAACATCATAATCATCTGGGTTTGAATTTTGGACCTATAATCATCTCAATCATTTTTCTTTGAAAAATATACATCAAAAGAAATAATTACTAATAGATAAAAAAAGATTAAAAAAGAAAAATAGATATGGATATAGATATAGATATAGATATAGATATAGATATAGATATAGATATAGATATAGATATAGATATAGATATAGATATAGATATAGATATAGATATAGATATAGATATAGATATAGATCAGAACACTATAGATATAGATATAGATATAGATATAGATATAGATATAGATATAGATATAGATATAGATATAGATATAGATATAGATATAGATATAGATATAGATATAGATATAGATATAGATATAGATATAGATATAGATATAGATATAGATATAGATATAGATATAGATATAGATATAGATATAGATATAGATATAGATATAGATATAGATATAGATATAGATATAGATATAGATATAGATCAGAACACTATTTACCTATAGATATAGATATAGATATAGATATAGATATAGATATAGATATAGATATAGATATAGATATAGATATAGATATAGATATAGATATAGATATAGATATAGATATGAACACTATTTAGATATAGATATAGATATAGATATAGATATAGATATAGATATAGATATAGATATAGATATAGATATAGATATAGATATAGATATAGATATAGATATAGATATAGATATAGATATAGATATAGATATAGATATAGATATAGATATAGATATAGATATAGATATAGATATAGATATAGATATAGATATAGATATAGATATAGATATAGATATAGATATAGATATAGATATAGATATAGATATAGATATAGATATAGATATAGATATAGATATAGATATAGATATAGATATAGATATAGATATAGATATAGATATAGATATAGATATAGATATAGATATAGATATAGATATAGATCAGAACACTATAGATATAGATATAGATATAGATATAGATATAGATATAGATATAGATATAGATATAGATATAGATATAGATATAGATATAGATATAGATATAGATATAGATATAGATATAGATATAGATATAGATATAGATATAGATATAGATATAGATATAGATATAGATATAGATATAGATATAGATATAGATATAGATATAGATATAGATATAGATATAGATATAGATATAGATATAGATATAGATATAGATATAGATATAGATATAGATATAGATATAGATATAGATATAGATATAGATATAGATATAGATATAGATATAGATATAGATATAGATATAGATATAGATATAGATATAGATATAGATATAGATATAGATATAGATATAGATATAGATATAGATATAGATATAGATATAGATATAGATATAGATATAGATATAGATATAGATATAGATCATAGATATAGATATAGATATAGATATAGATATAGATATAGATATAGATATACATAAGAATGAATATGTGGTCAATTTATATATATATAGATATATAAAGATATGATGGATGTATAGGATATAGATATAGATATAGATGGATTGATATAGATGTAGATAGAATATAATGGGGTTTGAAAATTTGATCCATTCATTGTACTTTTTTTTCCAATGAAAATTATACCTAAATTTGTTAGGCTGAAGATGAAACCGGGCCCACATAAGCTTTTACCCGGTTTCGTGATACAATAGAAATTTACCAGGGTTCATGCATACAATAGAAGTTCTGTAAGTTCATGCACACAATAACTTTTCAGCCATAGTTAGTTACATTCCCATACACTTAACCCATTTACAAAACCCAAAAAATGCTTCCAATGGCAAATATAGCATATTCTCCTAAGCAAGAAGCGAGCTTTGATAATCACAGAAACATGATATATACTAGTTATAAGCACAGAAACATTGTCACGGAAATATCTTCAAAACAGCTTAACATCTTTTCCTCTTTTTTGTGTGTTTTGTCTTCCTTTTTGAACTTGTCGCTCCATTACCTGCAATTCAAGCAACATTCAAACAGTTAGTCTTAAAACGTAGAGGCGGGAAAAGGAGTTCTCGATAAATGGCGTGAGATAGTTCAATGGTATATTGACTAAATTTTCCAAAACAGTATGGAATATTGTACATAGGATTTCATAATACCCTCCAAAGTCGTATCGATCAATGACATACCACCAATGAATCTGCTTAAATAAGCATCCAAAATGCATATTATTGAGTTTGGAAAAAAAAAACTGACAATTTGAAATACAAAAAGTTGCATTTACCTTTACTGGGAAGATCCATCTTGGTGCATGCAAACGAAGTAGCAAAACGAATGATATGCATCTGTATTAATCATATCATCAAGTAAGGAAACTCCACAACATTATCAGCAAAGATAAACACGTATACAACAAATAAGTATTTACCTTTGTGGATGTTGGCTCCCACACAATGTCACCCTCACCTGTTTTATAACATATCACAACATAATTAGCTAGTGCCATCATGGAAGCATATATGAAAGCTCATTACGAAACTAAAAACAAGTACGTACACAAAATTAGATCGATTTTGGTATATAGATAAACAAAAAATAAGATTAGCTAAAAAATATTAGACAAGTAGTAGTGCATAAGACACACCGAGGGCAACTGCATGTTTCGAATTTGGATTGTTAACTGCATTATCACCAACATTATCACATGTTTTCTTCGAAAGAGTCTGTTCAACATACCAACATCACATTAAATTTAAGAAGAAAAAAAAGAAGGCAAAGCAGATAATCACTCTGTCGTAGAAAAATAAATACAATTTAAGAAATCTGACAAAAACCTACCTTAATTGCTTTAGAAAATGCTTTTACAATTGGTTTTGAGTCTTTGTCTACATTCTTTGCCTCTTCTGATAGATACCGAATTATATCATTCTGCACTAATAATATAATATATAGTAATTCTTACTAATTTCTTATAAATCCTACAAATGATCACTTTTTAAAAAGTAGATAAAACATACATATGATGAACGACCACCAGCGACAAATGTGCGATCTTTCATGAGCCTCCTCACATACGAGATAATAGCAGATAAATACGAATCTGCTTCTTCAATAAGCTATTATAAAATCAAGATAACATGTCAACATCAATATCCACTGATCAACATTCATTTGGTGTAAAGTCACTTCTTTTTGAAAAGTGCTACATTAAAACCTTTTGTACTACAACGTATACACTAAATCAAATACAGTTAAACTGATTTTATTAGTTTCAGAATATATAGTTTATGGGGAAGAACCTGGTCATCTCCACGAAGAACAATAGTGGCTGTCTTGCCTCTAGGACATCTGTTAGTATGTGATCACGTAAAATGAACGTATGTCCGGAAATGATTTAAGCCTACGGGGTTACACGTCTCGATTCAAATATAGTTAATATTAATTGATTTATTAATTAATATGGATCACGAATAAGTTAACGAACGGTCGTTAATATTTAACGGTTACTAGCTAACGGTCGTTAAAGTAAGGAGATAAAACGATTAGGGAAGATTCTAGAAAAGCATAAAGGGGGCCGGCCTCCCTACTAGGTTTCCTAGTGAAACCCTAAACTTGATGGCCAAGTTTAATTCTACCTATAAATACATAAAGGTAGCCTTATGGTTTTCTTGAACAAAAACTACAAAAAAAGAGAATTGTAACTCCCTAAACCTCTCATCTCCTCCTCCTCCTCTCTTCTTTGGGACGGCCAAACCAAGGGAAAACCCTTTGGGTTCTTGGTTTTCGGTTTTGTAGAAGGAGATCAAGCCAAAGGTTGCTCGGTTCGTGATCAAGTGCTAGCACACCTATATCGGTGGATCGTGTGTGCAATCGTAGAGGAATTTACTTCAAATCCTTTTAAAGTTTCTTTATTTTATCATCTACATTAAGAGGTATTCCTTAATCCTATTTCAAGGTTAATTATTTGATTACATGGTTTGATTTGCTTCCGTTGCGTACTCGTAAATAATGATATTTAGTTATATATTCCAACAGTGGTATCACGAGCCACCCATGTGATTTTTAATTACCTAAAAATCAAAACTTGAAGGGGGGTTAAGGTTTCATATTTTTCGAATTTTTTATGTAATTATTTTGATTATTTTATTAATTAATTGGTTTAATTGTAATAAAATAATGAAATAAACAATAAAATTATTTTTTTTTGATAAACCCCAATTCGAAAATCTGGAAATAAAAAAAAAAAAATTTTTTTTTTTTAGGAAACCCAAATTGCAAGTTTTGATTTATTGCATGATTAATGTGTTAATTGCATGCGTTTATGGATTACCTCTATTTTAATTGTTAAAAAGAAGTAATAATCATGAGTTTTTACATGCAATTGATTCATGATTATTACTTAGTTATAATGATAAAATTACTTGATCACTAGGTCTTTTAGGTGGATAATTAAAATAATTAATTGTTTGACAATGTGATAATTATATATTAATGTTGCTGCTTGACACCAGTCCACTAAAACGATCATATCTTTTAATCCGTAAGGAGTTAGAAGTCGTCCTTTGAACAGTAGCTACTTGACTCATAGGGCTACAACTTTGTAGTTCTGTGCTAAGTCCAGTTCGGCCATCCTCTAGGCCTAAATGGGTCGTGAAGCTGCTGGAGTTTTCAAATCAGCACCTTATGTGTTTATGTGATAAATTTGTTATTAAATTTTGGCTTACGCAATCAAGTTTACTTGATGTATGTGGTCCTTTTCCTTGAGAAAGGGGAGCCAATCTTAAACCATAGTGGCCTAACCGAGGATGGATACCTAATTGTTACGTGTTTATATTTAGTATGTTTAGTTTTGCCCTTTAAGAAAATTGTGTGCAAAATTGTTTTTCGAAAATTAAACTTGACTAAATTACATTGAAATAATGATTTTGTTTATAAAATTGGTGCCCTAAAATCAAAAGATACACCGGCTCACCCATTTAAACAAACTCTAAGAGAGGTATAAGTCGGAGTGCGTTACCCTCCTAAAAGGGCGGGTTTTTAATTGCGTCCATCGCAAACCTTTGCCCTTGCGCTTCTTTGTGCGTTCAAATGGAGCTACCGAGCTCTTTTGTATTTAAAGGCAATAAAAATGAGTTTTATAAACATATTATGTTTAGAAGATATGCATGAATCTTCAAACATAACTTTTTGATCACACATCAAATTGATTGACCCAATAAACTTAAGTCATTGCCATCCAACTTGTAAAGGACACTTGTGGCTGTTGTTTTACTCACTGGTACACAGTGGTGAAATGGCAGTTGCATGCAAATCCCACTCACTGGTACACAGTGGTGGAATGGCAGTTGCATGACATCACTCACTGGTACACAGTGGTGAAATGGCAGTTGCATGACAAATCCCACTCACTGGTACACAGTGGTGAAATGGCAGTTGCATGACAAATCTCACTCACTGGTACACAGTGGTGAAATGGCAGTTGCATGACAAATCCCACTCACTGGTACACAGTGGTGGACAAATTTGCGCGTTCTTGGTTGGACGACTTAAAGCGTGTTAAGCGGTGAGACCTTAACCCGTGGCAAAAGATGGGACAAAACATGACTACAAATCACTTGATGAATCAAATGTAATTTGTAGGTCCCATTCTTACTAGGAATTGCACATGTAATGCAATTACTGCTCGTCACTTACCTTTTGAGTACAATCATTTCTAGTAGATCAACTGATGAAGTGATTGTATGTCAATTGGATCCTAGCCTTAATGAAATTAATTGTTTATTTTATAAACATTGGGTAATTGATTTCTTAAGGATTTATTATCGAAAATACTGATTTTTGAACTTAATCTGTTTTGTAGATGGCAATGAATCCTCCTACAAACACCAATGCTTTTCGGCAAATGTTTGAAAGAGAAAAGCTTAATGGATCAAATTTCAATGACTGGTATCGTCAACTGAGAATTTCTCTAAGAGTTGAAGAAAGCATGGATGTCATTGAAAGGGAATGGCCAACCGAACCAGGTGCTGAATCAACAGCAGCTGAAAGAACTGAATATAGAGTTCAATACACTAGATTCAATGAAGTTTGTTGTTTGATGCTTGCGAGCATGTCTCCCGAGCTTCAGAAACAATTCGAGAATTACACTCCATATGATATGATCAGAGAACTTAGATCCTTGTATGAAAAACAAGCTGGAGTGGAACTATTCGACTTAGTCGTGGAACTCCATGACATGAAACTTGAATCTGGAAAATCGGTTAGCAGTCATGTGCTCAAGATGAAGAGCATTTTTGACAAATTGGATTCGATGGAGTACGCTTATCATAAAGAGGTAAAAGTTGGCATGATTCTCAAATCCCTTACTAAGGAATTTGAGGGCTTTGTGCAAAACTATACCATGCACTCTATGAAAAAGAGCGTCACTGAACTTCATGCTATGCTCATTGAATATGAGAAGACGATTCCAAAGAAGGCCAATGACCCAAATGTTCTTATGATAAAGGGGGGTCGGATCCAGAAAGCTAAGAAATCGCACCAAGCTAAAGGCAAGTTTGATGGTAAGGGCAAGGGTAAGCAAGCTGCTAATTCCCCCAAACCAAAGAAAACCCCTCCGGCTAAGAAAGAGCATCCGGCAAAAGACCAGACCTGTCATCATTGTAATGAAGTCGGGCACTGGAAGAGGAACTGTCCCAAGTATCTTGCCGAGTTGAATATGAAGAAGAAGCAAGCTAGCAGTGCTAGTGCTTCAGGTATCTTCACTATTGAATTATTTTCCTTTACTAAGCGTAAATCATGGGTTTATGACACTGGCTGTGGAACTCATATCTGTAATGAATTACAGGCACTTAGGAAAAGGAGGAAGCTGAAGCCCGGAGCTTTGCAGTTGTTCGTGGGCAATGGTCTACCAGCACCTGTTGAAGCTATTGGAGAATATCATTTAGTTCTTCCTTCCGGTTTAATTATTGTGTTAGACAATTGTCATTATGCGCCATCTATTACTAGAGGTGTAGTTTCAGTTTCAGTGTTAAAACACAACGGATTCATTAATGTTTTTAATGATAATGGTATTTCAGTTTCTAAAAATAATGTTCATTATTTTGATGCTATTGATAATAATGGTATTTATGAAATTGATATGCGTGATTGTGATTCACTAAATGATAATTCAATGTATAATGTTAGCAAAAGAGCCAAGACTAACTTGGACTCTACCTATCTTTGGCACTGTCGTCTTGCACACATTGGCAAAAATCGCATTGAAAGACTCCAACGTGAGGGGATCTTACAATTAAATGATGAATCGTTTGATAAATGCGAGTCATGTGTTTCCGGCAAAATGACTAGAAAACCTTTTCTGCATAAACCGGAGAGGGCTAAAGATCTTCTTGGACTCATTCATACCGATGTTTGCGGCCCATTTAGACATGTGTCAAGAAAAGGAGCTAGCTACTTCATAACATTTACGGATGATTTCAGTCGTTATGGTTATGTTTACTTGCTTAAACATAAACATGAAGTGTTTGAAACATTCAAAGAGTTTAAAAATGAAGTAGAAAATCAACTCGGCAAAACCATCAAGATTCTTCGTTCAGATCGAGGTGGTGAATACTTAAGCCAAGAGTTTAAGGATTATCTGAAAGCGTGTGGAATTGTCCAACAGCTTACTCCTCCATACACTCCTCAACATAATGGAGTGTCTGAAAGGAGAATTCGAACCTTGCTAGACATGGTGAGATCTATGATCAACCTTACGACTCTCCCATTTTCGTTTTGGGATTATGCTCTAGAGACTGCTGTACGCATTCTCAATATGGTTCCAACCAAGAAGGTTGACAAGACACCATATGAATTATGGCATGGAAATGTCCCTAATCTGTCTTACTTAAGAGTCTGGGGATGTGAGGCACTTGTGAAGCGCGATACGCCTGACAAACTTGAACCCAGAACTACTAAGTGCATCTTTGTCGGATACCCTAAGGAAACGATGGGTTACGAATTCTATGATCCCGTCAAAAACACTGTTCACGTTGCTCGATATGCTGAATTCTTTGAAAAGAAATTAGCTCAAGAGAACAGTGGGAGGGTTGTAGAACTTGATGAGACTCAAGAGGAAGATGTGTCACCTTCTGAAGCTCCTAGCAATCATCAACTTGGGGGGGGGGGAATGTTCAAAGTGATGAACCTCAAGTCGATGATGATGAAGCGATTCCACTTCGTAGGTCCGAAAGGACAAGACGTCCTACTGACAGATTATGTCTGATGGTAGAAGAAAATGTTTTAGGAGATCTCGATTAGCCTCCGAATTTCAAAGCTGCATTATCAGATCCGAAATCTGACAAATGGCTTGAAGCTACGAAGGTGGAAATGAAATCCATGAAAGACAATCAAGTCTGGAGCTTGGTTGATCTTCCACAAAATGCTCAAACTGTTGGGTGTAAGTGGATCTTCAAGAAGAAGACGGACATGGATGGAAATGTACACACCTATAAAGCTCATCTCGTAGCGAAAGGTTATACTCAACGTTTCGGTGTTGACTATGATGAGACCTCTTCTCCAGTTGCGGACATTAGAGCTATTAGGATACTCTTAGCCATAGCTGCGTACTATGACTTTGAGATATGGCAAATGGATGTTAAGACTGCCTTCTTAAATGGTTACTTGGATGAAGAAGTCTATATGGATCAACCTGAAGGTTTTATTGATCCAAAACATCCCAACAAAGTATGCAAGCTTCAAAGGTCTATTTATGGACTAAAGCAAGCATCAAGAAGTTGGAATAAGCGGTTTGATGAAGAAATCAAAAAGTTTGGTTTCGTTCAAAATCCCGATGAGCCATGTGTATATCGCAAAGCTAGTGGGAGTAATGTTACTTTCCTTGTCTTATATGTTGATGTCATCATAGGAAAACACATTCCAATGTTGCAAGATGTTAAATCCCATCTTGGAAAGTGTTTTGCCATGAAAGATTTAGGAGAAGCGGCATTTATTCTTGGAATCAAGATCTACCGAGATAGATCAAAGCGGTTAATTGGACTAAGTCAAAGTGCTTATATTGATAAGGTCACTCATGCAAGGACTTAATTTATCTAGCAAGAACGGTGCTTCTACACCTAATGAGGTGGAGCGTATGCAAAGAGTTCCTTATGCTTCGACGGTGGGATCTATCATGTATGCGGTAAGATGCACTAGACCTAATATTGCGTTCGCGCAAAATATAGTTAACCATTATCAGCAAAATCCTGGAGAGGATCATTGGATTGCTGTAAAGAATATTCTTAAGTACATGTGTGCTACTAAAGAATTATTCTTAATGTATGGAAGAAATTCTGATCCAGAATTCAAAGTGAATAGATACTGTGATGTTGGATTTCGGACTGATAAAGATGATTCAAAATATCAGTCGGGATACGTCTTCATTATTTAAATGAAGGCACGGTGGAATGCTATGAGCTAAAAGCAAACCACAGTTGCCATGTCTGCAACAGAGTCTGAGTACATTGCCGCCTCAGAAGCTGCAATGGAAGCAGTCTGGATAAGGAAGTTCATTAGCGGGCTTGACGTGATCCCCTCGAGTGACTTACCCACTGATATGTACTGTGATAACACTGGTGCATTAATCATTGCCAACGAGCCCGTAGCTCAGAAAGGTGCCAGACATTATGCTAGAAGATATCACTATGTTCGTGAGCAGATCGAACTAGGAGAGATAAAATTACTCAAAGTTCACACAGATTTTAACTTAGCTGATCCTTTCACAAAAGCTTTGGTTAGGCCCAAGCTTGAAAGGCATGTCGAGGGCATAGGACTTAAATTAGCTAGTTATTTCATGTAAATCTGTTGTTTCGGTATTTGGATAAGGGATGTTAAACAATTTATATTTTTCATAATGAAATAAAGTACTTGTAACATCCTCAACTTTTTATTTAACAGTTGACTAATGCCGTTAAGTCAACGTTTTGTGTGTCGTTAAGTCTATTTTAGATTTAATGTTTATATGTAGTTAAAGTGTGATTGTGTGTGAGGTTTGAAAGCCTAAAATGTTTAATGCAGGATTTGTGTGGATATAATGTAGTTAAACGCCTATGTAGTGGCATCTAAAGAAGTATTAATGTTATATATGGTCCATAGAGTAGTTTGTGACCAATAATGAAGCATTAGGAAGATTAGGGACTAGTTTTGACATAGGAGGAAAGTCAAAAACGGGATTAGGGTCTTTGAGTGTGTCATTAGATCATTATTTGCAGCCAACACATTCTTTAAGCAAGCCCTAATCACCCACCAAGCTGTGGACTTCATTCTGGGTATCTCTTTTTTGTTTAATATCAGTGGTCTCTTAAGGTTTTTACAATTCCCAATTGGATTTCTTTAGTTATGCTTGTGCTATATGTTACTAATATAAAATTGGAATGGTGTTTCATATAGCTGATATGGTGATGTAGTTCTATAATATTTTAGGAATCAAGAATATGGAGGTATGAACCATATAACAGATCTTGTTCAAGTAAGGTCGTAGCATAGTGAGCATGTCCATTGCGTTCATATCATATCAATATGATTATTTTCAATGCGTTCATTATTATCATTGAACATATATTGTTGTTAGTTTGTACTTGTAACATAATGAGCATGTATGCATGTTGCAGTTTGCTTGATTTTGATCTGCACATTTTCATTGTTTTACGCATATATCATAGACACTAAAAATGTGTAAGTATCTTATAGAATTAATCATAATATTAGAAATTTTGGCATGTGAAGTATGAGATAACAAGCAGTATCTGCAGGAACTGAAGAATTTGGGAGTGAATTTTTGGATTTAGGCATTGTGTGATTATTATATGGATATTAATATGGATATAGGCGCAGTAGAATATGCACACTTGGCCATTTCGTATTATATGTTGTATCTATCTATATCTATCTATGATAATTAAATATTAATAATAATTAGGGTTGGTTTGTTTGTGAAATTAGGAAGTTGATGCACACTTGGCCATTTCGCTTGATGGTTTGTTTGTGAAATTAGGAAGTTGATGCACACTTGGCCATTTCGCTTGATGGTTTGTTTTGTGTATAGGATATTGTGCACACTTGGCCATTTCGTATTATATGTTGTATCTATCTATATCTATCTATGATAATTAAATATTAATAATAATTAGGGTTGGTTTGTTTGTGAAATTAGGAAGTTGATGCACACTTGGCCATTTCGTATTATATGTTGTATCTATCTATATCTATCTATGATAATTAAATATTAATAATAATTAGGGTTGGTTTGTTTGTGAAATTAGGAAGTTGATGCACACTTGGCCATTTCGTATTATATGTTGTATCTATCTATATCTATCTATGATAATTAAATATTAATAATAATTAGGGTTGGTTTGTTTGTGAAATTAGGAAGTTGATGCACACTTGGCCATTTCGTATTATATGTTGTATCTATCTATATCTATCTATGATAATTAAATATTAATAATAATTAGGGTTGGTTTGTTTGTGAAATTAGGAAGTTGATGCACACTTGGCCATTTCGTATTATATGTTGTATCTATCTATATCTATCTATGATAATTAAATATTAATAATAATTAGGGTTGGTTTGTTTGTGAAATTAGGAAGTTGATGCACACTTGGCCATTTTAGGTGCTACAGCCTACAAATGCTCCTCTGATGAACTCATGAATTTCATGTTGAGTGCCCTTTTGTGGCAGATTATGTTACTTGTTTGGCCCATGTCTTACTTTTATCTAGTTTTTCCTATTGTACCATATATTTTTTTTTTTTTTTTTTTTTTTTTTTTTTTTTTTTTTTTTTTTTTTTTTTTTTTTTTTTTTTTTTTTTTTTTTTTTTTTTTTACGATTGTATATTTTTATAGTTTCTTATTTTTATCACTTAACTTACTTTTAAAGTTTTTTTTTTTTTTTTTTTTTTTTTTTTTTTTTTTTTTTTTTTTTTTTTTTTTTTTTTTTTTTTTTTTTTTTTTTTTTTTTTTTTTTTTTTTTTTTTTTTTTTTTTTTTTTTTTTTTTTTTTTTTTTTTTTTTTTTTTTTTTTTTTTTTTTTTTTTTTTTTTTTTTTTTTTTTTTTTTTTTTTTTTTTTTTTTTTTTTTTTTTTTTTTTTTTTTTTTTTTTTTTTTTTTTTTTTTTTTTTTTTTTTTTTTTTTTTTTTTTTTTTTTTTTTTTTTTTTTTTTTTTTTTTTTTTTTTTTTTTTTTTTTTTTTTTTTTTTTTTTTTTTTTTTTTTTTTTTTTTTTTTTTTTTTTTTTTTTTTTTTTTTTTTTTTTTTTTTTTTTTTTTTTTTTTTTTTTTTTTTTTTTTTTTTTTTTTTTTTTTTTTTTTTTTTTTTTTTTTTTTTTTTTTTTTTTTTTTTTTTTTTTTTTTTTTTTTTTTTTTTTTTTTTTTTTTTTTTTTTTTTTTTTTTTTTTTTTTTTTTTTTTTTTTTTTTTTTTTTTTTTTTTTTTTTTTTTTTTTTTTTTTTTTTTTTTTTTTTTTTTTTTTTTTCTTTTTTTTTTTCCAGTTTTTAATATTGTTTTTAGTTTATTTAGATTGATTTATTATGTGTATAGATAGATTCGATGCAAGCAGTGTGTAGTAGTAGTAAAAGGTATATACAGTTTATCTAACCATTCTATGTTATGTTACTAGCTAACTACACGTTAATCTCATTTTTATTGTATTCAATATATGGGACAACCAATGGTGCGCACATATGGCCTTTTCTTAGAGGAACGACTTGAGTGCTTCAGAATTCTGAAGTATGACATTGAAGCTGAGCGAATCCCTAGACCAGCTCAAGGTCAAGATAATAAGGTATGGAATCTGAAGTTGCATCTTATATATGACTCTGAAGGATATAGATAGATACACTTGGCCATTATGTATTTATCACCAAGATAAAATGAACAGCTTAGTATAAAGACTTGAATTGTGAATATGCATAATTATGTGTCACTTGGCCATTTTAGGTGCTACAGCCTACAAATGCTCCTCTGATGAACTCATGAATTTCATGTTGAGTGCCCTTTTGTGGCAGATTATGTTACTTGTTTGGCCCATGTCTTACTTTTATCAAGTTTTTCCTATTGTACCATATATGCAGTATTAGAGTTGACAATTGGGCAGTTCAAAATGGGTATGTTTTGAACAGGTAGGATTGATCTAGAACACTTTCAGCCAGAAGCTTTAGATTTTGCACAATCTTATGTGATACTTCGAGTTGCAGTTGCTACTGTTATATATGAAATGGAAGTTTTAGTGTGAGATGATCATACATGTTATTTATATTTTGCAGGCTAGGATGGGATATGTTCTAAAAAATTTGCTATACCACAGAGGCTTGGTATACAAGAGGTTCTGCTTGAGTATTAAAGTTATAAATTTGGGTGTTTCCAATTGTTAAGCTGTTACTCGTCTTGTGCAGTTTGTTTCACATCTAAATAACGTTATTTAGATGTGTAATGGTTAACTTTAGAATTGTAAATGAGTTTGTATTTGAATTAAACGCGTTGTTTTGATATATATGAAATGCGTTATTTTGATATTTGTGTTTTTAATTTTGTATTATCAGGGTAGTTGGGAGGCACGTCATAAAAAAGGGTACGTCATAATGCGTGTCATAAGTGCGCGTCATAAGTGCGCGTCATAAGTGCGCGTCATAAGTGCGCGTCATAGACGGATGACGCCCAAATGCGGTCATAAGTGCGCGTCATAAGTGCGCGTCATAAGTGCGCGTCATAAGTGCGCGTCATAAGTGCGCGTCATAAGTGCGCGTCATAAGTGCGCGTCATAAGTGCGCGTCATAAGTGCGCGTCATAAGTGCGCGTCATAAGTGCGCGTCATAAGTGCGCGTCATAAGTGCGCGTCATAAGTGCGCGTCATAAGTGCGCGTCATAAGTGCGCGTCATAAGTGCGCGTCATAAGTGCGCGTCATAAGTGCGCGTCATAAGTGCGCGTCATAAGTGCGCGTCATAAGTGCGCGTCATAAGTGCGCGTCATAAGTGCGCGTCATAAGTGCGCGTCATAAGTGCGCGTCATAAGTGCGCGTCATAAGTGCGCGTCATAAGTGCGCGTCATAAGTGCGCGTCATAAGTGCGCGTCATAAGTGCGCGTCATAAGTGCGCGTCATAAGTGCGCGTCATAAGTGCGCGTCATAAGTGCGCGTCATAAGTGCGCGTCATAAGTGCGCGTCATAAGTGCGCGTCATAAGTGCGCGTCATAAGTGCGCGTCATAAGTGCGCGTCATAAGTGCGCGTCATAAGTGCGCGTCATAAGTGCGCGTCATAAGTGCGCGTCATAAGTGCGCGTCATAAGTGCGCGTCATAAGTGCGCGTCATAAGTGCGCGTCATAAGTGCGCGTCATAAGTGCGCGTCATAAGTGCGCGTCATAAGTGCGCGTCATAAGTGCGCGTCATAAGTGCGCGTCATAAGTGCGCGTCATAAGTGCGCGTCATAAGTGCGCGTCATAAGTGCGCGTCATAAGTGCGCGTCATAAGTGCGCGTCATAAGTGCGCGTCATAAGTGCGCGTCATAAGTGCGCGTCATAAGTGCGCGTCATAAGTGCGCGTCATAAGTGCGCGTCATAAGTGCGCGTCATAAGTGCGCGTCATAAGTGCGCGTCATAAGTGCGCGTCATAAGTGCGCGTCATAAGTGCGCGTCATAAGTGCGCGTCATAAGTGCGCGTCATAAGTGCGCGTCATAAGTGCGCGTCATAAGTGCGCGTCATAAGTGCGCGTCATAAGTGCGCGTCATAAGTGCGCGTCATAAGTGCGCGTCATAAGTGCGCGTCATAAGTGCGCGTCATAAGTGCGCGTCATAAGTGCGCGTCATAAGTGCGCGTCATAAGTGCGCGTCATAAGTGCGCGTCATAAGTGCGCGTCATAAGTGCGCGTCATAAGTGCGCGTCATAAGTGCGCGTCATAAGTGCGCGTCATAAGTGCGCGTCATAAGTGCGCGTCATAAGTGCGCGTCATAAGTGCGCGTCATAAGTGCGCGTCATAAGTGCGCGTCATAAGTGGCGTTATGCGCGCAAACGCACGTCATAAGTCATAAGTGGCGTCATAAGTGCGCGTCATAAGTGCGCGTCATAGACGGATGACGCCCAAATGCGGGTCATGAAAATTTATGACCCCCTCCTTCCTTGACGCGCATTGCGCGTCATAAATAGCTGTTTTTCTAGTAGTGCCAAGTTCTTCTACCAAATTGCAAGCCGAAAAGCTTCCCTACGTGTGATTCGAGTGTGTATTGTCAAGGGTTTTGCATCCTATTTGTTATCTACACGTATAGCAGGTATTAAATCATTGATTTTTGGTCCTTTTGATTATATGAGTCATTAGGATTAATTATAGGGTTGTGGTGAGATCGTTTAATGAAGATTAATGGTGGTTTTGATGGATTTAAGTTATGTAGGATGTAATTGATGGTTGTAATGCTTTGTAATGATTTGAATATTAAGGATTTTGATGTACAAAGGTCTGAGAATTGATTTGGAATGGTTTGGATCTGGTTTGGGGTAAAATCGTTTGATGTTGTGCAGAATCGCAACGAGTTGCGGCGCAACTCAATCCAGAAAGATAGGTTGCGGCGCAACATAAGGTGTTGCGGCGCAACTGGAGGCTTGAGCTGCGGCGCAACTCTATGTTGCGGCGCAACTCCTCAGTTTTCAGAAAATGTTATATTTTGAACTGTAACGTCGTTTGACACGTAGATTAGACCTGAAACTAAAGTGAGTCTTTAAAGTGTGTGGGGCCTAGTTTATGACCTTAGTAACGTGAGAATGTAGTTGTCTAATGCTTGTTCATTAATTATAGGTAGACGAGCATAGTTACTTGCATTGTAACTAGTTGTTGATTGTTGTGGACAACGCCGAGGTAAGATACACTACTTTGACACGCTGGGGGATTCAACGAAAAGCTAGTTCCAATCATAAATACTTCCATTTGGTATCTTTATATTGCATGTGGGCATATGGGGTTACACGGGAGGTGTTATGGGTTATGTAGTTGACCATGAGACCTGAAATGCAGTCCCTAATGTAGTGAAATGAAGTATTGCTTAATGTAGTGTATTGTTATGCAGTTTATGTAGTATTACAAAGTATCTCGTTATGCATGAAATGTATAAATGAAGTTGATGTGTGATATATGCATGCTTGCATGGCTTGTACACCTAGCTCACTAGACTTATTAGGTTGCCATGTCACTTGCACATTTAAGGATCCAAACGTAATGAAGATAAAGTGTGTGAATGTCTAGGAATGTGTGTTACCTAGACTATATATGTGTGACGGTTTAGGAATGTGTGTTACCTAAACCATATGTGTGAAACCGAGCTCGTAAATATAATGCAGGGAAAGTGTTAAGCTTAACCCGTACTTGCCCTAGCCCGGCTAAGTGCGTTGACGTAGTTGTTGCTTGGGTGGCTCCTTGCAACATGGTCTTTATAATGCAAGGCGAGTAATACGAGGGGTTTGACCAACCTCCACATACGGATTACTCTTGGATTGGCTTGCCATTCCTTAACGACGAAGTGTGACTAGCCTTTTGGTGAAGCATCTAGTCGGGTGTGACTTATGTTACACTTATATGCAGATAATGAAGATATGTGTGATAATGTGTGAATATAAAGAAGGATAGGCACATTTAGGGTGATTCATCCTAATTGATATGAAGTTGATATGCAGTTATGTGTCAACGTGTGATGTGTGTTGTGCTGAATAAACTTATCTAATAATGAAGATTGTTTTAATTGGACAAATGCTTTATTACATAGTGTTATCTTACTTAGCTAATTCGTTAGCTAACACTTGTTTCTTAAATGTGGTTGTTCCCTCAGGTTTAGCTTGAAGGATTAGTTGATGCAGGAATAAGAGTGAGAGTTGGGTAGATGCATGAAGGAGAACTTAGCTACCCATAGACGATTGTCACTTTAGACATTTATTTACATTTCGTACTTGATGTCGAATTTATGTAGTATTGTTGAACGGTTGTTTTGTGTTGGGCAACCGTTGGGTTTTCATTTTAAACTATTTGATGGTATTGCATGTAACACCAACTAAACGTAGAAACCGAACAGTTTTTATCGGTTTTGACTTTTAAAGTCTTTTCTTCCGCAAATTGACACCGTTAGGTGAAAGTTTTTGAAAACCCATGTTTTTAAACGTCGGGTGTTACAAGTTGGTATCAGAGAAATGGTTTAAGTGAACCAAGATTCGACTTTGACCGTAGGATTTTGGACTTAAACCGATGTAGGATAAGTTAGGCTTATGCAGGTGTGCCTAGCTTTGAGATAAAGTACTATAGGACGGGTTGGGGAGTGAGTGAGAGTGTAAATTTAAGGCTTGAATATTGTGTGTGATAATGTAGCTAAATGAAGTATGGCCTTGATAAATGTAGTCTCACTTTAACTCTTGCTAACCGTCGTCATTGCCTTGTAGAGTTAATGGCAAACACTGGAGCTAGTAGCCAGAGAGGAGGAGGAAATGGTGGTGGTGTTCCTCCTAATGGAAACGGGGCTGGAAATGAAGTTGAACAGAGGCCACCCGGTGGGTTTAATCGAGGAATTCGTATTGGTGATCCACCAACCGCCTCTGAAGTAGATAGGGCAAACCCGGTAATAGAGCAGGTTCCCAATCAATCCCAATTACATGAAGAATTGAGAGCTATCCGAGTTCTCTTAATGAGAAATGAAGAGGAGTTAGCTCAATTGAGGGCTGAAAGAAATGTAGAAAGGATTGGGAGTGAACAAAGGGGTGAGCGTTCGGAAGGGAATTACTCTAATCCCTCCCAAAGTGTTGAACCATCCATGGTAGTCGTGGGTGTTAATGGAGTTAATGGTGGAGGACTTGGAGTTGTTAATGCACCTCGTGTTAATAACTTCAAATATGAAAGCTTTCAAAAGTGTGGTGCCAAGGAGTTTGATGGTACCCAAAATGCAGTTAGTGCTATGGAGTGGATTGAGGACATTGAGGTAGTGTTTGCTTCATGCTATTGTCCCGATGATATGAAGGTTTTGTGTGCAAGTAGGATGTTGAAGAAGAATGCCCGTAATTGGTGGAGGGCTACTACAGTTTCTATGGCTCCTGAGGTACTTGCAGTTATGCCTTGGGGTACATTTAAGGAGAAATTTATAGAGGAGTATGTGGGAACGCGTGAGTTAAGATTGATTGAAAAGGAGTTCAGATCGTTGGTTGCGAAACCCGGTGCAATTTCTGAATACGCACATTCATTTATGGAGAAGTTGAAGTTTGTTGGACACTTGGTTCGAAGGCAGGAGGACCAAATTGAGGCTTATTGTGATGGTCTCCCCGCTAGTTATCGTGGATTATGTAGGCAACATGTGACTTTGTCGGCGGCTATTAAGGAGTCAAAGAGGTTAGATGATGACTTCAAAAGTGAGAAAGTTGTGGAGAAAGTTGATGACAAGAAAGCAGGGTTCAAAAGAAAGTCAAATTGGTCATCTAATAACAACAATAATAATAAGAAGTTCCGTGGGAATTCTAGCTCAAGTGGTGACAAAGATATAAAAAAAATGGGTCTTGGTGTGCTTTTTGCAAGAATGTTCATGAAAAAAAGAAAAAAAAAAAAAAAAAAAAAAAAAAAAAAAAAAAAAAAAAAAAAAAAAAAAAAAAAAAAAAAAAAAAAAAAAAAAAAAAAAAAAAAAAAAAAAAAAAAAAAAAAAAAAAAAAAAAAAAAAAAAAAAAAAAAAAAAAAAAAAAAAAAAAAAAAAAAAAAAAAAAAAAAAAAAAAAAAAAAAAAAAAAAAAAAAAAAAAAAAAAAAAAAAAAAAAAAAAAAAAAAAAAAAAAAAAAAAAAAAAAAAAAAAAAAAAAAAAAAAAAAAAAAAAAAAAAAAAAAAAAAAAAAAAAAAAAAAAAAAAAAAAAAAAAAAAAAAAAAAAAAAAAAAAAAAAAAAAAAAAAAAAAAAAAAAAAAAAAAAAAAAAAAAAAAAAAAAAAAAAAAAAAAAAAAAAAAAAAAAAAAAAAAAAAAAAAAAAAAAAAAAAAAAAAAAAAAAAAAAAAAAAAAAAAAAAAAAAAAAAAAAAAAAAAAAAAAAAAAAAAAAAAAAAAAAAAAAAAAAAAAAAAAAAAAAAAAAAAAAAAAAAAAAAAAAAAAAAAAAAAAAAAAAAAAAAAAAAAAAAAAAAAAAAAAAAAAAAAAAAAAAAAAAAAAAAAAAAAAAAAAAAAAAAAAAAAAAAAAAAAAAAAAAAAAAAAAAAAAAAAAAAAAAAAAAAAAAAAAAAAAAAAAAAAAAAAAAAAAAAAAAAAAAAAAAAAAAAAAAAAAAAAAAAAAAAAAAAAAAAAAAAAAAAAAAAAAAAAAAAAAAAAAAAAAAAAAAAAAAAAAAAAAAAAAAAAAAAAAAAAAAAAAAAAAAAAAAAAAAAAAAAAAAAAAAAAAAAAAAAAAAAAAAAAAAAAAAAAAAAAAAAAAAAAAAAAAAAAAAAAAAAAAAAAAAAAAAAAAAAAAAAAAAAAAAAAAAAAAAAAAAAAAAAAAAAAAAAAAAAAAAAAAAAAAAAAAAAAAAAAAAAAAAAAAAAAAAAAAAAAAAAAAAAAAAAAAAAAAAAAAAAAAAAAAAAAAAAAAAAAAAAAAAAAAAAAAAAAAAAAAAAAAAAAAAAAAAAAAAAAAAAAAAAAAAAAAAAAAAAAAAAAAAAAAAAAAAAAAAAAAAAAAAAAAAAAAAAAAAAAAAAAAAAAAAAAAAAAAAAAAAAAAAAAAAAAAAAAAAAAAAAAAAAAAAAAAAAAAAAAAAAAAAAAAAAAAAAAAAAAAAAAAAAAAAAAAAAAAAAAAAAAAAAAAAAAAAAAAAAAAAAAAAAAAAAAAAAAAAAAAAAAAAAAAAAAAAAAAAAAAAAAAAAAAAAAAAAAAAAAAAAAAAAAAAAAAAAAAAAAAAAAAAAAAAAAAAAAAAAAAAAAAAAAAAAAAAAAAAAAAAAAAAAAAAAAAAAAAAAAAAAAAAAAAAAAAAAAAAAAAAAAAAAAAAAAAAAAAAAAAAAAAAAAAAAAAAAAAAAAAAAAAAAAAAAAAAAAAAAAAAAAAAAAAAAAAAAAAAAAAAAAAAAAAAAAAAAAAAAAAAAAAAAAAAAAAAAAAAAAAAAAAAAAAAAAAAAAAAAAAAAAAAAAAAAAAAAAAAAAAAAAAAAAAAAAAAAAAAAAAAAAAAAAAAAAAAAAAAAAAAAAAAAAAAAAAAAAAAAAAAAAAAAAAAAAAAAAAAAAAAAAAAAAAAAAAAAAAAAAAAAAAAAAAAAAAAAAAAAAAAAAAAAAAAAAAAAAAAAAAAAAAAAAAAAAAAAAAAAAAAAAAAAAAAAAAAAAAAAAAAAAAAAAAAAAAAAAAAAAAAAAAAAAAAAAAAAAAAAAAAAAAAAAAAAAAAAAAAAAAAAAAAAAAAAAAAAAAAAAAAAAAAAAAAAAAAAAAAAAAAAAAAAAAAAAAAAAAAAAAAAAAAAAAAAAAAAAAAAAAAAAAAAAAAAAAACAAAAAAGGAATTAACAACTTCAGGAATTACTTAACAAAGGGTTCATACAACCTAGTTCCTCGCCTTGGGGAGCTCCGGTTCTCTTTGTTAAAAAGAAGGATGGATCTATGCGCATGTGCATAGACTACCGTGAGTTGATAAGCGGGGGGGGGGGGGGGGGGGGGGGGGGGGGGGGGGGGGGGGGGGGGGGGGGGGGGGGGGGGGGGGGGGGGGGGGGGGGGGGGGGGGGGGGGGGGGGGGGGGGGGGGGGGGGGGGGGGGGGGGGGGGGGGGGGGGGGGGGGGGGGGGGGGGGGGGGGGGGGGGGGGGGGGGGGGGGGGGGGGGGGGGGGGGGGGGGGGGGGGG
The DNA here is from genome assembly GCA_034093135.1 of Erigeron breviscapus. NCBI lineage: Eukaryota > Viridiplantae > Streptophyta > Magnoliopsida > Asterales > Asteraceae > Erigeron > Erigeron breviscapus. The sequence goes on along the minus strand of CM067170.1, from coordinate 85,597,091 downwards.
GGGGGGGGGGGGGGGGGGGGGGGGGGGGGGGGGGGGGGGGGGGGGGGGGGGTGGTAACGGTTTATGGGAGATAAGAAGAGAGGGGGGATGAAAATCATTAGTATGATGAAGGCTATTAAATGTATAAGGAAGAATAAGAGCCATTTCTTGGCCTATGTTATTGATGCAAGAAAGGAGAAGCCTTCTATTGCTAGTGTTGATGTAGTATCCGAGTTTCCCGATGTATTTCCCGATGATCTTCCCGGTATTCCTCCCGATCGTGAAGTTACTTTTCAGATAGATCTTATTCCCGGTGCTTCACCTGTTGCTAAAGCACCTTACCGATTAGCTCCTACAGAAATTAAGGAGTTAATGGCTCAACTTCAGTAATTACTTGACAAAGGGTTCATACAGCCTAGTTCCTCGCCTTGGGGAGCTCCGGTTCTCTTTGTTAAAAAGAAGGATGGATCTATGCGCATGTGCATAAACTACCGTGAGTTGAATAATCGAACGGTTAAGAATAAATATCCTCTACCACGAATTGATGATCTCTTTGATCAACTTCATGGTGCTTCATATTTTTCAAAGATAGATTTACGGTCCGGTTATCATCAATTGAAGGTTAAGAAGGAGGATGTAGCAAAGACAGCTTTCCGGACTAGATATGGGCATTATGAGTTCTTGGTCATGCCATTTGGGTTGACTAATGCTCCATCCGCGTTTATGGACTTAATGAATCGGGTATGCCGTCCCTTTCTAGATCATTTTGTTATTGTGTTTATTGACGATATTTTGATATATTCTAAGTCAGAAGATGAGCACCGTGAGCACTTGAAAGCAGTTTTGGAGGTGTTGAGGGAGAAGAAGTTGTATGCCAAGTTTTCTAAATGCGAGTTTTGGCTTCGAGAAGTGCAGTTTCTTGGTCATGCCATTTGGGTTGACTAATGCTCCATCCGCGTTTATGGACTTAATGAATCGGGTATGCCGTCCCTTTCTAGATCATTTTGTTATTGTGTTTATTGACGATATTTTGATATATTCTAAGTCAGAAGATGAGCACCGTGAGCACTTGAAAGCAGTTTTGGAGGTGTTGAGGGAGAAGAAGTTGTATGCCAAGTTTTCTAAATGCGAGTTTTGGCTTCGAGAAGTGCAGTTTCTTGGTCATGTCATTTCATCAGAAGGTATTAAAGTAGATCATTCAAAGATTGAAGCTGTTTCAAAGTGGGAGCAGCGAAAGACTCCTACTGAGATTAAAAGTTTCCTTGGTTTGGCTGGATATTATAGAAGATTCATTCAGGATTTCTCCCGAATAGCCAAGCCTATGACGAAACTAACGAAGAAGGGAGTAAAGTTTGAGTGGACCGATAAGCAGGAGAATGCATTTCAAACATTGAAAAAGAAGTTGTGTGAAGCTCATATACTTGCCTTGCCTGAAGGTACCGATGATTTGGTTGTGTATAGTGATGCATCTATTACGGGTTTGGGTTGTGTACTGATGCAGAGGGACAAGGTGATCGCCTATGCTTCACGCCAGTTGAAGCCGTTGTGAAGCTCCTATACTTGCCTTGCCTGAAGGTACCGATGATTTGGTTGTGTATAGTGATGCATCTATTACGGGTTTGGGTTGTGTCCTGATGCAGAGGGACAAGGTGATCGCCTATGCTTCACGCCAGTTGAAGCCACATGAGAAGAATTACCCTACCCATGATCTTGAGTTGGCAGCAGTTGTATTTGCATTGAAATTGTGGTGACATTACCTTTATGGTACAAAATGCACATTGTTTACCGATCATAAAAGTTTGCAGTATGTCTTTAATCAAAAGGAGATGAACGTGAGACAAAAGGAGGTGGATGGAATTACTTAAGGATTATGATTGTGAAATCAAATACCATCCGGGTAAAGCCAATGTAGTGGCGGATGCACTAGTAGGAAGGTGCAAAGTTCTTCTTGTAAGTTGATGAGCATGCAAGTTCAAGCCAAGTCGGGGCTACTTGATCGAATTAAAGAAGCACAAGCGAGGGCATTAATGAAGGATAACATTGACAAAGAGAGTATTGGAAAGAAGAAACGCCTTGTGATGGAAACAAATAGCCGTGGGTTAAAACATACAAGGGTCGAATTTGGGTGCCATTGCTTGGTGGTAACCGAGAATTGATCCTCGAGGAAGCACATAGAAGTAGATATTCGGTTCATCCCGGTGTCACCAAAATGTATGCAGATTTGAAGCCGATTAATTGGTGGCCGGATATTAAAGGTGAAGTAGCTCATTTTGTAGCAAAGTGTTTGACGTGTGCACGTGTGAAAACGGACCATCAAAAGCCGTATGGTTTGTTGCATCAATTAGACATTCCCGAGTGGAAATGGGATCATATCACGATGGACTTTGTAACGAAGCTACCGAAAACGCCGAAAGGGAATGATATGATGGGTGATTGTAGATAGATTGACGAAGAGTGCTCATTTTCTAGCTACCCGACAAGATGTCACACCCGCCCTATCCGGGGCATGACGTACATGGATTCACAACACAAGATATACTGAACGACACAAAACGTTGTCGTTTTAAAATACATTTATATAAAAGCATTGTTCACAAATTTATATTACAATTTATGAAAGATATTATTCTTGAAAACATTTATTTAATATTAAACAATATTAAACAGTAGACATAGACTTTAGCAAATTGACTTGTCTTTACTAGAGTCTGAGGGTAGGCCATGGTCCAGTATGTTGTATGCAGCGGAAAAATGTCCCATGTATAAAGTATCGTCTAGTTACCTGAGAATACATGCTAAAATACGTCAACATAAAGTTGGTGAGTTCCATAAGTTTTTCATATAGAAATTATAGTTTCTCAAAATACCAGAGTTCAGTGTGATCATTGCCTTTTCATCAAGATCGTTTCATTCCCTTGTTAAATCAAGATCGTTTCATTCCCTTGTTAAATCAAGATCGTTTCATTCCCTTGTTAAATCAAGATCGTTTCATTCCCTTGTTAAATCAAGATCGTTTCATTCCCTTGTTAAACAAGACTGTTTCATTTCCTACTTAAATCAAGATCGTTTCATTCCCTTGTTAAATCAAGATCGTTTCAATTTCCTTGCAAATCAAGATCGTTTCATTCACCTGGTTAAACAAGACCGTTTCATTTCCTACTTAAATCAAGATCGTTTCATTCCCTTGTTAAATCAAGATCGTTTCATTCCCTTGTTAAATCAAGATCGTTTCATTCCCTTGTTAAATCAAGATCGTTTCATTCCCTTGTTAAATCAAGATCGTTTCATTCCCTTGTTAAACAAGACTGTTTCATTTCCTACTTAAATCAAGATCGTTTCATTCCCTTGTTAAATCAAGATCGTTTCAATTTCCTTGCAAATCAAGATCGTTTCATTCACCTGGTTAAACAAGACCGTTTCATTTCCTACTTAAATCAAGATCGTTTCATTCCCTTGTTAAATCAAGATCGTTTCATTCCCTTGTTAAATCAAGATCGTTTCATTCCCTTGTTAAATCAAGATCGTTTCATTCCCTTGTTAAATCAAGATCGTTTCATTCCCTTGTTAAATCAAGATCGTTTCATTCCCTTGTTAAATCAAGATCGTTTCATTCCCTTGTTAAATCAAGATCGTTTCATTCCCTTGTTAAATCAAGATCGTTTCATTCCCTTGTTAAATCAAGATCGTTTCATTCCCTTGTTAAATCAAGATCGTTTCATTCCCTTGTTAAATCAAGATCGTTTCATTCCCTTGTTAAATCAAGATCGTTTCATTCCCTTGTTAAATCAAGATCGTTTCATTCCCTTGTTAAACAAGACTGTTTCATTTCCTACTTAAATCAAGATCGTTTCATTCCCTTGTTAAATCAAGATCGTTTCAATTTCCTTGCAAATCAAGATCGTTTCATTCACCTGGTTAAACAAGACCGTTTCATTTCCTACTTAAATCAAGATCGTTTCATTCCCTTGTTAAATCAAGATCGTTTCAATTTCCTTGCAAATCAAGATCGTTTCATTCACCTGGTTAAACAAGACCGTTTCATTCCTACTTAAATCAAGATCGTTTCATTCACTTGTTAAATCAAGATCGTTTCATTCCCTTGTTAAATCAAGATCGTTTCATTCCCTTGTTAAATCAAGATCGTTTCATTCCCTTGTTAAATCAAGATCGTTTCATTCCCTTGTTAAATCAAGATCGTTTCATTCCCTTGTTAAATCAAGATCGTTTCATTCCCTTGTTAAATCAAGATCGTTTCATTCCCTTGTTAAATCAAGATCGTTTCATTCCCTTGTTAAATCAAGATCGTTTCATTCCCTTGTTAAATCAAGATCGTTTCATTCCCTTGTTAAATCAAGATCGTTTCATTCCCTTGTTAAATCAAGATCGTTTCATTCCCTTGTTAAATCAAGATCGTTTCATTCCCTTGTTAAATCAAGATCGTTTCATTCCCTTGTTAAATCAAGATCGTTTCATTCCCTTGTTAAATCAAGATCGTTTCATTCCCTTGTTAAACAAGACTGTTTCATTTCCTACTTAAATCAAGATCGTTTCATTCCCTTGTTAAATCAAGATCGTTTCAATTTCCTTGCAAATCAAGATCGTTTCATTCACCTGGTTAAACAAGACCGTTTCATTCCCTTGTTAAATCAAGATCGTTTCATATCCTAACCTTACCAAGATCGTTTCAATTTCCAATTTTAAATTCAATTCAATTTTTCCAAATCAAATCAATCTCTAATGGCTTCTCGTGAAGCTTTGGCATTAGGTTCTGATACAAGACCTCCAGTTCTCTACCGTGGTTCATACGGACTATGGAAGAAACGATTCATGGACTATGTGGAGAGTCAAACAAATGGTCATATGATGAAAGAATCCATTCTGAAAGGACTTGCTGTTCATCTCCATCCCACTACTGGTGCAGTTATTACAACTCATGAACTTTTGAATGCTGAACAAAAGGATCGAACAGCTGCAGATAACAGAGCAAGGTCATGTTTATACAGAGCCCTACCGGATGAAATCTATGGGTCTGTTGATTCCTATGATACAGCAAAAGAGATATGGGATGAGGTGGCAAGACAGATGGAAGGAGCTGATGTGACTTCAACAATCAGATTGACCAACATTTTGACTGAGTTTGATAACTTCTCCAAAATGCCAAATGAATCTCTTGAGGCAGTGTATTACAGATTCTGCAATGTGATTAATGAACTGAGGAAGAACAATGTCAAGAAGACTGAGATTGAGTTAAACATCAAGTTCATCAAAGCACTTGGTCAAGAATGGGAAGAATTTGGAACCCAAATCAAGCAACATCAAAACCTGACCAAGTTCACTATTCATACTCTATATGAATCCTTCAAGCTCAATGAAAACCAAGTCCTGAACAAAGCTTCATCGAACAAAATGCCGGAAGTTGTATCTTCTGATCCTTTGGCATTGATCGTTGAAAAGAAGATCTCTGAAGCTCTCAAAAGGCAAATGGTGGTTGTTTCTTCGTCAGATGAGGAGGGAGATGATGTGATGGCTACAAGAGATGGTGTATCAGACGAACTATATCAAGCTCTTGCCGCAGTAACTAAGCATTTCAAGAAGAGATATTTCAAAGCGAGGCCAACAACAACAATCTCCGCACTTCTTCAACAAGTGCATTTCCAAAGAAGGAACACTATCATCCAAGGAGCAATGATCAAAGTGAAGCTACTGGTTCAAGATATGGTGATAAGAAGGAAGCATATGAGAAACAAGCAGGTGAAAAGGGGAAAACATCAGACAAAAGGTGCTACAATTGTGGAATTCCTGGACATTTTGCTGTTGACTGCAAACAACCCAAGAAGCGGAACTACGAGTACTACAAGCAAAAGATGCTATTAGCCAAACAGGTCGAAGCAGGACATGCATTGCTTGCAGAAGATGACAAATGGCTATTGCTCACTGATGATGAAGATCAAGATCTCTCCGCTAATGTTTGCTACATGGCGAGATTGGCCAAGAACAAAACCCTTGAAGCAGAAAGCACTGATGATGAATACCCTGATGATGAGGTAAATCTCGACTCTACTTTTTCTTCAATTAAGGACAAAGAGTCTTGTAGATTAGCTTTATCTAAATTAACAATCATATCAGTTCTTTAGCCAACAACAACAAAAAGTTGAAAAATAGTATTGCATTTTCAAAAAGTGAATTTTCAAATCTTCTTGAAGAACACTCAAAATTACTTTTTGAACATGATACTATAAAACAAGACTTTCAAGCATACAAAGACAAAATGTTGGTTAAAGAATGTGAAATGAATGTCACTCCTGATTCTAAGTTTTTTACCTTTACTATTTAAAATTTTTTTTACCTTTACTATTTAAAATTTACTTTTTACCTTTACTATTTAAAATTTTTTTTACCTTTACTATTTAAAATTTTTTTTACCTTTACTATTTAAAATTTTTTTACCTTTACTATTTAAAATTTTTTTTACCTTTACTATTTAAAATTTTTTTTACCTTTACTATTTAAAATTTTTTTACCTTTACTATTTAAAATTTTTTTTTACCTTTACTATTTAAAATTTTTTTTACCTTTACTATTTAAAATTTTTTTACCTTTACTATTTAAAATTTTTTTTACCTTTACTATTTAAAATTTTTTTTACCTTTACTATTTAAAATTTTTTCTACCTTTACTATTTACAATTTATTTTTACCTTTACTATTTAAAATTACTTTTTACCTTTACTATTTAAAATTTACTTTTTACCTTTACTATTTAAAATTTATTTTTTACCTTTACTATTTAAAATTTACTTTTTACCTTTACTATTCACCGTTACTATTCACAGTCACTATTCACGATCACTATTCACGATCACTATTCATAAATACAGTTATTGATAGTATAAGTATGAAAAAGTATTTACAAGCAACTCTCAAATAACTATTTGAGTTCTTGGCAATAATTATCCATAATTTATCAAAAAATATTTGTTCAGTTCATTATGCCATAAAATGTTTGTTCATATTGTTTGATCAACAAAAATTTAAATAGTACACGTAATAGTAAATTAATCAACCTGAAATTTTGGCGGTTGTCACACAAGATGTGCCTTCAACGAAGATGGCAACGTTATACATTGATGAAGTAGTTGCGAAACATGGAGTTCCTTTATCTATTGTTTCGGATCGAGACTCGAGGTTTGTGTCAAACTTTTGGAAGGGTCTTCAACGGGAATTGGGTAGTAGAATAACTTTGAGTACCGCCTATCATCCTCAAACCGATGGGCAAAGTGAGAGAACTATACAAACTTTAGAGTATATGTTGAGAACGTGTGTATTAGAGTATGGTGGAGCATGGGATGATCATTTGAGAATGATTGAGTTTGCTTACAACAATAGTCACCATGCAAGTATTGGGATGTCACCATTTGAGATGCTATATGGAAGAAGATGTAGGACTCCAAGTTGTTGGATGGAGCCCGGTGAAAAGCAGTTGACCGGTCCCGAAATTATTGAAATCACCTCTGAAAAAGTTAATGTAGCTAAAGAAGCTTTACGTGTGGCTAGAGAAAGACAGAAATCATATGCAAATAAGAAAAGGAGACCTATTGAGTTCAATGTTGGTGATTTAGTGATGGTGAAAGTATCACCATGGAAAGGAGTCATTCGATTTGGAAATAAGGGAAAGTTGAGTCCACGTTTTATTGGACCTTTTAAAGTTCTGAAGCGCATAAAAGATGTAGCATATCAGTTGGAATTACCTCCAGAATTGGATGGAATTCACAACACCTTCCATGTATCCTACTTGAGAAAATGCTTAGCGGATGAGTCAAGTGTGATTCCTATTAAAGATGTGAGTATTGACCCAATGAAGAGAACCGTAGATGAACCAGTGGCGATACTTGGAAGGAAGCAAAAGAAGTTACGCAGAAAAGTGATTGATCTTGTATTGATAAAGTGGAAGCATAATCATGGAGAAAGCTTAACGTGGGAAACCGAAGCAGTAATGAAGGAGAAGTATCCGGAGTTGTTCATTTCTGATGAGATTTCGGGGACGGAATCCTCTTAAGGGGGAGGTAATTGTAACATCCTCAACTTTTTATTACTCAAAGTTCACACAGATTTTAACTTAGCTGATCCTTTCACAAAAGCTTTGGCTAGGCCCAAGCTTGAAAGGCATGCCGAGGGCATAGGACTTAAATTAGCTAGTTATTTCATGTAAATCTGTTGTTTCGGTATTTGGATAAGGGATGTTAAACAATTTATCACACACACCACACACACACACACACACACACACACACACACACACACACACTGTCTATCATCACACCACACATATGCATACACACACACACACACACACACACACACACACACACACACACACACACACACACACACACACACACACACACACACACACACACACACACACACACACACACACACACACACACACACACACACACACACACACACACACACACACACACACACACACACACACACACACACACACACACACACACACACACACACACACACACACACACACACACACACACACACACACACACACACACACACACACACACACACACACACACACACACACACACACACACACACACACACACACACACACACACACACACACACACACACACACACACACACACACACACACACACACACACACACACACACACACACACACACACACACACACACACACACACACACACACACACACACACACACACACACACACACACACACACACACACACACACACACACACACACACACACACACACACACACACACACACACACACACACACACAACACACACACACACACAACACACACACACACACACACACACACACACACACACACACACACACACACACACACACACACACACACACACACCCACACACACACACACACACACACACACACACACACACACACACACACACACACACACACAAACACACACACACACACACCAAGAACACACACTAACCAACCGCCATTGTTAGATCGAATTCAGAGCTTAAATCGTGTTATAACAAGTGGTATCAGAGAGAAACATCAATCTGATGACGATCCATAACTGAATTTGATCACAATTTCATCAAAATCAAGCTAAATCTCAAATTCTGTTCGAAATTTCTCACTTACTGGTTCTTCAAAATTCACACATCAAATCTCATAAAATCACAATTGTTTGTTCATCAATAGATTCGTGGCTATTGATAACATAATCCTGTCAATTTTCAAGTTCCAATTGCAAATCAAGATCGTTTCATTCACCTGGTTAAACAAGACCGTTTCATTTCCTACTTAAATCAAGATCGTTTCATTCACCTGGTTAAACAAGACCGTTTCATTTCCTACTTAAATCAAGATCGTTTCATTCACCTGGTTAAACAAGACCGTTTCATTTCCTACTTAAATCAAGATCGTTTCATTCACCTGGTTAAACAAGACCGTTTCATTTCCTACTTAAATCAAGATCGTTTCATTCACCTGGTTAAACAAGACCGTTTCATTTCCTACTTAAATCAAGATCGTTTCATTCACCTGGTTAAACAAGACCGTTTCATTTCCTACTTAAATCAAGATCGTTTCATTCACCTGGTTAAACAAGACCGTTTCATTTCCTACTTAAATCAAGATCGTTTCATTCACCTGGTTAAACAAGACCGTTTCATTTCCTACTTAAATCAAGATCGTTTCACCTAAGACGATCTTCATTCAAGATCGTCCCAGTCTTCAAAACCGTTTCATTTTTAATACTTAGCCAAAATTTCACCAATTTTCCAAGACGATCTTCATTCAAGATCGTTTCATTCACCTGGTTAAACAAGACCGTTTCATTTCCTACTTAAATCAAGATCGTTTCATTCACCTGGTTAAACAAGACCGTTTCATTTCCTACTTAAATCAAGATCGTTTCATTCACCTGGTTAAACAAGACCGTTTCATTTCCTACTTAAATCAAGATCGTTTCATTCACCTGGTTAAACAAGACCGTTTCATTTCCTACTTAAATCAAGATCGTTTCATTCACCTGGTTAAACAAGACCGTTTCATTTCCTACTTAAATCAAGATCGTTTCATTCACCTGGTTAAACAAGACCGTTTCATTTCCTACTTAAATCAAGATCGTTTCATTCACCTGGTTAAACAAGACCGTTTCATTTCCTACTTAAATCAAGATCGTTTCAATTTCCAATTTTAAATTCAATTCAATTTTTCCAAATCAAATCAATCTCTAATGGCTTCTCGTGAAGCTTTGGCATTAGGTTCTGATACAAGACCTCCAGTTCTCTACCGTGGTTCATACGGACTATGGAAGAAACGATTCATGGACTATGTGGAGAGTCAAACAAATGGTCATATGATGAAAGAATCCATTCTGAAAGGACTTGCTGTTCATCTCCATCCCACTACTGGTGCAGTTATTACAACTCATGAACTTTTGAATGCTGAACAAAAGGATCGAACAGCTGCAGATAACAGAGCAAGGTCATGTTTATACAGAGCCCTACCGGATGAAATCTATGGGTCTGTTGATTCCTATGATACAGCAAAAGAGATATGGGATGAGGTGGCAAGACAGATGGAAGGAGCTGACGTGACTTCAACAATCAGATTGACCAACATTTTGACTGAGTTTGATAACTTCTCCAAAATGCCAAATGAATCCCTTGAGACACTGATGATGAAGATCAAGATCTCTCCGCTAATGTTTGCTACATGGCGAGATTGGCCAAGAACAAAACCCTTGAAGCAGAAAGCACTGATGATGAAGATCAAGATCTCTCCGCTAATGTTTGCTACATGGCGAGATTGGCCAAGAACAAAACCCTTGAAGCAGAAAGCACTGATGATGAAGATCAAGATCTCTCCGCTAATGTTTGCTACATGGCGAGATTGGCCAAGAACAAAACCCTTGAAGCAGAAAGCACTGATGATGAAGATCAAGATCTCTCCGCTAATGTTTGCTACATGGCGAGATTGGCCAAGAACAAAACCCTTGAAGCAGAAAGCACTGATGATGAAGATCAAGATCTCTCCGCTAATGTTTGCTACATGGCGAGATTGGCCAAGAACAAAACCCTTGAAGCAGAAAGCACTGATGATGAAGATCAAGATCTCTCCGCTAATGTTTGCTACATGGCGAGATTGGCCAAGAACAAAACCCTTGAAGCAGAAAGCACTGATGATGAAGATCAAGATCTCTCCGCTAATGTTTGCTACATGGCGAGATTGGCCAAGAACAAAACCCTTGAAGCAGAAAGCACTGATGATGAAGATCAAGATCTCTCCGCTAATGTTTGCTACATGGCGAGATTGGCCAAGAACAAAACCCTTGAAGCAGAAAGCACTGATGATGAAGATCAAGATCTCTCCGCTAATGTTTGCTACATGGCGAGATTGGCCAAGAACAAAACCCTTGAAGCAGAAAGCACTGATGATGAAGATCAAGATCTCTCCGCTAATGTTTGCTACATGGCGAGATTGGCCAAGAACAAAACCCTTGAAGCAGAAAGCACTGATGATGAAGATCAAGATCTCTCCGCTAATGTTTGCTACATGGCGAGATTGGCCAAGAACAAAACCCTTGAAGCAGAAAGCACTGATGATGAAGATCAAGATCTCTCCGCTAATGTTTGCTACATGGCGAGATTGGCCAAGAACAAAACCCTTGAAGCAGAAAGCACTGATGATGAAGATCAAGATCTCTCCGCTAATGTTTGCTACATGGCGAGATTGGCCAAGAACAAAACCCTTGAAGCAGAAAGCACTGATGATGAAGATCAAGATCTCTCCGCTAATGTTTGCTACATGGCGAGATTGGCCAAGAACAAAACCCTTGAAGCAGAAAGCACTGATGATGAAGATCAAGATCTCTCCGCTAATGTTTGCTACATGGCGAGATTGGCCAAGAACAAAACCCTTGAAGCAGAAAGCACTGATGATGAAGATCAAGATCTCTCCGCTAATGTTTGCTACATGGCGAGATTGGCCAAGAACAAAACCCTTGAAGCAGAAAGCACTGATGATGAAGATCAAGATCTCTCCGCTAATGTTTGCTACATGGCGAGATTGGCCAAGAACAAAACCCTTGAAGCAGAAAGCACTGATGATGAAGATCAAGATCTCTCCGCTAATGTTTGCTACATGGCGAGATTGGCCAAGAACAAAACCCTTGAAGCAGAAAGCACTGATGATGAATACCCTGATGATGAGGTAAATCTCGACTCTACTTTTTCTTCAATTAAGGACAAAGAGTCTTGTAGATTAGCTTTATCTAAATTAACAAATCATATCAGTTCTTTAGCCAACAACAACAAAAAGTTGAAAAATAGTATTGCATTTTCAAAAAGTGAATTTTCAAATCTTCTTGAAGAACACTCAAAATTACTTTTTGAACATGATACTATAAAACAAGACTTTCAAGCATACAAAGACAAAATGTTGGTTAAAGAATGTGAAATGAATGTCACTCCTGATTCTAAGTTATTACTAAGATGTCAAAATCTTGAAAAGACCATTCATGATCTTGAAAAAGCCAATCAAGATCTTGAAATTCAAAAGACCAATGAATGGCTTCGGGCAAATGCGAGACAAATGGACGTTGATATTCTCAATAAGAAGCTCCAAGAAGCTAAACCTAACAATGTTGAACTCGAAAGGAAGATTTCTGACTTAAATCATAATTGTTTTCTTAAAGGCATTGAAATTGAGAATCTTGAAAAACAAGTTGAGGAATTTAAAAAGAATATACTTTTCTATCAAGAAAAGTTATATAAAGTTGAACAAAATCCTCTCTTGAATTTCACTGCTTATTTCAACAAGTCAAAAATCGACAAAACAGAACTTCTTCACGGGTTGGGATTTGAGAATATCACACCATTGCAAAAAGCCAAAGACCAAATCGAACCCCTGTATGATGAAAAATTTCTTCGCCTTGGTATGATACAACAATTTATTCGTCCATTGGATGACGAATTTGAGACTGATGAAGTTGAGAGAATACCTAATCAAGATTTTTTGGTTAATTATGATGCAATCAATGATTCATACAAAACAAAACAATCTTCAATTTTCAAATTGGAAGAAATTGAATCAAATTTTCAAAACCAAGAATCTGTTGGTACTTCACCTAAATCAACTAAAATGTATTTTCCAACCACAATTTTGGAAAAGCAAATAGAAGATTTACAACAGAAGGTGAAATCTCAACAAACAGTGATCAATCATCTCAAGTCTCAAAGTCCGAATCTAGAGGATAAATGTATTGTTGTTAATACTAAGAAAGTTTGTGAGAATGTTTCTACTCAAACTGACCAAAGACCATCAGTAGAAAATTCTACCCAAACTACTTGTGATTCATCTACCAATACCCAGACCTTGACTGATTCTCTTGAATGTACTTGTCAAAATACTGCTACTTTTATAGCTGATGATTGTGTGCAATCTGATCTTTCTGATGAAGAACTTGCACATAGTTTAGTTTTGATATGGTACTTCTATAGGTTTTTCACATGCAACGATGTTAATGAGTTAGTTGTTCACCCTAAGACTAGTGCTAGTATAGGTGTTGATACGTCTACTCAATTTTCTTGTGAGACCAAAGATGTGTCAGTTCAAGTTGACCTAATTTCTGAGACTACCCATAATGTGAAGTTGGACACAAAGATTCCTGATTTCTCAAAATTTTCAAACAAATCTAAAATTAATCAATCTCCATTGAAATTTTCTCTTTCAAAAGATTTCACGAAGGTTGATTTTGATAAATTCATGGAGGGAGAACATATTTTTGATTCAGAAACTGAGAAAAAGATTGAATCTACCAAAATCAAAATGGAATCTCAAAAACCATCGTCCAAAGCTCCAACTTCATATTACTCAAAGAAACGAGTTAAGACCAAACTCGTCAAGACTGAAACAAAGACCATTGCTACACCTGTGAAACATGTCAAAAAGGAACAAGCTGAAACCCCACACACAACAAAGTACACCAAAGTGAAACTTCCGAAAGACTATCCTAATGCTTCTAAATCTAGCTCTCAATCTAGCTTTAAACCTAAGGTGTCTAAGTCTAGCTCAAATTTGCTAACTAAGGATGCATCTAATGGTTCAACTAGATATAGGGATAGATATGGATGGTTTTCTCATGATAAACCAAAGAAGCAAGAAGTTTCCTCACCACCAAAAGATACCAAAAAGATGAAAGTTTTTAAAACTCCTCGTTCTAATCTTTGTAGCTTCAATTCAATTCTTGTGTGGTTGATTTGAATGCTTGTAGACATGTTACATTTAATTCTTGTGTGAATGTTCGTAGACATTTACATGTTAATTCTTGTGTGGTTGATTTGAATGCTTGTAGACATGTTACATTTAATTCTTGTGTGGTTGATTTGAATGCTTGTAGACATTTACATGTTAATTCTTGTGTGGTTGATTTGAATGCTTGTAAACAATTTAATTCTTGTGTGGTTGATTTGAATGCTTGTAGACATGTTACATTTAATTCTTGTGTGAATGTTCGTACATTTTATTCAAATATGTTTGTTGATAATATGCGTGCTGATGCTTATGTTGATTCAATAACATGTTTGAATGCGCATCCTAAGTTATATACCCTGCCTGTTTTATCTAACCAAAAAGGACCCGTTTTCAAGTGGGTACCTAAAAATGGTTAAATTTCTTTGATTGCAGGAAATAACCATCTGTGTTTGGATACTCGATTCCGGGTGTTCGAAGCACATGACTGGAAATAAATCTTTGCTGAAGAATTTTGTTGAAAGATTCATGGGAACTGTTCGCTTTGGAAACAACAATTTCGCTCCTATCTTAGGTTATGGGGACATTGAACGAAATGGGATTACAATCAAGAAAGTTCACTATGTTGAAGGTTTAAGTCACAACTTGTTCAGTGTTGGACAATTCTGTGATAACAATCTTCAAGTTCTTTTTCGAAAATCTCTTTGCAAAGTCCAAACCTTAGATGGAGTTGATATTCTTTGTGGCGATCGTGACGATAACCTTTTTACCGTCAATCTCGATGATAACCAACCAACCGATAATATCTGTCTCATTTCAAAGGCTACTTCGAAGAATTCTTGGTTATGGCATAGAAGGCTCTCTCATCTGAATTTCCAAACAATCAATACTTTAGTCAATAAGCATCTTGTTGAAGGCTTACCTGACTATAAGTATGAAAGTGAGCATGTCTGTCCTTCTTGTGCTGTTGGGAAAATTAAGAGAGTTTCTCATAAACCGAAGAAATCTCCAAATTCTTTGGCACCTCTTCATTTGCTTCACATGGATCTTTGTGGGCCGATGAAAGTACAAAGCCGAAATGGGAAGAAATACATCCTGGTTATTGTTGATGATTATTCAAGATATACTTGGGTTAAGTTCCTAGCATCCAAAGATGAAACAACTCAGATGTTGATAGATTTCATCACCATTACTCAAGTAAATCTTCAACTTCCAGTTCGTTACATCCGTTCGGATAACGGTACTGAATTCAAGAATGCTGTTTTTGATGAATTCTGCAAATCCAAAGGGATTACTCATCAATTCTCAGCAGTTCGAACCCCACAACAAAACGGTGTTGTTGAAAGGAGAAATCGATCGCTGGTGGAAGCAGCAAGGACAATGCTTGCTTATTCCAAATTGCCATCAAATATGTGGGCTGAAGCTGTTGACACTGCTTGTCACACTCAGAATCGGTCCATTATCAATCAGCGGTTCGAAAAGACTCCTTATGAGGTTGTTAACAAACGGAAACCCAACATCAACTACTTTCATATATTTGGGTGTGTTTGTTACACGTTGAATGATCGGGAGAATCTTGGAAAGTTCGAGAAGAAAGGTGATGAAGGATACTTTGTTGGTTATTCCAAAACATCAATTGCCTACCGAATCTACAATCGCCGAACAAACACAATTCAAGAAACAATGAATGTGTGGTTTGATGAGATGTCAGGCATGATTTTTGAGCAAGAAAGCTTGCTACCAACAAGTATGGATTCAAGTGCTTCAAGTCCTTCTACAAGGAATTCTACCTTAGCTTCTAAATTCAAGAAATTTCCAACTCCAACCAGTGATGAATTAGATATTCTTTTTGAAGAATTCTATAATTCAAAACCGGTTCATGATCAAGAACCTCAGATCATCGTTGATCCAATTCCAAACAATGAACCTATTCATAACCACGATCCAGTTCCTAACAACACTCATGAATCAGCATCAAGTTCTTCTGAGCAAAGATCATCTTCAAATAATTCTATTCCATCATCCTCTCCTGAGAATCCTTCTCAAGTGAATGTTCAAGAACAACCTTCTCAATTCACTCAGACAACCAATCCCCTGAACACTCCGAATGTGTATGTGCCACTTGACTTTGATCATCCAGCATATGAGGAAAGAGTTATACCAAGTTATGACTCTATCTCTCAACAAAACTCAAGTTTCAATGATGATGATGTTGATCTTCAAGAACAAGATCCACTTCCTCATGCTCACAAGTGGACACGTATGCAGAAAGACCATCCTACTGATCAGATAATTGGAGATCCACAAGCAGGAGTAACTACTCGTACTTCAGTGAATGAGTGTCTTGTTGCACTTTCTCTTAGCAATATTGAACCCAAAACGGTATCTGAAGCTCTTAAAGATCCAGAGTGGGTTAAGGCAATGCAAGATGAACTCGCTCAATTTGAAAGACTGAAGGTATGGAGGTTAGTTCCAAATCCTAGAAAAGCTGATCCAATCGGAACGAAGTGGATATTCAAAAACAAAAAGGATGAGAATGGAGTGGTAGTAAGGAATAAAGCTCGACTTGTTGCAAAGGGTTATTGCCAACAACCTGGTGTTGATTTCGACGAAACTTTTGCTCCAGTAGCAAGAATGGAGGCCATTCGAATTTTCTTAGCTTATGCCGCATTCCGAAACTTCACTGTGTTTCAAATGGATGTGAAAACTGCTTTTCTGAATGGTGACCTCAAAGAAGAAGTCTACGTTGATCAACCTGAAGGTTTTGTTGATCCTCAAAGACCAAACCATGTCTACAGGTTAGACAAGGCTCTCTATGGTCTTAAGCAAGCACCCCGAGCATGGTATGATTCCTTAACTACTTTCTTACTTAAAGGTGGATTTACCAAAGGTATAATTGACCCTACCCTGTTCATTCGCAAACAAGGTAAGCATGTTCTACTAGTTCAAATATATGTTGATGACATTATATTTGGGTCGACCAGTCAAACATTTTGCAGAAACTTTTCATCTCTAATGGTCAATCATTTTGAAATGAGCATGATTGGGGAAATGAATTACTTTTTGGGTCTTCAAATCAAACAATTACCAACTGGTATTTTTATATCACAAGGTAAGCATATACTATGTATGCAACCCGTTCTTCAATGTTTTATTTAATTAGAGTGTAAAGGCTTGCATATACTATGTATGCAACCCGTTCTTCAATGTTTTATTTAATTAGAGTGTAATGGCTTGCATATACTATGTATGCAACCCGTTCTTCAATGTTTTATTTAATTAGAGTGTAATGGCTTGCATATACTATGTATGCAACCCGTTCTTCAATGTTTTATTTAATTAGAGTGTAATGGCTTGCATATACTATGTATGCAACCCGTTCTTCAATGTTTTATTTAATTAGAGTGTAATGGCTTGCATATACTATGTATGCAACCCGTTCTTCAATGTTTTATTTAATTAGAGTGTAATGGCTTGCATATACTATGTATGCAACCCGTTCTTCAATGTTTTATTTAATTAGAGTGTAATGGCTTGCATATACTATGTATGCAACCCGTTCTTCAATGTTTTATTTAATTAGAGTGTAATGGCTTGCATATACTATGTATGCAACCCGTTCTTCAATGTTTTATTTAATTAGAGTGTAATGGCTTGCATATACTATGTATGCAACCCGTTCTTCAATGTTTTATTTAATTAGAGTGTAATGGCTTGCATATACTATGTATGCAACCCGTTCTTCAATGTTTTATTTAATTAGAGTGTAATGGCTTGCATATACTATGTATGCAACCCGTTCTTCAATGTTTTATTTAATTAGAGTGTAATGGCTTGCATATACTATGTATGCAACCCGTTCTTCAATGTTTTATTTAATTAGAGTGTAATGGCTTGCATATACTATGTATGCAACCCGTTCTTCAATGTTTTATTTAATTAGAGTGTAATGGCTTGCATATACTATGTATGCAACCCGTTCTTCAATGTTTTATTTAATTAGAGTGTAATGGCTTGCATATACTATGTATGCAACCCGTTCTTCAATGTTTTATTTAATTAGAGTGTAATGGCTTGCATATACTATGTATGCAACCCGTTCTTCAATGTTTTATTTAATTAGAGTGTAATGGCTTGCATATACTATGTATGCAACCCGTTCTTCAATGTTTTATTTAATTAGAGTGTAATGGCTTGCATATACTATGTATGCAACCCGTTCTTCAATGTTTTATTTAATTAGAGTGTAATGGCTTGCATATACTATGTATGCAACCCGTTCTTCAATGTTTTATTTAATTAGAGTGTAATGGCTTGCATATACTATGTATGCAACCCGTTCTTCAATGTTTTATTTAATTAGAGTGTAATGGCTTGCATATACTATGTATGTAACCCGTTCTTAAATGATATATTTATTGTTAAACGCATTGTTATTATACATATAAATTGATATAAGAAAACAAGGAATCGAACGCCTTTGTGTACTCCCTAGCTATCTTACTACCAACATTGTTGTTGAAGCAAAACTTTGTGTTTCTTTTTGATTTCGCAAAAACAATTTTTGCTCCACCTTTCTATGAAAACCATTTTTGATATATTCTTGCATAGATTAAGGGGGAGTTTGTGATTTCAAAAATTCTCAAACTTCAAATGTGTTTCAAACCTTTTCATTCACACATTTGATGTTTTTCCAATGATTTTTAATCAAATGGAGTTCGGTGATTAGTTTGCACAATGAGCGATAGGTATTTCTCAAAATTTACTCCATGAATTTCATCATCGCCGATGAGTTCTAACCCCGGAGTATTCACTTCTTTCATTAGATAGTGAGGGTATTTTGAGTGATGTTGATTTCGTGCAACTAGAATGGAGGGAGTAAAGTCGAAAAGTGAGAGGTTAAGGTGATTTGTTGTGAGAAAAGGGATAAAAGAAATGATACCCTTCCCAAAATTCTCAAAAGCCGGGTAAAACACGTTTCTATCAGTTATCATTTGTTGATATCTTGATATTGAAGAAGTCTTCATGGACCCAGTGAAGCAATGCACATCATTCCTAACCACTCAAGTGTTTCTTATCAAATACTTGTTTTATTCTCACGGAGATTTTCACACTTCTATTGACTCTTCTTTTGGAAGATGTTGATATTGAAAAAGGGCGACATTCTGCTCCAGTCCCCGACTTCATTTGATCACATTGTGTCTAGAGCAAATTTAATTGATCATTAAATTGATCATCTTTCATTCTTTTAGGACACACTAGCGTCATATCTTTGTGATATAATTGCTTATCTCTGTGATATAGCCGGAACATTCGTAGTGATATCTTTATTGATATTCCACGATGATCGAATGGAAATCCTACCAATGCTAACATCTTTTCCAACGTTGAACGTAGGTCTCATAATTACATTTATGTGATTATTGAGCTAACGAGAAGTCTAAGTGACCTCGGTTTTCCCTAAAAGTCTTTAAGGATAAAATTGTGGTTATCAAATGCTTCGGTAGTGTTAACCATGATTTATATTCTTTGAAGCAATCTAGTGGTTGAAAAGCCGCAGACCGAACTATGTTAGAGACTTGTTTTGTGCATATCTCAATGATACATAGGAAATCCGAAAAATGTTATACATTTCTATCGGTCATTTCATTAATCCTTTTGATTTTTGAACATGTAAACGGATCATTCTTATCCGGTTTCATTTCTCTTAACACAAACACAGAAACCACCAACACCATGATATATTGTTTGTCCCAACAACTTCAATCTTACATTTTAGTCACCCATAGGATCTCTTGGGTTGGGCTACTAGTTTAGGTTGATGTTTTGATGGTTGACATTTCTCCATGTCTTCTTATTCCTTGTGACACTTAATCAATCACATTTGTGCATAATGACATTGATTCCCAATTTTGTCATTATGAGGGGGAGAAAATATTATGATTGATTGATTCATAGTCTTTGTCATCTGAGCTTTTGCTTCGGAAATGAATTTGGTATTGTCTTCAAATGATACCATCTTTCTATCCTTTTCAAGGCATAGTTAGTGATAGAAATGGAATGAGAGTCTATGTTGAGAAATTTTTGATTTGGGTGTTTTCAAATGGAAAAGGCTTATCAAAGTTTGTGTATAGGGAGAGAAAATTGTTCATGATAAGTCAATAGTTTCAGATTCTCACTAGACTTTAGTTGATTAAGATTTTGATTTCAAAAAGGGGAATCTGAATTGACTTTTGAGATAAGAATGAAACCGAAGATGAAAAGATTTTCACTCAAGACAATTCAACAATTCAAAGATGCTCCAAAAGATGTATACTCATGGATTGAGGGGGAGCATGATTAATTCATAAGAATTTCATCTTAAACTTCATTCAAGAATTACAACCGAAGAATCAAAAAGCTGAATGTCACTCAAGAATCGAAGATTGAAGAATCAAAAATAATGTCATCAAGAATCAAGATTGAAGAATCAAAAAGCTAATGTCACTCAAGAATCGAAGATTGAAGAATCAAAAAGCTAATGTCACTCAAGAATCGAAGATTGAAGAATCAAAAAGCTAATGTCACTCAAGAATCAAGATTGAAGAATCAAAAAGCTGAATGTCACTCAAGAATCGAAGATCGAAGAATCAAAAAGCTGAATGTCACTCAAGAATCGAAGATTGAAGAATCAAAACCAAGATTCATCTCTTCTGCATTTCAAAAGACAACTCTGATTTATGATTCATCAATTCTCAAAGATTCAAGCCAAACATGCGTTCATCATTCTCTGTTCAAAAAGAACATTGAGAATCTTCATATGATTTAACTTCAAGAAGTCCAAGATCAAGACTGAATCAAGTTCTCCAAAGACAAAAGAGAAAGCTTTGAAGACTTGTTTCAACATCCCAAATTGTCTTCACCACCGGGCTCATCAATTTCAAGACAAGATAACACGTACTTCATTCATACAAGAACATTTCATCAAGAAACTTCAATGCATAAATCAAGGGGGAGAGTTCATATTCATGAAACTTCATTTCAAGAAGACAACTCTGATTTATGATTCATCAATTCTCAAAGATTCAAGCCAAACATGCGTTCATCATTCTCTGTTCAAAAGAACATTGAGAATCTTCATATGATTTAACTTCAAGAAGTCCAAGATCAAGACTGAATCAAGTTCTCCAAAGACAAAAGAGAAAGCTTTGAAGACTTGTTTCAACATCCCAAATTGTCTTCACCACCGGGCTCATCAATTTCAAGACAAGATAACACGTACTTCATTCATTACAATAAATCACTAAGGGGGAGAATGTTAGAAATCCAAAAATAGTGATAAATTGTAATAAAGATTAGAAGACATTCTTGTTGTTAAGTCATAGATAGATGATTACTAAGGTTGAGGGGCTAATTGTGATAATGTGTGAATATAAAGGAAGACACATTTAGGGTGATTCATCCTAATTGATATGAAGTTGATATGCAGTTATGTGTGAACGTGTGATGTGTGTTGTGCCGAATAAACTTGTCTAATAATGAAGATTGTTTTAATTGGACAAATGCTTTATTACATAGTGTTATCTTACTTAGCTAATTCGTTAGCTAACACTTGTTTCTTAAATGTGGTTGTTCCCTCAGGTTTAGCTTGAAGGATTAGTTGATGCAGGAATAAGAGTGAGAGTTGGGTAGATGCATGAAGGAGAACTTAGCTACCCATAGACGATTGTCACTTTAGACATTTATTTACATTTCGTACTTGATGTCGAATTTATGTAGTATTGTTGAACGGTTGTTTTGTGTTGGGCAACCGTTGGGTTTTCATTTTAAACTATTTGATGGTATTTCATGTAACACCAACTAAACGTAGAAACCGAACAGTTTTTATCGGTTTTGACTTTTAAAGTCTTTTCTTCCGCAAATTGATACCGTTAGGTGAAAGTTTTTGAAAACCCATGTTTTTAAACGTCGGGTGTTACAAGTTGGTATCAGAGAAATGGTTTAAGTGAACCAAGATTCGACTTTGACCGTAGGATTTTGGACTTAAACCGATGCAGGATAAGTTAGGCATATGCAGGTGTGCCTAGCTTTGAGATAAAGTTTCTTTACTTTATCATCTACATTATGAGGTATTCCTTAATCCTATTTCAAGGTTAATTACATGGTTTGATTTGCTTCCGTTGCGTACTCGTGAATAATGATATTTAGTTATATATTCCAACAACATCCGCTACATACGCCAAACAGTTCATTTCGATAATGAGGTAGCTGAAAACGCTCGCAAGTCCCAATACGCTTTTTCCAAGAATTAAAAATACATCATATTTCAGATACTTTAAACATAAAAAAACATGCAAATAACAAGGATATCAATAAATATAGAGTTTTATTACATAGAGGTAACGGGAAGATCGTTTAAGGACAGCTTTAGTTGCAGCGGCAACATGATTTAGATAATCTTCATCAACTAGATCGACAAAACAAATACCTCGCTTTGCCAATTCCTGATGATTAAAAATTAGAAAAAGTCAAATATAGGAAATAAGTTCCATTTGCTTAAAAGAATCGATGTTAATCACCTTTTTTGCACCATCATCAATAGCTTCTCTTGACAAAACGACGCTGCAACAATGCTTCTCACATTCATCCAGTATATCATTTCCGACTTGTCTGTCAAATTCAAAGATCAGTATCTTTGGATTCTGAACCACCTCAGGTATCTTTGGATTCTGAACCACCTCATGTGAACCTGTTAAATTAAACGCGAGACCTTCGGTAAAAAAGGAGTCACCCACACTACAACCTTCACCTAGAGAAAAGAACACTTAAATGATGCATACGGATTAAACAAATAAATAAATAAAAAAATTGCCGTTCAACAAAAGAAAAAAAAACATTGCATTCTTATAAAAGTTCTCAGTTGTATTATCATTGACAACAATTATATATAGAATCAATCATATACCTCTAAATTTCCGTAAAATTCTAAACAAACATATCGTTAAAACATATTTTTATAATTCAATAACATCATACAATCATACACTAATATTCTATAAGTTTTACCATACCTTATATATTATAAGTGATACTGAAAATAAAAAAAATTCTTACAAAAAATTATGCAAGCATACGAATCAAGGCAAGGAACACTACAAAAAAAAGTTCATTTGTTCACACTTTGTTATAAAAAATGTGAAAAATTTTATGAATTTAGTCAAATATAAAAATGTGTAGAAAAAAGTTACATTTAAAAGTGTGAATAAATTTCAAAAGTTATAATTTTTCACACTTATAAATGTGTAAACAAAATGTTAACACTTAAAAGTGTGAACAATTGTCAAATATTTTCACACTTAAAAGTGTGAAAGTCAATTTGTAACACATGATTTATTCACACCCTCTATGTGTGAAGAAAATAAGTGTTACAAATTAGCTTTCACACTCTTATGTGTGAACAATTGATATATTTTTACACACTTGAAAGTGTGAACTTTCTTTTTCACATGTATAAGTGTGTAAATTGATGGTCCTTGATTTGCACACTAATAATACGATTAATCTAGACAAGAAAGTAATAACCGAAAGTAAAGAACGTAAACAAGAACAAGTTCAGTTATAAGAAAAACTATGCAAGTCTAATCATATGTATCATTGATTAAACGATGAATACATGGTCGATATTACAACTTGTCTTACAAGAATACAAATGAACTAGATAATTGCTAAGCCTAGAAAGGAAGAAAGAAACTTAAGCAATTACAAATAAAGTGACACACACTTTGTGGTGACAAACACAAAGTATAAATGGTGCGGCTGTGTTGCTTTATATAGGGGAGGAATTAGGGCAACACAGCCTTACAATGACAGTGATGGAATGGTGGTTGTCGACGTCCCATTGGCTCTAAGTACTTGGATCCAGGAGCCTTTGTCTTCTTCACCAAAACGGGTATGAGAGAGAGAACCCTTGTTTTGGTTCCAACTGTACCTTTGCCATATAAGGTAATCTTTAGTTGGATGAACCACCGTTTGACTCTTGTCTTCTTGTGGTTTGAAATCTTCCCGCCTTCACAAATTGGCAAGCAACCCACCCGCTGACGAGAGTCAATGACTCGCTGATGCCTCGCTGACGACCGACATCAGCGACCAAGTCTGGTCAGCGAATCCTTGACTCAAAAGTTATAATTTTTCACACTTATAAATGTGTAAACAAAATGTTAACACTTAAAAGTGTGAACAATTGTCAAATATTTTCACACTTAAAAGTGTGAAAGTCAATTTGTAACACATGATTTATTCACACCCTCCATGTGTGAAGAAAATGAGTGTTACAAATTAGCTTTCACACTCTTATGTGTGAACAATTGATATATTTTTACACACTTGAAAGTGTGAACTTTCTTTTTTACATGTATAAGTGTGTAAATATTGTGATTTTTTAAATTTATTCACACTTTGAAATGTAAATTATTTCTACACACTTTTAAATGTGAATAAATTAACAAAAATTTTCACACTTTTTAAAGGTATAGAAAAACAAGTGTGAGGAAATGACATATTTGTTGTAGTGGAAATTCTTTTACTCGTTTATATTTCTAAAATTGAAAATAAATCAAAAACAAGAGGAAAACTACGGAAAACTGAGATTGTATTAAACACGCATTATGTACCTTATTTATCCAAATCAAGTTGAACCCATCTTCAAAATCAGTCAAAAATTGTTCAAAAGGACCAATATACGTATAATCATATCCTGTAGCATGCACAGCACCAACAATAACGTTCGCTATATGTTCCGGACAAGAACCAAACAGCTTTTCCGGGATTTGTGTGGCCAAACAACTTTCATGTCACTATCATTCATGCTTATAGCTAAATCTTCGATCTTCTTTTTTACCTATATATATGATAGTTTGTTTATGAGCTTTATAATTAACTAGATGATAATGGTAATTAAAAAAATAAATTATATTAAAAAAATGTACCAAATCAACACAAACAGTTTCAAAGACTTTCTTGATTAATGGAGGTGAAATTCCTTTTCGAATCGAGCGTTTGACACGTTTTATAAGCTCGTCACCATGAAGAGGTACTATAACTTCCTGCCACCACCAGGATATATATATATATATATATATATCCTAATAATATATATATACACGCATATGAGAGAATTTGAATTTTGATATGTGCATAGTTGTTAAATTAAGATATGGAATTAAACAACGGAAATGAGAATAAATATGTTAGTATGTGATCACGTAAAATGAACGTATGTCCGGAAATAATTTAAGCCTACGGGGTCACACGAAATGACACGGTAACCTTGTATTATTAATTAGTATATTGTATAATATATTAATTAAAATATAATCACGAAATGATTAATTTAAATAAGTTAAAGGGTTAATTGTATTTAAATTAATCAAAAGAAGGGTTTAATTGTGAAATATGGAAATTAGAGTTGAGCTCTAAATCCATAGAGGGGGGGCCGGTTTTGATGGCTCAAAATGGGGGTTAAGGTGACTTGTTTACAAAGTCATTAAACCCTAATTTCACCCTATAAATAGATGCCTAAGTCTAAGGGTTTTTGCATCTAATTCACAAACAAAAACCTCTCTTCTCTCCCTCTCTTTGGTTCGGCCGAAACCCTCTCCTCATAGGGTTTTCGGTTTCGGTTTTGTAGCTAGAGTTTTAGCCATCGATCCAAGGGTTTAAGCAAAAGGGTTTGTTCGTGATTCGGGTACTAGCATACAATACAAGGGTGTCTAGTGTGCAATCGTAGAGGGATTTACTTCAAATCCTTTTAAAGTTTCTATACTTTATCATCTACATTAAGAGGTATTCCTTAATCCTATTTCAAGGTTAATTATTTGATTACATGGTTTGATTTGCTTCCGTTGCGTACTCGTGAATAATGATATTTAGTTATATAATCCAACAGTGGTATCACGAGCCACCCATGTGATTTTTAATTACCTAAAAATCAAAACTTGAAGGGGGTTAGGGTTTCATAATTTTCGAATTTTTATGTAATTATTTTGATTATTTTATTAATTAATTGGTTTAATTGTAATAAAATAATAAAATTAAAAATTAAAATTATTTTTTTTATAAAACCCTAATTCGAAATCTGGAAAAAAAAAAAATTGTTTTTTTTTGGAAACCCTAATTGCAAGTTTTGATTTATTGCATGATTAATGTGTTAATTGCATGCGTTTATGGATTACCTTTATTTTTAATTGTTAAATAGAAGTAATAATCATGAGTTTTTACATGCAATTAATTCATGATTATTACTTAGTTATAATGATAAAATTACTTGATCACTAGGTCTATTTAGGTGGATAATTAAAATAATTAATTGTTTGACAATGTGATAATTATTTGTTAATGTTGCTGCTTGACACCAGTCCACTAAAACGACCATATCTTTTAATCTGTAAGGAGTTAGAAGTCGTCCTTTGAACTGTAGATACTTGACTCATAGGGCTACAACTTTGTAGTTCCGTGCTAAGCCCAGTTCGGCCATCCTCTAGGGCTAAATGGGTCGTGAAGCTGCTGGAATTTTCCAATCAGCACCTTATGTGTTTATGTGATAAATTTGTTATTAAATTTTGGCTTACGCAATCAAGTTTACTTGATGTATGTGGTCCTTTTCCTTGAGAAAGGGGAGCCAATCTTAAACCATAGTGGCCTAACCAAGGATGGATACCTAATTGTTACGTGTTTAAATTTAGTAAGTTTAGTTTTGCCCTTTAAGAAAATTGTGTGCAAAAATTGTTTTTCGAAAATTGGTGCCCTAAAAATCAAAAGATACACCGGCTCACCCATTTGAACAAACTCTAAGAGAGGTATAAGTCGGAGTGCGTTAGCCTTCTAAAAGGGCAGGTTTTTAATTGCGTTCATCGCAAACCTTTGCCCTTGCGCTTCTTTGTGTGTTCAAATGGAGCTACCGAGCTCTTTTATATTTAAAGGAAATAAAAATGAGTTTTATAAACATATTATGTTTAGAAGATATGCATGAATCTTCAAACATAACTTTTTGATCACACATCAAATTAATTGACCCAATAAACTTAAGTCATTGTCATCCAACTCGTAAAGGAAACTTGTGGCTGTTGTTTTACTCACTGATACACAGTGGTGAAATGACAGTTGCATGGCAAATCCCACTCACTGGTACACAGTGGTGGACAAATTTGCGCGTTCTTGGTTGGACGACTTAAAGCGAGTTAAGCGGTGAGACCTTAACCCGTGGCAAAAGATGGGACAAAACATGACTACAAATCACTTGATGAATCAAGTGTCATTTGTAGGTCCCATTCTTACTAGGAATTGCACATGTAATGCAATTACTGATCGTCACTTACCTTTTGAGTACAATCATTTCTAGCAGATCAACTGATGAAATGAGTGTATGTCAATTGGATCCTATCCTTAATGAAATTAATTGTTTATTTTATAAACATTGGGTAATTGATTTCTTAAGGATTTATTATCGAAAATACTGATTTTTGAACTTAATCTGTTTTGTAGATGGCAATGAATCCTCCTACAAACACCAATGCTTTTCGGAAAATGTTTGAAAGAGAAAATCTTAATGGATCAAATTTCAATGACTGGTATCGTCAACTGAGAATCGTTCTAAGAGTTGAAGAACGCATGGATGTCATTGAAAAGCAATGGCCAGCCGAACCAAGTGCTGAATCAACAGCAGCTGAAAGAACTGAATATAGAGTTCAATACACTAGATTCAATGAAGTTTGTTGTTTGATGCTTGCGAGCATGACTCCCGAGCTTCAGAAACAATTCGAGAATTACACTCCATATGATATGATCAGAGAAACTTAGATCCGTGTATGAAAAACAAGCTGGAGTGGAACTATTCGACTTAGTCGTGGAACTCCATGACATGAAACTTGAATCTGGTAAATCGGTTAGCAGTCATGTGCTCAAGATGAAGAGCATTTTTGACAAATTGGATTCGATGGAGTACGCTTATCATAAAGACGTAAAAGTTGGCATGATTCTCAAATCCCTTACTAAGGAATTTGAGGGCTTTGTGCAAAACTATACCATGCATTCTATGAAAAAGAGCGTCACTGAACTTCATGCTATGCTCATTGAATATGAGAAAACGATTCCAAAAAAGGCCAATGACCCAAATGTTCTTATGATAAGAGGGGGTCGGATCCAGCAAGCTAAGAAATCGCACCAAGCTAAAGGCAAGTTTGATGGTAAAGGCAAGGGTAAGCAAGCTGCTAATGCCCCCAAAACCAAAGAAAACCCCTCCGGCTAAGAAAGAGCATCCGGCTAAAGACCAGACCTGTCATCATTGTAATGAAGTCGGGCACTGGAAGAGGAACTGTCCCAAGTATCTTGCCGAGTTGAATGTGAAGAAGAAGCAAGCTAGCGGTGCTAGTACTTCAGGTATCTTCACTATTGAATTATTTTCCTTTACTAAGCGTAAATCATGGGTTATGACACTGGCTGTGGAACTCATATCTGTAATGAATTACAGGCACTTAGGAAAAGGAGGAAGCTGAAGCCCGGAGCTTTGCAGCTGTTCGTGGGCAATGGTCTACCAGCACCTGTTGAAGCTATTGGAGAATATCATTTAGTTCTTCCTTTCGGTTTAATTATTGTTTTAGACAATTGTCATTATGCGCCATCTATTACTAGAGGTGTAGTTTCAGTTTCAATGTTGAAAAACAACGGATTCATTAATGTTTTTAATGATAATGGTATTTCAGTTTCTAAAAATAATGTTCATTATTTTGATGCTATTGATAATAATGGTATTTATGAAATTGATATGCGTGGTTGTGATTCACTAAATGATAATTCAATGTATAATGTTAGCAAAAGAGCCAAGACTAACTTGGACTCTACCTATCTTTGGCACTGTCGTCTTGCCCACATTGGCAAAAATCGCATTGAAAGACTTCAACGTGAAGGGATCTTACAATTAAATGATGAATCATTTGATAAATGTGAGTCATGTGTTTCCGGCAAAATGACAAGAAAACCTTTTCTGCATAAACCGGAGAGGGCTAAAGATCTTCTTGGACTCATTCATACCGATGTTTGCGGCCCATTTAGACATGTGTCAAGAAAAGGAGCTAGCTACTTCATAACCTTTACGGATGATTTCAGTCGTTATGGTTATGTTTACTTGCTTAAACATAAACATGAAGTGTTTGAAACATTCAAAGAGTTTAAAAATGAAGTAGAAAATCAACTCGGCAAACCCATCAAGATTCTTCGTTCAGATCGAGGTGGTGAATACTTAAGCCAAGAGTTAAGGATTATCTGAAAGCGTGTGGAATTGTCCAACAGCTTACTCCTCCATACACTCCTCAACATAATGGAGTGTCTGAAAGGAGAAATCGAACCTTGCTAGACATGGTGAGATCTATGATGAACCTTACGACTCTCCCATTTTCATTTTGGGATTATGCTCTAGAGACTGTTGTACGCATTCTCAATATGGTTCCAACCAAGAAGGTTGACAAGACACCATATGAATTATGGCATGGAAATGTCCCTAATCTGTCTTACTTAAGAGTCTGGGGATGTGAGGCACTTGTGAAGCGCGATACGCATGACAAACTTGAACCCAGAACTACTAAGTGCATCTTTGTCGGATACCCTAAGGAAACGATGGGTTACGAATTCTATGATCCCGTCAAAAACACTGTTCGCGTTGCTCGATATGCTGAATTCTTTGAAAAGAAATTAGCTCAAGAGAACAGTGGGAGGGTTGTAGAACTTGATGAGACTCAAGAGGAAGATGTGTCACCTTCTGAAGCTCCTAGCAATCATCAACTTGGGGGGGGGGAATGTTTAAAGTGATGAACCTCAAGTCGATGATGATGAAGCGATTCCACTTCGTAGGTCCAAAAGGACAAGACGTCCTACTGACAGATTATGTCTGATGGGAGAAGAAAATGTTTTAGGAGATCTCGATGAGCCTCTGAATTTCAAAGCTGCATTATCAGATCCGGAATCTGACAAATGGCTTGAAGCTACGAAGGTGGAAATGAAATCCATGAAAGACAATCAAGTCTGGAGCTTGGTTGATCTTCCACAAAATGCTCAAACTGTTGGGTGTAAGTGGATCTTCAAGAAGAAGACGGACATGGAATGAAATGTACACACCTATAAAGCTCGTCTCGTGGCAAAAGGTTATACTCAACGTTTCGGTGTTGACTATGATGAGACCTTTTCTCCAGTTGCGTACATTAGAGCTATTAGGATTCTCTTAGCCATAGCTGCGTACTATGACTTTGAGATATGGCAAATGGATGTTAAGACTGCCTTCTTAAATGGTTACTTGGATGAAGAAGTCTATATGGATCAACCTGAAGGTTTTATTGATCCAAAACATCCCAACAGAGTATGCAAGCTTCAAAGGTCTATTTATGGACTAAAGCAAGCATCAAGAAGTTGGAACAAGCGGTTTGATGAAGAAATCAAAAAGTTTGGTTTCGTTCAAAATCCAGATGAGCCATGTGTATATCGCAAAGCTAGTGGGAGTAATGTTACTTTCCTTGTCTTATATGTTGATGACATATTGATCATAGGAAAACACATTCCAATGTTGCAAGATGTTAAATCCCATCTTGGAAAGTGTTTTGCCATGAAAGATTTAGGAGAAGCGGCATTTATTCTTGGAATCAAGATCTACCGAGATAGATCAAAGCGGTTAATTGGACTAAGTCAAAGTGCTTATATTGATAAGGTCTTGAAACGATTCAAGATGGAGAATTCTAAGCGTGGGTTTACACCTATGCAAGAAGGACTTAGTTTATCTGTCAAACAGGGTGCTACTACACCTAATGAGGTGGAGCGTATGCGAAGAATCCCTTATGCTTCGGCTGTGGGATCTATTATGTATGCGGTTAGATGCACTAGACCCGATGTGGCGTTCGCGCAAAACATCATCAGCCGATATCAACAGAATCCAGGTGAAAGCCACTGGACTGCTGTTAAGAACATTCTGAAGTACCTACGGGCTACTAAAGATATGTTTTTGGTGTATGGAGGAAATCCAGACTTAGAGCTCAAAGTGACCGGATACTGTGATGCTGGATTTCAAACTGATAGACATGACACGAAGTCTCAGTCAGGATTCGTCTTCGTTCTTAACGGGGGTGCTGTGGATTGGAAAAGCAAGAAGCAAACCACAGTTGCCATGTCTGCAACAGAGTCTGAGTACATTGCCGCCTCAGAATCCGCAATGGAAGCAGTCTGGATAAGGAAGTTCATTAGCGGGCTTGACGTGATCCCCTCGAGTGACTTACCCACTGATATGTACTGTGATAATTGCCAATGAGCCCGGAGCTCAGAAAGGTGCCAGACATTATGCTAGAAGATATCACTATGTTCGTGAGCAGATCGAACTAGGAGAGATCAAATTACTCAAAGTTCACACAGATTTTAACTTAGCTGATCTTTCACAAAAGCTTTGGCTAGGCCCAAGCTTGAAAGGCATGCCGAGGGCATAGGACTTAAATTGGCTAGTTATTTCATGTAAATATGTTGTTTCGGTATTTGGATAAGGGATGTTAAACAATTTATATTTTTCATAATGAAATAAAGTACTTGATATGTTTGATTTCATTTAATATTAATTGTATCCTATGTTTGCATGTTTAATCCTTGAATATTTTATTAAATATTCTAAATTGTCCATTGTCGATTAATTATATGGGAATGTAATTAAACTAAGACAAATCTGAGCGATTGGTTATATTCTTTGAATATATAATGGCTGGTCCCACCAAACTCACATGGTATCCATATGATGCATATCGGACTACCCCACTAACGAATTTATCACTTTATGGATCGGCGTCATTAAGTGAAATTCGTAAATGGTTACTTTATTGATCCTTTGACTTGAGATACAAGCAGGTCAGCATGTATGGATTGCACTTACTAGATATAGTTCTAACTCTCCTGAATAAGGGAGTACATAAAGGGCTATTTTCAGAAAGTGTAGTGAAGTATGATGACTGACACGTGTAGTCAATACAGGATTTGTTCCTCCAACTAATAGTTGCAGAATGATACCATTGGGCCCCTCATTGGACTATTTAAGATGTTTACATGGCCATGTCCAAATGAATCCAGATGTGTCTCGATTATATTTGGTAATCTTAAGTAGTGATTAAATGAGAAACAGAATCGTTAAATCATGAAATGACATTGATCCATATTCATGTTTAACAAGGTATCTGAACAAAGGGATAATAAATTACTCAACCATTTAAATATACTTTAAGAAACTATACTTAAATATTTCTGGGAGCATTGGCGTGTTGCTAGACGCTAACCAATGTTATTACCTTCATTTGTTACGAGCTCAAGTGGGAGCTGTTAGTATGTGATCACGTAAAATGAACGTATGTCCAGAAATAATTTAAGCCTACGGGGTCACACGAAATGACACGGTAACCTTGTATTATTAATTAGTATATTGTATAATATATTAATTAAAATATAATCACGAAATGATTAATTTAAATAAGTTAAAGGGTTAATTGTATTTAAATTAAAAAGGAGGGTTTAATTGTGAAATATGGAAATTAGAGTTGGGCTCTAAATCCATAGAGGGGGGGCCGGTTTTGATGGCTCAAAATGGGGGTTAAGGTGACTTGTTTACAAAGTCATTAAACCCTAATTTCACCCTATAAATAGATGCCTAAGTCTAAGGATTTTTGCATCTAATTCACACACAAAAACCTCTCCTCTCCCTCTCTTTGGTTCGGCCGAAACCCTCTCCTCATAGGGTTTTCGGTTTCGGTTTTGTAGCTAGAGTTTTAGCCAGGGTTCGATCCAAGGGTTTAAGCAAAAGGGTTTGTTCGTGATTCGGGTACTAGCATACAATACAAGGGTGTCTAGTGTGCAATCGTAGAGGGATTTACTTCAAATCCTTTTAAAGTTTCTATACTTTATCATCTACATTAAGAGGTATTCCTTAATCCTATTTCAAGGTTAATTATTTGATTACATGGTTTGAATTGCTTCCGTTGCGTACTCGTGAATAATGATATTTAGTTATATAATCCAACAAAATATACGTCACCTCATCCGTAAGGAAGGAGTAGTCGTTTAGAGACATCGAGTGGCGGATCGAGGCTGAGATGTCTAAATACCACCAAATTCAATGCAAACTTTCATTAGTCAATAATAACAATAAATAGTAAATAAGCACTATGTACGTACTACCTAGAGTGAATGAATGATAATAAGGCCAGGGGAGATCAAAAAACTGAATTCTCGGAATAAAATGCTTACTGTAATTTAATTACTCAAGAGGAAATTTAAAAGAAAAGAATAGGAGTAATTAAGCTTTTAGGGTTCCTTGTGAGAAGAAAAAAATGAAGAACGATATTATCTCGAATTATCTGTAGCTGTATATATATACAGTAACCTTAATGCAGTAATAACAAGAGTCTCTTGGAAGTTTTATATACCTTCCTTTGCATGCTTTGTGCCTTTTGTATGTACAACGGTCAACGGGTCAACTACTATGTAAGTATGTAGTATATAAACGGGCCATAGTAAACAAATTTGGCTAAATAATTATCTATGTCTCGTTGACACAAAAGGTCAACGCATTCTACTTTGACTCATGAAATCTAAATACATTACACTTTGACTCATATGTGTTATTCAAGGGAAGGGCGGATCATGTAAACCGAAGATTTGATGTTAATGGTGGAAGAAAACAAAAAAGGTTTAGCAATTTTGACTGACTGACTTACCGGCAGATAAGATGATTAGATGCTCCTGCGCGCTGTGTGACTATGCAAATTGTAAAGCCCTGACTCAAATCTTGACTGATTGCAATTTATATATGTTTTTTCTATTTTACAATTTTAGATTTTCAATATCTTGTTAAATTTGTACGGGAAGCAGCATGGTTGGATCAGTGGTAAACACCCTGACCTCTGGAGACAGAGGTTATGGGTTTGATCCTCATCCCATCCAAAGGTTGGGGGCATTTTCTACCATTTAGGTAGACCATGGAAGCAGCCTCTCCACTTAGGTAGAGGTAAGGTCTGTCTACATCTTAACCTCCCCCATACACTGTCGAGGGGCTCAAAACCCGCAGAAGGCGGCATTGAGCAGTTTTTTTTTAAATTTGTACCGGCCCAAATTTTGAGAAAAATGGTATTGGGCTTTTCATGGGGGCTTAATAGACATTCACAGATTTTATAGTTAATTATTTCAGGCAGAATTAGAACTTTAAAAATATTTAACATGGTTTTTTATATGTTTTTTTAAATTTCGTAATGTTCATATTAGTGTCATTTTAAGACTTCAATCACTAATGCTTAAAGCTATTTTAATACTTTGTAGTATTTTAAAAAAAATTCTAGTAGTAAATTGATAAATTATATGTAGTCCAAAAATATTTTGTTCACCATTTACTGGCCCGACCCGATCAAGCTCGATATTCAATCCATTGGCCTTGTTTTAATTTCAAATCAACCAAATCGGACACATGTTACTATGTTAATTTCAATCCTAGATCCGCCACGGGTATTATTTATATTTATATAGATGAACAAATAATGTTTTATGCAAAAATCATATTATTGCCTGGCGAATTTCATAAAGGAAAAGTCAAGGAAATGACTTTATTTCAAACCGATTTTGACATGGAAGTGCATATATATTTTTATGATCAAAGTGCAATTCAGATTCTTGTGAATGACTTGACTCGCCTGAGGAGTTGCCCAGCACCCGACTCATCTGTTAGAAAGACGAGTCCATGTCAGCTCCACATCAAAA
>CM067170.1:85482463-85551067 GCA_034093135.1 Erigeron breviscapus | reverse complement strand
AGGCATACCAATGTCAGTGGTGCAGAAATTGGAGTTGGTTTTGATGGTGAAGAATTCATATCAAATTTTCTTAAAATATCTCTAACATATTTTTCTTGATTAATAAAAATACCATCACTGGTTTGTTTAATCTGGAGCCCAAGAAAAAATGTTAATTCACCCATCAGACTCATTTCAAATTTTGAATTTTTGAAAATTTCTTGC
Source organism: Erigeron breviscapus (assembly GCA_034093135.1). Lineage (NCBI taxonomy): Eukaryota > Viridiplantae > Streptophyta > Magnoliopsida > Asterales > Asteraceae > Erigeron > Erigeron breviscapus. The sequence continues at coordinate 85,550,863 of CM067170.1, read as the reverse complement.
ACAAAGATTCATCAGTAGAGCCAAAAATAATATCATCAACATAAACTTGTACCAACAGAAGATTACCTCTTTCACGAAGAATAAATAAGGTATTGTCAATTGCACCTCTTTTGAAACCGTTTCCAGATAAGTGTTTAGTCAGAGTGTCATACCAGGCTCGTGGGACTTGTTTGAGACCATATAACGCCTTGTCCAGACGATATACCCAGTGGGGATGCTTTTCATCATTGAAGCCTGGTGGTTGCTTGACATAAACTTCTTCTTCTAATTCTCCATTCAAAAATGCACTCTTGACGTCCATCTGGTAGACCTTGAATTTATGATGAGCAGCAAAGGCTAAAAACATTCTGATGGCTTCTAGCCTTGCTACTGGAGCAAATGATTCTTCAAAGTCAAGATCTGTCTGGACGTACGGCTCCTACGGCGAAGTCACTGGCATCGCACATTATCTCAAAGGGTAATGCATAATCAGGTGATACTACTATGGGTGAGTCTACAAGGTGTTTCTTAAGTTTTCCAAATGCCTTAATACAATCCTTATTAAAGTCAAACCTAGTATCTGTTAGAAATATAAATGTAGTAGTTGATTTGTTTCCTTATTGTATATTTGTACTTAGAATGTAAATGTCTAAGTATGGAAGGGGGCTTAGTGTAAATTAGTCATATGTATATAAACCCCTTCCATTAAGCATTTTGTAACCTTTCAACCCATAATACAAAACAAATCTTTCCCTGCCATCTCTCTACTCTCTCTCTACTTTCTCTCACTAGAAACCGCCATTAACACACACACTTACACACACATAAGCTCGAATTCTAGTGTTCACATTGTTAAAAATATAAATGTAGTAGTTGATTTGTTTCCTTATTGTATATTTGTACTTAGAATGTAAATGTCTAAGTATGGAAGGGGGCTTAGTGTAAATTAGTCATATGTATATAAACCCCTTCCATTAAGCATTTTGTAACCTTTCAACCCAATACAAAACAAATCTTAACTAAATCTTAGAAGAGGCGTGAGGAAAGGAGACTCACTAAAAACCACCATTAACACACACACTTACACACACAAGCTCGAATTCTAGTGTTCACAATTGGTATCAGAGCACAATCAGAGTTTCTGAACGATCCAGAAGCTTAATTCAAGCTTAATTTGTGCTTAATTTTAGAATTTGAGTTGTTTTTCTGAAAGTTTCATTTGCAGAGCTCACTGTTTCAGTGATTCCTGCAAATAAAGTGTGTTTTTGTTCAAATTTTGTTCTTCGATCGATTCATTATCAGTATATCTTCCTTCATTATCGATTTCAGAAGCTAATTTCATCATTTGAACTGTTTTCACTCGAGCTCGGCAAATCGCATGTTCGAGAGGGTTTGAATTCTAGTTGAAATTAGCATCTAATTTGTCCAAGGATTTGTGCGCATTGATTTCCTGATCATTTTGATATAAAATACTAGCTTTAATTCGCAAAAATGAAGAAGAAATCAACGATTTACAGTCTTCTCTGCAAATGAGTGTTTGGCTGAACGAAGAAGACAAACAGTAACCGACTGTTTTGTCACGTAGTGATTACTCGTGTTTGCAGAGGTCGTTGGCTTGGTTTGATCTTACTTGTACTATTTGCAGAGCTCAATGCTCGGCAAATAGTTGTTTCAAGAATCTTTGATTTGAGACTGGTGGTACTTGTATTGTTTGCAGAGGTTTAAGCTCGGCAAACAAGTACTTTTGGTTGGTGCGACTAAGTACAAGTTCTATTTGTGCTATTTGCAGAGTTATTTGCTCGGAAAATAGTTGATTTCGATTCTTCGACCAAGTGATTTTCTTAGTTGTGCTGTTTGCAGAGATTTATGCTCGGCATTCAGTTGAAGTTGGTTGTTGACTAGTGTACTTGGGTTGTGATTTGGCAAATTACACTGTATGCAGAGGTTTTAGCTCTGCATTTAGTTGTTTTTGAAATTCTCAAATCAAAAGTTTCAAGAAAATCAATTCAAGACCATTTTTCATCAATATTCTTCAAGTGGGAAGAAAATAAAATTTTCAAATTTCTAATTGTTTCATTTGCAGAGGTCTAAGCTCTGCATTTAGTTAAAATAGAAAATTTTACAAATTTTTTGAATTTATTTGAAATGGCTTCAAGGGAAGCTTTAGCTCTTGGTTCTGAAGGAAGACCTCCTGTCTTGTTTAGAGGTTCGTATCCTCAATGGAAGAAAAGGTTTCTGAACTGGATAGACAGACAGAAGAATGGAAAACTGTTGAGAAAATCTTACAAAGATGGTCCTGAAATTCCAAAGAACCCTGTAAATGGAGAAGTTTTACCTGAAGAAAGTTGGAATGCAGAACAGAAGAATAGAGTTGAGGCTGATCAAAGTGCAATTGCCTATCTTTACCAAGCACTTCCTGATGACATTTACTGCAATGTTGACTCCTATGAAACAGGAAAAGACATATGGGATGAAGTGGAGAAGCAGATGGAAGGATCTGATGTATCAAACACCATCAGGTTGTCGAATGTTCTGAACATGTATGAAACATTCAAACAACAAAAGGTGAACCATTGAATGAGGTATACATCAGATTCTGCAATGTCATCAATGAGCTTAGAAAGAATGATGTGAAGAGAACCAATATGGAACTGAACATCAAATTCATCAAAAATCTGGAAGAGGAATGGCAAGTGTATGGAACCCAACTCAACCAACAATCAGACTTTGGGAAACTTACCATTCACACCTTGTATGAGAAGCTGAAGCTGAATGTTGAGGATGTTCAGAGGATCCAAAAGAGAAAAGAAGAAAGTTCTCATTCCGATCCATTAGCCTTGGTAGCAGAGAAGAAGACTTCAAGAGTGTCAAGACAAAGCTTTGTTGAATATGACACTGATTCTGATTCAAGTGAAATGAGTGATTGTGATCTTGATGAAAAGCAAAAAGAGATGTACAAAGAACTCGCTTATTTCACAAAGGCTTTCAAGAAGAAATTCTTCAAGAAGAAACCAACAAATAATCAACTTAGGACTTCATCAGTCTCTTCGTATGCCAAAAATGCGAATACTCCTAAGTTTGATCAGAAGAAAGAGTTTGTTGGTGGTGAGAAGAAGTATGACAATCAGAAGAAGTTTGAGAAGAAGGTAATGGAGAGAAGGAATGAAGACAAGAAGTGCTACAACTGTGGTCTTACTGGACATTTTGCTATCAACTGCACTAAACCTCGACAGAAGAACTCCGAGTACTATAAGTACAAACTTTTGATAGCAAGACAAGAGGAAAGTGGAATTGCTCTGCTCGCTGAAGATGACAAGTGGTTACATCTTTCTGATGAGGAGACAGACGAACTTGCAGCAAATGTGTGCTTCATGACAAAGATCAAGAAATCAAAGGAGTTGGATGATGTTGAGGAAAGTTCATCAGAGGATGATCAGATACTAACTCTTCCCAAATCTGTGTTAAAACACTACGTGGACATGAGTGAAACAGCAAGAAAAGATTGCAGGGAGTTGAGTAAAAAGAACTTAAAATTAAAGAAAGATTTGGAAGAAAAAGAAAAAGGTTTTCAAAGTAAATTTGATTTGCTTCAAAAGGAATTTGAGAATTTGAAATCTGAAAAAGCAGCAGTCACTTTTACTCCCAACTCTAAACTGCATCTTGAATAACAAGAACTTGAGACCAAAGTTCTTGATCTGAGCAAGACCGTCAGACAACTTCAAATCGAAAAGACCAATGAGATGTTTCGAGCAAATGCATTGGCTGAGGACATTGAGTCTTTAAATGTGAAATTGAAAGAATCAATCCCTGATTTGACGGAATTTGAAAACAAAACTTCTGACCTAAAATATGAGTGTTGTATAAAAGATTCTCTTAAACAAAAACTTGATAAAGAAAATGATGAGCTTAAAGCTGAAATCAAGTCTTATCAAGACAAGTTGTATAAGATTAATCGATCATATCAACAAATATTTTTGAATAGGCCAAGAAATTCAAAAACTTTATTCAATTCAGGGATAGGTTATGTCAATCCAAATCATTTGCTCAAAGCACAAGAAGAAGTCCCATCATTATATAAGGAATCTTATTTGAGATGTGGGATGACTGACCAGTTTGTGAGACTGAATGATAGTGATTTTGAGACTGATGATTTTCTAAAAGAGGGTGAAAAAGTCTATTTTAACTATGAGTTAATGGATGAGTCATATGATTTTTTCAGTCACCCTGCACACAAAATTCAAAAAGAAAATCATGAGGCTGTAATTCCTGAAATTCTTGAGTGTTTTAAAGAAATACCTTTAGAAGAAATATTCCAATTCCAAAAGCTGAAAACGTGAGACCTTATGTGCCACAAAAAGTTTTGGAAAAGGTAATAGAGGATCTGCAAAAGTCTCTAGATGAAAAGCAATCTTTGATAGACAATCTGCAGACTCAAAATCACTTTATCATTGACCAACCCAAGATAGACTCCAAAGTTTGTGATCCATCTGGATGTTCTGTGATTTCTATATGTGAAAGTGTAAATGCTTCAGTCCAAACTGAAAAAGAATCTCAGATCTTTGATATGTGCAAAATTGATTTTGACCGAAAGTTTTCTGAATCATTTGAAAAAATCAATGAGAAGATTTTATCCATGAAAAAGAAAACCAATGTGTTTGAAGAGAATCATCCAATTCATATTCAAAATGTGAATGTAGACATAAAGAAAGTTGTTCATGTGTCTGTGCAAACTGATGGTGATTTAGATGATGTTCATGATATTGATGATTATTTCTTTCCGATTACTTCTGAAATTGAGACTTTTACCAAGTTTTCTGAGGGAACTCAATCATACTTGAATGAAATTGATGCTTTCAAACAAAAGTTTGAAAAAGAAAGGAATAGAGGTTAAATGTGCTAAAGGAACTTAATGATCTAAAAGTTGAATTCCAATTTCAGCAAATAGCACTTCAATCTCATAAAGAAAAAGAAAAAGCATCAATTCCACTCAAGCAAAGTCCATGTCCGATAAAGAAAAGTGAAGTTAGTGTGAAGTTGGAAACTGAAGATATGACAAATTTTTTGGAAGAAAATCATGATTTTGATCCTGAATTTGAAAAACATTTTGTTAAAAAGGAGGAAAAACTTGATTTTTACCTAAAGAAAATTCCAAAGTCACACTCTTCACAATCTTCATCAATCAATAAGTTCCAAAGACCAAAGACCACCCAACAATCAAAGACCAATCTATTACCCAAGACTGGCTCAAGACCAAAGACCAGACCATCACCCAAGACTGTTTCAAAACCGAAGACTAATCAATCACCTAAGACGGGTTCAAGTCCGAAACCACAGAAAGGTCCCAATGTTCCAATGAAATCAAAGACTTCTAGGCAAACAAAAATGTACAAGGTTATTTTTGAACCTAAGTCACAAAAAGAAGTCAAAGCAAGCAGTAGTCCAAAGAGTGTTAAGGATGAAGCTTTCTCATTAGGTAACAAACAACCTCCGCAGGTTAGGTATTCTAGTTTTCCTAGGTACTCTCAGAAGAATCCTAAGTACACTTTACAGAGGGTTAGAGATACTTTTACTGGAATGACTAAATACAAAGACCACTATGGTTGGTTGTCGCCTAATAACATAAAGAAAGTAAACAAGACCACAGAACCCATCAAGAAGAAACCTGTTAAGAACAAAGTTAATAATTTGTTGGCTAACTCAAAAACTGTTCGTGTTTCAGGTGACGTGTGCTTAACTAGTAGCAGTAGATGGATCCCTAAGGATAGATATTTGAATGCAACTAGTAAAGTCAAGCTTGATGGAAAACCTGCCAATGTCAAACAAGTGTGGATTGTCCGTAGTTCGAATACATTAGATAATGCTAATAAATCTAGGACTAGTCCCGCTTGTACCAAAACATGTGTATAAACATTTACATTTTCTTGCTTGTAATTCGTATGTGTATTTTGAACAATTATGTGTGCTTGTTTGTTATTTGAATAAATTGTTTGTTTGCGTGTTATTTTGCTTGATGTTTATTTTTTTAATGTGTACTTGCATGTTATCCCTCTAACCTGCAAGGACCCAATTTACATGGGTACCTAAATCATATACCTTGTCTTTGCAGGAATTCTCATTTGTGTTTGGTATGTTGACTCGGGATGTTCACGTCATATGACTGGAAACAAGTCCATTCTTTCGAACTTTGTTGAAAAGTTTATGGGAACCGTCAGATTTGGAAATGATCATATTGCTCCTATTCTCGGTTACGGAGACATTGTTAAAAATGGTGTCACTATAAAGAGAGTTTCCTATGTTGAAGGATTAGGACACAATCTTTTCAGTGTTGGACAATTTTGTGACAATGATCTTCAAGTATTATTCAGGAGATATGAATGCAAAGTGCAGACTGAAGATGGTGTGGATATTCTTACTGGAACAAGGGACAATAACTGTTCACTATTGATCTCAACAACATTCCATCTAATTCTTCAGAGATTTGTCTACTTTCAAAAGCAACTGCATAAAACTCTTGGTTATGGCATCGCCGTCTTTCTCATCTGAATTTTCAAACAATTAATGCTCTCATGGATAAACAACTTGTTGAAGGACTTCCTGATTACAAGTACGAAAGTGAACATGTTTGTCCAGCTTGTGCAATTGGCAAGATGAAGAAAGCATCACACAAACCAAAGAAGTTTCTAAGTACAGAAGGTTCTTTGCACCATATTCACATGGATTTGTGTGGCCCAACGAAAGTTCAAAGTATCCATGGCAAGCGATACATTCTTGTGATTGTCGATGATTATTCTCGGTACACTTGGGTATTCTTTCTTCATGCAAAGAGTGATACTCCGACTGCAATTATTGATTTCATAAAGAAGACCCAAGTGAATCTTAAATCATCAGTGAGAATTGTTCGCTCAGACAATGGCACTGAATTCAAGAATTCAACGATTGATTCTTTCTTCAAGTCCATGGGTATTACTCATCAATTTTCCGCTGCCAGGACACCTCAACAGAATGGAGTAGTTGAACGTCAAAATCGAACTCTTGTTGAAGCAGCTAGAACAATGCTTGCTTATTCTAAGTTGCCTCCGAATCTATGGGCTGAAGTTGTTGCTACTGCCTGCTTCACTCAAAATAGATCAATCATAAACAAGAGGTTTGATAAAACTCCATATGAGGTGATAAACAATAGAAAGCCCAATGTGAACTTCTTGCACATTTTTGTATGTGTATGTTATGTTCTCAATGATCGTGATAATCTGGGCAAATTTGAACCAAAAGGCGATGAGGCATATTTTATCGGTTATTCGAGAGAATCGATAGCATATCGTGTATATAACCGAAGAACCAAGAGAATCGAAGAGAGTATGAACGTTAGATTTGATGAACTCTCGGAGATGGTTCTTGAACAACACAGTTCAAGACCCGAACTTCAAAGTCCACAAGCTTCCGCAACAAAGACTACTTCAAATGTCAAATCATCATTCTCTACTCCAACAACACAAGATTTGGATATCTTGTTCGAAGAATATTTCCAAGTTTCGAAGAAAGTTCCTGAATCTGATGGAAATGCCAATGAACCATTCTGTTCAAATTCAAAAGAGATGGATCCCAATGACTCTTCACCATCACAATCATCATATGTTAATTCATCATCTGATTCTCCTCCACCTACCGATACTTCAGAGTTGCATACTCAACCTCATAATATCTCACAAGTGACAAATCCTACAACCAATCCTGAAGATTATGATCATGATGACTTTGTTGCCAACAAGATGGAATTGACTACGATGAGACATTCGCACCAGTTGCACGAATTGAGGCTATTCGGATGTTTCTTGCATATGCTGCCTACAAGAAATTCACAGTCTACCAAATGGGTGTCAAAACTGCCTTCTTAAATGGAATACTCAAAGAAGAAGTGTATGTTGAACAACCAGAAGGTTTTGTGAATTCAAAACATCCAGACTATGTTTACAGGTTAGATAAGGCTTTATATGGTCTGAAACAAGCGCCTCGTGCATGGTATGATGCTCTATCCTCTTATCTTGTGAAATCTGGTTTTAGCAAAGGTCGATTGACACTACCTTGTTTATCAAACGACAAGGGAGTGACATCATTCTAATCCAGATTTATGTTGATGACATAATTTTCGGGTCAACTAATCTTAAATACTGCAAGAATTTCTCTGCTTTAATGATCAAGAAATTTGAAATGAGCATGATGGGTGAATTAAACTTTTTCCTTGGTCTTCAAGTAAAACAGTTGTCAAATGGTACTTTTATTTGTCAATCTAAGTACATTCTTGACATGTTGAAAAAGTTTGATATGATGGATTGTCAAACAATTGAACACCCATGGAAGCTCGGACAAAGATTAATGCTGACTTAAATGGAAAATCTTTTCATCAAAAGAAATATCGCAGTATGATAGGGTCACTCATGTATTTGACTGCAAGTCGCCCGAATATTATGTTCGCCACATGCATGTGTGCCAGGTACCAGGCCAATCCCAAGGAAAGTCATTTCCAGGCATCTTCCGATACCTGAAAGGCACAGTGAACCTTGGTCTCTGGTATCCAAGGGATACCGGGTTCAGTTAATTGCATATTCGGATGCTGACCATGCAGGTTGTAAGCTTGATCGAAAGAGTACTTCTGGAAGTGTACAGTTTCTAGGGGATTGATTGGTCAGTTGGTCTTCAAAGAAACAGAATTGTGTATCCACATCTACTGCAGAAGCTGAATACGTTGCTGCAGCAAGCTGTTGTTCACAAGTTCTTTGGATGAAGACTCAGTTGACTGATTATGGATTTCAATTCAACAGAATTCCAATTTACTGTGACTCAAAGAGTGCCATAGCTATTTCTTGCAATCCTGTACAACACACAAAGACCAAGCACATAGATGTTCGGTACCATTTCTTAAAGATCATGTCGAGAAAGGTAACATCGAACTCTATTTTGTCCCAACAGACTACCAACTCGCTGACCTTTTCACCAAAACCATTGGATGAAAACAGGTTTAATTTTCTGAAAACCAAGTTGGGAATGCTAGATTTACAAACTTAAATGATTTCATGACATGTTTTCTATGTTCATTTTCTGTTTCAAACATTGATGTGTTTTACTTGTTATTACATGCAATGTTTGAGGGGGAGAAAAAGGGTAGAATGCATGATTTAAGGGGGAGTTTGTAAATTTACCATGTTGTTTTATGCTTAATTTGAGGGGAGTGTGCAAATGCATATGAATTTTGTTTATTTTTTATGTGTGTTTGTTTTAAAATTGAAAAACCAAATACAAAATTATACAATTTTAAAAATGTTAAAAAGATTTTTTATTTTTTTATCAGTTCTTATTTTTTATTTTTTTTTATTTTTTTATTTTTTTTGTTTTTGTTTTATTTCTTTTTGTTTGAGTTGTGGTTGTTTGTTTTTGGTTAAACCCAAAAAGAGCCCAAAATCTTTACAGCCCAATTTTGTGAATTGAGCCCAAAACCAGTTAGTGATCCGGGTTGACACGCGGGTCGTGTCCATACCCGCGACCCGGATTCATTGTTTAAATTGAAAATATGGGCGGGCCAACTCATTTCTATTCAAATTCAAATCCAGTTTTCTTTATTTTTTCTCTCAAAACCAATCAAAATTTCCATCAATCAAGCAATCTTTTTCATCTCCCTTGTAAGAATCAAAGTGTGTTGGTATTGGTGATCGTGTTTGTGCTAAGAATCTTCTACTTTCTTCGTCAGATCATCAATTTAAAGGTGAAATTACTTGTTTTCTTATTGATTACCAACTGTTTGATAAAATGACTAAATGAACTGCCTTAATTGATTTGCTTGATTTGATGTTTTGATCTGGATTTTAATGATATTAGATGCATGATTAGGGTTCATACTTGTTGTTTTTGTGAATTTTATGTCTTAATCTGAATAGATTTGAATTTTTCTGGGTTCAAATGATGATGGGCTGGGTAACAATATGAATTTTTGATGAAAAGTACCATTTGTAGAGCATTTTGCTCGGCAAATGCGTTGTGGTTAACATGATCATACATTTCTAAATCAAATGTTTGGATCAAAAGTGTCATTTGCAGAGCTTTTAGCTCTGCAAATACTTGTTTTCACCAAAACTAATAAAATTTTCACCAAGTCTTTACAACAACTTGATGCAGAGCATTTTGCTTGGCATTCAAGGTTTTTGGTTTTCAAAATGAATCAAAGTTTTAAAATCAACTGTTTGCAGAGCTTTGAGCTCGGCAAACAGGCATTTTTGAATTCCAAAAGTTTTACAAGTTTTAAAAACAACTGTTTGCAGAGCTATTTGCTCGGCAAACAGTGCATTTTGGTCAAAACTTTTTCCAACTCTTAAAAACAACTGTTTGCAGAGCATTTTGCTCGGCAAACAACAATTGGATTTCTAAATTTTGTCAAGACTTGAACCATGCATTTGCAGAGCTTTGAGCTCGGCAAATGCATGTAAACTTTTCACTTAGTTTTCAAATCAACTGTTTGCAGAGCATTTTGCTCGGCAAACAGTACAATGTGAAAATTTTTCACCAAGTTCTTAATCCAACTGTTTGCAGAGCTTTTTGCTCGGCAAACAGTACAAAATGAAAATTTTTCATCGAAATTTTCTTAATCAATTGACAACATGATTGTTGATCAATAAGGAAATTTCATACATTGAAAGGAGTTGGACTGAACTGCTCATTTGCAGAGCTTTGAGCTCGGCATTTACATGTTTCAACTCCAATAAACGATGACTTGGTACCAGACTTGAGTGTTCTCGTGTTTGCCGAGAAGTTTGCTCGGCAAACAATACAATTCAAAATTTGTGCTATTTGCAGAGCATTTTGCTCTGCAAACAGTACAAATAGAATTTAAATTTTTTTTTCTCTTCATTATTTTATTCTATTTTTTTATTATTATTTGTGTTATGTTTTAAAATGTATAAATGTTATGTGTATTGTGTTGTATATATATAGTATTTCATAAGTGTTGGGGTGAGAGCAAGGTATCGAACGCCTTTGTGTACCACCTTGTTTTCTTATCTTTTAATACTTATGTGATCCTATATATTGTCATGTTTTATATATATATTTGGGTGAGATGCAAGGTATCGAACGCCTTTGTGTACTACTTTGTTTTCTCATTTCTAATATATATGCAAAACATTGTCTGTGAGTAATAAATGTGTTTCTTAACTGTTGGTATGTGTTATAATTTTTTTTTCTGTGATTAAATTGTATTTTCTGGTCAAAACTTTGGTCAGTTTGTCTTAAACAGAAAATAATAAACTATCAAGATGGCTATGTTTAAAGAAGGAGATTCAATGAAGATGCAAGCCAATCAAGCACTTCATATACCATTTGCTTGCAAATTCCCAATTATTACAGAGATTTTGAGCCATCACCCATTGAACAATGCTTTGACTGGAGGTGCTATTGTTCCCGAGAAGTATGTTTTTGAGTTATGGGAATCAATCGAATATTTTTTTTTTTTTTTTTTTTTTTTTTTTTTTTTTTTTTTTTTTTTTTTTTTTTTTTTTTTTTTTTTTTTTTTTTTTTTTTTTTTTTTTTTTTTTTTTTTTTTTTTTTTTTTTTTTTTTTTTTTTTTTTTTTTTTTTTTTTTTTTTTTTTTTTTTTTTTTTTTTTTTTTTTTTTTTTTTTTTTTTTTTTTTTTTTTTTTTTTTTTTTTTTTTTTTTTTTTTTTTTTTTTTTTTTTTTTTTTTTTTTTTTTTTTTTTTTTTTTTTTTTTTTTTTTTTTTTTTTTTTTTTTTTTTTTTTTTTTTTTTTTTTTTTTTTTTTTTTTTTTTTTTTTTTTTTTTTTTTTTTTTTTTTTTTTTTTTTTTTTTTTTTTTTTTTTTTTTTTTTTTTTTTTTTTTTTTTTTTTTTTTTTTTTTTTTTTTTTTTTTTTTTTTTTTTTTTTTTTTTTTTTTTTTTTTTTTTTTTTTTTTTTTTTTTTTTTTTTTTTTTTTTTTTTTTTTTTTTTTTTTTTTTTTTTTTTTTTTTTTTTTTTTTTTTTTTTTTTTTTTTTTTTTTTTTTTTTTTTTTTTTTTTTTTTTTTTTTTTTTTTTTTTTTTTTTTTTTTTTTTTTTTTTTTTTTTTTTTTTTTTTTTTTTTTTTTTTTTTTTTTTTTTTTTTTTTTTTTTTTTTTTTTTTTTTCTTTGTGTAATTGTGTTTCTTAAATGTTGGTATGTGTTATTTTTTCTGTGATTAAATTGTATTTTCTGGTCAAAACTTTGGTCAGTTTGTCTTAACAGAAAATAATAAACTATCAAGATGGCTATGTTTAAAGAAGGAGATTCAATGAAGATGCAAGCCAATCAAGCACTTCATATACCATTTGCTTGCAAATTCCCAATTATTACAGAGATTTTGAGCCATCACCCATTGAACAATGCTTTGACTGGAGGTGCTATTGTTCCCGAGAAGTATGTTTTTGAGTTATGGGAATCAATCGAATATGTAAAAGGAAGTAAGAGGCATGGAACAGCAGACTACTTCAAGTTTTCTCTTCAGTCAGAAGATGAAATCTTCAATTGTAAATTCAATTTGGCTGAGTTCAGAACCATCATTGGTTTTCCTGAACTTGAAGAATATGAAGAACTTCCAACAGTTGAAGAAATGTTAGCTGGAGTTCATTCTTTGGGTTATGAAGGAGAGTTGGCAACAATGAGAGATTTTAGAAGAATGAATATAGCAACTCTCTGGCATACAATGTACAACGTTCTAACAACTTGTTTGATGCCATCACAGAAAGGGATTGATCTCATGACGAAGCATTCCTTATCAATGTACTATGCAGTCACTCACAATGTGCAGTGTGACTTTGCAAAGATAATATGGGATAAAATGATCCAAGTTGTCAAGGGAAAGGATAAACAAGAAAGGAAATATATTCCCTTTATCAGATTTTTCACACTGGTTATCGAAGATGTTCTTGATAATACAGAAGATATTCCAAGATTGGAAGACAGCTTTAAATGTGTATTTGCCATGTATAAATCCAACTTGAGAGGCACAGGTAGTGAAACAGCAAGGCCTTTTCCGATTCCACCATTCTTAATTAATTTGGTTCATGCTCAGAGTCCTCATCTTAGGGCTTATCTCGAGTGGTTAGTCTCAGCAATGGGGTCTGAAAGCCGACAGACTCCTACCCAAGCTGAGCATAGGTCGCCAAGTGAGGGTCCTAGGTCACATAAAAGAAAAAGAGGGGATAGTGGTGAGGGGACTTCTGGGCAGAGGAAAAGAAAATCGAAACTAGTTATGTTTGAACAAGATGTTGTAACACCTGAACCTGTTTCTTCACCTGTTTCTCAACCTACACCATCAACACAATCTACACCAACCGTTCAATTTTCGCAATCTTCACCTTCACAATCTACACCTTTACCATCCGTTGTTTCACCAAACCCACCAACTTTTACACCACCTCGCTCTTCACCTGTACTTAATCCAACACCGCTTGCTTCAGCACTCCCTAATGAACCAACTCCACCACCAGGGAGAAGACTTAAAATGGCTGCTCGTAGGTCACCAAAGAAATCAAAGAAGAAGAAATCCAAACGAAAGCATACATCTGCTGGATCTGAAATATTGGTGCCTCGACAGAATTAGATGCTGAACAAGTAATTCATAATGTTGTATCTGAGGTTGAAACTGAGCATGTTAGCACTGGAGATGATGTTGTGCTGGAGGAACAAGGCGGAATTTGAGGGAGGAGTTGAAAATACCAGAGAGGATGTACGGTCCGGGTTAGGACAAGGGCATAAAGAAAACGTTGGCCCTCCATTAGTTCAAACCAATGTGTCTAGCCGGGTTATTTACCCTAGGGTAGAAGTCGGGAACTGCCCATTCTCGCTTGCACCAAACTCTCCCAGCCATTCTGACTCCTCACAACAGGAGTTAGTCTCAGAAATGCACGGGGATCAGCCACGCTCACTGTGACAACTCGTAATTAATTAACATCGGGTTAGTCCTAATCTCAATTAGACAGTCATTTGACGTGGAACTTGTTAGACTTTTGGACTTTTGACTTAGTCAAATTAGACGTATCTTGATGACGTAGACTATTAGCTATTTAGACGAATGCCGAGTCTGAAAATAATGTTAAATAAAGATTTAAATGTTATAATTGAACACAGTTGTTAGACTGTCAAAACCTAATATTTCTAAAAGTTTAGTTTATTTAATTTTAATTTCTTGTCTTAACTAAAATAAGACGGGGGAAAATACCTTTACCTTATATTTGACTTTTAGGTCAAACGGTAATTAATCGTAAGCATTTTACCAAATTAAGGGTATTAAAAATATCAGAAAGAAGCCACGTGGGCCGAAATGAAATTTAAAGGCTGGGAGGGAAACACCAAGTCCCCCCCATCACCCCTCTGTTTCTTTCTGGATCACACACATAACCACACCACACAAACACAACACACACACATTCATCACTCAAATTCTCTCAATCTTTTCTATCTTCCCTTCTAAATTAGTCTTACAAGAGAAGGAATCATTTGGAAATTTTAAAGGTTTATTATCATCATCATCATCATCTTCACCATTTTATACTATCTTCAAGAACATCGAGTTTTGGTAAGTCTAAATCATCCCTTTTACGCCTATTTATGTTTACTTACTCTTTTCTAGTCATTTCGAGCTTTTACATGGCCTAAAACAATTTAAATTGTATTTAGGGTTTAAATAGGGTTTTGGGTTTGATTTGGTCGTTTCGGAAGATTAAATGAGGTTATGGATGAAATTATGGGTTGGGTTATGTGTGATAATGGTTAGTGATGTTTAGTTTTGCTTCAAACTTAGTTACAAACTCTTGCAAGTCGTTTTGGGTCGAAATTGAAGTGTTTTGGTTTGGGGTTCTGCACTGGGTGCTGCTGGTGCTGGCTGCAGAAAAAGGGCCACTGCGGCGCAGTGGCATGGAATTGGTCCCACTGCGGCGCAGTGACTATTCTCGGCCCTTTTGTTCATTTAGCCCACTGCGGCGCAGTGAGCATAGTTCTGGCTCACTGCGGCGCAGTGGTAACTTTTCCTGCGGCCGTGTACTTTTAGCCCACTGCGGCGCAGTGAGCATAGTTCTGGCTCACTGCGGCGCAGTGGTAAATGGTTCCCACTGCGGCGCAGTGAGCAAGTTCTGGCTCACTGCGGCGCAGTGGTAAACTTTTCCTGCGGCGCAGTGGTGAAACTTTTCCCACTGCGGCGCAGTGGGTTCATTTAGCCCACTGCGGCGCAGTGAGCATAGTTCTGGCTCACTGCGGCGCAGTGGTAACTGGTCTGGTGTCGACTTAAGCCACTGCGGCGCAGTGAGCATAGTTCTGGCTCACTGCGGCGCAGTGTAAATTTCCTCGGCGCATGTAAACTTTTTCTGACTGCGGCGCAGTGGGGTGAAACTTTTCCCACTGCGGCGCAGTGGTAACTAGCTGGAACCTTTGACTTTTTATTCAAATTTAGTAATAAAAGACGAACTTGAGTCAAATAATATTGAACATTGAATCACATTCTCGGTAACGGCATTCTAGGATTGATAGCTAAGTAGTGGTACGTAGGATACTTGTCGTCGTGAGTTTTGATCCTCACCATTGGTACTCTTATCCTAGGTTTTGGATAGACGTGGAGACTAGACTGCTCATATTCTCGGACTACTCATTCTTTAGCTCGTAGACTGCTAAGGTGAGTTTATGGCGCCCTTTTTCCTTTACTTTGGGCCTGAAAGCATGTACTGTATACACGACTACTTTGTAAATGATTTGTCTTTGTCTACGCCATGAGATATGGTAAATGAAATCATTTGTCTTATATTTGCCATGAGACGGCTGTCTAAAAATGTGTATACATGTCTTATGAAAATTGATCTATATGTCTTGACTTGCCATGTTGTCGGCTGACTAAACTGTTTCTTGTGTTTTGACAAATTAAAATGATCCCCCCCCCTTGTTGTATTATTTAGGTTAGACTTCGGTCTGAACCGTCTTGGCTATATATATTTAGGTTAGACTTCGGTCTGAACCGTCTTGTCATATGATTTAGGTTAGACTTCGGTCTGAACCGTCTTGGCTATATATATTTAGGTTAGACTTCGGTCTGAACCGTCTTGTCATATGATTTAGGTTAGACTTCGGTCTGAACCGTCTTGTCATATTATTTAGGTTAGACTTCGGTCTGAACCGTCTTGTCATATTATTTAGGTTAGACTTCGGTCTGAACCGTCTTGGCTATATATATTTAGGTTAGACTTCGGTCTGAACCGTCTTGTCATATTATTTAGGTTAGACTTCGGTCTGAACCGTCTTGGCTATATATATTTAGGTTAGACTTCGGTCTGAACCGTCTTGGCTATATATATTTAGGTTAGACTTCGGTCTGAACCGTCTTGTCATATTATTTAGGTTAGACTTCGGTCTGAACCGTCTTGTCATATTATTTAGGTTAGACTTCGGTCTGAACCGTCTTGGCTATATATATTTAGGTTAGACTTCGGTCTGAACCGTCTTGTCATATTATTTAGGTTAGACTTCGGTCTGAACCGTCTTGTCATATGATTTAGGTTAGACTTCGGTCTGAACCGTCTTGGCTATATATATTTAGGTTAGACTTCGGTCTGAACCGTCTTGTCATATTATTTAGGTTAGACTTCGGTCTGAACCGTCTTGTCATATGATTTAGGTTAGACTTCGGTCTGAACCGTCTTGTCATATTATTTAGGTTAGACTTCGGTCTGAACCGTCTTGTCATATATTTAGGTTAGACTTCGGTCTGAACCGTCTTGTCATATTATTTAGGTTAGACTTCGGTCTGAACCGTCTTGGCTATATATATTTAGGTTAGACTTCGGTCTGAACCGTCTTGTCATATTATTTAGGTTAGACTTCGGTCTGAACCGTCTTGTCATATTATTTAGGTTAGACTTCGGTCTGAACCGTCTTGTCATATGATTTAGGTTAGACTTCGGTCTGAACCGTCTTGTCATATATTTAGGTTAGACTTCGGTCTGAACCGTCTTGTCATATTATTTAGGTTAGACTTCGGTCTGAACCGTCTTGTCATATTATTTAGGTTAGACTTCGGTCTGAACCGTCTTGTCATATTATTTAGGTTAGACTTCGGTCTGAACCGTCTTGTCATATTATTTAGGTTAGACTTCGGTCTGAACCGTCTTGTCATATTATTTAGGTTAGACTTCGGTCTGAACCGTCTTGTCATATTATTTAGGTTAGACTTCGGTCTGAACCGTCTTGTATATATATTTAGGTTAGACTTCGGTCTGAACCGTCTTGTTATATATATTTAGGTTAGACTTCGGTCTGAACCGTCTTGTCATATTATTTAGGTTAGACTTCGGTCTGAACCGTCTTGGCTATATTATTTAGGTTAGACTTCGGTCTGAACCGTCTTGTCATATGATTTAGGTTAGACTTCGGTCTGAACCGTCTTGGCTATATATATTTAGGTTAGACTTCGGTCTGAACCGTCTTGTCATATATTTAGGTTAGACTTCGGTCTGAACCGTCTTGTCATATGATTTAGGTTAGACTTCGGTCTGAACCGTCATGCATTAAATAACTACAACAAACGACGATTGATCTTTTAGTCAAACACACTGTAAACTCACCAACTATTTCGATAGTTGATCCTCTCAAATTTCATGCTTTTCAGGTGACCATCAGTAAGTCTTGGAATCGTCTTTGGCATTATAGGGCCAATCTTTTGACTTTTTATTCAAATTTAGTAATAAAAGACGAACTTGAGTCAAATAATATTGAACATTGAATCACATTCTCGGTAACGGCATTCTAGGATTGATAGCTAAGTAGTGGTACGTAGGATACTTGTCGTCGTGAGTTTTGATCCTCACCATTGGTACTCTTATCCTAGGTTTTGGATAGACGTGGAGACTAGACTGCTCATATTCTCGGACTACTCATTCTTTAGCTCGTAGACTGCTAAGGTGAGTTTATGGCGCCCTTTTTCCTTTACTTTGGGCCTGAAAGCATGTACTGTATACACGACTACTTTGTAAATGATTTGTCTTTGTCTACGCCATGAGATATGGTAAATGAAATCATTTGTCTTATGCTCCTAGAGACCCCTATGCTCCTGGTCCTTCTGCACCAGTTCAGGTCAACGGTGGACTTGGACTTTCTTTCCTTCAGGGAGATCCGTATGCTGCGGGTCCCTCCAGAGCGCCTGTCTACAACCCAAGTGTTGTTATGCCAGTTGCATCTGCAGCTGATAGGTCGGAATATTATCGCCGACAATTGTCAAGGATGAACAATTCCCTCATCTGTACAAGGGAGAAGTTAGAGAATCAAGCTCAGGCGTTGTCTGGAGCTTATCATCAGGCGGAGGAGGCATTGACTGTTGCTAGAGAAGGGAAGGAAACTATTGGGAGGTTGATCTGGATACTGTCGGTTGTGGTGGTTTTGGTGGTAGCTTTGCTAGTAGTGGTTATTTGCAAGATGTAATTTTGTAATAGGTCTTTCTGTATTGTAAGCCTAGAACTTATAACAACTCGTACTTCTGTACTTTGAGTTGTAATCTTTTGGTGGATGTATTTCCCACGTGTCTATAAATCGTATTGCTTCGACTAAGTAGTCTATCGTTGTGGATGAAGTTTCCCACATGTTTTTGGACTGTACATACCTGACTATGTAAATTTTTGAACATCAATGAAATACGATTGTCTTTTGGCTTACTTACTTGTTCAGACTATGTCAACTGCTTATTCTTAGCTCTAGAAATATGATTTTTCATATTTTCTTGTCTTGTCTAGTACATGAATTCATACAAGTCAGCAATTTGTGACTTGCATTGTACTGTCATCTGTCTTGCAAAGCTACTTTCTATTTAACCTATCAAGGAAATCTCTAAATGACATTTTTGTTCATATCTTAGACTTATGGCTCCTAAGACGAAAAGCAAAGTTCAGAAAAAGGCTCCAGTCAAGAAAACTGCACCAAAGAGAGTTACTCGATCCACTCCTTTGAATAATGAAGCTGAACAGGAAGAACCTGTAATCCAGCAAGAACCAGAAACTGCTCCTGTCCAGGTGAACACTGGTCCTGGACCTACCCCAAATACTGACGGGGATAATAATATGGCAGCATTTGTGACGCAGCAACTGTTGGCCGCCATGCCTACTTTAGTTGCTCAGATCACGGCAAGCATGAACGCAAATAATAATCATCATACTGATAATAGTAACAATGTTGAACCTACTGCTGAGCAAGTTGTTCCTCGAGCTCAACTTCGAGTGGGTGACTACAAGACCTTTACCTATTGTAAACCAAAGGAATTTCATGGTACAGAGGGTCCGGTAGGTCTAATCAACTGGCTAGAAAGCATAGAGGCGGTGCTTCATATTAGTCGTTGTGCCGAAGAGCACAAAGTGGAATATGCTTCCACTCAACTTCAAAAGCACGCTCTATCATGGTGGAACGAACAGGTTAGGACCCGAGGTCGAGACCAAGCTAATCGGATACCTTGGTTTGATTTTAAAAGTATGTTGATGGAGAAATACTGTCCTAGGGAGGAAGTACAGAGAATGGAAGGCGAATTTTGGAATCATACTATGGTCGGGCTAGACAACGAGAAATACACTACTCGTTTTCATGAGCTGACAAGACTAGTTCCTCGTATGGTAGATACGGAGGAGAAATTGATCGAGAGGTACTGTTATGGCTTGTCACCTGATGTCCGAAGATTGGTAGCCGCTTTTAATCCTACGACTCTTCAAGCGGCAGTTAGTGCAACCAACCGGATGGTGATAGACTTGAAACGAACCACTGGTTCTTCTGTTGGAACTGAAGTGGTCAAGAGAAGGAGTGATCATGCCTCAGGTAGTGGATATGGTGGCGGTGGAAATGGCAAGAGGTTTAAGACTGCCAGAAACTTTGCGGTAGTTACTCAGGACGTCACGAGGTACACTGGCACAGATCCTAAGTGTAATAGGTGTAATCTCCATCACAGAGGAAATTGTCCTATTTGTCGCCGTTGTAAAAGGGCGGGACATCTGGAGAAGTTTTGTAAGGGCAAGACACCAGCTCAATGCTACGAATGTGGGAGCGAAACCCATCTGCGACCTGCATGTCCAAGACTCAATCTGAACCCGAACAACAATGCAATAGTTCCAGTAAGGAACCATGCGGGGAATAATCAAGCAAGAAATCAAGATGGACGAGGTAGAGGCCGAGTTTTTGCTTTGGATGCTGCTGATGCACGACGTGATCCCAACGTCGTGATAGGTACATTCATACTCAATAATCATTATGTTTTTGTGTTATTCGACTCTGGTGCTGATAAAAGCTTTATATCCTTAGAATTTAAGTCCCGATTCGGTATAGTGGCCATCCCCATGAAAGACACTTATATTGTCGAATATGCAAACGGTCAAAAGTATATCGCTAGAGATCATTTAGTAGATTGCAATTTGACACTATCTGGCGAAACCTTTAAAATAAATCTTATTCCCATAGAACTAAGTAGTTTTGATGTAATTGTTGGAATGGACTGGTTATCTAAGGTTAGAGCTGAAATAATGTGTTACGAGAAAATTGTTAGGATACCCCTTCAGAATGACGAAACCCTAGTAGTGCAAGGAGACAAGTCAGGAAAGGAATTGATTTTAGTATCGGCGATTAAGGCGAATAAATATTTACAAAAAGAATACCCTGCCTTCTTGGCACTGGTTGTTGAAAGGAAGCCGAAGGGTAAAGACATTCAAGACATCCCTGTAGTTAAAGATTTTCCAGAAGTATTTCCTGAAGATTTGACGGGACTTCCACCTCACAGACCAGTTGAGTTTGGAATAGAATTAGTCCCTGGAGCTGCACCCGTGGCCAAGGCACCCTATCGTCTTGCGCCGTCAGAAATGCAAGAATTATCCGAACAACTTCAAGAGTTGTTAGCTAAAGGACTAATTCGCCCAAGTTCATCACCTTGGGGAGCTCCGATTCTATTTGTTAAAAAGAAGGACGGCTCTATGCGCATGTGTATAGATTATAGGGAATTGAACAAGTTGACTGTCAAGAACAGGTACCCTTTGCCTCGTATTGACGACTTATTTGACCAACTGGAAGGTGCATCACACTTTTCCAAGATCGATCTCAGGTCTGGGTATCATCAACTCAGAGTCAGAGAGACAGACATTCCTAAAACAGCTTTCAGAACTCGTTACGGACATTATGAGTTTTTGGTTATGCCATTTGGCTTAACCAATGCACCTGCTGTGTTTATGGACTTAATGAATCGAGTTTGTCGACCGTATCTGGACAAGTTTGTCATTGTATTCATTGACGACATACTGATATACTCAAGGAATAAAGACGAACATGAAGGTCATCTGAGAACCATTCTGCAAATGCTCAAGGATCAGAAGTTGTACGCGAAATTCTCAAAATGTGAATTCTGGATTAGGGAAGTGCACTTCTTGGGTCATGTAGTGAACAGGGATGGGATCCACGTAGATCCATCTAAGATAGAGGCGATAAAGAAGTGGGAAGCCCCTAAGACTCCGACAGAAATTCGTCAATTTCTTGGACTGGCTGGATATTACCGGAGATTTATTGAGAATTTCTCTAAGGTTGCTCAACCTTTGACCTTATTAACTCAGAAGACTAAGGAATTTATTTGGCAGGATGCCCAAGAGAAGGCATTTCAGACATTAAAGGACAGGCTGTGTAATGCTCCTATTCTAGCATTACCGAATGGCATTGAAAATTTCGTGGTATACTGTGACGCCTCACATCAGGGCATGGGATGTGTACTTATGCAGGAAGGTAAGGTCATTGCTTACGCTTCTAGACAGCTCAAAATCCACGAAAAGAACTATACAACCCACGATCTAGAACTCGGAGCGGTTGTTTTTGCATTAAAAATTTGGAGACATTATCTGTATGGTACCAAGTGTACTATATTCACGGATCACAAAAGCCTTCAGCATATCTTCGATCAGAAAATGCTGAATATGCGACAACGACGATGGGTAGAATTACTCAGTGACTACGACTGTGAACTCAAATATCATCCCGGTAAAGCAAATGTTGTTGCTGACGCGTTAAGTCGAAAAGATAGAATTTCACTATCTGTCATAACAAGAGCAAGTTCTTATCTTGGCTCGTCATTAAGGGATAGAGTTTTAGACGATCAAAACGAAGCCCTACGGCCAGGGCGTATCGAGGAGGAAGCATTGTGGAATGCTGAACGTTTGTTTGAATTGGATGGCGATGGAATTCGACATGTTAAGGGCAGAGTGTGGATTCCCAAGTATAATGGACTTAGAGAACTTTTAATGAACGAAAGTCATCGATCTAGGTATTCAATCCATCCTGGCGCTGACAAAATGTACCATGGACTGAAGGACTTTTATTGGTGGCCTGGTATGAAAAGAGATATCGCCACTTATGTCTCGAAGTGTCTAAATTGTTCGATGGTCAAGGCGGAGCACCAAAAGCCTTCTGGGCTGCTCCAACAACCCCAAATTCCTGACTGGAAATGGGAACAGATTACTATGGACTTCATTACGAAGTTACCTCGAACCCTGAAAGGATACGATACTATTTGGGTCATTGTCGATCGATTGACGAAGTCTGCTCATTTCATTCCAATTCGGGAGAACTGGAAGATAAGGAAATTGTCTCAAATATACATTGAAAGGATTGTATCTCTTCATGGCGTTCCTTTGTCTATTATCTCTGACCGTGATGGTCGTTTCACTTCACAATCATGGCGATATTTTCAAGACGCCCTAGGCACTCAATTGCACCTGAGTACGGCTTACCATCCACAGACGGACGGACAAAGTGAACGTACCATCCAGACGTTAGAGGACATGCTTCGGGCATGTGTCATTGACTTCAAAGGTAGTTGGGATACCTTTTTGCCGTTAGCTGAATTTTCATATAACAACAGCTATCACACTAGCATCAAATGCGCGCCTTATGAGGCTTTATATGGACGAAAGTGTAGATCTCCTGTCTGTTGGCTTGATGCTGGAGAACGTCGTTTATTTAAATATGGGCTAGTTCAGAAGACTACTGATCAAATTGTCGAAATTAGGGCACGGCTGAAGGCGGCTCAAGATCGTCAAAAGAGCTATGCCGACCGTAGACGGAAACCACTTGAGTTTCAAGTGGGAGACAAAGTCATGTTGAAAGTGTCACCATGGAAGGGCACTGCACGTTTTGGCGTACGAGGGAAACTTAGTCCTCGTTATATCGGACCATTCGAAATTGTTCAAAGAATTGGTTCCGTGGCTTACAAGCTCGATTTACCTAAGGAGCTAGAACATGTTCATCACACATTTCACATTTCGAATCTTAAGAAATGTCTGACTGATGAGACTTTAGTCGTACCTGTCGAAGAGCTGCAAGTGACTGACTCTCTTCAATTCATTGAAGAACCTGTTGAAATTTTAGACCAACAGCTCAAACAACTTAGACGCAGTCGTATCAAATTGGTCAAAGTTCGTTGGAACTCAAAACATGGTCCCGACTTGACTTGGGAACGTGAAGACTTTATGAGGAATAACTATCCTCATCTTTTTACTGAGCAAGACTTGATTTCGGGACGAAATCCTTAGAAGTCGGGGATGCTGTGACAACTCGTAATTAATTAACATCGGGTTAGTCCTAATCTCAATTAGACAGTCATTTGACGTGGAACTTGTTAGACTTTTGGACTTTTGACTTAGTCAAATTAGACGTATCTTGATGACGTAGACTATTAGCTATTTAGACGAATGCCGAGTCTGAAAATAATGTTAAATAAAGATTTAAATGTTATAATTGAACACAGTTGTTAGACTGTCAAAACCTAATATTTCTAAAAGTTTAGTTTATTTAATTTTAATTTCTTGTCTTAACTAAAATAAGACGGGGGAAAATACCTTTACCTTATATTTTGACTTTTAGGTCAAACGGTAATTAATCGTAAGCATTTTACCAAATTAAGGGTATTAAAAATATCAGAAAGAAGCCACGTGGGCCGAAATGAAATTTAAAGGCTGGGAGGGAAACACCAAGTCCCCCCCATCACCCCTCTGTTTCTTTCTGGATCACAGCGGCGCAGTGAGCATGTTCTGGCTCACTGCGGCGCAGTGAGCATGTTCTGGCTCACTGCGGCGCAGTGAGCATGTTCTGGCTCACTGCGGCGCAGTGAGCATGTTCTGGCTCACTGCGGCGCAGTGAGCATGTTCTGGCTCACTGCGGCGCAGTGACATTTCTGTCACTGCGGCGCAGTACATTTTATCACTGCGGCGCAGTGAGCATGTTCTGGCTCACTGCGGCGCAGTGAGCATGTTCTGCTCACTGCGGCGCAGTGGCATGTTCTGGCTCACTGCGGCGCAGTGAGCATGTTCTGCTCACTGCGGCGCAGTGGCATGTTCTGGCTCACTGCGGCGCAGTGAGCATGATTCTCTCACTGCGGCGCAGTGAGCATGTTCTGGCTCACTGCGGCGCAGTGAGCATGTTCTGGCTCACTGCGGCGCAGTGGCATGTTCTGGCTCACTGCGGCGCAGTGAGCATGTTCTGGCTCACTGCGGCGCAGTGAGCATGTTCTGGCTCACTGCGGCGCAGTGAGCATGTTCTGGCTCACTGCGGCGCAGTGAGCATGTTCTGGCTCACTGCGGCGCAGTGAGCATGTTCTGGCTCACTGCGGCGCAGTGAGCATGTTCTGGCTCACTGCGGCGCAGTGAGCATGTTCTGGCTCACTGCGGCGCAGTGAGCATGTTCTGGCTCACTGCGGCGCAGTGAGCATGTTCTGGCTCACTGCGGCGCAGTGAGCATGTTCTGCTCACTGCGGCGCAGTGGCATTCTGGTCACTGCGGCGCAGTGAGCATGTTCTGGCTCACTGCGGCGCAGTGAGCATGTTCTGCTCACTGCGGTCATGGCATTTTAGTCACTGCGGCGCAGTGAGCATGTTCTAGCCACTGCGGCGCAGTGAGCATTTCTGGTCACTGCGGCGCAGTGGCATGTTCTGCTCACTGCGGCGCAGTGAGCATGTTCTGGCTCACTGCGGCGCAGTGAGCATGTTCTGGCTCACTGCGGCGCAGTGAGCATGTTCTGGCTCACTGCGGCGCAGTGAGCATGTTCTGGCTCACTGCGGCGCAGTGAGCATGTTCTGGCTCACTGCGGCGCAGTGAGCATGTTCTGGCTCACTGCGGCGCAGTGAGCATTTCTGGCTCACTGCGGCGCAGTGAGCATGTTCTGGCTCACTGCGGCGCAGTGAGCATGTTCTGCTCACTGCGGCGCAGTGGCATTTCTGGCTCACTGCGGCGCAGTGAGCATGTTCTGCTCACTGCGGCGCAGTGAGCATGTTCTGGCTCACTGCGGCGCAGTGAGCATGTTCTGGCTCACTGCGGCGCAGTGAGCATGTTCTGGCTCACTGCGGCGCAGTGAGCATGTTCTGGCTCACTGCGGCGCAGTGAGCATGTTCTGGCTCACTGCGGCGCAGTGAGCATGTTCTGGCTCACTGCGGCGCAGTGAGCATGTTCTGGCTCACTGCGGCGCAGTGAGCATGTTCTGGCTCACTGCGGCGCAGTGAGCATGTTCTGGCTCACTGCGGCGCAGTGGTAACTTTTCCCACTGCGGCGCAGTGAGCATGTTCTGGCTCACTGCGGCGCAGTGAGCATGTTCTGGCTCACTGCGGCGCAGTGAGATGTTCTGGCTGACTGCGGCGCAGTGGGGTGAAACTTTTCCCACTGCGGCGCAGTGAGCATGTTCTGGCTCACTGCGGCGCAGTGAGCATGTTCTGGCTCACTGCGGCGCAGTGGCATTTCTGCTCACTGCGGCGCAGTGAGCATGTTCTGTCACTGCGGCGCAGTGAGCATGTTCTGGCTCACTGCGGCGCAGTGAGCATGTTCTGGCTCACTGCGGCGCAGTGAGCATGTTCTGGCTCACTGCGGCGCAGTGAGCATGTTCTGGCTCACTGCGGCGCAGTGAGCATGTTCTGGCTCACTGCGGCGCAGTGAGCATGTTCTGGCTCACTGCGGCGCAGTGAGCATGTTCTGGCTCACTGCGGCGCAGTGAGCATGTTCTGCTCACTGCGGCGCAGTGAGCATAGTTCTGGCTCACTGCGGCGCAGTGAGCATGTCTGGTGTCGACTCACTGCGGCGCAGTGAGCATGTTCTGGCTCACTGCGGCGCAGTGAGCATTTCTGGCTCACTGCGGCGCAGTGAGCATGCTGGCTCACTGCGGCGCAGTGATATTTTGGCTGACTGCGGCGCAGTGGGGTGAAACTTTTCCCACTGCGGCGCAGTGGTAACTAGCTGGAACCTTTGACTTTTTATTCAAATTTAGTAATAAAAGACGAACTTGAGTCAAATAATATTGAACATTGAATCACATTCTCGGTAACGGCATTCTAGGATTGATAGCTAAGTAGTGGTACGTAGGATACTTGTCGTCGTGAGTTTTGATCCTCACCATTGGTACTCTTATCCTAGGTTTTGGATAGACGTGGAGACTAGACTGCTCATATTCTCGGACTACTCATTCTTTAGCTCGTAGACTGCTAAGGTGAGTTTATGGCGCCCTTTTTCCTTTACTTTGGGCCTGAAAGCATGTACTGTATACACGACTACTTTGTAAATGATTTGTCTTTGTCTACGCCATGAGATTTGGTAAATGAAATCATTTGTCTTATATTTGCCATGAGACGGCTGTCTAAAAATGTGTATACATGTCTTATGAAAATTGATCTATATGTCTTGACTTGCCATGTTGTCGGCTGACTAAACTGTTTCTTGTGTTTTGACAAATTAAAATGATCCCCCCCCCCCTTGTTGTATTATTTAGGTTAGACTTCGGTCTGAACCGTCTTGTCATATTATTTAGGTTAGACTTCGGTCTGAACCGTCTTGTCATATGATTTAGGTTAGACTTCGGTCTGAACCGTCTTGGCTATATATATTTAGGTTAGACTTCGGTCTGAACCGTCTTGTCATATTATTTAGGTTAGACTTCGGTCTGAACCGTCTTGTCATATGATTTAGGTTAGACTTCGGTCTGAACCGTCTTGGCTATATATATTTAGGTTAGACTTCGGTCTGAACCGTCATGCATTAAATAACTACAACAAACGACGATTGATCTTTTAGTCAAACACACTGTAAACTCACCAACTATTTCGATAGTTGATCCTCTCAAATTTCATGCTTTTCAGGTGACCATCAGTAAGTCTTGGAATCGTCTTTGGCATTATAGGGCCAAATCTTTTGACTTTGGACGTACAATTAGCATCAGACATTGAGGACTCTCATGCTTTTGGCTTTAATTGTATTTGACTGTCCAATTTATTTAACTTGTATTTCTGTGGGCCCAGTTCCAAATGAGGATGGCTTGTATCCGTATTTTGGGGTCCACACTTGGAACGATTGTACTTGTTTTGACTTGTATTGGTATAAATGGATGTAATTTCTTTTAACCTTCTGATTAGTATGCAATTCTTTGTTAACCCTGTATTTCCGCTACAACGGGGTGTGACACTCACCACACTCTCCTCATTTGGAGGATGAGAGTGTTGAAATAAGAGAGGACCAGCCCCACCTCTCGCCTTCATTTCGTGCACAAGAGTCTAGATCTCCTAGGTACACGGATTCATAAGCACAGTTGAGTACTGATGCCGGAACAAGCGAAGAGGGACCCACTTTGTGTGACCCTCAAGGACAGCTTGGAAATCCTGCCTTAGCTAACATCACGCCAGCTTTAGCCGCAGGTAACAGTCCTCAGACCGAGACTGAGGGACAGTATGAACGCCGTAGTGACACTGCTGTTCCTCAGGATCAACCTGAGACTGTATTAACGGGCATTCTCAGTGACCCCGGTGTTGTTAGAGGTGTTACCCAACAACAAGTCCCGGACAGTGATTTATCACAGTCTAGGACACAACCCGATTCTGGTTGCAAAGCCACTGAATCTCAAACTGCTGGTGAGGGTATAACCCAAGGATCCGCAGGAAATCCTGAATCAGCTTTGCTGAATTTAGGTCACACCACAAGTGTGCAAACAACCCCTGGGTTGGCTACTCCACCTCCTACCCAAACACAAAGAACACCAACACCAAATCAAATTCCATCAACATCAACAAATCTACCTACCAAGGACTCTGCATGTGAAGTTTTGTTGAATATCTTACGGTCTGAGGGTGATTTGTTGACTGTAACTGAAAGAGGAGTGTTGAATGCTCTAGAGGTGAGAGAAAGAGAACTTGCTACTGAACGAAGAGTAAAAGCTTTGCAAGAACAAGTTGAAAAACAAAAGGCTGAATATGATGCAACGCTTGCTGCATTTGAGCTCAGATTGTTAGCACTAGAATCTTGCCGACCGGCCTCGGTTGCTTCTAGACGGGATGATCCTGATTCTGATGATCACCCCGAGGGGGAGAACCAAGGAGAGGGTCAAGCCAACATTGAAAATACTTCGGCAAGAGTTGATGTGAATGCTGAGAATGTGGTAATGGAAGAAAGAGCAGAGGGTGTGAATGTTGTGAATGTTGAGAACGATACTTTAGATGTTGAGATTAGAAGAAGATTAGTTGAAGTTTTTGGTGCTAATTCTGATGTAGAAAGTGAAGAAGAAGTTGAAAATATTGAGGTCAATGAAGAAGAAGGTTTTGTTATTGAAGAGGATTTAGTTGAATATGCTGAAGGAGAAGCTGATCTAGAGGCCATTAAAGATAATGTTATATTGGATGAGCCAGAGATAGTTGAGACTCCTATGAACATAGAAGCTGCAGAGGAACCTATGTTTGAAGAATTTGCAGATCTTGATTACTTTGAAACAGGTCCTTCAAGCAGAGATGAAGTTGGAGAATCATCTGCTTGTGCTAGCTCAGCTCCACAGCATTATAATTTTAATGAATTCAACAATTTTGATGATCTTAGAAAAACTCCAGAAACTGCAGTTCAGAACTTTCAGAAATCTACTTACAAACAGGTTTTGAGAGGGGCAATCATATCCGAGGAAGTTCTTCCTGATTACTTTCCAACTGATTTAACTGAAGAACAATTAAGATTTATTAATCGGGGATACTTCTTGAGGGATAGGGAAAGAATGGTTGCTCTTGACATCAAACCTAAAGAAGCAGCTAAGAAATCAAGATATCTGGAAGGAGAGGGCTTACCCTATATTTTGTGGAGCAACTAAGGTCACTAAAACCAAGAGACCAGAGTTAGACTCAATGTACAAGTTTAAGGAAGCCAGGCAAATCGAAGAATACACAGAGCTTCTTAAACTTACAAAACAATATAATCCAAAGTTGCTGGAAGAACAGAGAAACCACAAGATATTGGTGCTGATCAGGGTGATTTTGATTAAAAGAGTTACTATCTCTATTCCATGTTTTCACGTCAAAAGAGATAACAACAAGATCTACCGATTTACAGAAGCCCAATTTAAACTTTTGCCAGTTGATGACATTATCTTCCTCTACAACCATTTCCTGAATGCAATGCAAAGATACCGTGAAGATGTGATTGCTTTTGATGCTGTAAAAAGATACATGTCAAGTTGCATTCAATATGCTTCATTGGAAGATTTTCAAATAGGGTTTGAAGTTGTGAAGAGGAAGATAAATGTTCCATATCCAGATCAGAGTCTTTACACTGAAGACATCGAAAAGCTCAGTATTGGTCATGTCATTGAAGAACCATCTTTTGGGGTTGTCTTTCTAAATAGCCGAAAGAAGAAGATTTTCATTCGTATGGATGAACTTGCTTCTTATTCTGATGGAACATTGGAGTTTTGTAAAAATGTGTTGCTGTGTTTGAAGGAAGATGAGCAAGATAAAAGGAAAAAGGAAGTGGTTGATAAAGTGATCTCCAAAATCAATCAAAGGCTTGAATACCGAGACAGCATTCGAATGATGAGAGAAGCAAAGAATATTCGGAAGTCGAAGTATGTTGTTCGTCGGAAAGGAGGTTGCTGGATCAAGTACGAGCCTAGTCATCTTCCAGGACCACATAACATTCCTCCAAGAAATTTTGAAGCAAATATGATTGTTCCAGATAACAGACCCGAAGGAGAAAACTGGTTCTGGCATCCAAACAAAGACAGACCAAATACGAGAGCTTGAAGATAAACAAAGACTGGATATTTTTGACAAATCACTACTAAGGGGGAGATTGTTAGAAATATAAATGTAGTAGTTGATTTGTTTCCTTATTGTATATTTGTACTTAGAATGTAAATGTCTAAGTATGGAAGGGGGCTTAGTGTAAATTAGTCATATGTATATAAACCCCTTCCATTAAGCATTTTGTAACCTTTCAACCCATAATACAAAACAAATCTTTCCCTGCCATCTCTCTACTCTCTCTCTACTTTCTCTCACTAGAAACCGCCATTAACACACACACTTACACACACATAAGCTCGAATTCTAGTGTTCACAGTACCTTCTCTAAAAGTCTGGTCATAGGCCTAGCTATCTTAGAAAAATCCTTAATAAACCTCCTATAAAATCCTGCATGACCTAGAAAACTCCTAACTCCTTTGACATTCACCGGGACTGGTAACCTAGCCATCACATCTATCTTAGCCTTATCTACTTCTATTCCTGCTTTAGACACCTTATGTCCTAACACTATTCCTTCCTTAACCATGAAATGACACTTTTCCCAATTTAAGACTAAGTTAGTTTCCTCACACCTAGCTAACATCTTATCTAAATGCCTTAAACACGAGTCAAACGAATCTCCAAAGACTGAAAAGTCATCCATAAATACCTCTACTGACTTCTCCAACATATCCTGAAAAATCGTTGTCATGCACCTCTGAAAAGTGGCAGGCGCATTACACAGTCCAAAAGGCATCTTCCTATAGGCATAGGTTCCATAGGGGCAAGTAAAAGTTGTCTTCTCTTGGTCCTCTGTATGAATGGGAATCTGAAGATACCCTGAAATCCATCGAGAAAACAAAAGTACTCATTCCCTGCTAATCGTTCTAACATCTAGTCCATAAAGGGTAAGGGGTAATGGTCTTTCCTAGTGGCCTCATTAAGCTTCCTATAATCTATGCAGACTCGCCATCCCGTCACAGTCCTAGTTGCTATCATCTCATCCTTCTCGTTGGCTACTACTGTCATTCCTCCTTTCTTAGGATACGCAGTGAATAGGGCTTACCCATTCGCTATCCGATATGGGAAAGATAATTTGATCTAATAACTTGTTAGAAATATAAATATGGTGTTTAATTGTAAATTCTAGTATTGGAAGGGGTATTAGTGTTAAGTTAGTGATTAGTATAAATACCCCTCTCATAAGTCATTTATGACTAACTCTTGTATTATTGAAACCTTTTACCCCATAATGCTAACCAATCTTTCCCTGATATCTCTGCTTTCTCTCTCTACTTTATCTCTCTAGAAACCGCCATTGACACACACTAAAACTGTTAGAAATATAAATGTAGTAGTTGATTTGTGTACCTTATGTTAATTTGTACTTATATTGTAAACTTGGTACAATGGAAGGGGATATAGTGTAAATAGCTCATATGTATATAAACTCCCTCCATTGTGTTAATTGTAACTTTTACCCCATAATACAATCTAATCTTTCCCTGACTTCTCTGTACTCTCTCTCTACTTTCTATCACTAGAAACCTCCATTAACACACACATTTACACACACAAAAGCTCGAATTCTATTCTTAACAATTGGTATCAGAGCACAATCAGAGTATCTGAACGATCCAAAAGCTTATTACAAGCTTAATTTGTGCTTAATTTTCGAATTCGAGTTGTTTTTCTGAAAGGTTCATTTGCAGAGCTCACTGTTTCAGTGATTACTGCAAATTAAGTGTGTTTCTGTTCTAATTTTGTTCACCGATCGATTCAATATCAGTATATCTTCCTTCGCTATCAATTTCAGAAGCTAATTTCATCATTTGAGTTGTTTTTGATCGAGCTCTACAAATCGCATGTTCATGAGGGTTTGATTTCCAGTTGAAATTAGTATCTAATTTGTTTGAGGATTTGTGCGCATTGATGTTCTGAACATTTTGATATAAAATTCGAGTTCTAATTCGCAAAAATGAAGAAGATATCGAAGATTTTCTTTCTTCTCTGCAAATAAGGGTTTGACTGAACGAAGAAGATAACCTAACCGACTATTTTGTCGTGTTGTGGTTACTCGCATTTGCAGAAGTCTTTGGCTAAAGTGTGATTCTTACTTATACTATTTGCAGAGCAAGTTGCTCGGCAAATACGTGTTTCAGAAATTTGACTAAGTACTAGAACTTCACTTGTACTATTTGCAGAGCTTATTGCTCGGCAAATAGTTGTTTCAAGAAATTTGGTTAAGTGTTCTGGTCACTTGTTCTATTTGCAGAGATTTTTGCTCGGCAAATAGGTGTTTCAAGGATTTGAAGGGTTGAAGCTAATTGTGCTATTTGCAGAGCTCTTTGCTCGGCAAATAGTTGTTTTTGAGAATTCTTGATTTGAGACTGGTGCTACTTGCATTGTTTGCAGAAGTTTAAGCTCGGCAAACAAGTCTTTGTGCTATTTGCAGAGATATTTGCTCGGCAAATAGTTGAAATTGATTCTTCGACCAAGTGACTTTATAAGTTGTACTGTTTGCAGAGAATTAAGCTCGGCATTCAGTTGTTTTTGTGTATTGATCTAAGTACTTGGGTTACGACTTGGTCACTTTCACCATTTGCAGAGAACTAAGCTCGGCATCCAGTTGAAGTTGATTGACTTGTAAATTACACTGTTTGCAGAGGTTTTAGCTCTGCATTTAGTTGTTTTTAAGAATCTCAAATCAAAATTTTTCAAGAAAATTTCTCAAAACCATTTTTCATCAATATTCCTCAAGTGGGTTGAAAAATCAAAATTTTGAAATTTCTTACTTGTTCTATTTGCAGAGATTTAAGCTCTGCATTTAGTTGAAATTGAAAATTTTCAAATTTTTCTAAGTCTTTCAATTGCTTGAAATGGCTTCAAGGGAAGCTTTAGCACTTGGTTCTGAAGGAAGACCACCTGTCTTGTTTAGAGGATCTTATCCTCAATGGAAGAAAAGGTTTCTGAACTGGATAGACAGGCAGAAGAATGGAAAACTGCTGAGAAAATCTTACAAAGATGGTCCTGAAATTCCAAAGAACCCAATTAATGGAGAAGTGTTACCTGAAGAGAGTTGGAACACAGATCAGAGAAGCAGAGTTGAGGCTGACCAAAGTGCAATTGCCTTTCTTTATCAAGCACTTCCTGATGACATTTACTGCAATGTTGATTCCTATGAGACAGGAAAAGACATTTGGGATGAAGTGGAAAAGCAAATGGAAGGATCAGATGTATCAAACACCATTAGGTTGTCGACTGTTCTAAACATGTATGAAACATTCAAACAACAAAAAGGTGAACCATTGAATGAGGTGTACATCAGATTCTGCAATGTCATCAATGAGCTGAGAAAGAATGATGTGAAGAGAACCAATATGGAACTGAACATCAAATTTATCAAGAATCTGGAAGAGGAATGGCAAGTGTATGGAACCCAACTCAACCAACAATCAGACTTCGGAAAACTAACCATTCACACTCTATTTGAAAAACTACAACTTAATGTTGAGGATGTTCAGAGAATTCAGAAGAAGAAAGAAGAGAGTGTACATTCAGATCCATTGGCCTTGATTGCTGAAAAGAAGACTTCAAGACTGTCAAGACACAGTTTTGTTGAAGTTCAAACTGATTCTGATTCGAGTGAGATGAGTGATTCTGATCTGGATGAGAAGCAAAAAGAGATGTACAAGGAACTCGCTTACTTCACCAAGGCTTTCAAGAAGAAATTCTTCAAGAAGAAACCAACAAACAATCAGCTTAGGACTTCATCAGTCTCTTCGTATGCAAAAAATGCGAATGCTCCTAAGTTTGATCAGAAGAAAGAGTTTGTTGGCGGTGAGAAGAAATATGAAAATCAGAAGAAGTTTGAGAAGAAGGTAATGGAGAGAAGAAATGAAGACAAGAAGTGCTATAACTGTGGTCTTACTGGACATTTTGCAATAAATTGCACTAAACCTCGACAGAAGAACTCCGAGTACTACAAATACAAACTTTTGCTGGCAAGACAGGAGGAAAGCGGAATTGCTCTTCTCGCTGAGGATGACAAATGGTTACATCTTTCTGACGAGGAGACAGACGAACTTGCAGCAAATGTGTGCTTTATGACAAAGATCAAGAAGTCAAAGGAGTTGGAGGAAAATAAAGAAAGCTCTTCTGAAGTCGAGGATGAGGTAATCTCTTTTCCCAAATCAATGTTAAAACATTATATGGATATGTCTGATACTGCAAGGAAAGATTGCAGGGAGTTGAGTAAAAAGAATTTAAAGTTAAAGAAAGATTTGGAGGACAAAGAAAAAGATTTTCAAATTAAAATTGATTCACTTCAAAAAGATGTTGATAATTTGAAATCTGAAAAAGCAGCAGTCTCTTTTACTCAAAACTCCAAACTGCATCTTGAGAAACAAGAACTTGAGACCAAAGTTCTTGAACTGAGCAAGACTGTCAGACAACTTCAAGTTGAAAAGACCAATGAGATGTTTCGAGCAAATGCATTGGCTGAGGACATTGAGTCTTTAAATGTGCAATTGAAAGAATCTATCCCGGATGTGACGGAATTTGAAAACAAAATTTCTGACCTAAAATATGAATGTTGCATAAAAGATTCTCTTAAACAAAAACTTGATAAAGAAAATGATGAGCTGAAAGCTGAAATCAAGTCTTATCAAGAAAAGTTGTATAAGATCAATCGTTCATATCAACAAGTCTTTTTAAATAGGCCAAGAAATTCAGGAACAATATTCACATCAGGGTTGGGTTATAACAATCCAAAATGTTTGCTCGAAGCACAAGAAGAAGTCCCAACATTATACAACGAGTCTTATTTGAGATGTGGGATGACAGACCAATTTGTGAGACCGACTGATAGTGATTATGAGGCTGATGATTTTCTAGAAAAGGGTGCAAAGGTCTATTTTAACTATGCGTTAATGGATGAGTCATATGACTTCTTTGCTAACTCTACACAGAAGACAATCAAAGACAATCATGAGGCTGTCATACCCGAAATTCTTGAGTGTTTTACTGAAAAACCTTTGGAAAATACTATTCCTATTCCAAAACCTGAAAATTTGAGACCTTATGTTCCACAAATAGTTTTGGAAAAGGTAATAGAGGATTTGCAAAAGTCACTTGATGAAAAGCAATCTTTGATAGATAATCTGCAAACTCAAAATCACTATGTCAAAGACCCACCCAAGAATCATGAAAATGATTGTGATCACCCCGATTGTCCTGTTTGTGAAGTTATGGCCACTCCATCTACACCAAACCAATCTATGTGTCAAAATGAGAAAACTTCACAAACTGCATGTTCAATTTGTGAAATCATGAATGCATCTGTGCAAACTGAGAGTCTAGTAGTACATGTCTCTGTTCAAACTGATGGTGATTTAGATGATGTTCATGATGTTGATGATTATTTCTTCCCGATTACTTCTGAAATTGAGACCTTTACCAAGTTTTCAAAGTAGCGAAGCATCAATTCTCGTAGAAAAGATAAGAGAAAAGTTTGCTCTCTTGGGGGGGCGGTGATTTAGTAGCAGTGGGTGGCAAGGTAGCTTTGTTACCTATTCCATTAGGAACCGCGGATTTTTTGGTACATCATATTCATGCATTTACAATTCATGTGACGGTATTGATACTTCTGAAATTGCTATCGACTAAAGCTTGTTAGGACGAAGATCTTTGCTCAAGAGGAATTCATTATACGAAATAAGATAACTAACTGCTTTGCTGGCTTGCTGGCTAGCGAGTTAGTATGCTCCTCTCTTCTCGAGAATCCATACATCCCTTATCAGTGTATGGACAGCTATCTCTCGAGCACAGGTTTAGGTTCGGCCTCAATGGGAAAATAAAATGGAGCACCTAACAACGCATCTTCACAGACCAAGAACTACGAGATCCTCTTTCTTATAGAACTACCAACACAGGAAGGAAGGTAAGCTGCATCCCGGAAGAGCAGACTATCAGCGGAATACAAATAATTAGGACACCCAATAGAGTGAGTAGGAAACCTTGTAAAGGCGAGCAGGAGAATCAATATCGGTCTGTCTTGTCTTAGACTAGCCCTACTCCATCTTGGCTATCTTGAGCTTATTCATATGCTTTTCATTTTCTGCTTACTACTAGGGCTTCCTAATTCCTAGCCGTCGATAGGGGGCATTACTAGTAATTGCTAAGGTGCTTTATGAAGTATTAACCACGCTCATCTCCAGTCGCCTTTGTGATTTCATATACTATTCCCGTATGCCATATCTCTTATTCAATCTAGCTATACGTCCAAGCTGAACAGAGACTGGATGTGACAGAAGGAAAAGATAGGTGTGATAGGGTTAAACAGGTAAGCGAAGGCTCTCTCTCGCTCTGTGGTCTTGTGTGAACTCCTTTCAGCACTTTCTCCAAGAGCCCTGATGGTACTTATAGGGTCTTAACTAAGTTAATTAGTGATAGGAAGATAGCAAAATTTCATAATCATAAAGAGCGTGTGGCATTTTTGGAAACTTTTCTTCGAAAGCTCGGCAAACTTGTCCTGATCGGAACGATTGAAGAAAGAAAGAGAATGGTGTCCCCTTTCGCCCAGGGGGCATCGTCGGAGAACAATGTCGGGGACAGCGTGAGAACCTTCCGTTGCTTACACCCTTTAAGTGAGGCTTGATAGTTCAAGTAGTAAAGGAGGCTTGGCTTGATAGTAAAGGGGTAGTCAAGCTTGATAGTTCAAGTAGTAAAGGGGTAGTCAAGCTGTGGCAAGAGGAGAAAAGCAGTTAATCTTAGTACCCGTGAAGTCAGGCTTTTCTAGCAACTTTATCGTACTTGAATGACATTGATGCTTTCAAACAAAAGTTTGAAAAAGAAAGAGAACAGAGATTGAATATGCTAAAGGAACTTAATGATTTAAAAGTTGAATTCGAATTTCAGAAAATAGCACTTCAATTTCACAAAGAAAAAGAAAAAGCATCAATTCCACTCAAGAGAAGTCCATGTCCAATGAAGAAAAGTGAAGTCAGTGTGAAATTGGAAACTGATGAAATGTCAACATTTTTGGAAGAAAATCATGATTTTGAACCTGAATTTGAGAAACTTTTTGTTCAAAAGGAGGAAAAACTTGATTTGAATCTAAAGAAGAATCCAAAGTCACACTCTTCAAAACTTTCAGCATTCGATGATTCAAAACCAACAACTAAACCATCACCAAAGAATGTTTCGAAACCGAAGTTCAATCAATCATCAAAGAAGGATTCAGGTCATAATTCAAAGAAAGTTCCCACAGTTCAAAAGACTTCTAGACAACCAAAGATGTATAAGGTCAAATCTGAACCTCAATCTCAAAAAGAAGTCAAAACAAGCAGTGGTCCGAAGATTGTTAAGATTCAAACTTTCTCATTAAGTAACAAACAATCACAGCAGGTTAAGTATTCTAGTTTCCCTAGGTATTCTCAGCAGAATCCTAAGTGCACTTTACAGAGGATTAGAGATACTTTAACAGGCATGACTAAATACAAAGACCAGTATGGTTGGCTGTCACCTAATAACATAAAGAAAGTGAATAGGACCACAGAAACCATCAAGAAGAAACCTGTTCAGAACATAAATACTAAATTAGTTTCTAACTCTAAGAATGTTCGTGTTTCAGGTGACTTGTGCATGAAAAGTAGCAGTAAATGGATTCCAAAAGATAGATTATTGCATGCTACTAGAAAACTCAAACTTGATGGAAACACTACCCATGTCAAACAAGTATGGATTGTCCGTAGATCAAATACATTAGATAATGTTACTACATCTAGGACTAGTCCTGCTTGTATCAAAACTTGTGTATAACCAATTACATTTCTTTGTCTATAATTCGTATGTGTGTTTTGAACAATTTTGTGTGTTTGTTTATTGTTTGAATAAAAAGTTTCCTTGTGCGTTATTTTGCTTGATGTTTATTTTAATGTGTACTTGCATGTTATCCTTCTAACCTGCAAGGACCCAATCTACATGGGTACCTAAAACATATTTCTTGTCCTTGCAGGAATACCTCATTTGTGTTTGGTATGTTGACTCGGGATGTTCACGTCATATGACTGGAAACAAGTCTATTCTTTTGAACTTTGTTGAAAAGTTCATGGGAACCGTCAGATTCGGAAATGATCATATCGCTCCTATTCTTGGTTACGGAGACATTGTTAAAAATGGTGTCACTATAAAGAGAGTTTCTTATGTTGAAGGATTAGGACACAATCTTTTCAGTGTTGGACAATTTTGTGACAATGATCTTCAAGTATTATTCAGGAGATATGAATGCAAAGTGCAGACTGAAGATGGTGTGGATATTCTTACTGGAACAAGAGACAATAACTTGTTCACTATTGATCTCAACAACATTCCATCCAATTCTTCAGAGATTTGTTTACTTTCAAAAGCAACTGCACAAAACTCTTGGTTATGGCATCGCCGTCTTTCTCATCTTAATTTTCAAACAATTAATGCTCTCGTGGATAAACAACTTGTTGAAGGACTTCCTGATTACAAGTATGAAAGTGAACATGTTTGTCCAGCTTGTGCAATTGGAAAGATGAAGAAAGCTTCACACAAACCAAAGAAGTTTCTAAGTACAGAAGGTCCTTTGCACCTTATACATATGGATTTGTGTGGCCCAATGAAGGTTCAAAGTATCCATGGCAAGCGATATATTCTTGTGATTGTCGATGATTATTCTCGTTACACTTGGGTATTCTTTCTTCATGCAAAGAGTGACACTCCGACTGCAATTATTGATTTCATAAAGAAGACCCAAGTAAATCTTAAATCATCAGTCAGAATTGTTCGCTCAGACAATGGAACTGAATTCAAGAATTCAACGATTGATTCTTTCTTCAAGTCCATGTGTATTACTCATCAATTTTCTGCTATCAGGACACCTCAACAGAATGGAGTAGTTGAACGTCGTAATCGAACTCTTGTTGAAGCAGCTAGAACAATGCTTGTGTATTCTAAGTTGCCTCCGAATCTATGGGCTGAAGCTGTTGCTACTGCATGTTTCACTCAAAATAGATCTATCATCAACAAGAGGTTTGATAAAACTCCGTATGAGGTCATCAACAATAGAAAGCCCAATGTGAACTTCCTGCACATTTTTGGATGTGTATGTTATGTTCTCAATGATCGAGATAATCTGGGAAAATTTGAACAAAAAGGCGATGAGGCATATTTTATCGGTTATTCGAGAGAATCGATAGCATATCGTGTATATAACCGAAGAACCAAGAGAATTGACGAGAGTATGAATGTGAGATTTGATGAACTCTCGGGAATGGTTCTTGAACAACACAGTTCAAGACCCGAACTTCAATGTCCACAAGCTTCCGCAACAAAGACTGCTTCGAATGTCAAATCATCATTCTCTACTCCAACAACACAAGATTTGGATATCTTGTTTGAAGAATTTTTCCAAGTTCCGAAGAAAGTTTCTGAATCTGATGAGAATCCAAATGAACCATCAACTTCAATTTCAAAAGAGATGGATCCCAATGAGTCTTCACCATCACAATCATCAGATGTTAGTTCATCATCTGATTCTCCTCCAACTACTGATTATTCAGAGTTGCATACTGAACATCAAAATATCTCACAAGTGACAAATCCTACAACCAATCCAGAAGATTATGATCACAATGACTTTGTTGAACCAATTGCAACCTCGTTTGAACAATTGACAGAACAACATTCTCCGAATTTTATTGATTCTGAAGAATCTGGTGATCCACATGATCCAATTCCTCATACAACCAAATGGACAAGAGCTCATCCAATTTCACAAGTCATTGGTAATCCAACAACTGGAGTTCAGACAAGATCTGTTTCCGCGAATGAATGTCTGTTTGTGAATTTTCTGAGCATTGTTGAACCAAAGACAGTTAATGAAGCTCTAAGTTGTCCAGATTGGGTGAAAGCTATGCAGGAGGAACTGAATCAATTTGAACGACTTGAGGTGTGGAAATTGGTTCCCAATCCTTACAAGAACAAGGAGCCAATTAAAACCAAGTGGATCTTCAAGAATAAAAAGGATGAAACTGGAGTTGTTGTACGCAACAAAGCACGATTGGTTGCAAAGGGATATTGCCAACAAGATGGAATTGACTACGATGAGACATTCGCACCAGTTGCACGAATTGAGGCTATTCGGATGTTTCTTGCCTATGCTGCCTACAAGAACTTCACAGTCTACCAGATGGATGTTAAAACTGCCTTCTTAAATGGAATTCTCAAAGAAGAAGTGTACGTTGAACAACCAGAAGGTTTTGTGAGTTCCAAACATCCAGACTATGTTTACAGGTTAGACAAGGCATTATATGGTCTGAAACAAGCGCCTCGTGCATGGTATGATGCTCTATCCTCTTATCTTGTGAAATCTGGATTTAGCAAAGGTTCAATTGACACTACCTTGTTTATCAAACGACAAGGGAGTGACATTATTCTAATCCAGATTTATGTTGACGACATAATTTTCGGGTCAACTAATCCTAAATACTGCAAGAATTTCTCTGCTTTAATGATCAAGAAATTTGAAATGAGCATGATGGGTGAATTGAACTTTTTCCTTGGTCTTCAAGTAAAACAGTTGTCAAATGGTACCTTTATCTGTCAATCTAAGTACATTCTTGACATGTTGAAAAAGTTTGATATGATGGATTGTCAAACAATTGGGACACCCATGGAAGCTCGAACAAAGATTAATGCTGACTTAAATGGAAAATCTTTTGATCAAAAGAAATATCGCAGTATGATAGGGTCACTCATGTATTTGACTGCAAGTCGCCCGGATATTATGTTCGCCACATGCATGTGTGCCAGGTACCAGGCCAATCCCAAGGAAAGTCATTTCTAGGCCGTTAAACGGATCTTCCGATACCTGAAAGGCACAGTGAACCTTGGTCTCTGGTATCCAAGGGATACCGGGTTTTAGTTAATTGCATATTCGGATGCTGACCATGCAGGTTGTAAGCTTGATCGAAAGAGTACTTCTGGGAATGTACAGTTTCTAGGGGATAGATTGGTTAGTTGGTCTTCAAAGAAACAGAATTGTGTATCCACATCTACTGCAGAAGCTGAATACGTTGCTGCAGCAAGTTGTTGTTCACAAGTTCTTTGGATGAAGACACAGTTGACTGATTATGGATTTCAGTTCAACAGGATTCCCATCTACTGTGACTCTAAGAGTGCGATTGCTATTTCTTGCAATCCTGTACAGCACACAAAGACCAAGCACATAGATGTTCGGTACCATTTTCTTAAAGATCATGTCGAGAAAGGTAACATCGAACTCTATTTTGTCCCAATAGACTACCAACTTGCAGACCTTTTCACCAAGCCTTTGGATGAAAACAGGTTCAATTTTCTGAAAACCAAGTTGGGAATGCTTGATTTACAAACTTAAATGCTTTCATGCCATGTATTCTATATTCATTTTCTGTTTCAAACATTGATGTGATTTACTTGTTATTACATGCAATGTTTGAGGGGGAGAAAAAGGGTAGAATGCATGATTTTAGGGGGAGTTTGTAAATTTAGTATAGTCTAATATGCTTAATTTAAGGGGGAGTGTGCAAATGCAAATGAATTTTTTTTTGTTTTAATTTTTTGTTTGTTTGTTTTGTTTGTTGTTTAATATTTGAAAAATCAAATATAAAATTAGAAATCTTTAAAAAGATAAAAAAAAATATTTTTTTTGTTAATTTTTTTTGGTTAATTTTTTTTTTTTTAATTTTTTTTGGTAAGTGTTTTATTTTATTTTTATTTTTACTTTTACTTTTAAGTTTGTTTCAATTTTTTTTTTCTGTTTGATATTTGTTTAAAAACCCCAAAAAGGTTTCAGCCCAAAACCAAATTTCATGTGAGCCCAAATGAATGATTAGCCCATAACTTGTTTAGTGATCCGGGTTGACACGCGGGTCACACCCATACCCGCGACCCGTTTTTGTGTTATAAATAGAAAATGGGCGGGTCAATCCAATCACTTTAAAATTTCAAACAAAATATCTTAGTGTTTTACTCTCTAAAACCGATCAAAAGTCACATCAATATATCCAAATTTCAATTTTGTTCATAATAATTCTAGTGGATACATTAGTGTGATAGATTTTTAGTTGAATTTCATCATTTACTTCGATCAGATCATTGTTTTAGAGGTTAGATTTCTTGTTTATATATTGCACACCAACTGTTTGATTGAATGCCAAGATGAACTTTTCGAATTCTTATGCTTGATATGATGTTTTAATTCATGTTTTGAGTATGTTAGATGCATGATTAGGTATTATACTTGTTGTATAAATGATTAGATGCCTTAATCTGCTTGAGTTGATGATCTTTCTGGGTTTGATTGTGTATAGGCTGGGCAAACTGATGTGTTTTGATGAAAAGAACCATTTGCAGAGCATTTTGCTCGGCAAATGGGTCCTTTGTTCTTGATCATCTTCAAATCATCATTAGTTCTGGTTAACTTGTTCTTAATTTTCTCAAACAAGATTTTGGATCCAAAAGTGTCATTTGCAGAGCTTCTTGCTCGGCAAATGATTGTTTTTATCAAACCAGAAAGTTTTTAAACCAAGTCCTAAAACTACTTGATGCAGAGCATTTTGCTCGGCATTCAAGCCTTTTTTGTTTTTCAAAATTTTTCCAAGTCTTAAAACCATCTGTTTGCAGAGCTATTTGCTCGGCAAACAATGCATTTTGACTCAAAAAGTTTTCCAAGTATAAAATCAACTGTTTGCAGAGCAATTTGCTCGGCAAACAGTACATTTAAGTCAAAACTTTTTCCAACACTTAAAAACTACTGTTTGCAGAGCAGTTTGCTCGGCAAACAAGCTTTTTTGTTTTTCAAAATTTTTCCAAGTCTTAGAACAACTGTTTGCAGAGCATTTTGCTCGGCAAACAGTACAAATTGGATTTTTAAATCTTGTCAAGACTTAAACCATCCATTTGCAGAGATTGTGCTCGACAAATGAATGAAAACTTTTCACTTAGTTTTCATACCAACTGTTTGCAGAGCTTTTTGCTCGGCAAACAGTACAAAATAAAAAAAAAAAAAAAATTTCACCAAGTTCTTAATTCAACTGTTTGCAGAGCTTTTTGCTCGGCAAACAGTACAAAATAAAAAAAAAAATTTCACCAAGTTCTTAATTCAACTGTTTGCAGAGCTTTTTGCTCGGCAAACAGTACAAAATGAAAAAAAAAAAATTTCACCAAGTTCTTAATTCAACTGTTTGCAGAGCTTTTTGCTCGGCAAACAGTACATTTAAGTCAAAACTTTTTCCAACACTTAAAAACTACTATTTGCAGAGCATTTTGCTCGGCAAATGGGTCCTTTGTTCTTGATCATCTTCAAATCATCATTAGTTCTGGTTAACTTGTTCTTAATTTTCTCAAACAAGATTTTGGATCCAAAAGTGTCATTTGCAGAGCTTTGAGCTCTACATTTACATGTTTCAACTCCAATATAAATCAAAATTTTGCCAAAACCAATTTTTGGTTCTTGTCAAATACTGGGCAAATTTTTTCCAAAATGTGCTGTTTGCAGAGGTTTTTGCTCTGCAAATAGTACAAATTAAAATTTTAAATTTTTTTTCTTTCTTTATTTTTATTCTATGTTTCTTTTATTATTATTTGTGATGTGTTTTAAAATGTTTAACTGTATATGTGTATTGTGTATGTATATATAGTATTTCATAAGTGTTTCAAGTGAGAGGCAAGGTATCGAACGCCTTTGTGTACTACCTTGTTTTCTTATCTTTTAATACTTATGTGATCCTATATATTGTCATGTTTTGTATATATATTTGAGTGAGATGCAAGGTATCGAACGCCTTTGTGTACTACTTTGTTCTCTCATTTTTAATATATATGCAAAACATTGTATGTGTAAAATATGTGTTTCTTAAAAGTTGGTATATTTTGTTATTTGTCTGTATTTGAATTGTATTTTCTGGTCAAAAACTTTGGTCAGTTTGTCTTAAACAGAAAAATAATAAAGTACCAAGATGGCAATGTTCAGAGAAGGAGATTCAATGAAAATGCAAGCCAATCAAGCACTTCACATTCCTTTTGCTTGCAAATTCCCGATTATTCCAGAGATTCTTAGCTATCATCCACTGAATAATGCTCTAACTGGAGGGGCAATTGTACCTGAGAAGTATGTCTTTGAGCTGTGGCAATCAATTGAATATGTACGAGGAAGTAAAAGACATAACACAGCAGACTACTTTAAATTTTCTCTAGAGTCAGAAGATGAACTATTTAACTGTCGATTCACTTTGGATGAGTTTAGAACAACAATTGGATTTCCTGTACTGGTAGAATACGAAGTTGACCAGAGAGGGTAACTTTACAGATGAGAGGAAGGATACTGCAGTCCAAGCATTTGGATGGACTGAACTAAAGGAGATTGGATTGACATTCAAAGGCAAGACTGATCTCTCTCCAGATGTGAAAGCTTTTATGAAGAGGATTGAGAAAGTCTGGAAGAGAATCCAAGAAATGGAAGCTGTGTTGGGTCTGAGACCACCAGTGTCTGTTCCATTATCATCTCCAAAGAGGAAGGCCA
The DNA here is from genome assembly GCA_034093135.1 of Erigeron breviscapus. NCBI lineage: Eukaryota > Viridiplantae > Streptophyta > Magnoliopsida > Asterales > Asteraceae > Erigeron > Erigeron breviscapus. The sequence continues at coordinate 85,506,243 of CM067170.1, read as the reverse complement.
CTGAAGATGCACCAGGGCATTCATCAAGAAGAAGGGCCTGATCTCTTACCACATTGTACTTGTTGTAATTATTTGTTTATGAAAGTTGTAATTATTTTCCTTTTTGATGAAAGTAATAATAGTTGCAAGTTTTTATATTTACAAGTAGAATGACCAGATTTAGTCTAAGTTAGAACTTAAAAGATGAAACTGAAAACACTCATGATCTATAAAGTGTTTTCCGGTAACTTAGATTAGACTTAAATCGACCAAGTGTTTTCCAGACATACAAATTTGTATATCTATAAGTCTGAAAAATACTTGCATTATTTCTAAACAAATAGGGGGAATTTGTTTGGTCCAGATTTAGTCCAGACTTACTGGACTGGCTCCAGACTGGACTACTGGAACCTTATTTAGGTTTGTTAAGAAAACTTGTTTTGCTGGTCTCGCTCCAGACCCGACTACTGGAGCTCACTGAAGATCTGACCAGAAAACATGTTCTACTGGACCTACTCCAGACTTGGAATCTGGAGTTCCTCTGAAGATTTGTCGAGAAATAATTGAAGACTAGTGAGCATTTACTTGTACAGGTAATCTGGAGCATTCTCCAGATTAGCTCACTGAAGACTTCACCCCAGTCCAGATCTATTCTACTGAAGACATTCTGACTGAAGTCAAAGACTGAAGTCTGAAGAAAGAAGACTGACAAATGGCGGAGTCCACTGGAAGTCTTACCAGATCTGCACACTGGAGGATTGTTGGTGTTCTAGATCCTGCAAGTCTGAACACTAATATCGAGGATTGACTTTTGCCTTTAACACACTTTCCAAAGAACAATCCACTTGTTCTTTAACAAAAGTATACGTGTGTTAAGGTGGTTGGATAATAGGATACACGTGCACTTGATGTGACTTTATCCTTATTCTTATCTAATACATTTAATGTTCTTGTCGGATCATTAAATGTATGCCAACCATATTTGTACGGCACAAATTCACTGGTAAATTTGTTGCCTATAAATACTAAGTCATTCCTTGAACAAAAATACTTTTAAGCATTACTTTTAAGTGAATTTGTTTAAATACTCTCGATCTTAAACAGGGATACTTCACAACTTTAAGTATCTCGATCCTAAAGAGTTATTTGACAAACATAGATCATATTGTAATCATAGGTTGTTAGGATACTCACTTAATTGTGTTATCTTGATTCCGCAACAACCTTGTATTTTATTTACACATCAATAAATAAAATACCCATGAAACATACATAATGGTCCACTTTATTTGTTTATTGCTTTAAGTCTTGTATTACTTTGTTTATATATCTTGCATCTTTATTTACAAGTAATACTAGTCCAAATCTAGTGATTATTAGACTTGTTGTATTTACACTTTCTATTGGTTAACCATCTCGTTAATTAAGGGACTCACACACCTCTCGCCTTCAGTTCATGCACAAGAGTCTAGATCTCCTAGGGACACTGATTCACAAGCCCAGTTGAGTACTGGTACCGGAACAAGCGGAGAGGGACCCACTTTGTGTGACCCTCAAGGACAGCTTGGAAATCCTGCCTTAGCTAACATCACGCCAGCTTTAGCCGCAGGTAACAGTCCTCAGACCGAGACTGGGGAGCAGTATGAACGCCGTAGTGACACTGCTGTTCCTCAGGATCAACCTGAGACTGTATTAACGGGCATTCTCAGTGACCCCGGTGTTGTTAGTGGTGTTGCCCAACAACAAGTCCAGGACAGTGATTTATCACAGTCTAGGACACCAATTGATTCGGGTTGCAAAGCCCATGAATCTGAAACTGCTGGTGAGGGTATAACCCGAGGATCCGCAGGAAATCCTGAATCAGCATCGCTGAATTTAGGTCACACCACAAGTGTGCCAACAACCTCCGGGTTGGATCCTCCACATCAAACACCAACACAAAGACCACCAACACCAACTCAAATTCCATCAACATCAACAAATCTACCAACCAAAGATTCTGCATGTGAAATTTTGTTAAATATCTTAAGATCGGAGGGTGATTTGTTGACTGTTACTGAAAGAGGAGTGTTGAATGCGTTGGAAGTAAGAGAAAGGGAGATTGCACAAGAAAAACAAGTAAAGCATCTTGAAGAAAAAGTTCTAAAACAGAAAGCAGAGCATGATGCTAAGCTTGCAGCCTTTGAATTAAGATTGTTAGCATTAGAATCTTGCCGACCGGCCTCGGTTGCTTCTCGACGGGATGATCCTGATTCTGATGATCACCCCGAGGGGGAGAACCAAGGAGAAGGTCAAACGAATATTGATAATACTTCGGCAAGAGTTGAAGGAATTGTTGAAGATGTAGTGATGGAAGAAAGAACTGAAGGTGGTAACCAAGATGAAAATGAAGAAATTCAAAGAAGACTTAGGGAAGTTTTTGGAACTGATTCTGATGATGATGATGATGATGAAGATAATGAAAATGTTGTTGTAAATGATGATGAAGGATATGTGATTGAAAATGAGATAGTTGAATATGCTGAGAGAGATGCAGATATTGAAGCCTTAAAAGATAATGTAACAATGGATGAGCCGGAGATAGTTGAGTATCCAGCAAATGTAGAAGCTGTTGAGGAACCTGTGTTTGAAGACTTCCCAGATCTTGATTATTTTGAAACAGGTTCATCAAGCAGAAAAGATGCTGGAGAATCTTCTACTCAGGGTTTCACAACTCCTCAACACTATACCTTTGAAGACTTCAATAGCTTTGATGAATTGAGGAAGACTCCTGAGGCTGCATCTCAGAACTTCAAGAAATCAACATATAAACAAGTGTTGAAAGATGCAATCGTATCCGAGGAAGTTCTTCCTGATTACTTTCCAACTGAATTGACTGATGAACAAAGGAGGTTCATTAATCGGGGATACTTTTTGAGGGATAAAGAAAGAATGGTTGCACTGGGTGTTAAGCCAAAGGAGGCAGCCAAGAAGTCTAGATTCTTGGAAGAAAGAGCTTTTCCAATCTTTTGTGGAGCTACCAAAGTTACTAAAACCAAAAGACCTGAGTTGGAGTCAATGTACAAGTTTAAGGAAGCAAGACAAGTAGAAGAATACAAAGAGCTTCTTAAACTCACCAGGCAATATAATCCCAAACTCTTTGAAGAACAAAGAAATCACAAGATCTTGGTACTGATCAGAGTTATTTTGGTTAAAAGGAATACTATCTCAATCCCAAGTTTTCATGTCAAAAGAGATAATGGCAAGAGCTACAGATTTACTGAAACACAGTTCAAGCTGCTGCCAGTTGATGACATTATCTTTCTCTACAATCATTTTGTGAATGCTATGCAGAGATATCGTGAAGATGTTATTGCCTTTGAAGCTGTTAAATGATATATGTCAAGCTGCATTCAATATGCTTCATTGGAAGATTTTCAGATAGGATTTGAAGTTGTGAAGAGAAAGATTAATGTGCCGTATCTAGATCAAAGTCTATACACTACAGATATTAAACAGCTAAGTATTGGTCATATCATAGAAGAACCATCCTTCGGTGTTGTCTTTTTGAATAGCAGAAAGAAGAAGATTTTCATTCGCATGGATGAACTTGCTTCTTATTCTGATGGAACTTTAGAGTTTTGTAAGAATGTGTTGTTGTGCCTGCAAGAAGACGAGCAAGAGAAAAAGAAAAAGGAAGTATTTGATAAAGCAATCTCCAAGATTAATCAAAGACTCGAGTACAGAGATAGTATTAGAATGATGAGAGAAGCAAAGAATGTTCAGAAGTCTAAGTACGTCGTACGTCGAAAAGGAGGTTGTTGGATCAAGTATGAACCTGGTCATCGTCCAGGTCCTCAGAACATTCCTCCAAGAAACTTTGCAGACAACATGGTTGTTCCTGATGATAGACCCGAAGGAGAAAATTGGTTCTGGCATTCAAACAAAGATAGACCGAATACAAGAGCTTAAAGAAAGACAAAGACTGGATATTTTTTTTTCTTTTTTCAAATCACTACTAAGGGGGAGATTGTTAGAAATATAAATGTAGTAGTTGATTTGTGTACCTTATGTTAATTTGTACTTATATTGTAAACTTGGTACAATGGAAGGGGATATAGTGTAAATAGCTCATATGTATATAAACTCCCTCCATTGTGTTAATTGTAACTTTTACCCCATAATACAATCTAATCTTTCCCTGACTTCTCTGTACTCTCTCTCTACTTTCTATCACTAGAAACCTCCATTAACACACACATTTACACACACAAAAGCTCGAATTCTATTCTTAACAACACATACTAAAACACACACAAAAGCTCAAATTCTACTCTTTACATTTGGTATCAGAGCACAATCAGAGTTGCTGAACGATACACAAGCTTCAATTAAAGCTTATTTTGTGCTTATTTTCTGGAATTTGAGTTTGTTTCTGAAAAGTCCATTTGCCGAGATTACTGTTTGAGTAATTTCTACAAAATTAGTGTGTTTGTTGTTGAAATTTGTTCACCGATCGATTAGTTGTAAGTATATCATCATTCTGTATCGATTTCAGATTTCAATTTCATCATTTGATTACATTTTGTGAAAGCTCGGCAAATGAAGGTTTCAGTGGGATTTGATTCTGATTGAAATTAGTTGTTATTTTGTTCGAGGATTTGTTCGCAATCATTTTCTGAGAATTTTGATATAAATTTCAAGTTGTAACTCTCAAAAATGAAGAAGATATCAATGATTTTCAGAAACCTCGGCGTTTGGGTACTTAGCTGAACGAAGAAGAAGAACAGTAACCGACTGTTTTGTCGTTTAGTGTTTACTCGTGTTTGCAGAGATTGTTGGCTAGGGTTAATCGTACTTGTACTATTTGCAGAGATTTTATCTCGACAAATACGTGTTTTAGCAAATTTTGCTAAGGACTGGAGCTACTTGTACTATTTGCAGAGCTTTTTGCTCGGCAAATAGCTGTTTGAAGAAATTTTCGTTAAGTACTGGTTCTACTTGTTCTATTTGCAGAGATTATTTCTCGGCAAATAGTTGTTTCAAGAAAAGTTGGTCAAGTATTGGTGCTCATTGTTCTATTTGCAGAGATTTTATCTCGGCAAATAGGTGTTTCAAGAAAAGTTGGTTAAGTGTGGTGCTCATTGTTCTGTTTGCAGAGATTTATTCTCGGTAAATACGTTTGTTGACTGAATTTGGTTAAGGGTTGATTCTACTTACACTATTTGCAGAGATTTTATCTTGGCAAATAGTTATTTCAACAAAAATCCACCAAGTGTATTTGTGATCCAGTTATAGTTGTTCTATTTGCTGAAGAAAAAGCTCGGCAAACTGTTGAAGTTGATTGATCACTACTAGAGAATCTGTGTATACCCACGGATTTTCCCACGGCAAGAAATCCGTGGGAAATTTTCCCACGGAATACCCACGGAATGGAGTTAAATTTATATAATCAAGTTATCTTTATATTTTTCCACGGATTTCCCACGGAATACCCACCAAACAAATATCCGTGGGAAATCCGTGGGAAATCCAAGGGAAGTAAAAAAGTATTCAAAATATTTCCCACGAATTTCCCACAAATATGAAGTCGTGGGAACTTTAACTTATTAAATCTTTTTTAACTTCCGTGGGTAACCCGTGGGAAATATTTCCCACGGATTGCCCACTGATTACCCACAGATAGAAAGTATCCGTGGGAAATCCGTGGGAACATTTTTCGAAATTATGTTTATGTAATCCGTGGAAAATCCATGGGAACGATTTTCCCACGGATTTCCCGCGGATTTTATGTGTCCGTGGATAATTTGTGGGAATTCCATGGGAAGTTTTTTTTACAAAAATTTCTTGGATAGTCCGTGGGTAATCCGTGGGAAGTATTTCCCACAAATTTCCCACGGATTCTATAAGACGGTGGAAAATCCGTGGGAATTTCATGGGAAATATTTTTCAAAAAATCTCTTAGACAATCCGTGGGTAATTCGTGGGAAAGATTTCCACAAATTTCCCACAGATTTCCCACGGATTATGTTATTCCGTGGGTAATCCGTGGGAAATCCGTGTATAGTGTCATATGATTTCCCACGAGTTTCCCACAAATTCATACAATTGTCATATTTTTTTGTATATAGTGTATGTATCGATGTACATTGTATGTAAGTATATATATGTAATTCCTAGACATACCCGTACACACATATATATACTGCATTTTATATGTATGTACGTATAATACATGTACATATAAATCTATTTAAGACTGCACATCTATCCATAAAACACATACATGTCATACATAAGTATAAATATCATTAGTACACACGACATACCTACATCTCATACATACTTATATATACTTACTTATATCTACATACAGTACCTACATATCTCACATATATACCTACATACATACATAGACGATATATAATATTCTATCACCAATATACTAAAACAGGATTGAAAGAGTTTTAAAGTATGTGGCGCAATCTATATAAAGTCATGTGTCGTTTTGATTCAATATTTTTAAAATATTATACTCCTTAATTAAATAATATGAGGTCATCAACCCAATTTACCTTTTACTTAATTCATTAAGTATAAACATCTAATACACTTAATGAAAAAATTTACAACATAAATCACCAACCCTACCACACGACCACCAGTACTACCACAAATCACCTCCACCACGACCGCTGCCACTACCGCCGTCAATGCCATCACCACCACTCGTTGCCGCTATCACCACCACGCGTCTAGTACTTGAAAAAAAATATTATTATCATTTTGTTCCTAAACTATATATAATTAGTAGAGTTAGATACCGTTTCATTTTTACTTAATAAACTTAAAAATTAAAAACTTAATACATTAAGTCAACTTTTATGTTTTTTTATGACTTAATAAATAGAAATAATCGTCAATTATCTATTTTTTTCTTAATACATAAAGATATTATTTATTAATTCAGTCACTTAATACACTAAACTTTTGATAACCATTATGCCCTTAATGAAATAGTTTACACCATTAGTCCATTATATTTTAAAATATTTCTACTACCCTTTAAATTATCGACACCACCATGTTACCACCACCGCTGCCGTATTGTGCGAGTATCGTGACATATTCATTAAAGATAATAAAATAATAATAGTTTTAATGCTAGTTAATCAAATTTTTGAATATTACAATATTTGATAAATTAATTAAAGATAATAAAATAATAATTAATCATTCTAAAACCTATTGTTAGTTGCATTTGACAGTGCAATAGTGCATCACAAAACACTCGTATGTTAAGTTAAAGAAAATGAAAATATTAAAGAAAATGAAAATGATACCATTACATAAAACCTAAAATCAGCCACCATCCCATTGATCTCCACACTCCAATCGATCTCCACACTCAATTCTCAGCACCACCGCATCTCCACCCAGGCACCACCGCATCTCACAGTTCTCATCTCAGCGCCACCGCATCTCCCCACCATCAACAAAAGTTACCAATCGGTATTTCACTTAACTCACTCATATCCATATCTATATATATATTTATGTAATTTATCACTAGTACTATAATTTGTTTTTGTTTAATTTTCATGAACTGATGCTCAGATCTATTAACTGTACTCATGAAGTAGTTGACCAATCGGCTCCCACTCCAATCGGAGTAATTTGTTTCATTCTCACACAGGTAATTTGTTTTTGTTTCATTTTCATTCATTAAAAAAAGATATGTTTTTTTTGGAAGAAATTAACTTAATAAAGATTGAGGGTTTGTATTTCTTGGATTCCTTTCCAGTCGCAGGATAACCACAATCAAATATATATCTTTTTGTTATTTTTACGGGGTGGAGAAACATGAAAAGCTTAAGTCATAATTTCTGTGTTTTAGCTCTTATTTTACTACATTAGTGAAGGCTTGATGGAATGGGTATGCTTGCATATGTAGAATTACACATAAGTGACAAACTGAATATCTCCAGTATGTTGAGTTACAATACTTACGTATTTGTAGAGGGCTGTTTTTTTACGTTTGAGTGACCATGACGACAAGTAGTGATCGAGGATGGATGTATAAGAGGCAAGATAGTCTCGGATACCTTTGTATGCATTATGTTAGGAAAGTTGAACACTTTTTGGACTTTGCATACTCGAACGAGTTGACGGTTGAAAATAAGTTAACAAGAGAAGGTGGGATAGTACGCCGAATCAAATGTCCTTGTATCGATTGCAAAAACACTTATTACAGAACAAGAGATGATGTTTTGCATCACTTGGTTTCGAGAGGGTTCGTATATGGTTATGAAACATGGTATGAGCATGGCGAAACAGTAGTGCAAGATGTAGGACAATGCTCTACTCCCATGGAAGTTGATGAGCAACAATATGATGGCATGACACACATGGTTTTTGAGAACATGTGTGCGGCTGGAATTAACCCTACTTTTCAAAACCTTCTAGAGTCGTCTCCTATGGAAGAACAACAAGAAGAGCATGTACCAAATACTGAAGCCAAGAGATTTTTGATTTTATATTTTTGATACTTTATATAATAGGAAAAGGTGGAAGGATTGTTAATTGAGAAGCATGGCACTAATGAATCAGACTACCCAGATTTTGATGAAGATATATGGGAAGAATGTACTGGCGGGAAAAAGAAAGGCAGATTCTATGGGTCGGGTAATTCAAAAGACCCTTGTTATGTGCTGACGGGTACACCATCTTCACTCAGCACTTGTACCTCATATGCTACACAACAACAGCCACAGGTTTGTTTATTAACTCACACTTGTATATGATTATGATTGTTGCAAATAGGAAAGATTGAATGATTATAGTTGCTCGGTTGATACTTCCTCGATGCTTAGGGTTGCTCAGTAGACCCTTTACTTTGCTTTGTGTTTTTTCTTTATTTTGAGTCTGTCTATTTTGGTTTCTAGTCCATTGGTTATTATTTGGAGGGAAATAGTTCCTACTGCTACTTTGATGAACTTGATGAACCTAAACCTAAACCTACTGCTACTTTGATGAACTTGATGAACCTAAACCTAAACCTAGTGCTACTTTGATGAACTTGATGAACCTAAACCTAAACCTAAACCTACTGCTACTTTGATGCTACTGTCTTGCTACTGCCCGTTTTGTTTCTTGCTACTGCCCACTGTGTTTTTTAGTTTTTCTGCACAGGTTCTGCAGTGTTTTTCTGCACAGGTTCTGTTTTAGTTTTTCTGCACAGGTTCTGTTTTAGTTTTTCTGCACAGGTTCTGCACAGGTTCTGTTTTAGTTTTTACTGGCTGCTACTGCTTACTGTTTAGTAAAAAATATTGATACTTAGTATACACACACAGACACGACTACCAGACCCACTCCCCAATCGAAACCTAACTCAAAACCCCAATCGAATACTCAATCAATCGAATAATCAATCAATCTGTGGCATAATCAATTCTGCACAGGTTCTGCAGTGTTTTTCTGCACAGGTTTTTTAGTTTTTCTGCACAGGTTCTGCAGTGTTTTTCTGCACAGGTTTTTTAGTTTTTCTGCACAGGTTCTGCAGTGTTTTTCTGCACAGGTTCTGTTTTAGTTTTTCTGCACAGGTTTTTTAGTTTTTCTGCACAGGTTCTGCAGTGTTTTTCTGCACAGGTTCTGTTTTAGTTTTTCTGCCTTGTTTTTCTGCAGTGTTTTACTACTAATGCTAATGTTAGGTTATGTATTTTTCTGCAGTAGCACTACTGCTTGTAAACTGCAACTTTAGGTTATTTTAGGTTTATGTCATTTCCATGTTATTTTAGGTTTATGTTTCTGCAAAGCACTGTGCTTTTCATGTATGGGCTCTTTTTGTTAATTGTGTTGAGCCCAGTCTATTGGTTTTATATGGGAGATGTCTTCAAAGCTGAGCTGAAGTAGATGGGCTGAATGCTTCCAAGTCGTGCATCAAGTTTTTTTTCTTGTAGTCTGTTTCATGACTTTATTTAATGTAGGTACAAATTTTGACCCAAAGTTTTGGTTGATGTAGGTACAAATTTTGACCCAAAGTTTAGAGGAGATGCAAGCAAGACATGAGACACAACAAAAGGAGATTGACGATATGAAAAAGCGTGAAGAAAAGCAAAAAAAGGAACTAGAAGAATTGAAAGCAAAAAGTGAAGCCGAAACAAAAGAAATGAAAGCCACCATTGCCGCCATGATGAAGTTCTTACCCGATATGACGCTACCGACACCACCGGCCTAAGTATTAGGATTTATTAAAAATTTGTTAGTTTGAAATATTTCAAAACTTTAACTTTTAAATGATGTTTATGAATGTTTTGTTGATGGATGTATTTTGAATTTAGGTAATGGATTATTATGCATTTTAGTAGTTTGAATATTGATTGATTACTTTTGTAGTTGAATATATATTTAATTATACAGGGAAGAAAATGGAATAAAAAATATAAAATTCTATTATTAATTCAAAAATGGCGTCCGTAGGAAATCCGTGGGAAATACGAAATTAATATCTCGTGGGAAAAGCGTGGGAAATTAACATGTGGGAAATCCGTGGGAAACAATTCCGTGGGAAATCCGTGGGAAATACGAAATTAATATCTCGTGGGAAATCCGCGGGAAACAATTCTGTGGGAAATTTCGTGGGAAATCTGGGTGAAATAATCTAAAAAATTCTGTGGGAAATGTGGGAAACTGGGAAATCCGTGGGAAAAATAAAAAAATATCGTGGGAAATCCGTGTGAAATCGGTGGGAAACAATTCCGTGGGAAAAATAAAAAACATATCGTGGGAAATCCGTGGGAAATCCGTTAGTATCGCCGTGGTAAAATCCGTGGGAATATTTCCCACGAATTTATGATCGTGGGAAAACCGTGGGAAATATTTTGTTGCCGTGGGAAAAATCGTGGGAAATTATTTCCCACGCCACTTTTAATGGCGGCCACGATCCGTGGGAAATCCGTGGGAAATTGACCATTTCCCACGGATTTACCACGGATTTGTCCGTGGGAATACGCCAGTTTTCTAGTAGTGTGATTGATCAGTGTGCTCGAGTTGTGAATTGGCTACTTGTTCTATTTGCCGAAGAAAAACCTCGGCACCTAGTTCATTTAGACTTGTCAAAATTTTCAAATTCAAGAAAATTAATTCAATATCATTTTCGATCAATATTCTTCAAGTGGGCAGAAAATAAAAATTTTCAAAATTTTTTGGTCCATTTGCCGAGATTTTTGCTCGGCATTCTTCACAAATAGAAAAATCAAAAAAAAATTTAAGTCCTTTTATTATTCATTGGGCTGAATTTTCTTTTAAACTAAAATTTAATTGGACTTCTTTAGTCATTTGGGCTAGTCTTTAATTGGGCTAAAAATTTTTTAGTTGTTTCTTGTCTTGGGTTGTTTCTTTTATTAAATTGTCATCAAGTTTTTTTTGTCAAAATGTCAACCAAAACGATCAAATTTGAACCAAACATGGGTTCATATGGTTTTCATAATAGTCAAAAGTGTTCATGTTTTCAAGGAAATAATCATGCTTGTGTTGTTCGAGTGTATCAAGAGTTTGAGGATGTGTCCAAGAGATTCAAAGCTCTTTGTGAGGAACGTGTGTGTTTTGTGTCTGACATTAAAGACTTGAAATCGATTATTTCTTCGTACCAGACTTCAGAAAATTTTGAGTCAATAAAGTTCAATGTGCCAGATAAACTGACGACTATGTTCATTCAAGAACCCACAGGGGATGAAATTTGGGATCATAAAAATGGTCGTTGTACATGTAATTTTAATCCTAAGATTTTCAACAACAAACATGTTCCATGTGCTGTCATTCGTTTTCAAGAAAAACGATACATGTATGAGACGAGTCAAAAACTCATGGAACAAAACAAAAATCTTCAACTTGAAATTGACCAACTCATGTCAGAGAACAAAGAACTCAAATCTGCAAATGATCTTATTTTGTCCAACATGGAAAGTCTTCAAAAAGAAAATGATCATTTGCAATCCAAGTTTTTCAAATTCACAAATGAGTTGGACAATTCTTCCAAAAAGCTCAATAAAATTGTTTTGGACAATCAATCAAAAGAACTTGTTTTGCAACAAAAGATTTCTGAGCTTAACTATGAGTTGCGAAACAAGTCCACCATTTTTGAGAGCAAAGTTGAAGAAGGAAGAACAAAGTTTTGTGCTCAAATCAAGTGTCTTGAAGACAAGTGTTTGCAACTTCAGTCAAACGAAACATCTTTGACAAAGAAAATTTCCGACCTTGAGATTGAATTGCAAACACAAACCAAATCTTTTCAGCGTCAAAATCATTGTTCTGTCTCTCTTGACCTACCTAAAGAAGTTGTTGAAAGTTTCACTGAACCTGATTGTCCTATATGTGAAGTTGTGGATTCTTCTGTAACAAGTGAATGTGATGTTGTTAAGACCGTTGAGACCTCAACTCAGACTGATCTTGAGTATGTTTGTGACAAGACTGAGATGTCCAAAAGTTTTTCAAAATCTCTTTCATCAAAACCTAAAGTTGATGTTCCAAAGAGGGTTTACACGGGTAAATCTTCAAAACTTTTTGAAAGAAAAGTCTCTCAGTTTACTAATTACTCCTTACAAAAGGGTAAGAAGTACACTAAGAAACCAAATGTTGATGGAACAACTACTTTAGTGTCTTTTCTCTCCTTCGAGGATAATTCTAAACACATTTCTCAAGCAAAATCTCAGTTGACTAATTCTAAATGGAAACCGATTTCAAAAGATAAGTCAATTGAGTCAAAATCATTCAAATATTCTTTTTCGGAACTTTTTGATCTTGCATCAAAACCTGTGAAAACGACTCAATCTCACGAGATTGACAAGTTTTCAAAGAAATCAAATGATTTTTCACCATTGCTTCCACGAAAACTCTTTTCAACTAAACCACCGGGTTTTAGTTCTCCGTGGAATGCAACTTCGATTCATCAAATCGATGAGACTTACATATGGACTTTCAAGAATTCAAAAACCATTGGACCCAATCTCCAATGGGTTCCAAAGGCATTTTCGAAATGATTTGATGAAAAGTGGCTTATGCACACTTCAGTGTATAACCCGTTCCAAAACTGTGTTTATAATTTCATTCTTTTTAGAAAAATCCAAAAAGATTTTCTCATTTTCATCAAATTGTATTTACTTTGCCTTTAAGTTTCTCACATTGTATTACGATGAGATGCAAGGCATCGAACGCCTTTGTGTACTGCCTTTGTAGTCTCATTTTTAATGTTTGTGAGTAACTTTCAAACTCTTTACTCACCCTTTATATGCTAAAACTTTGTTTATATCATGCATATATTTAGGGGGAGTTTGTTTATAAAACCAAGTGTTTATACTCATTTTCCATTTTAAAACACTTTGGATGATTTTCAAACCATTTTCGATCATCTTTATTGAAGTTCGGTGTTAGATTTGCACATGAGAGTTTAGGCCACTCATAAATACTCCATGATCTTGTCATCGCCGATGAGATCTAACCCCGGAGTTATATTCTCAATTTTAGATTGTGAGGGTTTATGAGCGTGGTGATGATGTTTGTGCAAATAGGACATGAGAGAGTAGTCGAAAAGTGAGAGGTTACGGTGAAATGATGTGAGAAAGGGCTAAAAGAAATAAAAGCCCTCCCCAAAGTTCTTAAAAATCCGGGTCAACACGTTCCTATCGGATTTCATTTGTTGATTTCTCGATATTGAAGAAGACTTCATGGACCCAGTGAAGCAATGCACATCTTTACCTAACCACTCAAGTGTTTCTTAACAAATACTTGTTTTATTCTCACGGAGATTTTCATATTTCTATCGACTCTTCATTTGGAAGACGTTGATATTGAAAAAGGGAGACACTCTGCTCCGGTCCCCGACTTCATTTGATCACTAATCGAGTCTAGAGCGTACTTGATATATCTTTCATTTGACTAGGACACATTGAGTCTTTATATGTCTTTGTGACATTGCATATCTTTGTGATATTGCCGGAACATTCGTAGTGATATCATATTTTTGATATTCCACGATGATCGAATGGAAATCCTACCAATGCTAACATCTTTTCCAACATTGAACGTAGGTCTCTCATTTTCATTTTATGAATTTGTTGAGTTAACGAGAAGTCTATGTGACCTCGGATTTATTTACCCAAAAGTCTTTGAGGATAGTAAGACATGGTTATTGAACGCCTTTGTGACACTGACCATGAATTACATTCTTTAAAGCAATCTATCGGTTGAAAAGCCATAGACCGAACCATTTAGAGATAAGCTTTGTGCATTACTCGATGATAATGGGAAGTCCTAAAAATAGTAATCGTATTTTTAGGCCACACCATTAATCCTTTTGATTTTTGGTTGTGTTAACGGATCATTTTTATCCGGTTTTCATTTCTCTTCACAGAAACACAGAGAACACAAACACCATATAAAAATTGTTTTTCCAACAACGCAACCTTACATTCTAGTTCACCAATAGGTTCATTGGGAATTGGGAATTGGGTTGGGTTACTTTGCTTGCTTGTTGTTTGTTGTCATCTACCGTTTATGCTATCAATCATTATTGTATGATGAACACGTTCCACATATTCATCATAAGGGGGAGAAATGATTAAATGATTGATAGATAGAATTCAAGGTTTTAGGTAGAATTTGATTGATAGATATTGATTGAGGATAATTCATAGTGTTTGGTTGTTCAAAGGATCGTTAGTTTAGGTGAAGAGAGTGAATAATTATCGTGATAAGTTGAAAGATTGTTTTGAGAAAGTTAAAGGATTGATTCGAGATCGAGTATATTCAAGATGATGTACATGGTCGATGTTTGAAAGATTTATTGAATAATTGACCATTTGTTTGATGATTAGAAAAGTTTGAGATTGAATGAAGATTGTTCTTTTGATAGATACTTGGATTGTTAAGATCCAAAGATTGTTCATTTGAGGGGAGCAAGAGTAAACTCATGACTCATTAAATATGCTCTGAAATGATTGTTTGTTCAAGGGGGAGCAAGAGATTAAAGATTTGTTATTGAATAATTTGCTCCGAGATAGTTGTTTGATTGAGAGCAAATGTTTATTGATCAAAGAATCAAGTGCTCCAAGATGTTTATTGATTCAGAGACAAGTTAGATCAAGAATTGAAGTTTTAAAGTCAATTCAAATTTCCGCATTCCAAAAACCAAGCTTCCGAAATGCCAAGAGATTTCAAAGTTAAAACCAAGCTTCCGCAAAGCCAAAAGAATTCAGAGTTAAATCAAGCTTCCGCATGCTATTCAAAGTTCAAGTTACTTCTCAAAGCAACATCAAGTTGAAATCAACATTCAAAAGTTCAAGTTGTGAAAGCTCAAAAGCTACAAAGATTTCAAAGGTGTTTCCAAAGTATTCAAAGTTGCAAGAGAAGATCAAGATTTAATAAGTCATCGTCAAATATATTTGTTTGTTGAGAAGATTCAAAGTCAAGGTTGATACAAGACGTTGAAGACAATGAGAAAGCTTCAAAGTACAATCAACATTGAAGATTTTCAACAAATGGGCTCATCATGTTTATTTAAAGACCGAAGACGATGCAACATTTACAATTCAACACCAAGGGGGAGATTGTTAGAAATATAAATATGGTGTTTAATTGTAAATTCTAGTATTGGAAGGGGTATTAGTGTTAAGTTAGTGATTAGTATAAATACCCCTCTCATAAGTCATTTATGACTAACTCTTGTATTATTGAAACCTTTTACCCCATAATGCTAACCAATCTTTCCCTGATATCTCTGCTTTCTCTCTCTACTTTATCTCTCTAGAAACCGCCATTGACACACACTAAAACACACACAAAAGCTTAAATTCTACTCTTTACACAACTTAATCACCTCATTCTTTACAACATCCTTCATATTAGGGTTTAGACGTCTCTGTCTCTGCACTACTGGTTTCGAGTTAGTTTCTAAGTGTATCCTATGGTTACAATACGAAGAATCTATACCTCTAATATCAGCTATCTTCCAAGCAAACGCCTTCTTGTGCGATCTAAGGACCTTCATTAAAGTTGCTATCTCCTTCTGACTCAGCTTCGATGAAATGATAACCGGGAGTTGTGACTTTCCTTGGAGGTAAGCATACTCCAATCCTTGCAACAGCGTATTCATCTCAAGATTGGTAGGTGGTTCTTCTAATGAGGTGATGAGGTTGTTCGGTGTCTGCACCAATGTCCCGTCGAATTCATCATCTTCTAGCTCTCCTAAATCCCATGGACGGTCTGGTGATCCTATTCCTAATACTTCCTCAATTTCCTTATATGCTCTGTTATCTACATCTACCAATTCAACTTCTTCAGCACAAACTCCTATATCATCCTTACCTAAATCTGGGTCTCCTTCCATAGTCAAACTAAGCTTCTTCCTACCATTTCCTATTGTAATCCTTCTTTCTGCTACTTCAATTACGGCTTTGGCTGTGTTCAAGAATGGCCTTCCTAAGATGATTGGGACTTTCTTATCCTCTGGTATGTTCATAACTACGAATTCTGCCTGAAAGTGTAAGTCTCCTACGGTTACTATCACTACATGGGTCTTTCCTAAGGGGCGCTGAAAGGTCTGATCTGCTAATTTAATAGTCATCATGGTGGTATATAGGGCTGCATCACTTAACTTAGTGTACATGGTCCAAGGCATGAGGTTAATACTAGCTCCTAAGTCGGCTAAACAGTCACAACTAATCTTATCTCCTATCTTACATGGGATAACGAAACTACCTGGATCCTCTAGCTTCGGGGTGATGAATTCATCTCCTTTTTCCAGAATTCCTTTGATTTCCTCGATTCCATGCACATCCTTCGGGATCCTGTCTTCCTTGATCATGTCCTTGATATATCTAGCATACCCCGGTGTCAGCCTAACCAACTCAATAAACGGTATCGTCACCTTTGTCTCGTACATCGTGTCCTTGAAAATATCTCCTCTCTGTTTTACTCGACTTTTCCTCGGCTTCTGCGGATACAGAACTGTCCGGCTGTATGGTTTCGATCGTGGTCTGGAATCTGTCTTCGGAGGTGCCAGCGGCGCTGGTGGTGATCCAGCAGCGCTGGAACTATGTCTGACTTCTACAGCGGTGTTGGGACTATGTCCAGCGGCGCTGGAGATTCTCCTGTACCAGCGGCGCTGGGCATATGTCCAGCGGCTCTTAGGTCTTTTCTGGACTCACCAGCGGCGCTGGTCTTCATGTCCAGAATCTGTCTTCTTATCGGTTTGACCTACGACTTCTGTTTCCTCTTCCACTTCTGCCTGATCTTCCTCTTCATCCTTTTCCTCAGCTTCCAGAGGGTTTGGAGGCGATTTTGTTGCCTTCCCCGACCTCGTGGTTATTCCTTTCACGGTCTCTTCCTTCGAGAATATACGATCATAAATCAAATCAAGTACTGCTCTCACTTTGCTTAGCTCTTCTTTCACTTCTCCTGTCATTTGTTCATTTCTTTCAACCTTCTCCTCTAGGCTTTGTATCTGTCCATCAACCTTTTCTTTCATACCTTTGACTTCTCCTTCAATCAAAGTCATTTTCAACCAATCTTTGTCTAACTTCCGTTGAGCTATATCTTCTAGAGCTGCGTAGTTGCTATTAGATGTCTTGTAATCGAACGATCCTCCGCACATCAAATCCAAGTACATATTCGTCTCGCTCGTTCCTCCGCCATAAAACAACTGCACCAACTCGGCCTTAGTTCTCTCACGATCATAGCATTCCCTAGACATCTTCTTCAACCTTTTCTAAGCTTCGCCCATTGACTCGGACTCTCTTTGGGAATATGATTCCACAGCTATTTCCCTAACTCTCTTCAGCTCTCATAGGTAAAACCTATTGCAGAATGCTCCTCTTAACTCTTCCCAAGTCCTGATTGAATCCGGGTCAAGCTCATCTAACCATGCTAGAGCTATTCCTTGCAGTGAATACCTAAACATCCCTAATCTAACTGTCTCCTCCGTGCCTGGTCCGTAGTTGAAAAGTTGACACTCCTCCCTAAATTGCGAGAGGTGATGGTACGGATCTCTGTTCAATTCTGCACTATATTAATGTGAGTCGACTTAACTAAAAACGGTGTGTCTGAATTAGGCACCTTAATGGGTGAATTAGGGGTCTCGGGTACTTCCTATTTTGTTCCATCATTGAACTACCTGATTCTTTATTCCTATCCATACTACCTATTTCTTATGACTTCTAAATTGCAAGAATTTAAAAACTAATCCTAATAATTTTATTTTTATTAACTAGAAAGCTATCCTAGAACACTGAAAGTAACTTTCTCGTGTTAAGCACGAAAAAGGATCGTCTCACTAAACTATTCTAACCTATTCCTAGCTAACAGTTCCCCGGCAGCGGCGCCAAAAACTTTAATGTGCGTTTTGTTTAAATCTAAGTTTTAAATTTATAATTCAAGGAGCTACTTATTCGATATTATCACACAACTAAGGGCAGTGTACCCTGTCTAGTAATAGTAGCCTAGGTAAGTCTAGGTTCGTTCGCAGGGACTGACTTAAGGAAAATAAAATACTAAAATGAAACTACAGCTTTTTTGGGGTTTCCTAGTTAACTAAAATGCATAAGAAATGAAAACATTAATATATGTAAAAACTGACATTCATTTGGTTTTGATTGACATGCTTAAAAGTTGTTATGATTGAAGTTGTTGAACGAATCTTTTCACATTCAGATTCTCGTTAGATTCACTAAATTATTTAGCTTGAATGTCTTTCGACTGGTCAAACCCTTCAATGAGTTCCTGTTAAGGTGGCTCACTGAGCTTTAAAATCTGAGTTTGTAACTATGACTGAAAAATTTTATGTAAGTCTAGATCCTTGTTAAATTCAAAAGACATTGATTACCCTAGTCATCCGGATCTGGTTTCCGTTCGCCAGATCAACTAGATTAACCTAATTAAAACACATACTCATTTGAATCAATTATTAATTTCCCATCAAATGTCCAGTTATAGATCAAATGATTACACTGATTAAAGACCGATCAATGTTTCACAAACAAATTAAATGACTCTAAAGCCTTGGTACCGAGTCGACTCAAACAAATCAGTAAAATAAGTTTGTATATGAAAACCAATAACAAATCAGATTCAAATAAATATGGATCTGTGATTTAGCATAGAAACAGTTCAACAATCAACCATAATCAACAATCAAGTCATGTTTACATCATGTCCAAACGAATGTCTAGTAAGTTAGCTACTCATAGACTGAGTAGCCATGAACAAACTGATAAAATAAAATAACATAGAAATCTAGAGAAACTGGAAAGAGGAAAGAATTGAAACCGGGTGATTATAAATCACAAGGTTGGATTCCTTGATGTCTGATGATGTTAGATCTGCTTTTGAGTGCTCAAGAAACCCTATTCATCGACCCTTAGCCGTCACTTTCGACATATGTGCCTCTGATATCATTTTAGGGTTTATAATGGGGTATTTATAGGTAAAATACGAAAAACCTTAAATCTGCCGACCTAGCCCCAGTGGCGCTGGCGGTATGCCCAGCGGCGCTGGGGACCTTCCTGATGGTGCCAGCGGCACTGGTGGTGATCCAGCGGCGCTGGCCTGCTCCCTGTAGGATCCAGCGGCGCTGGCAGCTCCGCTTTGTTCGTGTTTTCTTGTTTCAGCTCCAAATCATCCTATTTAAGTCTCCCGAACTTCATCCTTGATCTACTCTCATAATCTGTAATCTCCAACATCGAACGTGTTCACAAACCTAATATCATTAAGTACCATAAAGTTCATACTAACTGTTCATTTCTACCTTAAATACGCGTCAAACGAATGGGGAAAAAGTCACAAATAAATCACTCATCAATACCCCTTGCTAATAACCTTGTAAATAAGCCTTTGACATTAATCACATACCAACTTCTCTCTAACTTACTTTCACTCTCTAGATCATCTTCAACCTCCCATCACCTTCACACACTCAAACACACACTAAACCCTAATTCCACCATTGTTACACCAATTAAGCTCAAATATAATCGTTTAAATTAGTACTAGAGATGTTCAACAAAAACGTTCAGGCTGACTCAGCTTGGATCAGTCCAAGCTAACTCAGCTCCAGAACCAAAGACTTAAGTATTTCTGAATTGTTTGTCATCTTCAAATCTTGTAATGTATGAGCAACTTGACTCTAACAATCTCCCCCTATTTGATGATGACAAAACCTTGTAACTTCTATTGATCAGTCTGGAAATACTTAAACAGATTGAAAGGGTTATCAAGTTGATAACATTACGCTTTTGACCCTTTCAATCTTTTCGTTGGGTTCTTTTGATCTTTTTCATCTAATAAAATACATACTTACAAAACTAAATGAAAAAGATGTCATTAACTCTAATTACTTAATTAATTTTTACAATAAGGCATAAAATAGAGTATTTACAAAATTTTACATAAAGGACAGAGTTTGAGTATATTACAGAAAGCTTTCATAATACTCTTCCTTTATGTGATCTGGAGTAGGCTTATTCAAATCATATCCCCTTCTTGATCCTTGCAACATTAAAGCTTCATGAAATCTGCTACTTTTGTCTCCAACTTGGTTGCAGACCAGCTTGAGAGCATATAAATGTACATTTGGCACCATGTTCAGCTCAGAAGCTCTTTGTAGCCCAACTTCTTCCTTATGAGTTCTTATGATAATACCAAGTTCAGAGGCTTCAATAAGTTGGCCTTCCATTGGATTTGTAATTTCAGGAGGCAGACTGAAATTGAGCAAATCCATCTTCTTTCCATATCCAGACTTCTGAATCTTGACATGTAAATCTTTTCTTTTCAAGAAGTCTTCAATGGTCACCTTCTTTTTCTTTTTCTTTTTGAGACCAGGTACAGTGTCATCATCTTCAGTTTCTGAATTATCATCTTCAGAAGTGAGTGGTTGTGGCAGTCCAAATGTATCAATATTATAGCTTTTCATTTTTGCAAATCTGTTGGACAAATCACCAACCACCACTCCATAATTGCTTGGCTTATTCAGAACTAGAAGATTATGCAGTTTCACACACTCTGCATATCCAAGAGTAAATAACTCAGACAGCTCCAACACTTTACTTGCAGAGGAATCACCTTCTCTTCTCAAATGGATTATGGGGTATTTACTTGTCTTGACCTTGGTTACTTTGACCCCAACAATCTCTTCTTGAAGAACCCTAGTCAACTTGAATTTCTCTAGTTTCTCTTTTTCATACACTGATGGTTTTTTGGATATAATTATTGGTTTCTACTTTACTTGAGCTGACTACTTCTTCTTTGGAGAGTCATCCAGGTGTTCTTCTTCAAGTTCTTGGAGAGCCTTGAGAGATTTCTCTTCTTTTTCCTTCAACCCCCTTTCCTTTTCTTCTTCATTGAATTGAGCTTCAAGTCTGGCTAGCTTTTCCTTTTCGTTGTCA
Organism: Erigeron breviscapus; assembly: GCA_034093135.1. NCBI lineage: Eukaryota > Viridiplantae > Streptophyta > Magnoliopsida > Asterales > Asteraceae > Erigeron > Erigeron breviscapus. Next base: position 85,484,854 of record CM067170.1, on the reverse strand, counting down.
TCCATGACCAGCCTTCTTGCAGCTCTAGCATCTTTAGCCTCTTGTCTTCTTCTCCTTTCAGCTTCATTCTTCTTCATAGCCTCTTCTTCAATTTCAAGCAGACTTCTTTGCCTTGGAGCACCTTCAGTTTGAGTGCCTTCAGTCTGAATATTCTGGTCAGCTTGTTCTTCAATGGGCTGAATGGAAGCTGGGCTAAATCCAAATCCTCTTCTCTCTATAAAATAAGGCCCAATGGGCACCTTGTCACTGTCATCAGAGGAGGACTCATCTTCAAATTCAATGAGATCTGCATCAGCCTGGAGACCTAAGACAACTTTCACATCTGCTCCTTCATCCTCTTCATCATCAGAATCCACCACAACAACTATTTCTTGTGTTGAAGCTGGCTCAGTCTGAATTTGAGTTTCAGACTGATCAGCCTCAGCTTGAATATTAACAATGGCAACAGCAGCTTCAACCTCTTCTTTATTCAACTCAGTATCTTCTTCTTCAGGAGCTATGTGAGATCATTTTTCAAATAATTATGTAGCTCAGTCAGTTTGGTAGTATGAGAGGAGCTGGAAGTCTTTAGTTCTTCAACAACTGATTGTTGTAATTTTGTTCTTCAGCTCAGCTTCAGACTTCTCTACTTGTGAAGGAACATTCACAATTTCTTTGAGCTGTGATTGGAGGCTTTGGATATCATTGAGAACCTTCTTGTTCATTATTCTCATCTTTAGCCTACTAGCTTTGAATTTGGTTCTCATTGACTTCCTCAACTTGTTTTGGGAAGTGGCAAGTGCTGCTAAATATTTCCTATTTCTTCATTTACTTCTGTCATCCCTTGACTCCAACCCTTTATTGTGTCACTCAGCTTTGCACCCGTCTTAACAATTTATGTCATATCTTCCAAAATTTCTTTTTGCTGGGTGGCCAAAATCCACTGAGTGCTCACAATATCTTGAAGCTGGTCCTGCATAGATACCTGTTTACCTTGAATAATGTCCATACGTGCACTAAGCTGTGTGATGTCAGCCTTTTGGGCGTCTTTCATCTCAGTGAGCTTAGTTACCATATCCTTCAATATGGATCTGTCCGTATAGGGGGACCAGCAGTTGGCCTTTCAGCCTAAGACCTTTCAGTAGGCTCACTAGTGTCCCTAATATTCGGTATATTGGGTGAATTTAGAAATTATGGAGCTACAATAGTTGTTGGGCGATTTTCCTCATGAGAGTGAGTCTCAAGAGGTGGAACAGAAGTTGTCAGTTGGGTATCAGCTTGAGGAGAATTAGCATGAAATTCAAGTTGTACATTGCCTGCTATAGGAAGCTGACTTGATTGATCAGCTTCAGCATTGACAGCCACCAGAACATCCCTTGAGGATGGGTGAACCCCAGACTGACCAAGTGACTAATCACCCCTTGTGGTGGTGATGAGTCTTTGACTACCAACATCGTGAGGACCATCGGTAGCTGTCTCACCTGCAAGAGACGGAGAAAGGACTTGACGAATCAAGCCCATATGACCAAAAGCAGTCCCTTGTGTTTCCACAAGTGCAGAGACGGCTGCAATTGGTGTAATGTTAAGGGTAAAATTGGATGGTCCCTCTTCTGTGATGTTTTGTTGCACCACAGCCTCATCGGGACAGAATGTTGAGGCCTGTACTTTACCTTGTGATCTAGGTGAAGCATTGGCAGCCTGTGCAAACCCAAAGTGTAAAAGAGAAGAATCAGCTTGAGTACCTTTCTTCGGAAATCTTCGGTACACATGCGCAATGTTTTGCAACTGTGGTAGAATCGACTCTTTACGTACTTGGGTTGAGTCCAGGGGTGTCCCTTTAGTGATTTAATCACTCTGTTTGCAGAGTGATAAAGGCGAAATAATTATGGACTCAATCTGACCTTGGGCTGAGGTATGTCTTTCAATGTGTACATCCTTTTGGGAGGAAGCAGCGGTAACAGGTTTCCCTTTTATCTTACCTGCACCCTTTTTGGAGAATGCAGATGGGCGAATCAGCTTAGCAACAGGTGAAGCTGAGTCAGCTTGGGAACGTTCCCTTATAGATTCAGCCTCAAGGGGTAGTCTCCTTTGAGATGAAGAGACTTTAGCAGCTTTTGCAGCATTCTCCCCCTCAACTGATGCTCTCTTTCTCCTTTGAGATCATTTCTTTTTGGGGATTTGGGAGTTTGGCTCATTTTACAAAATTGGAGATTTTTGTGAGGCATCGGCTAGGAAGGGATTTTGTGGTTTAGAATTCAGCTTTTGTGTGTGTTTTAGTGTGTGTTAATGGAGGTTTTCTACTCTCTCATCCCGTCGCTCTTTTCGTTCCGTCCGGTTCCCTTTAGATTGTATTATGGGGTCCAAAGGTTACAAAATGCTTAATGGAAGGGGTTTATATACATATGACTAATT
>CM067170.1:85420916-85481463 GCA_034093135.1 Erigeron breviscapus | reverse complement strand
GAGAGTAGAGAGATGTCAGGGAAAGATTAGATTGTATTATGGGGTCCAAAAGGTTACAAAATGCTTAATGGAAGGGGTTTATATACATATGACTAATTTACACTAAGCCCCTTCCATACTTAGACATTTACATTCTAAGTACACATATACAATAAGAAAAACAAATCAACTACTACATTTATATTTCTAACAAAGGGATTTTGTGGTTCCACTTCCTTACCCTCAAAAAATAAAGAACAATGACAAGGAGAAGGAGTTTCAGGGATGTTAGTATTTCTACCTTGATCACCACCCTGAATGGCTAAGACCAAATCAGCTTCAAGCTGATCAGCTTGCGTCAAAGGGTGGTCAGCCTCAGCTCCTTCTTGAGAATCAGATTGATCCTCAAGGTTCTCCTGCTCTCTGTTAACACAAAATTCCAAATAATCCTGCATTGTAGGGGTTAAGTTCTGGTGCATATCAATTGGTCCAAAAATATTTGAGGCAAGGGATGAAATTTTTATAAAATCCCCTCTTGCCCTTTGGAAATCACCTTTCAAAAAAATTTCAATAATGTAACCCAAGATTCTGCCATAGTAAACATTTTCAGATTTTGCAGAAATCTTGGACACAAGATCATCAAAAATTAATTTTCCAAAATTAATCAACCTATTGTGAACCATGCTATAAAAGATTTGCATTTCAAGCTTATTTGGTGTATCAAAACCACCAACCATGGTTTGCAATGATCTCACAATGGTTGAGATCAAATATTTATAAATTCCAGAAAAATGGGAAATTTTAACCGACCCATCAACCCTCCCTGAATAAACAATTTCTCTAAAAACACTTTTTGCAACATCCAGGGGTGGGGCTGATACATAGGCAAGGTCAGACTTGTACTCTAGTTCAAAATTTTCTTTAAAACGATCAAGAGTAAGTACAAGTCGACGAGATGCAATGTCTAAAGTGCCATCAATGCATTGCTTGCCCTGTTTGGTTGTTGCTACCCTGCTTGTGAGCCAAAACTCACAAAGCTGATTGTGATTGATCTTATTAGGAGAAAGGTGCAGAATCTTACCCATAGGATGATAAAAGATATACCTCGCCATGTCAGTATACTCTGACTTGTTTGAAGGTGGATGGAGATTGTCAAATTGTGGAGGCCGTACCTTGATTCAAGTAGAAACCCATTTGGCACCCTCTATTTCTGGAACCCTGTCTCCCTTCAAATAAGTACCGAGTTTTTCGACTTGTTTAGGTTCAGGAAACTCAAATTGAGAAGATGAAGCCATTTGATGATTAACTGATTGAGAAATAGACTAAAAATAATAATATTTGAGATAACGGGAAACAAAGTATGAGTGATTTCAGAGAAAAAGAGATGAGAATGAGATTAGAAAGATGAGAATGCGATGGAATAGTGATTTGATAAAACGGGTTGGCTTTTATATGGCCTTCCCACCAAAAGTGTGCCGTTTTGTGATTGGAGAGAGAAAGTACACTTACCCCAACGGTTACTTTTTACCATGGAGAGAGTAACGGTTGTGATTTGTACAGAGGAAAAAGAGAGAAACAAGAGTAAAACAATATTTTATTTACAACAACAAGAAACGAAAAATATAAAATAACTTACTAAGTAAAATCCAAGCTGAGCTGACTCAGCTTGGTCATCCTTAGGTAAAAACTAGGGTCAATCAACTTGATTTTTCCCTAATAGATTATTCCATATTTAACATTCCCAGCTTGCTCAGCAAGGTATTAAACCTTGCTTCATCAAGAGGCTTGGTGAACAAGTTTGCAAGCTGATTGTCTGTTGAAATAAAATGGAGTTCAATATCTTCCTTCATGACATGGTCTCTAATGAAATGATATCTGACATCAATGTGCTTAGTCCTTGAATGATTAACAGGATTGTTGGTAATTGCAATGGCACTTGTATTGTCACATGGGAGTTTTGGACACAATAATATCATAGTCAGCAAGCTGATGCTGCATCCATAGGATTTAAGAACAACAGCTTCCAGCAGCAACATATTCAGCTTCAGCAGTAGAGGTTGAGACTGAATGTTGTTTCTTGCTAGCCCAGCTGACTAACCTATTTCCAAGCAATTGACAACTTCCTGTTGTGCTTTTCCTGTCAATCTTACAACCTGCAAAGTCTGAATCTGAATACCCAATTAGATCAAACCCTGAGTCTTTGGGATACCAAAGAACCAGATTGGGTGTACCTTTAAGGTACCTAAAAATTCGTTTCACAGCTTGAAGATGAGATTCTTTGAGACAAGCTTGATATCTAGCACAAAGACATGTGGCAAATGTAATATCTGGTCTACTAGCAGTTAAGTACAATAATGAACCTATCATGCCCCTATAAGCTGTAATATCAACTGGTTTCCCACTGATATCTTCACTCAGCTTGGTGGCAGCACCCATAGGTGTTTTCGTTGGTGAGCAATTGTCAAAACCAAATTTCTTGAGTAAATCTTTATCATATTTTCCTTGATTAATAAAAATGTCAGTTTTGGACTATTTAATTTGAAGACCAAGAAAATAAGTTAATCTCCCATCATACTCATTTCATAATTTTTGGACATTACCTCAGAAAACCTTTTGCATAAATTATCATTAGTAGAACCAAAAATAATGTCATCCACATAAATTTGTACTAATAAAATATCATTTCCTATCTTTCTCACAAACAAAGTTTTATCAACATTACCTCATTCAAACTTATTCTTAAGTAAGAATTTGGATAGTGTATCATACCATGTTCTTGGAACTTGCTTCAATCCATAGAGAGTTTTGTCCACCTTGTAGACATGGTTTGGATACTTAGAACTTTCAAAACTAGGAGGCTGATGTACAAAAACTTCTTCATCAAGTTTGCCATTAAGAAAGGCACTTTTCACATCCATCTGATACACTTTGAATCCTTTGTAAGTTGAGTATGCTAGAAACATTCTTATTGCTTCAAGCCTAGCAACAGGAGCAAAGGTCTCATCATAATCTATTCCTTCTTCTTGACTGTAACCTTGAGCCACCAATCTTGCATTGTTTCTTGTCACAATACCTCTTTTATCCATCTTGTTTCTAAAGACCCACCTTGTGCCAATAATAGTCTTATCACCTGGTTTAGGACCTAGTTTCCACACCTTGTTCCATTTTTAACATGTTCTAGATTTGAAAGAAGCTTTGTGTTGTTTCCCTTTCTCACAAGCACTGCACAACTTGCCTTTCTCATACTTGATAGCAGGAAGACCAGAAACTAACTCATTTTTGCTTAACTTATTAATATCTTTAAAATTCATATGAGAGTCTTTTGTGCCACAACCAATTCAACTCATCCTGAGTTTTAGACAAGAAACACACTTCTTTCAACACAGTAGGCTTGCTCATATCAAAAGTGTAAAGAGATTCATCTCTTTTAGCAATCAAGACAACATTTCCTTCCAAATCACAAACAATCCCTCTATCAGCTCGAAATCTCACTTCATAGCCAGCATCACACAATTGGCTAACACTGATTAGATTGTGTTTGAGCCCACTAACATATGAGACTCTTCTGAATATGAGAGGACCATTTGTAAGAGAACCATATCCTTCTGTAGTTCCTTGAGAATCATCACCAAAAGTGACATTAGGACCAAGTCTGTTCCTAAAGTCACACAGCAGGGACTTACATCCGATCATATGCTTGGAACATCCACTATCCAAGTACCAGATAAATGCATTGTGAACGCTCTGCAATCATGAAATGAGTTAGTTCTTTTTGGGAACCCATCCAAGGATGGGTTCACTTGAGCTGACTGAAGTGCCAGACTCAGTTTGAGTAGAAAAAGAACTCTTATCACTTGATATTACTTTCCATTGTTGTTTATATTTTTCTTGAAAATTATTTTCAACAACTTTGGACTCAGATTGTCTTAAATATCCTTTATCAATTCCAGCCTTTTTTGACTCAGCTCTGAGTTTCTTTTGATCAACTTTTGAAAGACTATTTAGAAAAGAAACTTCCTTTGATATCTCACTCAGCCTAGACTTAATCAGCTTAGAAATAAGTTGATCTGAGTCTTGACTAGGTGTTTTTGAATTTGACTTGGAGCTGTTTTTATCATACTGACTCTTCTTAGTTAATTTGTTTTTTTTTCCTTTCTGACTCTTTTGATTGGTCAGCTTAGAAGAGTTTTCCTTGGTCTTAGGTTCACTACTAGATTCTGATGAAGAGTCAGTCAGCTTGGAAGAATCCAGATAGACTTCAGACTTGGTAGGGGTAGACTCAACAGAGGTAACTCCATCAAACATAGTTTGTAAATTTTCACCATAAACAAAACCTAGACCAGGGTGTTCAGACTGCTTTTTAAGAATCCTTTTAGTGTGAATAACTGTAGGAGGTATAGGCTGATAACAAGGCTACATTGCCATTCTTCACTTGTGGCAATAGCTTTGTCATAGTCACCATCAAATATGGCTTAAATTTGTTGAGGAACTTGCTCATTGACACACTTGGCAGCTCTTTTAGAGCCAGTACACCATGACTCAGTTATATGCTTGATTTTCAAATACTTTTCATCAGCTTGTTTGGCTTCTTGTAAAAGATAGACATTTACTCTTTTTAAATCTTTAATTTCCGAATGAAGTTTTTCAATAGACTGAGTTTGTACTGAAATTTCATTTCTTAAACACACAATTTCCATTTTATGTTGTTTATTAAAATGTCTTTGCAAAAGAACCTCATCACCAAGTTTGTAAAGCTTGGCAAGTTTTTCTTCATTAGAAAGAGAAAGAAAATGAGATACCTCTTGAACAGTGGATGCAGAATGAGTTGACTGGGTGAGCTGACTGTTTTCTTCTCTCAGCTTGGTCATGCTATCAAGGAGTTTTTCAATAGCATCTTTGGCCATCAAGCACTTCTCCTTGATCTCTTGACACTTGGCTGACTGCTCCTTGACCATGAAGCATTGAGCATCTTCATAGATTTCATCATCAGAGGAAGTTGCACTCTCAGACCATTCTTTTGCAACAAGACTCTTTTCACTCAGCTTGGCAACTTGTGATTTTAATTTTTTATATTTTAGCTTGAGTTTAGAGTATTTCTCATCTTTTCCACCACTTTTAGGTTTAGAGTTATCAGCTTGTTGAGTGGGTTTTGATTTACAATGATTAGCCATATGAACAGTTTTACCACATTTATAACAAGTTACTTTTGACATATCCAAAGGCTTTTTGGGATTGTCATTTTTAAAAGTTCCTTTTCCTTTTCCCTTAAATTTTGAAAAATTTCTTCTCCTCAATCTTTCAGCCAACATGGCAACCTCATTAGCTAAAGTCTCAGTTTCATCACTTGAATAATATTCAGTTTCAAATTCACATTGTTTATCAGTTTCAACAATATCACACACAGACTGACTTGAACCAGTTCATTACACATTGGGCTGGGATGCTCAGATAAAGATGCAACAAGTGCAGAGCTAGAGCTTCCCGCAGCATCACCCATGGCAATCAGCTTCTCAGCTTCAGTGCATTCATGGTTGTGAAGCAACACATAAAGACCTGGTAAGTCAAGTTCTTTGTACACAGGACTCAACTTGACACTAGCAACATATTTATTCCATTTTAAAGGTAATGAATCTAAAGTTTTGCTTTTAAGTACATCATCATCTTTAATTATGTCAATAGCAACTAAGTCATTTACAAGTGCATTGAATCGGGTACAGTCCTGCCCAGCGGCGCTGGGGTGGTCCTCCCAGCGGCGCTGGGGCCTCCAGAACAGCATCCGCTTTCGCTTTTCACCTCTTTAACGACTTCATTCATTCCCGAAACAGGTTGCTCACTTCCACTCCGTTGCATTTTCACCTGTCCTAAACTGAAACAATCTAGACAAAAGTGAAAGAAAAAAAAAACAAAACAAAAACACACACAAAACACAAAAACGATTAGTAACTTCAAGAACAAAACAAAACACACTTAAACTTAACCAAACTAATCTTAACAACTAAAAACGATAAATGAAAATATTTTTGGATTTTTGAAATTTTAAAAAAAATGAAAATACTACTTAAACTAACCTAAACTAGACTGAACTACTAAACCCTAAAATGATTTAACCTAAAAACTGAAAATTAACTACCTCATGCCGAAACACAAGATAAGGTCGAACTACACTACTAAACTAAGAATGCGTCGCGTCCCCGGCAACGGCGCCAAAAACTCTGATGTGTTGCGTAATTTGGAAAAATAATTTTTAATTAAGAAAACACTGTTTTAAATTTATAGAATGTTGTACAAGTAAATACCTCAACAAGACGCACACTAATGAGCAGTAGACCCGATCAAAAGTAGATAGTGTTGTGGTAAGTACAAGATCGTTCGCAGGGACGCTTGCACTACCTAGTCTAATAATGTGTGTAATTCTTGCGGTTGGGGGTTGTCACGATTTCCTATTAAAACTAATAAAAATGAAAAGTAAAATAGAAGCCGCAACCGCTTATTCAGCGAGAGGCTTAATCTGAAAAAGAGTTTGAAAAACTAAATAACAGTAATAAAATTAAAATACTTGTTTGGCATCTCCGATCTCATGGTACGACCAGATTACTTATCCTACCTATTTGCTAGACTGTTGGAAAACTTAATCAAGGCTCAGATTCTCGTTAGATTCACTTTGCCTAAGTAACTAGTGTTGTCCCTAGACTCACACTACCCTTTAAACAAATTCTCGTTAGATTCATTGTTTAAGCTTTAATCACCTAAGTCTGTGTTACCAATTGTCTTTTAATATACCCGGCTCTTAAGCCATGACCAGATAATAATTCCCTCCGGTGACCACAGTGCACGTTTCCATGTCACTGGATCGTGTCTGACATTGTTAAGTATCGTGTTCAACTTATTCTAATTATTATGGTTCTAGATCCCTTAGTTATAAGTGAATCACCTTTTACTCCTAGTTATTGACAGACTAGTGTTTTCCATCTTTATGTATTAATCCTAGTATATGATTATAGACTGATCATCATAATTAAATTAACACACTCAGATATAGAACCGATAACAATATGAAGAACTCATAAAACATGGATCTACGACAAACAGTAAACACAATCCAACAGATCTAACAAATAAAGTAAAACAAATAAACGTCTACATGATTACATCGATCCTGTTAGACAGTGTGGGATCAGAATATCGGTTCATCACTTCCCTAAAGAACAAGATCAAAGCTCAAAGCCCACAACAAGAGAATCGGTCCAGAACAAGGTCCAAGGTCCATAGTTAGAGTCGGTCATATGTGACCTAAGCTTCCATAATTTGATTTCAATTTCTTGTATAAATATAGACCTCATGTATGTCGATTATTATCAATTAATAAAAACCAAAATCAATTCTATTCGTTGATATGGTATCAGAGCCCTCAATCGAATTGGGCATCATCATCTACCTTTTAATCCCTCAAATTATATCACCTAAATCGATACCTAAGCCACCATGGCCGGAGAAGAGGCCGGCGGCTCCGGTAACGACTTGGCATTACAATTAGCCAATTTTTTACAAAACAACAATCACCAATCTCAAAATCCCAAACTATCCGACAATCTCCAAATCAATTTAAAGCTAAATAGTACCAATTATTCACTATGGACCCGTATGATTCGGGTTGCCATAGGCGGCCGATCAAAAAACCTTTTATCACACTTAACCTAAAAACCGCCAGAAAAAGCAACAACTGGAAAATATGAGTCATGGGAACAAGAAGACCTAATCGTGTTCTCGTGGCTCATTCAAAACATAGAACCAATATTAGCCGGAAACCTTACCGAAATTTCCACCGCAAAAAAACTATGGGATGCTTTAGTAATCACTTATAGCAGTGGGAAAGACAAGCTTACAAACTTTAATCTGCATATCAAGGCCAACAAACTCAAGCAAAGTGACAAATCGCTCGAGGATTTCTGGATTGCACTTCAAAGAGTCTGGGGTGAAATCGATCGACAGGATCCAAACCCGATGACATGTCCTGAAGATATCAAAACATATAATAGGATTCGATCCGAACAAAAATTATTCCAATTTTTGAACGGATTAGATCAGAAATTTGAATCAACCAAAAGAGAGATTCTCATAACCGACCCTCTTCCAGCGGCTAAAGCCGCATATGCCACCATACGAAAAGAGGCCGCTCACCAAAAGATTTTGGGAGCAACCACCACTGATGTTGAAGGAGCACGAGGCATAGCCACCGGTTTGATGGTGAAAGAAGAAGACGGGTTCGGGTTTGCCACCAAGAGATTCAATCGGGTTAATGACAAACAAAAACCCATGGTTCAAGATGATAAATCGGATCTCACTTGTGATAAATGTGGTATGAAAAGACATACCAAAGACCAGTGTTTCCGATTAGTCGGTAATCCGGCATGGTGGACAGAAAACAAAAAAGGCCGACGATATAACCCATCAGAGAAAGAAAAACCCTCTACCACTCAAACCAACCCCACAAAAGGAAACATTAGCAACGATAACCGGAGATCGGAGAAAGGTTTTGCTGGGGTGGCGGCGGCTGAGGTTGAAGATGGGGGTAGTTTCTCGGTGGTGGCTGGTAAGGAGAGAGAGATAAGATTCTCAAAACACAACTTTCCACACCACCGTTCCACACACTACTTTCCAAACAAACATATATATATAAATAAAAATAAGTTTTGTGGAAAACCTAGTTGTAGTAGTGGGTCGGGTAATGGGCCAACTAACACTGCTGGGCCAGAAAGGTTAATTAGGCCGAATTCAATAGCTAAAGGATTTGTGGCCCGTTCTGATCATTCTAAGTCAAACGGGTCATGGATTTTCGATTGTGGTGCAACCGACACTATGACTTATGATATATCAGATTTTTCTGTTTTTTCAAAACCTAGAAAGACCCATATTCGAGCTGCTAATAAGGGAAAAATGGATGTTATGAATGGAGGATCTGTTATGATTTCTCCAAACATCAATTTAACTAACTGTGTTTATGTTCCATCTTTGTCTCACAAACTTTTGTCAATAAGTCATGTGATAAAGGAACTTAATTGCTCAGTTCTCATGCATCCAACTTTTTGATTGTTACAGGATATCAGGACAGGATGGATTATTGGGCGTGGCACTGAGAGAGAAGGACTGTATTATGTTGATGAAGTTACTGAAAGTGGGAATGTCATGCTTGCTCATGGGACTAGTGAAAGAGAAGCGTGGTTATGGCATAGAAGATTGGGGCATCCGTCAGTTAGTTATTTACATGTTTTGTTTCCGAAACTTTTTCCTTTGAATAAAAAGATTGATTGTGAAACTTGCATTTTAGCAAAAAGTCATAGGCAAACTTTTAAACCTCGTAATACTAGAGTTGAATTTCCTTTTTCATTGGTTCATTCAGATGTGTGGGGTCCTGCACCGGTTGTTGGAGGTCATAATTTCAAGTATTTTGTGATTTTTGTTGATGATTGCACCCGAATGACATGGATTTATTTTTTGAAAAATAAAGATGAAGTTTATGATAGATTTACTGTTTTCTATAACATGGTTCAAACTCAATTTCAAAAATCTATCAAAATCATGAGAACAGATAATGGTGGAGAATATGTGAATTCACAAATGAACCAGTTTTTTCAATCCAAAGGAATAATTCATCAAACCACTTGTCCTCACACCCCCGAACAAAATGGTGTGGCTGAAAGGAAAAATAGGATTCTTTTAGAGATGACTAGGGCACTTATTATTGAGTCCTTAGTTCCAAAAAGTTTTTGGCCCGAAGCCTTAGCTACTGCTACCTACTTGATCAATCGTCTTCCTACAAAGATTCTCGATATGAAAACCCCTTTGAAAGTCCTTTCTGAGTTTCATAAGCTCCCATCGGTTCTTACTTTGCACACTAGAGTGTTTGGATGTACAGTATTTGTTCATATTCCAAAATCATATCGTAATAAACTCGAACCGTGTGCTGAAAAATGTGTTTTTGTGGGATATGGGGTTACTCAAAAGGGGTATAGATGTTACAATCCTAAAACTCATCGTATGTTTACTACGATGAATTGTGATTTTTTGGAAACCAAGTATTTCTACTCTCAGGAACTCAGTGGTCAGGGGGAGGAACAAAGTGACACACTGAGTTGGCTTCAATATTCATCAGAAGTTCTGACCACTACTCCATCAGAAGTTCAGACTACAGATAAAGATTTACAGTCCTCCTCTCAAAGTGACAACCCAAGTCCAGACCTGATATCCGAGGTAAGTAATTCTGAACCAAGCCATGATTTGAATGATATGGATATTCCAGCTAATGAAGTGCAGGAAAATGTTAATGGAGAGTCAGAAAGTATAGAAGAAGTAACTCCAGAAAGTGCTCCAGAAATATATATTCTTCCGCCAAGATCTACCAGAGGAATACCTGCAAAGCGATATTCTCCAGAAAAAAGTTCTCGGTCTACTAAGTATCCAGTAGACAACTTTGCTAATGTTGCAGAAGATTTTTTCTCCAAAGAAGCAAAAGCATTTGCAGCAAAATTATATTCAGAAGAGCTCCCGTCAGGAGTAGAGCATGCTTTGAAATTAAAAAATTGGAAGGATGCTATGGATAGTGAAATGGAGGCTCTTATTAAGAATGATACATGGGAGAAGTGTATTCTTCCAACAGGAAAGAATCCGGTAGGGTGCAGGTGGATATATACCATCAAGTATAAACCAAATGGGGATGTAGAAAGATACAAAGCAAGACTTGTTGCCAAAGGGTACACTCAGACCTATGGCATTGACTATTCAGAAACTTTTTCTCCAGTTGCAAAGCTAGATACAATAAGGGTTCTTTTCTCAATAGCAGCAAATCAGGGATGGTCTCTTCATCAGTTTGATGTGAAGAATGTCTTTTCGCACGGAGAATTAAAGGAGGAAGTGTATATGGAAGCTCCTCCAGGTTTTTCCCGTAATTTTAAACATAGGGAAGTTTGTAGGTTGAAGAAGTCCTTGTATGGACTTAAACAGTCACCTAGAGCTTGGTTTGGAAGATTTACTCTTGCTATGAAGAAGTATGGATATCAACAAAGCAACTCAGATCACACATTGTTCCTTCTTCATATAGGGAATCTAGTGACATGTCTAATAATTTATGTTGATGACATGATTATCACAGGAAATGATGAAAATGAGATGAATCAACTGAAATCAGCTTTGTTTGCTGAATTTGAAATGAAAGATTTGGGAGATCTGAAGTATTTCCTTGGAATAGAAGTTTCAAGGTCTGAACGTGGATTTTTTATTTGTCAGAAGAAGTATATATTGGATCTTTAGCTGAAACAGGAATGATTGATTGCAAGCCAGCAGACACACCCATGGTCATCAATCAGAAGTTATTTGTGAAGACGGATGCTAAAGCCACTGATAAAGATAGATATCAAAGGTTGGTGGGGAAACTTATTTATTTGGCTCATACTCGTCCAGACATAGCATATGCTGTTGGAGTGGTTAGTCAGTTTATGCACCAACCTCAGGAAGATCATATGGATGCAGTTCTGCGAATTATCAGGTATCTTAAAGGGACTTCAGGTCATGGGGTGTTATTTAAAGCTAATGGTCATCTCAAGATTCAGATATATATAGATGCAGATTAGGCAGGAGACAAAGGTAATCGAAGGTCAACTTATGGATATTTTTCAATGGTAGGTGATAATTTGGTTACATGGAAAAGTAAAAAACAAAAAGTTGTCTCCTTGTCAAGTGTTGAAGCTGAGTTTAGAGGTATAGCTAGAGGATTAGCAGAAGCCTTGTGGTTGAGAAAGCTTGTGTCTGAAATAGGTTTTGCTCCCAAAGAAAGCATTCGAATCATGTGTGATAATGAAGCTGCTATCCAGATCTCAGAGAATCCAGTTCAACATGATAGAACCAAGCATGTGGAGGTTGATCGTCATTCTATAAAAGAAAAATTGGAGAGTGGAATCATCAAGTTACCCTTTGTTAAGTCTGAAGAACAACTTGCTGATATTCTAACCAAAGCAGTGGGAACATCGATGTTTCATAAGTGAATAAGCAAGATGAATTTCATAAGTGTCTAAGCAAGTTGAATTTCAGAATATCGGTTCATCACTTCCTTAAAGAACAAGATCAAAGCTCAAAGCCCACAACAAGAGAATCGGTCTAGAACAAGGTCCAAGGTCCATAGTTAGAGTAGGTCATATGTGACCTAAGTTTCCATAATTTGATTTCAATTTCTTGTATAAATATAGACCTCATGTATGTCGATTATTATCAATCAATAAAAACCAAAATCAATTCTATTCGTTAATAGATCCAAATAGGTATTCAGCCTACTAGCCTAACATTATTAAAGGAATAACAAAGTTTGAGAAGATAAAAGACATTGTTTACCAACTGAAAGTAAATAAAAGAGATAGATCTAGGTAGAAGATGGAGATCGGAAGGTGTTAGAAGCTCCAAAACCTCCATGGAATCTGCAAAGTCGACCTAGGGTTTGTATGTGGCGGCTAGGGCTGCTAAATAGGCTCTCTCTTAGGGTTTTGAGGGTTGTTTTCGCTTAAATAGAGGCGAAAGTCGGTTGCTGATCTGGGCCGCCCAGCGGCGCTGGGGCCTGCTGGTGTTGGGCCAGCGGCGCTGGCAGCTCCTGCTGCACTCCGATTTGCTTCGTTCGACTCTCGAATTGCCTCCTTGTGTCTTGTAACTTCATAGGCCTTCATGTTGAGTTGATTGATGCCATTTACTCTCACTCGCATCTTCCGTGAACCTGCATTTACATCGAATCCATTAAGTACCAATAGTTCCGGAATATTAACTCATTTAAGCATTGAAATGTGGCCTTATGATAGGGGAATTTATCACAAAATGAACGCTCATCAATCATACAAAGTTAAATAACAACACTAGAGCACTTGCAATACTCCAGGCTGAACTTGTACCTTCCAAGCTGACTGCAAGAACCAAGCTGACTTCCGCCCATCAGCTTGGCCTTCTATCCTTGTTCTTTATCTTTTACTTAGACCAAGTGCTTATTCTTCATTTGATGTAGCTTGAATGATACCATCTTCCAGTGAAGATGTTCAGGCTGACTCATCTTGGATCAGTCCAAGATGACTCAGCTCCAGAACCAAAGACTTAAGTATTTCTGAATTGTTTGTCATCTTCAAATCATGTAATATATGAGCAACTTGACTCCAACAAATAAGAACACATGTGGGGACTAACATCAGTTGCTGATCTTATTCCATATCTCCAAAGCAACGTCACACGAGCAAAACAATGGTCCATGGTTTCCTCTTTTTTTCTCACATAACCAATACGTGTCTCTAGCTTCTTCTTTTTTAACAGCCAAGATCAATTACCATTAAAAGGTGACATGTCTCTAGCTATAATCGTGATTGCTTATGAGATACTCGTTTACAACTTTAACTGTGAATTCCGGCTTGATACTTCCTATCCATACCCACTTATCACAGTGCTCGTTAAGACTGATACCTTCAAGCAAATCTCCAATCCTAACAGCTTCTTCCAACTCAGCATCCAGAAGTTGTCGCATTAAATTCTATTTATATCACACTAATATGCTTTCCAATTGTCACATCCTGGTTTGGGCTGGTCCGCTTATTGGGGAAGTGAAAATCCGGGTCGGGTGTTGGCAGGGCAACCTGGACCAATTGGCTCTTTCGGACTTGGCTAGCGTTGGACTTGTCAAGGATATTTGGGTATTAATATCAACATATATAGTCGGATGGCTATTGTCTATTTGTCTCTCTCGGCCAGTTTGTATACCTTTTAACACAATAATACAATATCATTTCTTGTTCGGATCTAAAGTTCAAAGTACAGTGTCGGTAACTGGCAAATTATCAATTTTGGTACCACATTTAAAGTTATGCTATTACCTCTTTTTGTTTTAATGTTTTTAAGCGTATATGAAATTGTTTGTATGAACGGAATGAAATATGTGAAATCTTACAAAATGATTTAAATTGAAATGATTTACAAGAATGATATATATATACATGGCATCATCTTAACCGGCTAACTAATGCGGTTATAGCTAACTCTAACTAATTTTGCTAGTTATCTACAATTAACAACTTTATCTTTCTCATATGTACACAATCAGTCCTCCAACTTGTATAAAGTCAACATATGATGGACAAACTTTATATTCTTCATCCTCCCCTCAAGTTGGAGAATCTGCAACTCCTAACTTGTCAATCAAAAAAAGAATGTTTCACCCTATTAAGTGTTTAAGTCATCACATCAGCCAATTATAGGTGTGAAGGAATAAATGCAATTTGTAAAAACCCTTCTTCAACCTTATCTCTAGTGAAATGACAATCTATATCAAGATGTTTGTTTCTTTCATGATAGCAAGGATTAGCAGAAATCTGTTGAGCCGATTTATTATCACCGAACAAAGTTATAGGACACTTGACTGTAACATGTAGATCCTTTAACAAGAAACTCAACCATAAAAGCTCACATGTAGTAGCAGCCATACTCTTATATTCTTCATCCTCCCCTCAAGTTGGAGAATCTGCAACTCCTAACTTGTCAATCAAAAAAAGAATGTTTCACCCTATTAAGTGTTTAAGTCATCACATCAGCCAATTATAGGTGTGAAGGAATAAATGCAATTTGTAAAAACCCTTCTTCAACCTTATCTCTAGTGAATTATACAATCTATATCCTTTTTTAGCAGGTGGATAACCTAACAAGATACACTTGATTCCTCTAAGAGCAAACTTATGTTTCTGTGGTCTAGTATTTGCAGCATAGCACAAGCAACCAATTGTCCTTAAATATTCATATGTGGGTTTTCTGTAGTGAAGACATTGGCTAGAAAAGATACATGATCTTGAGGTATCCTTTGAAAATCATTATGATTAAACAAAGGATAAGCAATGCTGCAATTAGAAGATTTTGAGTTATTGACCAAAAAATCTTGTAACCAAGCAGGTGCAGTTTTGTTTCTGGTTGACCTTCTGGTTTGAACATTATTTTCTCCCACCAATTGATTTGTAATACCACTAGTAATAAAGGGTGCACCATTACTTTCTATACCAGTAGGAAGACTTTCTTGCACTTCATGACCAGAATCCAGTGATTGATCTTCACTGTTAGCATTGGATGATTGTATATTCAGAGGAAGAGTAAAATTCTGAGAATCATCTTCAACACAGTCTACTGAAAATGGTGCCACGGACTTAGGTTTAAGGTTGGCACACTACTTTTTCTTAAAAGGAAAAATAGCTTCTTCAAAAATCACATTTCTACTATGAAATACTTATGCAGCAGTGAGATTATACAATCTATATCCTTTTTGAGCAGGTGGATAAACTAACAAGATACACTTGATTCCTCTAAGAGCAAACTTATCTTTCTGTGGTCTAGTATTTGCAGCATAGCATTAGCAACCAGTTGTCCTTAAATATTCATGTGGGTTTAACACCATGAAGAACCTCAAATGGTGTCTTCCAAGACAAATTTTCCATAGGCATTCTATTAATAAGGTATGTTGCAGCTAATATACAATCACCCCAGAACCTTATAGATAAACCAGCATGCATTTTAATGGCTCTAGCTGTTTCTACCAAATGTCTATGTTTCCTCTCCACCACCCCATTTTGTTGGGGTGATGGATTTCTGGTGTATAATACCCTGTGCTTTAAAGTATGCAGAACATTCCTTATTCACCAGTTTTGTACCATTATCAGACCTCACAAACTTTGGCTTTGTCTTAAAATGATTATCCACATAAGCTATGAAATTAGACAGAATTGCCTCAATTTGATCTTTTGAATGAACCAAGTAAGTCCATGTGGCTCTACTCTTATCTTCCGATATGGTAAAGATATAGTGTGCCCCATTCAAGGCTGGGGCCTTATAGGGTCCCCACAAATCAACATGAATCAAGTCAAAACACTTAGAAGAAACAGATTAACTTCTACAGAAAGACAACCTATGAGTTTTTGCAAGTCTACAACTTTCACAAACAAATTCAGTTGTATTCGTATTCTTGCAATCGGGTACATGAATGAGTTTAGACACAGACATATGACCAAGTCTAGCATGAATAGTCTCAAGACTTAGAGACTTACAATGAGGAACAAAACTGCTAGAGGCAAGTCTTTTATTAGGAAATTGAAAGTTCCTTAGGACCGATCGATTCGCGATTCCAACGACTATGTAAGTGCGGAATCCAAACATAATCGTTATTGAGGCAATTGAATGAAACAAACACATATATAAACACGAAATCAATAAGAACAGGAGATATAAATCTGATTCCTTTATCATTAGTCGAAATGATTACAATGAATAAATCCGTTTACAATACATCTACGATGATTACGGATTACAATCAACGAGACGACTCTTGATAATCGAATAATATGGGCGGCATCTCGAGGTATAGATCTCTACCTCGAGAACCTAGTGAATGAAATCTGTTGCAACTAAAATCATCAACCAAAAACCGAAACCTAAGATCTCTATTTATAGGCTAGAAATGGGCTGGGCTTCAAACTCGTGGGCTTCCAAACGCGTGCTACAGTAACACGTGTTTAGTCAAACTCGTGTTACTGTTCACACGAGTTTGGTCTAAACTCGTGGCCTTCACACGAGTTTGGTCTAAACTCGTGGTCAATCAACACGTGTTTGACCTAAACTCGTGGTCAACACATCTAGCAAAACAGCCCATTAATTGAGATGCATCGGACACAAAATGTGCACCAGAACGTGCACTTACAGTCTCCCCCTTGACCGATGCACTCAATTCATTCACCGATAATCATTAGCAATCGAAAACCTGCAAAAGCAAACTCCCCCTTAACTAATGATACCGGGTCTTCTTTTGTTGAGACTCGATCTTCTGACACAACACTCTGATCTTCAAACTCCAAATCTCTGTATCTCTGTGACAACCAACTAACCTAACACTTCTCATTGTAGTTCTCCCCCTCAACAGTAGCCATCTCCGAATTAAACATATGCAATCTTCCTCCTGCTTGGAACTTTGCTCGAGACATTCCTCGACTTGCTTAACCGGCATATAATAGAGAAGTTGAATTTCCAACAATCGGCATCAAATCAATCAGCTCTCACAAAAATAAGAAACTCTGTAGCTTGAATCACAAACTGCAGTACCAAAAATCCTGTCTCAACTAGCAGCATCTGACTTTGTCTTGTACCTTCACAATTCCACCAACCACCCGAAGTCTTTCCTATCAGATCTCCCCTTCAGTTGTATACACCGCCAAATATAAAGATCTTTAATCTCGCAATCACAATAAATGATCGCCTGATAATCATCTCTATTCTTGGAATATAAATAGGTTCAATCTTCAATTACTTAACAACAGATGACCAACTTCGTTGCTCTTAATATTTCGACAAAGTTTCCACAACTGCCATCTATTTGATACTTGAGCATATTTCACATTAAGCACACCATCATCTAAACACAGATCTTGGTTTGTCTCTCAAGTAGCACAGAATTTTACTCAGAAATCTGAAATTTTTTATCTCCCCCTTTTCTCTGTAAAATTCTGAAATCTAGCCCTTCTGTGATATACCAATTACCAGTTCAGCTCAGAAATCTGGTTGATAAAAGTATCTCCCCCCCTTTTCTCTGCAAAACTTGGAAAGGTAGTATAAGCTTAGGTTACAGGATCTCCTATTCATAGAGGTTTTTCAAAATGGCCTAGAGCTCATTACAGCATCAGCTCTTCGCCAAACAGGGTATATTCGTTTTCCCTCCAAATTTCCGAGGAAAAACACATTTACGTGAAACATTGGTATTCACGTAAATTTTTATTTCTAAGGCCGTGGGAAAAATTTGATAATTGCCGAAAATTTTCATCCAAAACGTGCCGAAATCGCACAAAAACGGACCGAAAATTTTTCGAACGCTACCAAACTTCAAATCTCCATGAATCATGCCATTTTAAGACCATGGACAAAAATTATTTTTCCCGCCAAAATACTTTTTTTTTTTTTTTTTTTTTTTTTAGCTTTTCTACAACCCTGTCTTCTATGCTTCAATGTATCGTTGTCTTCTGCTGTGATCCTTCCACACTGAAACATACTTGAACCTCGATTCCATTTCGACAACTCAAACACGTTCTTGTGTTACAGTAAACACGTGCTTGGACTCAAACGCGTGCTAGTGTTACAGTAAACACGTGCTTGTATCAAACGCGTGCTAGTGTTACAGTAAACACGTGCTTGTGTTACAGTAACACGTGCTTGAACTCAAACGCGTGGTACACTAATCTCAAACACGTTCTCCAAACCAAACGCGTGCTACAGTGACGCAGTTTTAAACCAAACGCGTGGGCCTCCGTCAAACACGTGGTCTAGCATCAAACACGTGGTCCAAAGCCAAACGCGTGGTCTAAATCCAAACGCGTGATTTCCAAACGCGTGTTTTCCAGTAGAACAGATCTGATCGATGTTCTTCATCCAAAAACCCTAAAAACGAACCACGAATCAGAGACATAAAGCCTCTCCCGCTCTGATACCAATTGAAAGTTCCTTAGGACCGATCGATTCGCGATTCCAACGACTATGTAAGTGCGGAATCCAAACATAATCGTTATTGAGGCAATTGAATGAAACAAACACATATAAACACGAAATCAATAAGAACAGGAGATATAAATCTGATTCCTTTATCATTAGTCGAATGATTACAATGAATAAATCCGTTTACAATACATCTACGATGATTACGGATTACAATCAACGAGACGACTCTTGATAATCGAATAATATGGGCGGCATCTCGAGGTATAGATCTCTACCTCGAGAACCTAGTGAATGAAATCTGTTGCAACTAAAATCATCAACCAAAAACCGAAACCTAAGATCTCTATTTATAGGCTAGAAATGGGCTGGGCTTCAAACTCGTGGGCTTCCAAACGCGTGCTACAGTAACACGTGTTTAGTCAAACGCGTGCTACAGTAACACGTGTTTAGTCAAACTCGTGTTACTGTTCACACGAGTTTGGTCTAAACTCGTGGTCAATCAACACGTGTTTGACCTAAACTCGTGGTCAACACATCTAGCAAAACAGCCCATTAATTGAGATGCATCGGACACAAAATGTGCACCAGAACGTGCACTTACAGTCTCCCCCTTGACCGATGCACTCAATTCATTCACCGATAATCATTAGCAATCGAAAACCTGCAAAAGCAAACTCCCCCTTAACTAATGATACCGGGTCTTCTTTTGTTGAGACTCGATCTTCTGACACAACACTCTGATCTTCAAGCTCCAAAATCTCTGTATCTCTGTGACAACCAACTAACCTAACACTTCTCATTGTAGTTCTCCCCCTCAACAGTAGCCATCTCCGAATTAAACATATGCAATCTTCCTCCTGCTTGGAACTTTGCTCGAGACATTCCTCGACTTGCTTAACCGGCATATAATAGAGAAGTTGAATTTCCAACAATCGGCATCAAATCAATCAGCTCTCACAAAAATAAGAAACTCTGTAGCTTGAATCACAAACTGCAGTACCAAAAATCCTGTCTCAACTAGCAGCATCTGACTTTGTCTTGTACCTTCACAATTCCACCAACCACCCGAAGTCTTTCCTATCAGATCTCCCCTTCAGTTGTATACACCGCCAAATATAAAGATCTTTAATCTCGCAATCACAATAAATGATCGCCTGATAATCATCTCTATTCTTGGAATATAAATAGGTTCAATCTTCAATTACTTAACAACAGATGACCAACTTCGTTGCTCTTAATATTTCGACAAAGTTTCCACAACTGCCATCTATTTGATACTTGAGCATATTTCACATTAAGCACACCATCATCTAAACACAGATCTTGGTTTGTCTCTCAAGTAGCACAGAATTTTACTCAGAAATCTGAAATTTTTTATCTCCCCCTTTTCTCTGTAAAATTCTGAAATCTAGCCCTTCTGTGATATACCAATTACCAGTTCAGCTCAGAAATCTGGTTGATAAAAGTATCTCCCCCCCTTTTCTCTGCAAAACTTGGAAAGGTAGTATAAGCTTAGGTTACAGGATCTCCTATTCATAGAGGTTTTTCAAAATGGCCTAGAGCTCATTACAGCATCAGCTCTTCGCCAAACAGGGTATATTCGTTTTCCCTCCAAATTTCCGAGGAAAAACACATTTACGTGAAACATTGGTATTCACGTAAATTTTTATTTCTAAGGCCGTGGGAAAAATTTGATAATTGCCGAAAATTTTCATCCAAAACGTGCCGAAATCGCACAAAAACGGACCGAAAATTTTTCGAACGCTACCAAACTTCAAATCTCCATGAATCATGCCATTTTAAGACCATGGACAAAAATTATTTTTCCCGCCAAAATACTTTTTTTTTTTTTTTTTTTTTTAGCTTTTCTACAACCCTGTCTTCTATGCTTCAATGTATCGTTGTCTTCTGCTGTGATCCTTCCACACTGAAACATACTTGAACCTCGATTCCATTTCGACAACTCAAACACGTTCTTGTGTTACAGTAAACACGTGCTTGGACTCAAACGCGTGCTAGTGTTACAGTAAACACGTGCTTAGTATCAAACGCGTGCTAGTGTTACAGTAAACACGTGCTTGTATTAAACGCGTGCTACAGTGACGCAGTTTTAAACCAAACGCGTGTACAGTAACACGTGCTTGAACTCAAACGCGTGCTACAGTGACGCAGTTTTAAACCAAACGCGTGCTACAGTGACGCAGTTTTAAACCAAACGCGTGGGCCTCCGTCAAACACGTGGTCTAGCATCAAACACGTGGTCCAAAGCCAAACGCGTGGTCTAAATCCAAACGCGTGATTTCCAAACGCGTGTTTAACGCGTTTTTTCCAAACGCGTGCTACAGTGACGCGTTCTCCAAACCAAACGCTTGCTACAGTGACGCAGTTTTAAACCAAACGCTTGCTACAGTGACGCAGTTTTAAACCAAACGCTTGCTACAGTGACGCAGTTTTAAACCAAACGCTTGCTACAGTGACGCAGTTTTAAACCAAACGCTTGCTACAGTGACGCAGTTTTAAACCAAACGCTTGCTACAGTGACGCAGTTTTAAACCAAACGCTTGCTACAGTGACGCAGTTTTAAACCAAACGCTTGCTACAGTGACGCAGTTTTAAACCAAACGCTTGCTACAGTGACGCAGTTTTAAACCAAACGCTTGCTACAGTGACGCAGTTTTAAACCAAACGCTTGCTACAGTGACGCAGTTTTAAACCAAACGCTTGCTACAGTGACGCAGTTTTAAACCAAACGCTTGCTACAGTGACGCAGTTTTAAACCAAACGCTTGCTACAGTGACGCAGTTTTAAACCAAACGCTTGCTACAGTGACGCAGTTTTAAACCAAACGCTTGCTACAGTGACGCAGTTTTAAACCAAACGCTTGCTACAGTGACGCAGTTTTAAACCAAACGCTTGCTACAGTGACGCAGTTTTAAACCAAACGCTTGCTACAGTGACGCAGTTTTAAACCAAACGCTTGCTACAGTGACGCAGTTTTAAACCAAACGCGTGGTCTAAATCCAAACGCGTGCTTCCAAACGCGTGCTACAGTAACACGTGTTTAGTCAAACTCGTGTTACTGTTCACACGAGTTTGGTCTAAACTCGTGGCCTTCACACGAGTTTGGTCTAAACTCGTGGCCTCAACACGAGTTTGGTCTAAACTCGTGGTCAACACATCTAGCAAAACAGCCCATTAATTGAGATGCATCGGACACAAAATGTGCACCAGAACGTGCACTTACAGAAATCTATTTACAAAAGAAGACAACTGAGAAATGACAGGAGGAAATTTTTTTACAAAGGCTGACAACTGAGAACTTGTCGTTGGAAGAGAAGACAAACATGTGTACATGCATCTTGAACCCTTTCCAACAGCCACAATGTTGCTATTTGAAATGTCCTGAAACATACATAAATTAGGAAAACATTGAACATACAATCCTTGGGTAACTAACAATTTACCCACAGATAGCAAGCTAAACTCAAATTCTGGTACATAAAGAACATCTTCTAAGGTGAGTGACTCAGACAGTTTGACTTGACCAACAGTATAAACTGGAATGGTTTCTCTAATTGTCTTGTGTAAATAAAGAGGTGAAAGTAAGGAGTCATGTGATGCTCTAATATCAATTATCCAGTCAATGGTCAAAATAGTAGTGTTACCCACAGAGGTTAGAACAAAAGATGTAACATAGCAAGATATACATGCAGGATTTACAGAAGTACTTGGAATGCCATTATCCTGCACACCTTTCTCCTTAAACATTTTGAAAACCTCTTGACAAACAACATTGATCAACTTTGGATCCAATCTTGTGTTTCCTGCAGTGATCTCATTCTCAAAATGTAAATCAAAAGGAGTTTCACCCCTATAACCAGTAGTGACTTGTGCTCCCATTTTAAATCCTCCTTTCTTTCCTTTCTTTCCTTTGTACCAATCTGGATACCCAATTCTCTCAAAACACTGGTCAAAAGAATGCCCATCCTCACCACAGTAAGTACAATTCTTTTTCATTTTGTCCTAAAATCACTCTGAATACCTTTTCCAGTCTTCTTTCCACCTAAACCTCCCTTATTAACATGCATTTTTGCAAAAAAAATGCAGTTGGATCAGGCATATTATGAGTGAGTTGTTTTCGTTTTTCACCTTGTTGTATGATATAGTATGCTTTGTTCACATTAGACAAAGGATCCATTGCAAGAATCTGATTTCTTAGAGATTCATAATCATCATTAAGTTTCATCAGAAATTGCACCAATCTTGACCTACTTTCTATTTCAAGAAACTTCTCAACCAACTTACAAGTACACTCAGTCATCCTACCACAAGTCCAAGTAGGTAAACCATTCAAATTGTGAAGTTCATCCCAACACTTTTTCAACTTGTTGAAATAGGCTGCTATGGTCAAACTACCCTGAGTGATACTATTGAGTTCCCTCTCCGATTGATAAATCAATGGACCATTACTTTGTCCATATCTCTCAGTGATTTCTTTCCATAATTCAAAAGCAGAAGTAGCATACAAGAAAGCTTCTGACAATCCAGTTACCATAGAATTCAAGATCCAACAAGTGACCATATAGTCACACCTAATCCATTTCTGTAACTTTTCCTCATCATTTTCAGGTTTCTTACATGTACAAATAATAAAACCTAACTTTAGTTTAGCACCTAAAGCCATCTTAACAGTTCTACTCCAGCCATAAAAGTTACTTCCATTAAAAGCAATAGTAGTGTCATACCTGGATGATCCGAACTTGCTACATGTAACGGATCATTCATAGTGTTTAGCACAATATTAGCTTGAAAATTAGTAGAATCAGAAACCGCCGCTATGGATTTGAGAGTTATTTGAGATTATAACTCAGCGATATCTCAAATTAAACCAAAACTGGAGCTGTATGAACCTTCAATTTGAAAAAACAATGGTGAATTTGAGAACAAATTGACTGAATTTAGGCAATCAATTGTGATCGCACAAACCCTAGATCAGAGAAGTAGCTCTGATAACATATGAACGTCATGAAATATGTAAAATCTTACAAAATGATTTATTAGATTGAAATGATTTACATTAATGATATATATATATACATGGCATCATCTTAACCGACTAAGTAATGCGGTTATAACTAACTCTAACTAATTTTGCTAATTATCTACAATTAAAAACTTTATCTTTCTCATATGTACATAATCAGTCCTCCAACTTGTATAAAGTCAACATATGCTGGACAAACTTTATATTCTTCAGTTTGGATAGTGCGTCCCAGTTTGCAAACATTACCCTTATATTTACCTTTTAGATCCACCATTGATACGAGCCGAGGTCTCTGGCCCAATTATGACGTGGACAGCTGTAACATCCTAAATTTTTAGGCCAATGAAAATTAACTTTTATTATAGTTTTGACAATAAAATAATTTCCTAGTATTTAATTTGGAGTTATGGGATTAATTTAGTTGGAACTTTAGTAGATAGCGGGTATAATACCCTTAATAATGTCAAGAAAACGTGGCAATGGGAGGAGAAAGCCAGCCATTTTCCTTGTGACTCAAATCTTATTTCTTCTTCTTTTCATCACTTGCATTCATCTTATTCCCAATTTCAATCCAAGTATGTTCTCCATCATTTCAAAACTTAAGGAATTCTCCAATCATAATAAGAATAATAATCATCCATCATTTTAACAATTGAAAGTGAGGGTTTGGAGAGATGTAGGGGCTGAATTTTACAAGAAAGAAAGAAGAGAAAGTGTGATTTTCCATTTATTTCACTAATTGTTTTTTGAAGGTATTAATTTCCTTTAACCTAGTTTGATTTTAATTGCAAGAATTAGGGTTCATGCAACCAATTATATTTGGGAAATTGGGGGTTTTTCTTTAAATGAGTTAAATTGCTTTAATACAAGTTAGGGTTCTTGAAATTTAATCAAATTGAGGGTTTCTAGCTGGGTTGCATGAAATTTTTGATGAATGTTAGTGAGAACAAAATTTGACAGATTCTGTCTTTGATTTTGCAACGTGTAAAACACCTATGTATCAGATTATTCACTTGTTGATCACTAAAAACAAAATGTAGGCTTATGTGTCTTATTGAATTGGCCACTAGAATGGGGTAAAAAGGTGGAGTAGAACTCTAGTTATGAATTTTTGAAGTCAGTATGGTCATTCTGATCTTTCAGTAAGAAATGATTCTGTGTCTATTTTTGAAACGAGTAAAACACACTTAAGTTAAAATGTAGCTATATGTGTCCCCTTTAATTGGCCACTGGAATGAGGTTAAAATATGGTGTAGAACTCAAGTTATGATTATTTGAAGTCAGTAAGGTCAAATTTGTTTTGTCAGTAAGAACAGCAAATGTTCGTGTTTTTAAAACGAGTTTAAGTCACTTTTGAGGGATAATTCACATGTTGGTCACTAAAGATAAAATGTAGATATATGTGTCTTCTTAAATTGTCCACTGGAATCATATAAAAAAATTGAGTAGAACCAAAGTTATGCTTGTTTGAAGTCAGCTTGGTCAAATATGAAAATGATGATTTTTGTTATGAAAATGAGTTTGCCCATATGATAATGTTATAGGAGATACATGTTTTGTGAATCAACCCAAGAATAATATGAGATTGTAAAAGATGGGTTGGGTGTTGAAATGCTATTGATTATGGCTAGGTGGCCTAGTATGTGATTGATGATCTTATATGTACTTGTGATTATTGCTAGGTTGAAAGCTTGTATATTGTGTTCATGCGGTCATCTTAATTGTTGATTTGTGGTCGCGAATGAGGTGAGTATTCTTGCATACCTTTATATATGTGTCGGGTCGATTACCATATGATGGTGGATTCCGTGTGTCGTAATCGATTTGGCGTTAAGCCTAAGTAGGGGCTATATGATATATGAGGCCTAAGAACCTCTTGAGATATGAGGCCTAAGAACCTCTTGAGTATGGGGCCTAAGAATCCCGAGTTATTGATATGATATGCATGTGGCATTTGATTTTGTTGATATTGCTTATATGGATCCGTGTAATGCGTTAAAGTGCAAAGGTGAGCATGTAGATATGGTACGACAGTGCCATAGGCTACATGTAATAGTCCTTTGTGTGTTGCTCTCCTTCGTGTGTATAAACATATGCAAGGTTATTCACTAAGCTTTGCTTACCTTTTAGTTGTTTACCCTTTTTATAGGTTGTCCCGGATGTGGAAACAAAGTTAAGTGCTATAAAGATTGAAGTTGAATTGTAAAGCTTGAAGCATTTCATATTCGCGGTAAAATGGTATTGATGATAGAAGCCTTAGTGACCCCTTTGAACTATTGGCTCATGGTACATTTGATTATTTTGGTAAAATTATTGTTATGTCAAGTGTTATATTCAAGTAGTTTTTAGTTATTTATAATGGGTCATTTTGCAATAGTAATGATTAAAGGTATTTTGAAAACTCATTATCCGTAACAGGTTTTTGATGTAGATTTTACGAAAAGGTCATGCCGAAATTTCTAATTTTGTGCGTTGTCTTTCATGACGAGTTTTGGTAAATGTATTTGTCGAGATTTTGGCTATTTTACTTCTGTAAAGTTCCGGTTGTGTCATGGTCTTTTTGTATCAAAATGTAATTGCTTAACTTGAAGTATCATCAACTTGGGCAAGTGACCCGTTTTAATATAATTTAAATGTTTGATCGAATGGATACTTCAATCCTGTTTAAAATGGTGTTGACTACTTGTTTGAATTCAGAAATATTTTGGTATTAAGCTTGTGATTGAGTTTGGAAAGGTTGTAAGTTGAGTCAAGTGTCAAAAATGAAGTTTGGTACTGTCAGTCTCAAATATGCGCCGCATATTTGGTTCATGCGGCGTATGTTTGTGTAAATGGATTTATGCGTCGCATTTTGATTCGCATGGCAATCCCCTGACCTTTTCCATTCGCCGCATATATGCGTACAAAAAAAATATCCTTATTTTTCCATTAATCGAGTTGTGTCGTTTCAATAGCGTGTATTTTACAAACAATAAAGGTGGCTATACGTTCGAGTAAGTAGATCATTGTGCACCTTATATCGGAAGTGATCTTGCTTAGGTGGCGTCACATTAACGAAGCCGGCAGTACAAGACGAATGGATCAAGTTGTTGGCTAGTAAAACCATTAGTCCAATGCATCACCACGCTTATGCATCAATACATAATTTGGCAAGTCGTAATTTCGCTGCCTGACATCTGGTTGTATTTCTGTGTTCGTGGGATAAGAACGACCATTGAAGAATCTAATCTGATATAGTGCATATAAATTACATATTTCTAAAAAAAACATAGCCAACAGTTGTTATAGTACATATAAATTACATATTTCTAAAAAAAACATAGCCAACAGTTGTTTAACCAAATAAAAATATAGAACTAAAGGCCTAAACAATTTTCAATAGCCCCTCTTACCATTCCATTGTATTCAATTTACATCCCAAACACTTTATAATTCAGAAATCATTTTCTTCTCCATGGAAAACAGCCAAAACCCTGAGGCATGAAACCAACAAACTGTTTATTAAGAAACCACAAAATCGTTTTATGTTTTATAATTAAGTAACTATCCTCTAAATGTTTACTTCCAAAACTCATGTGAAAACAAAACGAGTGCCAATATCCGCTAGGTGTTGTAAATCAGTAAGACTAATCAGTGTAAACTGTAGAAATGTGTAAGAAAAGAACTCTGCATACCTTTGTAGTTTCATTGCTTTGACCAAAAATTTGGGTATTCTAGGTTGTTATCATAGGTGACTTCCCTCCTGTGTGTCTATTTTCTCGTACTTCTTTGAATAAGTGACTGTAACTTTCACCTAATCTAGAATCATTGTCATCCCAGTCACCAAATCTAGGAGCATTGTCATCCCAGTCACCAAATTTCACCTAAACATAATAAAATATGATTATTAAGAATAATGCCTTTAATATATCGTAATTCAAGCTCGAGCATCATTCTGGATTTTGCAGGCAACTTCATAACTAATTTCATTATGAAGTAAAATTCATATATACCCCCTCCTAAACCTCTATATATCATATATACCCAAAGCTTGCTTCAAAACCATTGTACATGATGTATTGAAGCTTGTACTTTGGGTATAAATGATTTAAGGGGTTTGGGAAGAAATATATATGATATTTTCCATTTTTTGATTAAGCATCCTGGATTCTCTAAAGGGCGAATTGCCATAAACGTCACGTTTTGTCAATTTGGCAAGCATAAAATTACTTCACGCCCCAAAAAAGATTTATGAAATCCAAATTTTCAGAACATAAAAACGAAAAGTGGCCAAAGGGAGAACATAACAATGGGAAAAAACAATAATACACAAAGTTTGAGATATGTAAAATTTCACTTTTTAGTCTATCTATAATTCCTTAAATGTGAAAACAGCCACAACCCCGAGGTATGAATATAACTGAGAGTAAATTACTGAAATGATACCTGTGGTTTGGTCGAGCAAGATCGAAATTACGCTAATGATACCCATGGTTTACAAATTCGCATTCGGACCATACGTGGAGCTGACTGCTGTGTCGTTAAGTATCCCCACGTGCCTTGCATGTAAGGGGTATTTTTTGTCATTTCCTACCCTATACGGCCTATAGGTATGAAACATGTAATATTAAATAAACCACGGGTATCATCCGTGTAATTTATACTTATTATTTATTAATAAATCTGTTTTTAATAAAAAAAATTATAACATGTTTCATACCTCTAGAGACAGAAAGGGTGCAAAATGACAAAAAAAATCCCCTTGCATGCAAGGCATGTGGGGCTACTTAATGAAACAACTGCGTCTCCTCCTAGTGCGAATTTGTAAACCATGGATATTATTGACGTAATTTCGATCTTTCAGGCATGAAACTAGTAATTTCAACCAAACTACATGCATCATTTTAGTACTTTACTCTATATTTAATGTACCTCACATTGAAAAAACTTGAATTTTATATTACCTTTTTATGCCAAATTTCTTTTTTCTTAGAACTTACACTTTTGTCAGGACGAGTAACTTGTCTAATTTGTGTTCTTCCAGGAGTCCAAGAAGCTGCTGCACCATAGCTACTTTCAGATGATACATTAACCTTGTTTCCGACTCTTTCCTGGAGATGTGTGTGCATTGGTGAGCTATCAAAACTACTGTCAGAACTAAAGCACTCCCTTGGGACACTTTTATTTGACTTTCTAAAGTCAACGTCTTCCCCAATCACATGACTCTCATGTTTTTTTCTTAATGAATCTTGTTCACTTGGTCCCTCCGGTTCGAAATTTCTTAGTCCACCATTCTTGACCTCTTCTTCTTCTCGAGCCTGTAACGAGGGTTCCTTGTGTCACACCCCATTATAGCGGAAATATAGGGTTAACAAATAATTGCGTACTTATCAGAAGGTAAATAGAGATTACATCTATTAATCCAAATACAAGTCTATTACAAGTATAATCGTTCAGATGTGGATCCCAATACACGGATACAAACTATCCTCAATTGGAAATGGGTCCACCTAATACAATAATAACATTTGGACAACTAAGTACAATTAGGACTAATAAAACGATAGTCCTCAGAGGTCTGACGCTAATTGTACGTCCAATGTTCAAAAGATGGCTTCCCGAAGTCATATACGCTTCCAATACTTACTGTTGGTTACCTGAAAAGCATGAAATTACTTCACGCCCCAAAAAAGATTTATGAAATCCAAATTTTCACCTAAACATAATAAAATATGATTATTAAGAATAATGCCTTTAATATATCGTAATTCAAGCTCGAGCATCATTCTGGATTTTGCAGGCAACTTCATAACTAATTTCATTATGAAGTAAAATTCATATATACCCCCTCCTAAACCTCTATATATCATATATACCCAAAGCTTGCTTCAAAACCATTGTACATGATGTATTGAAGCTTGTACTTTGGGTATAAATGATTTAAGGGGTTTGGGAAGAAATATATATGATATTTTCCATTTTTTGATTAAGCATCCTGGATTCTCTAAAGGGCGAATTGCCATAAACGTCACGTTTTGTCAATTTGGC
Source organism: Erigeron breviscapus (assembly GCA_034093135.1). Taxonomy (NCBI): domain Eukaryota; kingdom Viridiplantae; phylum Streptophyta; class Magnoliopsida; order Asterales; family Asteraceae; genus Erigeron; species Erigeron breviscapus. The sequence goes on along the minus strand of CM067170.1, from coordinate 85,451,888 downwards.
AAGCATAAAATTACTTCACGCCCCAAAAAAGATTTATGAAATCCAAATTTTCAGAACATAAAAACGAAAAGTGGCCAAAGGGAGAACATAACAATGGGAAAAAACAATAATACACAAAGTTTGAGATATGTAAAATTTCACTTTTTAGTCTATCTATAATTCCTTAAATGTGAAAACAGCCACAACCCCGAGGTATGAATATAACTGAGAGTAAATTACTGAAATGATACCTGTGGTTTGGTCGAGCAAGATCGAAATTACGCTAATGATACCCATGGTTTACAAATTCGCATTCGGACCATACGTGGAGCTGACTGCTGTGTCGTTAAGTATCCCCACGTGCCTTGCATGTAAGGGGTATTTTTTGTCATTTCCTACCCTATACGGCCTATAGGTATGAAACATGTAATATTAAATAAACCACGGGTATCATCCGTGTAATTTATACTTATTATTTATTAATAAATCTGTTTTTAATAAAAAAAATTATAACATGTTTCATACCTCTAGAGACAGAAAGGGTGCAAAATGACAAAAAAAATCCCCTTGCATGCAAGGCATGTGGGGCTACTTAATGAAACAACTGCGTCTCCTCCTAGTGCGAATTTGTAAACCATGGATATTATTGACGTAATTTCGATCTTTCAGGCATGAAACTAGTAATTTCAACCAAACTACATGCATCATTTTAGTACTTTACTCTATATTTAATGTACCTCACATTGAAAAAACTTGAATTTTATATTACCTTTTTATGCCAAATTTCTTTTTTCTTAGAACTTACACTTTTGTCAGGACGAGTAACTTGTCTAATTTGTGTTCTTCCAGGAGTCCAAGAAGCTGCTGCACCATAGCTACTTTCAGATGATACATTAACCTTGTTTCCGACTCTTTCCTGGAGATGTGTGTGCATTGGTGAGCTATCAAAACTACTGTCAGAACTAAAGCACTCCCTTGGGACACTTTTATTTGACTTTCTAAAGTCAACGTCTTCCCCAATCACATGACTCTCATGTTTTTTTCTTAATGAATCTTGTTCACTTGGTCCCTCCGGTTCGAAATTTCTTAGTCCACCATTCTTGACCTCTTCTTCTTCTCGAGCCTGTAACGAGGGTTCCTTGTGTCACACCCCATTATAGCGGAAATATAGGGTTAACAAATAATTGCGTACTTATCAGAAGGTAAATAGAGATTACATCTATTAATCCAAATACAAGTCTATTACAAGTATAATCGTTCAGATGTGGATCCCAATACACGGATACAAACTATCCTCAATTGGAAATGGGTCCACCTAATACAATAATAACATTTGGACAACTAAGTACAATTAGGACTAATAAAACGATAGTCCTCAGAGGTCTGACGCTAATTGTACGTCCAATGTTCAAAAGATGGCTTCCCGAAGTCATATACGCTTCCAATACTTACTGTTGGTTACCTGAAAAGCATGAAATTTGAGAGGATCAACTATCGAAATAGTTGGTGAGTTTACAGAATGTTTGACCAAGTTTATTCGTCATTGTGAGCACACAATGACTTGTAGTTATTTTCAACAAGACAATCAGAATCCAACACTTGATAATATTTCATAACAAGACAGTCAAGAACTAAGTCTGACAACACGACCACTAGGGTTCCATAACAATGATAACTACAGGGACAACATTTTAGTTCGTCAAACACAAAGAAACATTTTAATCAGCCATCACACGGCAATTCAACGTCATTTTATCCAACATTTAATAAATGACACGTATACACATTTTCACAGCCTCTAACATGGCAAATTTACTTCAAATGATCTAAGCATCCAAATCACATGGCATACTTACAAAACAATCATTTATTTAACAAATCGTGTATACAATAACACATGCTTTTCAGGCCCGAAGTAAAAGGAAAAGGGCGCCATAAACTCACCTTAGTGATCTAGTGCTAAAAGGTGCAGAGTAGCTCGAGAAGATTCAACAATCAGTTCTCCACGTTATCCAAAACCTATGATATCATTACCAATAATGAGGATCAAATCTCTTGACGACGAGTATCCTACGTACAACTACTTAGCTATAGACCCTAGAATGCCGTAACCGAGAACGTGTTTCAAACTTTCATTTTGTTTACCTTTAGTTGGTAAAAATCAATGACATAGTCATTAAAAGTAGTATAAAAATACCATAATGTCAACCCTACAACCTCAACAAGTTGATTTAGCACGATTAAGTCAAGTCATAAGTCCCTAAACACATTTTCAACTTAAATGAGTGTGAACAAGACGCATTCGACTTGACCCTTTTAGAAATGAGAGAAGTCTCGTACAAGAAGAGTGTTATTACTAGAAACTAGACTCTCTTACGATTCCAACGATAGGTCATAAGACTTAATTGGAGTCACGGATCAAAAGTTATTAACATTTGAAAATTGACGCGCAAAATTTTACAGGGGGTATCCACTGCGCCGCAGTGAGCCATTGCCAAGCTCACTGCGCCGCAGTGAGCTAACCACGAACAAAACAGGCCCTAGCCACTGCGCCGCAGTGGGGCTAACCCATGCCACTGCGCCGCAGTGGGGCTAACCCATGCCACTGCGCCGCAGTGGCCAAATTCTGAACCAGAAGCAGTAGCTGCAGTTTATGCAGGAAAACCAAACCCAAAACCCTTCAAACTCGACCCAAATCAATCCAAAACGATTTGTAGGAGCTTGTAACCCATTTTGAAGCATAACTAAACATTATAAACCATAAATACACATAACCCAACCCATAATTTCATCCATAACATCATCGAATCTTCCGAAACGATCAAACCAAACCAAAACCCTATTTAAACCCTAATTCCATTTTAAGTTGTTTTAGGCCATGTAAAAACTCGAAATGACTAGAAAAGAGTAAGTAAACATAAATAGGCGCAAAAGGGATGATTTAGACTTACCAAAAATTGATGTTCTTGAAGATAGTTGAAGAATATGTAGATGAAGATGATGATGATGATGATGATATAACTTCAAATGATATAGCCTTAAGATCTTTCAATCCTTCCTTTGCCAAAAACTAGATTTTTGATGATGATAAGAGATTGAGAGAGTTTTAGATTGAAGAGTATTTGTGAAGTGTGTGTGTGTGGTGTGTGTTTGGATCGACCAGGGAGAAAGAAAAAGGGGGGAAGGGCTTTGTTGGCCTATTTCCCTCCTCTCAGACTCAAATCAGTCCATGTGGCTTCATTTGGGATATTTTAGTATCCCCTAATTTGGTAAAATGCTTACAATTAAATACCGTTTGTCTAAAAGATTAAGATGTAAAGTAAAGGTATTTTCCCTCGTCTCATTTTAGTTAAGACAAGTAAATAAAATTAAATAAACTAAACTTTTAGAAATATTTAGTTTAGACAGTCTATTTACTGTGTTCAATTATAACATTTAAATCTTTATTTAACGTTATTTTAAGACTCGGCATTCGTCTAAATAGCTAATAGTCTACGTCATAAGGATACGTCTAATTGAACTATATCAAATGTTCAATTAACTAATAATTTCTACGTCATAATCTCTAAATTAGACGAAATTATAATAATGATCGAGATTAGGACTAACCCGTTGTTAATAAATTACGAGTTGTCACACCTTGTTAGAAGGATCGGAAACTTGATGGTTCACTTTTGTATTACGAACTTTCTTTGCTTTCTCAATGTAGGCAGTATAAGGAACATCCTTTTCGTTTTCCCAATTCCTGAACTTAGGTACTTGCTGCAGCAACATAAATAGATAAAAACTTAACCACGGTAGAGATATTTTACATGTCAAAACAGTTATAGTATGTATTGAACTTTAGATGTTATTATGTAATCCAACTTCCAAATATTGTTATTATATCCTATCCGGTGATATTCTAGCTGATGTATAAGCTTATATGAATGTCAGCGAAACTAACAAAAGATACATGCAATAACAATATTCAAAAGGCAATTCCTTCAAATTCCATTGCCTTCCTATCAATCAAACACGTGATAGATATAATTCATTTAAAACTCCAATTCCATCAAATTCCATTCTATTCAGTTATAATTCCTTCCTTTGACATATTTCAGTTCATTCAAAAACATTTTGTGAACAAAACCCTCATAGTTTTGAATATTAACAGGAATATTTTCCCTGTTAATATTGTACATGAGTATTCCTGGATTTCAAGTCAAATTCTAATTAGTAACGAGGAAAACAACTGCTACCAAGATCAATGAACTTACGATATGGACTGAATGTGCAACAAGATGAAACAATTTTTTTTTAAAAAGTAAAAGGATACTTTGAAATTCCCATATTTTACATGCATACAAGAAAAACAAAAAAATCTTCAAGAACAGGTGGAAATTAGGTACATGCATGTGTGCGTGTCTACAGACACAAAATACATGCATGATTAAAAAGTTGACACTTATCATGAGACGAGTTACAAGTAGGTCCTTTATTGTACTTTCATATGTTTTACTGATTTCCCAAATAGTTTCCTTCAAACGATCTACGACAATTATGACATTAATTTGACTCCTACGCAGAGGTGACTCTGGTTATTTCAGTAGTGTCCATGACTCAATGAACATAGGTACCGACTACTCTAATATCAATTAGTTAAAAAACTTAAGGAAAACAGATGGACCAAACTAAGTTTGATATAATAAGACCTTGACACTTAATATTAACATTTGATTGGGAAAACATTAATTAATATCCCTAGGTAGGTCTCTACACTCATGGATTCTTGGTTTAACTAGCAAAAGTGTTATCACCGGGCCTTGGCTCAGTATGAGTGATAACCCATCAACGTATAGGTTGTGCTTTCTAGTCCCATTATGAACATGTTGTAAATATGCGTGAATTTGTCTAGTTACGTTTTTAAAAAGAAAAACCACCAAAAGTGCTTTTCAAGTTTATATTTATACACAACAAGAAAAGTAATCATAGTAAGTAATACTATAATTATTTACTTAAGCTATCACTCAAATCCCATAGATAATAGCATAATAATAAAGGGAAAATCGAATATGTAGTTGACTGCAAAGTTCATAGATGCAGTCACACACACATCATATAAATGATTGATATATTACAAAAATGCCCCCCTGATTTTCAAGGTAACTTTATCAAAAAATGATGCAGTTAACTGCATCCAAGCTAAGCCCAATAATAAATTTATTATGCTTAAATGATTTAAATTTTTTAAAACAGCAAAATTTCAAGAGATCAACTAATTAATCATATGATAATACGAAACCACACCTGTTGTGAGAAGAGCCGGTCACTTATATCTGGAAGAAAGTTCACAGCGTCAGCTACTTCATCCATTATATCACCATTTGTTCCGAGTGGGACAAAGACCCTATCCAGATAATGAGGCCGACCACTTGTCCATTCTGGTTCACACCATTCTAATGCATCCCACCATTCATTCTCTCCTTTAATTTCCTTGATATATTCAGAAACTTCCAAGTGAGAGAGCCTCTCAAGATTTGGACAATCATAAATGACCAAACTTTCTAATCTTGGGGCAATACGTATACTTTCAGATATAGTGACCAACTCAGAGAGGTTTAGAAGTGAAATCCTCTTCAAGCTTGGGAGAAAAGGGGTTAATGTAGAGTCATAATATCCCAAAGTTATAATACTTTCGATTAGGGGGGCAGTCTTCAACGACAAGATATTCCAAGCAATGGAGATTCCGGAGCAACCCATATGTGAAAATGGTTCTCAACTCAGGGCATGTATGCAACACCAATGTTTTTAGATTACAAAGAGAGTGATCATGAATTGGCCCATTCCAGATACAACTAAGACTCCTCATGTAATGAACCGAGAGATATTCTAATGATCCAAGCATTGGTTCTATATCCAAATAATTCATATTAATAATCTCCAACATCTCATTGCACTCAGCCAAGAAGCAAAACTTCAATTTTTCCATCTCTACAAGTCTAAAGGTAGACAAGCTCTGAATGGTCCAATCACGGTCTAAAATTAGAGAGTTTGCATGTTTCAGTAGCTTGGAGATCACTTCTGTATCCCCCTCTCCATTTGTAAACTTCAGGCACTTCGGTAATTTTATGAAGATTTCATCAAGGTCAAGTGGGAGACGACATACCAAACGTTGTTGAAGGTGACCAACAATGAATCTAAAATTTAACAAATGTTGGTAGATGGGGACCCCTTGCCAGTTTTCTGTCTCCATAAATATATCGAAGACTTCGGCGGTTGGAAAATACAGTCTTAAAGATTCCAAATTCCGAAGTTTAGGCAAAATGTTGATGACATGTTTTACCTCATCTTCCCACCATCCATCATATGAATCCACACAGATGCTTAGCTCCTTTAACCTGATGAGCTTTGATAAATTTTCTGCAGGAACTATTTGCATACTTTGCTTGCTTCTTTTGGACTGGTGTGCAAAGCTATACAAAGAAAACTTCAAGGATTCCAACTTAGTTAGGGATCCAAATTGCTCAGGTAAGCAAACAAGTTTTGTTCCCACTGAATCAAAGACCTTGAGATGCTTGAGAGCTCCAATTTCAGGTGGTAGTTCCATGAAAAGATCACAATCTCTTACAAACAATTTCTGAAGACTTGTCAAATTAGAAATAGAAGATGGCAAACATTTTATGCTTGTGTCTGACAGATCCAGAACTTGGAGGCTAGGCATGTGATCAAAGAATGTGACAGGGACATCCATCAAATCTTTATTGGAGTACAAAAATAACTTTACAAGAGTCGGACATTTAGGATTAATTGGAACCTCTGATAGCAAGTTATTAATTAAGTAGATCTCCCTAGCATCCCACTCTTCGATCTCCGGCATTATGTCTGATTCTGAACCATCTTGCTTAAGATAAAGTCGGCATGGACGAGGTAAAAAGTGAGAAACTAATATATCTCGAGTCTCATCTCTCATTCTAATAAAATTGTCGTCCGCTCGTTCTAGAAAGAAAGAATGTATAAGGTCTTCAAAGACATGTTCACCTTCTTGTTCACTTTTTACCAAACCATCTCTAATCCAACTGTGTATTAATGAAGATTGTTCAAACTCTGCTCCTATGTAGTGTAATGCAAATTGTATGATGCATCTTTGAGACACAGATTCCATGCGAGACCAACTGAATCTTAAAACCCTGACCATTATGTCACTTGTGAGACCAAACTCTAATAATGAATGATCCTGTTGTGAGGTTAATTGCTGTAACGCAAGTTCCCAAACACTAATATCAACTACACCTCTTAGGGCCTTTGCAAGTAAGATGATGGCAAGTAAATGGCCATGGCACTTTTCAACTGCACGTATTGCCATTCGGTGTATGCTAGGATACTTGCCGACTGTTGCTATGTCCACATTTGTAAAGAACAGAATCCAGGGTAGAAGATGATCTTGAATTCTAATATCCAAATCCACTGAGAAATAAGCACTTTGTGGTTTACAAACCATCACAATATGCAGAGATCGAAACCATTCTGATAAAGAACTCTCCATTTGATGCAAATCAATAAAAACATCTTTCAAATCGACAAACAACAAGCAGTTCAGAAACTTATTGGCAACATATATTCTATTGCCAATTTCTAAACTTTTTTTCCTCCACAGAATTATCTCTTCTTCAATATCAACCATAAGATCTTGGATGTTATGGTTTTTAACACAAACAAACAAGACCATATCAAACACACTTTTTAGCTCCAATGTATCTTTCAAAGTTGTGAATACCTCCTCAGCTCCATTCCCCGAAATCCGAAGCTTCTTGACTTTCAAATCCTTGACACTTCTTAAAGCTCGGTCTCTCGCTGAAGCAATTGTGCTTGCATGGATTTCAGGTATACCTGACCAAACACTTGAAGTAGGAAGTTGCCACGAGTCGGCTCCGGTAGACAGATTTTCGAACTCTAGAGGCCCAGAACAATTATGTGCTAAGTCTTCTGGTAAATATGCCACCAAATCAAAAGAAGCAGCATCTAAACACTCTTCAACGTCAAGAAGAAGTGTTTGAATCTTCAGCAGGTAATTTTCATCTAATGAGGAGTCCTGTGACTTTCTTATATACTTACTTAGTGAAGAAAATTTGTGTACAAGAGACCCAAAGTTGATTTCTGCTTTTTTCTCCATAGGGTAAAACCAGATAAGGTGCAAAAGGTCTTTCATCCTAGACAATGCATCAACTCGTTGTATATACTCCAACTGCATCATGTCATGCAAGGATTTAGTTCGGTCTCTATACATGAACTCTTCATCTGTAACTCCACGATTTGATTCACTAGGTGAACTTAACCCTTCAAGCAGATAAGATTCTTCAGATATAAAGCAATAATTAGCATCTTCTTGCCAATACGAGTATATACTAAAAAAGCAGAGCATGGTGCCATATTCATATATACACACAAACATGTAGGTACATAGATAATATAAACATGTGGAGAGGTAGCACCGATGGAAAGTTAGATGTTGGCTAGTACTTACGCAAGCCCCTGGAGAGTTATTTTTCATTGTTTGCCTTATTACATTCATTATATTAAAAGTCAAATCATATTACGATGTAAGTTTTGATCATGTAACTTTCGTAGGTCAACCAAAATACAATGATATAAAACAACAATTAAGAGAGGATATTCTGGTAAGTTCTAAAAGGGTAGGAGAAATAATTTATGATATAAGAGTGTGTTGCTATGTGTAAATGATCATTGATCAATATCAGATAACCAGCTATATGAAAACAGGTTGCTAAAGATAATGTTTGGATGTGATATCCAGTGTGAAGTTGTAATAATAACATAATCAGTAGTTTGAGTGTTTGACAACTTCTAATTATCTAAGGATATACAGATAGACTATAAAAAGCCTCCCTATATAATGTTGAGTAATCAAAATGACGAAAGTCATTGATAACCACTATGCAAAACAAGTTTTGCCCCTTGGATTGACTGATAACATGGAATTTACACTGCAGCCAAACAAAGTAGAAGGGTAAGAAGCAACGTGGAACCATATGAAGCTATTCAACAGTGATTCCCTGACTTTAACCTTGAGTACAAGGTAGATGTTTGAGAGGGAAGTAATTAAACAAACCTCGATGCTATGGAAAAGTGTACCGGCGTCAGCTCAAATAAGTCTCGGTACGAACCCCGATGCTATGGGAAAGTGTACAAGTATCAGCTCAAAAAAGTCTTGGGTACTTCTGAGATTAAGTTTGGGTTTACAGGTCATTTATTATTAAGTCATTAGCTTCTTTTAATAAGTTAAGTATTAGTATTTGGAAACATTGTTTAATCAATTGCAATATTAGACTTTCGGAGAACCCACATCTGCAATTGTAGGAGCAGATCTGGTATTCTTCTTGACCTTTCTGAGTTTGTATCGGATATGCAAGACAAAAAGCACTCTTTTTACACCTTTCTTTTTGAAAAACAAGAATAAAGGAAGGCAACGGGCATGCTACCACTCTGACAGTAGTTCCTCTCCTTGGTGATACTGATAAATTTTCTTTTTATGTATTGTAGATCATTACGCAATGTACAAATAGCAGAAGCGAAGTTATTGATTCCAATGATCAAAACCCTCCACAGATTATACACTTATAGGCTGTATACTTGCCTATTTGTCTAACAAACTTAAGGTATAACTTAGGATAACTATTAAAGTTCTAGTTATCTAAAACAAAATTAAACAATTCAGATGATATCATACTCAGCAATAATAGCAAACTAGTATTCAACAACCCTATATTAATTCTTTAATATCTGTCACAAAGAAGATTTGTTAACATTTTCATAGATCTATACTACTGGAACTAGTAATAGAAGATTAGAAGAAATTACACGGAAAAAAATATATAATTAGTATAACAGAGATTTAGAAAATTTTGACCGAACCTGGTGGAGGCATAGTGTTGGATCCACTTGGAGCTTGAGCTGCAACAAGTAATATTTAAAAAAATATTAACTTACATGGATAATATGATCAATCCATACATGCCTAATATGATAATTCCTAAATGCCTCAAGATAACAAATGGACGTTTTCTATTTAATCGAAGAACCGGTTGCTGGCGTCAGGTATGAAATAGAAGTGAAAAATTGGGTTTAAAAAAGTTATTGAATAGTATTAGTAATACTTTTGTTTTCTTCGGATAATAACTTTTGAAGCTATTGTGAATTCCGATACTAATTATCCAAGACCGATTACTTGACTGGTTGACCCTAGATCATGATATATTCAGAATGAGATTCACATTCACTCTAGTCTAACACTAGGAACTGATTATTTGAAACTTGAAAACCCATAGATCATCATAATTCATAAATGGAGTTAGGCTGTGCATTGGTCTTAAGTTTTCATGCCATATATCATATTAAGGAGATCAGCATGAAGACACATGTCTTCAACAGGAAACACGACCAAGTGGTTTGGGCATATGGAAGAATATGGAAGAATAAGGCAGAATGGTACAAAACATGAAAAACAGGAGCACTCAAATCTTATTAGGCAACTATGTCAATATATCTACTATGACTAGCTTGTATGATATATGCAAACACTGAATGCAAAGATATTTCGATTATATTAATGCTACAAACCAAAAACTAAACATTGATATCAAGCATAATGACACGTAATCAAGGTTTGCTATTCGTGATTTCCTCATATATAATTCTATGATCACATAAAAAAGCTTTTTGGGGTATTCCTTCTGCTGTTTTTCTTAATTTTATGATAGTAAGTGGGTTTATCTTTAATTTCTCTTCATCCTAAAAATCCTCTGGCAGGACTTAGCAAATATATTTAAGCACTAAGAAAAGTCACGAACACATGTTTTTGGGCTATTATTCGTGAGGAGTACTCTTAGAAGGTTACAGTATTTATCCAAAAGCTTTTAAGATCTATTGTTCCTCCTGAATAACATCTATCTTTTGTACATTGTTTCAAAATAACATCTAACTCTACAAAGATTACATGTTTAGTCACAAATTAATGCACCAGTAGTGAATCATAATTTATATATCAACAATTAAAAATATGTAGAAGGTTGGTTTTACCAGAAGTTTTCCTGGAGTCATGAAAATGCTTCTGCAAAATCCTATCAAATGTAGTTAAGCCCATTTGGGAACTTGAATAATCAATTCTATCTTGTATTGCTAATATAGATTGAAGCCCGACCATAACTTCACTCATTGTGATACGTTGTTCTTGACGTTCACGCAAACAACATTCTAATATTATTGCAAAAATATTCAAGCATTTAAGTGAAATCTGGCCCTTCAATTCTGGATCAATGATCTGCTCGAGTTCCCCTTTACTCAGACAGTTTTGAGCCCATGTAAGAAATCTCCAAATCTCAGCAGCCGGAATAACATCCATAGGACGCCTCCTGCAAAGAACTTCCAATAAAACCACTCCAAATGAATACACATCAGACTTCGTACTTGCTCTACCAGTTTGCATATATTCTGGATCAAGATACCCCAATGTGCCTATGATGCGTGTAGTAACAGGGCTAGATGGGTAATCAATGGGGGTTCTTTTAGACAGACCGAAGTCTGTAACTTTGATTGCCCACTGGCTATCAAATAAAAGATTTGAACTTTTCACAGCACGATGTATGACCCCTTGTCCGTTCATCCCGTTGTGAACGTAGTCTAACGCACATGCAGCATCGATGCAAATCATGAGCCTCTGTGACCAAGATAAAGGAGTGCGATGCACATGTAAATGATCTCCAAGGCTTCCATTGGACATATATTCGTATACAAGAGACATGTTATCCTTATCATCACAATAACCAATCAAACACACTATTTTGGGGTGTTTAAACATAGGGAGTATCTCAACTTCAGTCTCAAACTCTCCACTTTGATAAGAAGATGAAAAACACCGCTTAATAGCCACAACCATTCCATTCTTGAGTATGCCTTTGTATACACTACCAAAACCACCTTTCCCAATGAGTAAGCTTTCTTTAAAGTTTTGGGTGGCTGACCGAATCTCGGAAATTGTGAAATGACGGCATATTTGTCTCTCTGGTAACAACGATGACCGGGTCTCCTCCTTAAATGCAGTTGGAGGAGTCAACCGGATAATCGAGTTGAAAGGGATAACTTTTTCATTACAGCTTGGGTTTACAATTCGAATGTTGGGGGATTGCATAGAATATGATTGAGTTTGTGTAAGTATTCAAATACCCACCCTTTGCTCTATCCTCCAATCAAATGACTGACCTGTTTGTCCCAAATATAATTAACTAGCAAGTTAATGTTAATTAATACATAATAAAGATAGCAGAAAATTAGGTACTACATCAGAACAAATTACTCTAGTAATCTAGGGAGCATATAATATGATCTTTTTGTGGATTAGTCTATCATCAAAAATTTTAAAGATTCGAAGACAGATTGACGTACCTAATGAAGAAGACTTCAAACCATACAAACAGATATGTTGTCAAATTATACTTGTATACAGAGAACCGGTTAAATTATCTGCCTTGCAAGAGATGCGTTCTGTTGACAATATTACTCATGCCCCCACAAACACTCAAACCTTTATATTTTAAGTTTACGATTAATTTGTAATTTTTATATTTTATTTTTTAAATAAAATAAAACTAAAAATATGTCCGCACTCTGTATCCGGAAAGAATTGGAAAAAATAACATTATCTACTGCGTTTGAGAAACCGGAAAAAAAAAATAGAAATCTATACTTCTATATCTATATTCTTATACTTCTATATCTATACTTATTTAGAAGGAAAAAAATAAAAATTTTTTTTTTTTTTAAATGTTAAATTGTGAGTCCCTTAAATTACGAGATGGTTAACCAATAGAAAGTGTAAAATACAACAAGTCTAATAATCACTAGATATGGACTAGTATTACTTGTAAATAAATATGCAAGATATATAAACAAAGTAATACAAGACTTAAAGCAATAAACAAATAAAGTGGACCATTATGTATGTTTCATGGGTATTTCATTTATTGATGTTTAAATAAAATACAAGGTTGTTGCGGAATCAAGATAACACGATTAAGTGAGTATCCTAACAACCTATGATTACAAATGATCTATATTTGTCAAATAGCTCTTTGGGATCGAGATACTTAAAGTTGTGAAGTATCCCTGTTTAAGATCGAGAGTATTTTAGACAAATTCACTTATATGCAAAAGCAATGCTTAAAAGTATTTTTGTTCAAGGAATGACTTAGTATTTATAGACAACAAATTCACCAGTGAATTTGTGTCGTACAAATATGGTTGTATACATTTAATGATCCGACAAGAACATTAAATGTATTAGATAAGAATAAGGATAAAGTCACATCAAGTGCAAGTGTATCCTTATTACCCAACCACCTTAACACACGTATACTTTTGTTAAAGAACAAGTGGATTGTTCTTTGGAAAGTGTGTTAAAGGCTAAAGTCAATCCTCGATATTAGTGTTCAGACTTGCAGGATCTAGAACACTAACAATCCTCCAGTGTGCAGATCTGGTAAGACTTTCCAGTGGACTCCGCCATTTGTTAAGTCTTCTTCCTTCAGACTTCAGTCTTTGACTTCAGTCAGAATGTCTTCAGTAGAGTAGATCTGGACTGGGGTGAAGTCTTCAGTGAGCTCCAGTAGTCGGGTCTGGAGCGAGACCAGCAAAACAAGTTTCGTAACAAACCTAAATAAGGTTCCAGTAGTCCAGTCTGGAGCCAGTCCAGTAAGTCTGGACTAAATCTGGACCTAACAAATTCCCCCTATTTGTTTAGAAATAATGCAAGTATTTTTCAGACTTATAGATATACAAATTTGTATGTCTGGAAAACACTTTATAGATCATGAGTGTTTTCAGTTTCATCTTTTAAGTTCTAACTTAGACTAAATCTGGTCATTCTACTTGTAAAAGTAAAAACTTGTAACTATTATTACTTTCATCAAAAAGGAAAATAATTACAACAAGTCTAATAATCACTAGATATGGACTAGTATTACTTGTAAATAAATATGCAAGATATATAAACAAAGTAATACAAGACTTAAAGCAATAAACAAATAAAGTGGACCATTATGTATGTTTCATGGGTATTTCATTTATTGATGTTTAAATAAAATACAAGGTTGTTGCGGAATCAAGATAACACGATTAAGTGAGTATCCTAACAACCTATGATTACAAATGATCTATATTTGTCAAATAGCTCTTTGGGATCGAGATACTTAAAGTTGTGAAGTATCCCTGTTTAAGATCGAGAGTATTTTAGACAAATTCACTTATATGCAAAAGCAATGCTTAAAAGTATTTTTGTTCAAGGAATGACTTAGTATTTATAGACAACAAATTCACCAGTGAATTTGTGTCGTACAAATATGGTTGTATACATTTAATGATCCGACAAGAACATTAAATGTATTAGATAAGAATAAGGATAAAGTCACATCAAGTGCAAGTGTATCCTTATTACCCAACCACCTTAACACACGTATACTTTTGTTAAAGAACAAGTGGATTGTTCTTTGGAAAGTGTGTTAAAGGCTAAAGTCAATCCTCGATATTAGTGTTCAGACTTGCAGGATCTAGAACACTAACAATCCTCCAGTGTGCAGATCTGGTAAGACTTTCCAGTGGACTCCGCCATTTGTTAAGTCTTCTTCCTTCAGACTTCAGTCTTTGACTTCAGTCAGAATGTCTTCAGTAGAGTAGATCTGGACTGGGGTGAAGTCTTCAGTGAGCTAATCTGGAGAATGCTCCAGATTACCTGTACAAGTAAATGCTCACTAGTCTTCAATTATTTCTGGACAAATCTTCAGAGGGACTCCAGATTCCAAGTCTGGAGTAGGTCCAGTAGAATATGTTTTCTGATCAGATCTTCAGTGAGCTCCAGTAGTCGGGTCTGGAGCGAGACCAGCAAAACAAGTTTCGTAACAAACCTAAATAAGGTTCCAGTAGTCCAGTCTGGAGCCAGTCCAGTAAGTCTGGACTAAATCTGGACCTAACAAATTCCCCCTATTTGTTTAGAAATAATGCAAGTATTTTTCAGACTTATAGATATACAAATTTGTATGTCTGGAAAACACTTGGTCGATTTAAGTCTAATCTAAGTTACTGGAAAACACTTTATAGATCATGAGTGTTTTCAGTTTCATCTTTTAAGTTCTAACTTAGACTAAATCTGGTCATTCTACTTGTAAAAGTAAAAACTTGTAACTATTATTACTTTCATCAAAAAGGAAAATAATTACAACTTTCATAAAAAAAATAATTACAACAAGTACAATGATACAAAGATTCAGGCCCTTCTTTTCGACGTCCTTTCTGGAGCATCTTCAGTAGCCTTCCTCTTTGGTGATGGAGAAGATGGTATTGAATCTGGTGCTCTTATGCCCATTGCAACTTCCATCTGTTGCTTTCTTCTCCATACCTTCTCAATCCTAGACTGGGGTTTGTCTTCCCCCTGAACGTTAGAGCAAATTCCCTTTAGTTAACTGGCTTCAGTACCAGTAGCCTTCCTCTTTGGTGATGGAGAAGATGGTATTGAATCTGGTGCTCTTATGCCCATTGCAACTTCCATCTGTTGCTTTCTTCTCCATACCTTCTCAATCCTAGACTGGGGTTTGTCTTCCCCCTGAACGTTAGAGCAAATTCCCTTTAGTTAACTGGCTTCAGTACCAGTAGCTCCTTCTTCAGTCTGAACATTGGCTTCAGTGCCAAGTGCTTTCTGGGCAATTCGTGCACTGGCATCAGTACCAATCCTCCAGTGTGCAGATCTGGTAAGACTTTCCAGTGGACTCCGCCATTTGTTAAGTCTTCTTCCTTCAGACTTCAGTCTTTGACTTCAGTCAGAATGTCTTCAGTAGAGTAGATCTGGACTGGGGTGAAGTCTTCAGTGAGCTCCAGTAGTCGGGTCTGGAGCGAGACCAGCAAAACAAGTTTCGTAACAAACCTAAATAAGGTTCCAGTAGTCCAGTCTGGAGCCAGTCCAGTAAGTCTGGACTAAATCTGGACCTAACAAATTCCCCCTTGGAATGATCTCCAGTTATTGACTTTAGATTATTCCATAAATGTTCCATCATTTGCCTGTCTACTGAAAAAGTTCTTCCAGTAACTGGATTAGCATGTCTAGGTGCCATTATGAATGATAGATGAAAAATGAAATTGAATGAATATTTAAGGTTATGAAGAATTTAATGAATTTGAAGTTAATATGCGAGTATGAATGATTGGAAAATGAATGAAGAAAGAGAAATAAATGAAGGAATTTGAGAATTTGGGAGTAAATGTTCGAAGTAAATGAAATTGAAAGTGAAAGTGGGTATTTATAGAATTGAGAATGTGGAACTCAAACGATTAATTTGAAATTATCAAATACAATTTTTGATTGTGTTCTGAGATCCGCATTAATTACATCACATCACACATAAATGCATGACGGTTTACAGCCCACAAAACAGTAACAACTTGTACTTTTTGTTTTCCCAAAGTAAAAAGACCATCATTGTTTTGAACAACTTACATGCCACGTAGGATTCAAGATAAATATCTTTGAAAAGGTTTGCTTACGTGGCACATACAAAGATCAAGTAATTTGAAAATATTATGACTTATTTCAGTACATCTGGAGGTTGACAGGACCGTCCAGTATCACTGGTGGATTAGTCCAGTGAAGCATGTACTGATGGTACACTGGAGGGACACTCCAGTAAAGTACCAGTGAACAACCAATTTTGAAAGACTGGAAACCTTAAACTTGCACGTCAACTAATACAGACAAATGAGAGGGACACATTTACAAGAAGACATAAGTCAACTCAAACACGCACTTCAACCTGTCCATACCAGTGAGAGGGACATATTTACAAAGCACCAGTAATATTTTCTGAAGAATTTGTCCAGTGAGAAAATTAATTCCCCCTGAACTTAAACATTTTTAAGAGAAAATATTTTTCAAGTCTTCCCTGGAATGTTGATCCAGAAATAAATTTTTGAATCTTTAAATCAAAGATCCTTAGTAGTACACAATGGCGTTCAATACCAAGGTTCCAGATTTAGGGGTTTAACATTCCCAACTCACCAACAAGATATTCAAAAGTTTTTACATCCAGTGGTTTAGTAAAAATGTCAGCGAGTTGTTTGTCAGTGGGAATAAAATGGAGTTCAATGTTGTTTTTCATAATATGATCGCGAATGAAATGGTACCTTAGATCAATGTGTTTGGTTCTGGAGTGCATGACTGGATTGTTGGAGATAGCGATGGCACTGGTATTATCACAAAAGATTGGAGTCTTTGAATACTTAATACCATAATCAAGCAACTGGTTCTTCATCCAGAGTATCTGAGCACAACAACTGGCTGCAGACACGTATTCAGCTTCGGCAGTGGATAATGAAACTGAAGTTTGCTTCTTACTGGTCCAGCTGACCAGTTTGCCACCTAGGAAATGACATCCACCAGTTGTGGATTTCCTATCTATCTTGCAACCTGCATGATCTGAATCTGAATAACCCATTAGATCCATTCCAGAGCCTTTGGGGTACCAAAGACCTAGACTGGGAGCACCTTTTAGGTACTTCAGTATGCGCTTTACAGCGAGCATATGAGATTCCTTTGGATTAGACTGATATCTGGCACATAAACATGTTGAAAACATAATATCTGGTCTACTGGCCGTTAAATACATCAGTGAACCAACCATGCCTCTAAAGACAGTGGTGTTCACTGGTTTGCCATCTGGATCCGAGTCCAGTGTCAGTGGTGCAGAAATTCACAAAAGACAATTGGTGTTACTGGGGGAGTAACAGGGACTAGCTTCTTGTTGATTGATGCATTTGATTCATCAAATGTTACATGAATTGACTCATGGACCTTCTCCAGTCTCTTGTTATAGACTCTGAAGGCCTTGCGAATGGCTGAATAGCCTAAGAAATACCCTTCATCAGCTTTGGCATCAAATTTGCCTAGCTGACTGGAGTCGTTCAGGATGTAAACTGGACATCCAAAAACGTGAAAATAACCAATGTTTGGTTTTCTATTTCTTAAGACTTCATAGGCTGTCTTTTTGTGTCTTTTGATGTACACTGATCGATTCTGGGTGTGGCAAGCAGTTGCAATTGCTTCCGCCCAGAAACTGGTAGACAGTCCAGATTCAGCAAGCATACTTCTGGCAGCTTCTATCAGCGTTCGATTTTTCCTTTCCACAACTCCATTTTGCTCTGGAGAGCGGGCTGAAGAGAAGTTCTGGGAGATGCCAGTGTCAGTACAGAATGACTCCAGAGTTGCATTCTGGAATTCTGTTCCATTGTCACTTCTTAACTGACACACTTTTCGACTGTACTTGAGCTCAATTTGCTTGATAAGACTGATGATTTCAGCAGCAGCTTCACTTTTGGACCTCAGAAAGATCACCCAACAATATCTGGAGAACTCATCTATGATCACCAGGGTGTATCTTTTACCAGCACGAGTCTGAACGTTCACTGGACCAAAAAGATCCATATGAAGCATGTGAAGAGGTTCAGTAATGCTGAAATTCTGTCTGGTCTTGAAACTGGTACGCTTTTGCTTACCCATCTCACATCCTGGACATGGTCTTTCCTTTTTGAAGGAGACTGAAGGTATCCCATCTGCAAGTTGTTTTCTGGACAACTTGTTAATGTTTTTGAAGTTTAAATGGGATAACCTTTTATGCCATAACCAGTTTGTGTCTTCATCAGCTTGAGTATAGAAACACTGCTCTGAAGGAGAGCTTTCCATATCCATCACGTACACATTCCCTTTTCTGGGAGCAATCAACACTACCTTCCAGTCCTTGTTGAATACGATGCCCTGAGCAACATTGAATAAGACTTGATAGCCATCGTCACACAGTTGACTTACACTGATCAAGTTATATTTCAAACCATTCACAAATGCAACTCGTCTGAACTTGACTTGTCCATTGTTCAGAACACCATATCCCTCAGTCTTCCCACAACCATCATTTCCAAATGTGATGGAGGGTCCATCAGAAATGGTGAACTCCTCCAGTAGGGTCTTACATCCGGTCATCGTCCTGCCAGCTGCACTGTCAAGATACCAGATAAGCTTCTTTCGATCGCCCTACACATACACCAGATATTGATCAGTTAGATTTGGGAACCCATCGACTGATGGGTTCACTGGACCAAAAAGATCCATATGAAGCATGTGAAGAGGTTCAGTAATGCTGAAATTCTGTCTGGTCTTGAAACTGGTACGCTTTTGCTTACCCATCTCACATCCTGGACATGGTCTTTCCTTTTTGAAGGAGACTGAAGGTATCCCATCTGCAAGTTGTTTTCTGGACAACTTGTTAATGTTTTTGAAGTTTAAATGGGATAACCTTTTATGCCATAACCAGTTTGTGTCTTCATCAGCTTGAGTATAGAAACACTGCTCTGAAGGAGAGCTTTCCATATCCATCACGTACACATTCCCTTTTCTGGGAGCAATCAACACTACCTTCCAGTCCTTGTTGAATACGATGCCCTGAGCAACATTGAATAAGACTTGATAGCCATCGTCACACAGTTGACTTACACTGATCAAGTTATATTTCAAACCATTCACAAATGCAACTCGTCTGAACTTGACTTGTCCATTGTTCAGAACACCATATCCCTCAGTCTTCCCACAACCATCATTTCCAAATGTGATGGAGGGTCCATCAGAAATGGTGAACTCCTCCAGTAGGGTCTTACATCCGGTCATCGTCCTGCCAGCAGCACTGTCAAGATACCAGATAAGCTTCTTTCGATCGCCCTACACATACACCAGATATTGATCAGTTAGATTTGGGAACCCATCGACTGATGGGTTCACTGGACCAAAAAGATCCATATGAAGCATGTGAAGAGGTTCAGTAATGCTGAAATTCTGTCTGGTCTTGAAACTGGTACGCTTTTGCTTACCCATCTCACATCCTGGACATGGTCTTTCCTTTTTGAAGGAGACTGAAGGTATCCCATCTGCAAGTTGTTTTCTGGACAACTTGTTAATGTTTTTGAAGTTTAAATGGGATAACCTTTTATGCCATAACCAGTTTGTGTCTTCATCAGCTTGAGTATAGAAACACTGCTCTGAAGGAGAGCTTTCCATATCCATCACGTACACATTCCCTTTTCTGGGAGCAATCAACACTACCTTCCAGTCCTTGTTGAATACGATGCCCTGAGCAACATTGAATAAGACTTGATAGCCATCGTCACACAGTTGACTTACACTGATCAAGTTATATTTCAAACCATTCACAAATGCAACTCGTCTGAACTTGACTTGTCCATTGTTCAGAACACCATATCCCTCAGTCTTCCCACAACCATCATTTCCAAATGTGATGGAGGGTCCATCAGAAATGGTGAACTCCTCCAGTAGGGTCTTACATCCGGTCATCGTCCTGCCAGCTGCACTGTCAAGATACCAGATAAGCTTCTTTCGATCGCCCTACACATACACCAGATATTGATCAGTTAGATTTGGGAACCCATCGACTGATGGGTTCACTGGACCAAAAAGATCCATATGAAGCATGTGAAGAGGTTCAGTAATGCTGAAATTCTGTCTGGTCTTGAAACTGGTACGCTTTTGCTTACCCATCTCACATCCTGGACATGGTCTTTCCTTTTTGAAGGAGACTGAAGGTATCCCATCTGCAAGTTGTTTTCTGGACAACTTGTTAATGTTTTTGAAGTTTAAATGGGATAACCTTTTATGCCATAACCAGTTTGTGTCTTCATCAGCTTGAGTATAGAAACACTGCTCTGAAGGAGAGCTTTCCATATCCATCACGTACACATTCCCTTTTCTGGGAGCAATCAACACTACCTTCCAGTCCTTGTTGAATACGATGCCCTGAGCAACATTGAATAAGACTTGATAGCCATCGTCACACAGTTGACTTACACTGATCAAGTTATATTTCAAACCATTCACAAATGCAACTCGTCTGAACTTGACTTGTCCATTGTTCAGAACACCATATCCCTCAGTCTTTCCACAACCATCATTTCCAAATGTGATGGAGGGTCCATCAGAAATGGTGAACTCCTCCAGTAGGGTCTTACATCCGGTCATCGTCCTGCCAGCAGCACTGTCAAGATACCAGATAAGCTTCTTTCGATCGCCCTACACATACACCAGATATTGATCAGTTAGATTTGGGAACCCATCGACTGATGGGTTCACTGGACCCTCCCTTATAGGTCCCTGGGGCAATCTGGTCTAGTTCACTATGTTCAACAGTGGTCTTAGAAGAGAAGACCACTGGGGTTGATGGTTTTAAAACCTTTTCATTTTTCTCAACTGGAGAAATAAATTTGTCTTTCTTTGAAAAAGGTTTTGTATTTTGTCTAGGGCCAGATGAAGTACCCTCAAGAAAGTTTAATCTTGCATTAAAACTTTGTGATTGACGAGTCAGAATTTGAATCTGGCTCTCTATCCTGGACAAAATATTTTCTTCAGATGATACCTTAGCCTTTCCAGTCAAAGGCTTTGGTAAGGGATTGGTCTGAGGTAAAGGTCTATTCTGCTTCACCTTTTTAACTGGAACAGTCATCTGGACAGCTCCAGTCTTAACCTCTGGGGATTGAACTGGGTCTAAATTGGTCTTGGGTGTTTCAGGCATATCATAAACAGTTGTGGGCCTTAACACCTCTGGTAATCGATCGATTACTGGTATTAATGATGCAACATTAGTATTTCCATCTAAATATGCACGTTTTTGAGCAGGAAATTGTTTAACTGAAGCATCATATGGCTTTTTAGTTTCTAGCCATGACTTTATTACCAGTTTTTCTTTCTCTAAAATGATCTCAAGATCTTGCTTTTCTTGAATCAATTGTTCAGTTACCAGAACCTGGGCTTGAAATGCCAGTTCAATGTCTTGAAGCTCTTTTAATTTTGATTTTAATGCATTTATTTCAGAAGAATCTGTTTCTAGACCATTTACACAATCAGATCTAACAGTTTCTACAAAAATTAAATCAGAATTTAAAGCTTCAGCAATGTCCAGTTTTAGTTCTTGGTCAGTTGCATTATCATAATCACTAACCTTTTTAATAACAATGTCCACCCATCGTCCAGATGTGACATCTTCCTTCACCAGGTGCTCATCAACTTCCAGAGCCATGTAACAGCAATCTCTTTCTTCTTCTTCATCAACAGATGAGTCATCAGAAGGAACCCACTTCTCTTCAGTTGTAGCAATCATGCACTTATTATTTGTTTCCATTTGTTGTGCCATGAGAGCAATTTGGGCCTTAAGCTTTTTATATTTCATTTTATAGCTATCATCAGGCTTATTATGAGAAGAGAATGGACCAGGCTTGGATGCAAACTGGTTGGACCTGCACTCTTTCATGAAATGACCCTTTTTGCCACACTTAAAGCATGTCAAATTGGTCTTGTCAGTGGAAGAACTGGATGCAAATTGTCCAGATGGCTTATTTGCTCTTGCTTTGAAACGGTTAAACGTTTTAGCAATCATTGCAATAAGGTCATCATCTTCAGTTTCATCACAACAGTCTGGAGAGATTTGACTGGCCTCTCCAGAATCCATAAGTTCAGACACCATCTTCTTCATAGAAAATACATTCTCAGAAGATATCAGTGCTGTACTTGGTGGTTCAGAATAACTAACCACTTTAGGAGTACTGGAGGCATGGTTAAAAGCATCTTGTTCTGCAACCACTCTCTGAGCTTGATTTTCTTCAGTGTACCTGAAGGCTCCATATAGAGTTGAGAGAGTGTGTGTGTGCAGAGTTTTACCTTGTCGTAAAACAAGTATCATGTGAGACCATTTGGTGGGCAGAATGTCACAAAATTTCTCCAGAAGTATATCCTTGTCCTTCTCAACCCCAAGACCTCTCAATTGGTTTATGATACTCATAAATCTGGTGTAAGTACCAGTGAGAGACTCGTTAGGTTGAGCAAAAAATGACTCATACCTCTTGTTTAAGGAGACCTTTCTGGTGACAATGGTGTCATCTCCTCCTTCATGTTGGTTAAGAAGCTCATCCCACATGGTTTTGGCACTAGGAAAAAGAACTAGTGTGGGAATTAGGGTTTCTGGAACGGCCCCGAGGATCATGTTTTTAAGGAGGGTGTCAAGATTCACCAATCTCCTCTCCTCTTCTGACCAATGTTCCTCCCTCTTTTCCCTTCCCCTTCTAGATCCAGAAGGATCAAGAAGTGGATTAAGAGGTGATGTAGGTACATATGGACCTTCGTTTAAGATCTTCATCATGTTCCTCTCAATACCAGTGACATGCAAACCATCCTAGCCTTCCACGTACCAAATTCATCACTGTTCCCACTGAATTTAGGAACAGGATTATTCGAGTAGTGCACATGCACGTGTGGAGAAGCAGGAGTAGGAGGAGGAGGTGGAGGATTAGTGTTATTAACATTTTGTGGTTCATTTTGATCATGCATATTACATTAGGATCGGGACCAAGACTAAAACCTTGTGTATTTTCTTGGTTAGCCATCAAGAACAGATCTAGGCAATGATTAGCCTTCTGCTCTGATACCAAATGTGAGTCCCTTAAATTACGAGATGGTTAACCAATAGAAAGTGTAAATACAACAAGTCTAATAATCACTAGATATGGACTAGTATTACTTGTAAATAAATATGCAAGATATATAAACAAAGTAATACAAGACTTAAAGCAATAAACAAATAAAGTGGACCATTATGTATGTTTCATGGGTATTTCATTTATTGATGTTTAAATAAAATACAAGGTTGTTGCGGAATCAAGATAACACGATTAAGTGAGTATCCTAACAACCTATGATTACAATATGATCTATATTTGTCAAATAGCTCTTTAGGATCGAGATACTTAAAGTTGTGAAGTATCCCTGTTTAAGATCGAGAGTATTTTAGACAAATTCACTTATATGCAAAAGCAATGCTTAAAAGTATTTTTGTTCAAGGAATGACTTAGTATTTATAGACAACAAATTCACCAGTGAATTTGTGTCGTACAAATATGGTTGGCATACATTTAATGATCCGACAAGAACATTAAATGTATTAGATAAGAATAAGGATAAAGTCACATCAAGTGCAAGTGTATCCTTATTACCCAACCACCTTAACACGCGTATACTTTTGTTAAAGAACAAGTGGATTGTTCTTTGGAAAGTGTGTTAAAGGCTAAAGTCAAACCTCGATATTAGTGTTCAGACTTGCAGGATCTAGAACACTAACAATCCTCCAGTGTGCAGATCTGGTAAGACTTTCCAGTGGACTCCGCCATTTGTTAAGTCTTCTTCCTTCAGACTTCAGTCTTTGACTTCAGTCAGAATGTCTTCAGTAGAGTAGATCTGGACTGGGGTGAAGTCTTCAGTGAGCTAATCTGGAGAATGCTCCAGATTACCTGTACAAGTAAATGCTCACTAGTCTTCAATTATTTCTGGACAAATCTTCAGAGGGACTCCAGATTCCAAGTCTGGAGTAGGTCCAGTAGAATATGTTTTCTGATCAGATCTTCAGTGAGCTCCAGTAGTCGGGTCTGGAGCGAGACCAGCAAAACAAGTTTCGTAACAAACCTAAATAAGGTTCCAGTAGTCCAGTCTGGAGCCAGTCCAGTAAGTCTGGACTAAATCTGGACCTAACATAAATTTACACATGCACATACAAAAATACCCCTTTTTTTTTTAAATCACCATCTTCATCATTCACTAATTTAATTATCTCAACTAATAAACCTAAAATACCCTTAATTATATAAATTACACTATCAATTCCTTAACTCTTAAAATAACTATCCTAATCATTATATCAGTTATATTTACTTAAATAGTCTACACTACTCGCCGTCACCATCACATGTCGTCACCGTCACCCGTCACTACTACATTAGCGCTGCCGCATTGCGCGAGCAACATGCTAGTTGATTATCATTGTTATATATTATAGAGAAAATAGGCAGCTTAATGTGTTCATATCTTATTTAAAAGGAGAAAATATGAAACGACTTGACCCGAAAATATGAAATTTTTTTTACTTGATCAAATTACTTTAAGCCAACTTTTGGATAACAAAAGTCTTGTTTCATCTTTGAAAGACATTACCATTGGAAAGTTAGACTCTAACACGTTTCCGTGGATAACTTATTCGTTAAAAACAGAGTTACGGTTTAAAAGTTATGGTCGTTTGAAAATTCGAGTTTTGTGCTAAACAGGAAAAAGTTGCGGTGAACCCCTTGAAAGTTGCGGCGAACCTAAGAGGTCAGCGAAATGGACAAGACCAAAGTTGCGTCGAACCTATAAATAGTTGCGGCGCAACTTTTTACCCAACAACAAAATCATCATTGTGACACTTTTCTTGACTTGCAAAATTCCCAAACTCAAACACAACTTCAAACCACGACATTTCTGATTCAAACAAGTTTTTAACATCATTACAAACATAATTCAAAGATACACCTTACCATACATTCATTTACGCACCCAAACGGGTCGTTTACCCAAGATAACAACTAAACAAGACAACCATACTTATTTTTGAAATCATAAGACCCAACCATGACCAAAATTTCAAAAATTTACCAAGAAGCAAGATTACCAAAACATCAAGAGTGTCAAGAGCCATAAAGAGGTGGGATAACTAGGTGTCTACATAAAATACCATTCCTCCAAGAATGGCAATACCTTCAATCTTCCAAAAGCAACTTCTAAAACTTCAAGCTTCAAATCCACAAGTTCTTAGCTCCTTCTTCTGGAACCGCCTATAAAAAGGTAAACATCTAAAACGTAAGCTAATGCTTAGTGAATATACTTGCATACATTTATATACACGAGGGAGGGCAACGCACAAAGGACTATTACATGTAGCCTATGGCACCGTCGTGCCATATCTACATGCTCACCTTTGTACTTTAACGCTATACATGGATCCATATAAGTAATTCAACACAAACAATATCATATACTTGGGATTCTTTGGCCCCATTCACAAGAGGTTCTTAGGCCTCATTCACAAGAGGTTCTTAGGCCTCATATATCACATAACAAGAGGTTCTTAGGCCTCATTCATCACATTGCCCTACATGGGCTTTTAACGCCAAATCGATTACCACACATGAAATCCATCATCATATGGTAATCGACCTGACGTATACATAAAGGTATGCAAGTGTAAGTCCCTACGGGTTGACCTCGTTTGTCGGACCGTCGAAACAAGATTGACTAAGGATATGTCGAGGTGCGGAATCCCTCGAGATAACCCACGGTTTTTATATCACCTTTTTAGGATATATATATGATATATATATATCACTATATATATATATATATATTTATATATCACTATATATATATATATATATATATATATATGCGTGAACATAAACACCCGTATTTGGTTAATATAGTGAGGCGGCTTTCCGGACAAACTATACCCACTTGGTAACGTAAGTCTACAAGCCAACCAAACCGGGTGTGTGTTTTGCGGTTCGTGCGTGAGACAAGTAGCACCCTCAAGATCTACTAGATTTGTGTGTTCTTAGCTCTAGTAGTTTCTCTCTCAAGATTTGCTCGTTTCTCTCTCTACACTCTTGTTGTGAACACGCAAACACACACACACTATCATTATGGATTTGCGTGTTTCCATGTCAGTCCAAGCCCATTAGGGTTTGGCCTGAACACACAAACTGTTTGAGAGTTCTTCTGAACAAGCAAACTTTTGCTTGTTCCCAAGAAACTCTCAAACCATTTGAGAGTTCTTCTGAACAAGCAAACTTTTGCTTGTTCCCAAGAAACTCTCAAACCATTTGAGAGTTCTTCTGAACAAGCAAACTTTTGCTTGTTCCCAAGAAACTCTCAAACCATTTGAGAGTTCTTCTGAACAAGCAAACTTTTGCTTGTTCCCAAGAACTCTCAAATGACACTTAGGAATATTTGAGTTAATGTTTCTACTGCTGTTAAACGCAGAAACAACATTAACTCAGCCAATGTTTCTACTGCTGTTAAACGCAGAAACAACATTAACTTAACTTCCCTTTGGAAGTATATTAAGTTAATGTTTCTACTGCTGTTAAACGCAGAAACAACATTAACTTAACTTCCCTTTGGAAGTATATTAAGTTAATGTTTCTACTGCTGTTAAACGCAGAAACAACATTAACTTAATTACCCTTTACATGTAATGTCTACATTCATGTCAAGTACCTGCAAAACATAAATAATAAACAAACATATAAACATATATATAAAAGGATCCCAATATGATCACAATATATGCCAAGGTAATTTCATTGACAAACGGTAATTTACAAGAAAAATTACAAGACTTGAATATAAAATACATGTCACATCTATAATGCTTTTGTCACCGAGAAACATGCACCAACAGTCTCCCCCTTGACACCAGCATCTAGATGTGGCCTTCAAGTCTTCGTTTGTCTTCCTAAGTGTTGGCCAAAACCCTGTCATCAGGAACTTCAGGTGTTGCATCCACTGGACTCCTGCTCTTCTTTTCAATCACCTCAGCAGTACCCAGCCCCCGATTAGAGCCTAACTCTGATTGATTGTCTACCCCAACCTTGCCTTCTGCAACGGTTGCTTGTAGAGAAAGCTCATTTGATCCCTTTTCTTTTGGATCAAGTAGATCAAGTATTGCATCAAGATATGAACACTTGTCTTGAGCTGAAGAGTCTGACGGATCTTAAAACATGCTCCCATACTCATCAAAATTGAAGTACGCAGCAACGTTGTCCAGGAGTTCACTCCCAACTTCTTCCTCAATAGTTGGTCTGACCTGAATGCCGACTCCTACTCCTCCATTCGGTTGTTCCTAGATACCAGCCACTTCCTTTACAGCCGGTGGATTAGATGAAGGAGCATTAGATGTGTCAGCAGCTTGGCCAGATTGACCTTGCTGACTCTGCTCCCCCTGAGCTGCATTGACGTTTGAGGTCGGAAATCTCTGAATCTCCTCCTGCTGTCTGGAACCACTCGGATCCTCATCCTCATCATCCTTTTGACGATGTTTGAGAGTGTCATCCTTGCAGCCAGACTTCTCCCACTGAGATTCAAGATTTTTGATCTTGTTGTGCAGCTCAGCAGACCTCTTACCTAAGCTCTCGAGATGCTTAGCTTGACCTTTCAGCAATTTGTGGTGCACCCCAATGGAGTCAACAATCGCATTGACTGAATTGATTGTTGCTTCCTGGGCTTCCTGTAGGTCGTACTAGCGATTCTCTAGCTCTAGGTGACTTTGTCTTACGAGGTCAGCATCTCTTCGGTGTGACTCTTCTTTTCCTTTAAGCTTGTTAGACAAGCCGGCAACTAGAGCTCTCATCCGTTGGATGTCATCAGCTAACTTGGATACACGTTCCTTGTTAGTCTGAGCAGCTCCTTGCTGTGAAGAAGTCACTGATGGTCTTGTTGTAGACGGTGGATTCGTCGACGTAGACATGATTGGTGTGATTGTAGAGTTGCGAGGCCTTGCAGTCATCAAGACTGGTCTATCTCCAATCTTGATTCCCAAAAGTCTAATTACCTTTGGAGGTGACTGGTCATCTTCAGCGCTAACCAGTGATACTACAGCTGATTTGATGACAGGCGGATTGACATGAACTTGAGGAGTTGATGGTGCTTCTGAACTTGAGGAAGGAATCATGAATCAGAGTTGTCTTTTAAAATGCAGAAGAGATGAATCTTGGTTTTGACTGTATCAATCTTCGATTCTCGAATGAAATTCAACTTTTCGATTCTTCAGTTTTAATCCTTGAATGAATCTCATCTTTTGAAATGAAGTTTCATGAATATGAACTCTCCCCCTTGATGTATGCATTGGAGTTTCTTGACAAAATGTTGTTGTATGACTTGAAGATCTTGAATGAAGAATGTTTGATGAAGACTCTTTTGAAGCTTTACTTCTTTGACTTGAATCTTCTAACAAATTTTTCAACCTTTTTTGAAGCTTTGATCTTTGTCACATCAACTCCTACACTTTGGAGAGTAAGTATTTGAATGAAGTTTGGATGAAATTCTTATGAAGTATTCATGCTCCCCCTCAATCCATGAGTATACACATTTTGGAGCATTTTTGAACTTTTTGAAGCATCTTGAGTGAAAATCTTTTATCTTCGATTTCATTCTTATCTCTGAAGTCAATTCAAATTCTCCCACTTTAAAACAAAAGTCTCAATCAACTAAAATCTAGAGAAAATCTGAAACTATTGACATATCTTTAAGAATTTTCTCCTCCTATACACAAACTCTGATAAGCCTCTAAACCTATTGAAACAACCACACACAAACTTTTCTTCTTGTTTCCTTATCAAACAGTAAATCAATCAATCATAATATTTTCTCCCCCTCATAATGACAAAATTGGGAATCAATGTCATTATGCCCATATGAGATTGATTAAGTGTCAACAGGAATAACATGATCACATGAAGAAACGTCAACCATCAAAACATCAATCCAAACCATTAGCCCAACCCAAGAAATCCTAGGAGTGACTAAAATGTAAGATTGAAGTTGGTGAAACAAACATTATATCATGGTGTTGGTGTTTTCTGTGTTTGTGTGAAGAGAAATGAAACCGGATAAGAATGATCCGTTAGCATGTTCAAAAATCGAAAGGAGTAATGAAATGACCGATTGAAATGTATAACATTTTTCGGATTTCCTATGTATCATTGAGATATGCACAAAACAAGTCTCTAACATAGTTCGGTCTGCGGCTTTTCAACCACTAGATTGCTTCAAAGAATATAAATCATGGTTAACACTACCGAAGCATTTGATAACCACAATTTTATCCTTAAAGACTTTTGGGAAATAACATCCGAGGTCACATAGACTTCTTGTTAACTCAACAATTTCATAAATGAAAATGTGAGACCTACGTTCAATGTTGGAAAGGATGTTAGCATTGGTAGGATTTCCATTCGATCATCGTGGAATATCAATTAAGATATCACTACAAATGTTCCGGCTATATCACAAAGATAAGCAATTATATCACAAAGACATGAAGCTAGTGTGTCCTAAAAAGAATGAATGATAATCAAATCAATGATCAATCAAAGTAGCTCTAGACACATCGTGATCAAATGAAGTCGGGGACTGGAGCAGAATGTCGCCCTTTTTCAATATCAACATCTTCCAAATGAAGAGTCAATAGAAATGAGAAAATCTCCGTGAGGAATGAAACAAGCATTTGTTAAGAAATACTTGAGTGGTTAGGAATGATGTGCATTGCTTCACTGGGTCTATGAAGACTTCTTCAATATCAAGATATCAACAAATGAAATCTGATAGGTGCGTGTTTTACCCGGCTTTTTGAGAATTTGGGGAAGGGTATCATTTCTTTTAACCCTTTTCTCGCAACATATCACCTTAACCTCTCACTTTTCGACTTTACTCCCTCCATCCTATTTGCACGAAAACAACATCACTCAAAATACCCTCACTATCTAATGAAAGAAGTGAATACTCCGGGGTTAGAGTTCATCGGCGATGATGAAATTCATGGAGTAAATTTTGAGAAAAACTTATCGCTCATGTGCACACTAATCACCGAACTTATTTGTAATGAAAAGTATTTGAAAAACAACAAATGTGTGAATGAAAAGGTTTGAAACACATTTGAAGTTTGAGGATTTTTGAAATCACAAACTCCTCCTTAATCTATGCAAGAATAGATCAAAAATGGTTTTCATAGAAAGGTGGAGCAAAAATTGTTTTTGTGAGATCAAAAAGAACAAAATTTTGCATCAACAACAATGTTCATAGTAAGATAGCTAAGGAGTACACAAAGGCGTTCAATCCATCACATCTTACATCAACAAGTTGGAGGCAATTAAACCATTTAAGCATAATGAAAATCCAATCAATTGTTCAAAATGATATAGCAAAGAAGTACACACAGGCGTTCGATCCTTTACTTCTCATATCAACAATTGAGAGTTTGAAAAAGTTTATTTGGG
>CM067170.1:85388247-85419916 GCA_034093135.1 Erigeron breviscapus | reverse complement strand
TTTTAATATCTTTATCTTGTAAAAACTTTTTCATTCCGTTAGATGAAACTTAAAATGTTATTCAAGTTTTTTTTTGAAACATGGAAGTATTGTGACATCAGAGTAGCGCAGCGGAAGCGTGGTGAGCCCACTACCTATAGGTCCTAGATACTTGAACGAACTAATCTTATCATTTACCAACATTCCCAACATCATTTAGATTTTAAATCTACAGAAATACAATTGAAAATTTCGTCATCCCATTTACTTAAGCTAAAGATCGACTTCATTTTTGTCAAAGAACATATAGATCTAAAAAGTTAAAACATAATCTAATATCGACAATTAGAGGTATGCAGTGGAAGTATGTTGACCGGATCTCTGATAGAGGCTCTGAGTTAAGGTATAAACATAATATAATTTTATACCGGAATGTCCACATCATATATTTTCAAAAATTGTCTCACCTTTCGATCTAAATTTCGGGACAAAATTTCATTTAACGGGTAGATACTGTAACAACCGTCAAAAAAAAATCATTAGCTTAGTTAAAATAGGTAAAAAAAAGAAACCACAATATAGCATGACAAAAATACAAAGTTGACATGAATAAAGAAATAAACATCTCCTCTTTTTGTGCACCTTGTTGCTGCCGTACAAGACAAAAGAAAGAAAAATATCTCAAGCAAATAAGCACCTTAATCATCAACTAGTAACTATCTTCAATGAATCAATCCATAGCCATGCTTAATCCTCACGTAGACATGCCATTTTTTTTTCTCCATACATGAGCACATCTCCACCTTGTCATCAATATTATCCTCAAGTAATGCAAGCTAGACACCTCCTTTTTACCTCCCTTCTCCTTCACGAAATCAAGCATGCATCACCACGTAGCTTCACTCAAATGTTGACACCTCTTGTTCCTTGTTACCTACGGCTTTGACATACCCGACATACCACAACTCTTTGCCTATAAATAGCTTTCGTTTGCTTCATTTCCAAATCATACCATCAAAAATTATATCTCTCATTCTCTTAGCTAGCTCTATGTATACAGGTTTTTAAGGAAATTATAAGTCATCAAGCATTTCGAAACTAGAAAGGCTCACTCGTAATCTTGTCAAAGTTATTTCGAGTCCATTCCGAGATTATTCAAATTCGTTTCGGACTATTTCGAGATCTTTTGATGTTATATAATTCGAGGCTAGGCCATTTCGAGTTCATTAGGAGTGTACGTTAAGACAACTTACACCCATCTCGTAAGTGATTTCGGTTGTCCAAGAAACACCACCATGCATCCAATAATTTTTGGAGCTTTGTTCAAGTCACTAATCACTTAATTAGTATCGTTAGACATATTGTGAATCAGAACTTCTCGTCTAGTTTGTCATCACTCTCATTCGTTGTCATATTCACTGCTGCTAGAGGTGAGTTCATAGTCCCACTTTAAACTCTTTTGAACTATGGATGAGAATACATGTTCGGTCATTTTACAAACTATTTGTGTTTCGTTATAAAAACAACATGTTTTATTACTCTAGTATGATGTAATATATATTCTAAACTACGAGCTACATGAATTATTTGTTGAACTATTATGGGTTACTCTTATATTGGAAACAAGTGACAAATTGTTCGTGTATAGCTATGTATACAATCACTCATGAAAGCTCCTTGTTAACTTGAGCCGTGAAACAAACGCGCGAATATTATGGATAGTACTATCGGGGTTGACACCCCTGTCCGGGCTAGTCATGCTAGCTGGGTTAAACGGACATATAATATTTGAAACTACAGTGTTGGAGTGAAACACAAACTAAAGGGGTAACAATGGTTAAGGCATCGGCACTCAAGGCATAGCATACAACTACTACTAAACTAGATTTTCTTTCCCCCCCTTCTCAAGAGCATACAAAACTACTACTAAACTATGTGTTACATTATCGGTGAAACCTTGTGGTCCACGAAAATCTCTAAAGGGAATCATGTGCTCGGTTTTTATGGAAAACATGTTGTGATATAGTCTTTTACAAATCATTTATACTACTTTATGGACACAAGACAAACTCTTTTACGTATTGCCTATGTATTATCTTTTACGGGTTGAAATCTTGAGAACATCATTTTGTGAGGCACTACTATTCTAAAGGGAAATCAAAAACATTTATACATAGGGCAACGACAAAACTCTTTAAGTGTTTTTAATTGTGGTAGACAATGGTCACTCGGGTCTTGTAATCCACATAAATATTTATCGAAAACCTATGAACTCACCAACTTTATGTTGACGTATTTTAGTGTATTCTCAGGGAACTAATTACTCGGAGTATAAGTAGAAGAAGCATGCTTTTTGGGAGTCACATATGCATTCACTAAAGAACAAAGATTTTCAAGAGCTTTTCTATTAAGCTAATCATGTTGTAGAATCTCTAAGTTTTGTACACTTCATGTAAGATCCTGGTTTCTATATCAATAATATTTCAAAACGTCTCATTTAGAGGTCGTTTGTTATAATTTGTGATTGTGATCTCAAGAAGTCACTCTCCGCTTGGGCCCGCCTCGGGCGGGGTGTGACAGATCCATATACGCTAAACAATAATCTCAAGAGGTTCTTAGGCCTCAAAGGTTCTTAGGCCTTATCTCAATACAACAAGAGGTTCTTAGGCCTCATCTCAATTCAACTATGGGATTCTTAGGTCCGGCCTCAAATTAGGCCTTAACGCCAAATCGATTACCACACACGGAATCCACCATCATATGGTAACGTACATATAATTGTATGCAAGAGTACTCACCTCCTTCGCGACTACCAAATCCATGATGACCGCAAGAACACAAATTATAAGCTTTCAATCTAGCAAATCAAATTCAAGACACATATAAGGTCATCAATCATATTCAAGGCTATCTAACCATAGCCAAACACAAATAATTCACTAGCAAAACTTAACCCATTTACATTCTCATCATGTTCTAGAGTTGGCTTTTTTTCCAAAATCTCAATTTACTTTCATAACATCATGACCATAATTCATTTTAATACTAAAATCACCATTTCATTATCTCATAAATATGGTCATACAACATTTTACTCAACAATCATTATCTCCATCTTTTCATAATCACTTCTATATGTCCATACTACATTTTCACTCAAAATCTTCATTTTCTTGCTTTGACCATAAAACCACTAAAAACACTTTTATTAAAACATTCATGCAACTACTTATCAATATGTGTCAATACAAGTAAGAATTTAGAAAAGCATTACAACATAGCCAACTCATTTAGAAATCCACAATTTATAAATTTTCATGAACCCTAAATTGAAATTACTCTATATAACCCATTTTTATGAAAAACCCCCAAAACCCAAATTCACTAGTTGCATGAACCCTAATCTTTGAAGATAATCAAAATTAAGTTATAGAAATCCTTACCTTTAGGAAATAAGAGGTAAGACTAAGAATTTGAATCACACTTTTCTTCTTCCTTCACCATGTGTGTTGACACACACACTACACACACACAAATTCTCCCAACTTGAAATTCCTTACATGAAGATTATTGTTATTGTTATTATTATCCACTTGAAAAATTGCATGATTTTATTGAAGGTAAGAAATTGATTGAATTAGATTGAGAGGAGAATTTGATTAAGAAAATAAGATGGAGAAATGAGTAGAAGAAAGAAAAGAAACATGGCTGGCATCTCCTAAGGATGCCACGCCCTATATGTATTTTTGGTGGATAAAATACCCGCTAACCACTAAAGTTCTAACTAAATTAATTCCGTATCCAAAAACAAAATACTAGGAAATTATTTTAATGTTAAAACTATAAAAAGGGGTTAATTTATTTATCTCAAAAATCTTAGGGTGTTACAATAATAAAAACAAAAATTTTTACAAACAATATTGAAAGTAAATTTTTGATAAGTCAAAATTAGACATTTAATATCAATCAAATCACTAGCTACATATTTAATTTAAAATAAATGAATAATTTATTGTTATTGTAGTTAGCCACTCCCATATACAAAGGTATTTTTTTTTTAATATTCACTTTGAAATTTAATTTCTCGCAATCTTTTTGAAATATAATTAACTTTACATAATTATGCAATCATTTTGATTCCATATCTATATAAAAAGAGCCGAAAAGTAAAACCATTCACGATCATTACTATTCATCACTGATCATGAAGTGTCTGGTCGTTACTATCATTTCCATCTCAGTCTATTATGCTCGTTACTATCATTTCCAACCTCTCAAGTAAAACATCATTACACACACACGTGTATATATATATCATCCGGTGACCAAGAGCCACCACCGCTGGCGACCACAACAACACCCATACGATTGGATTTTAGCAGAAATTATAGGTGCAATCATCACAAATACTTCCAATACAAATGATATATAACTATATGAGTAATATATATACAGACATGGGATTCTTGTAGGTGAATAGGTGATGCCATGTTCGAATGAAAGGAGCAGGGCGATCGAAGGTTTTGCATTTTGCACAAAAAGTTTAGATGCATATGAATATATGATAGTGATGAATCTTCTGTATGTTTTTTTTTAATGTGAATCTGAGAGTTTTGTTTTGGCTATTAAAGTGCAATATTGAATGATGGGATTTTGTTGGGGTTGGTTTGGTTTAGAAGAGTGAAAAAGGGGAAATATGGCTGGGTGTGTAGCAGATCTGTTGTAGGGATGGTGAAGAAATAAAAGTTAATAAAAATACACTATTGTTGTAAATAGTATTAAAAGTACCCCATTTTTATAAATATATTTTTTTTAAACACTATTTTGGGTATTAACTCTATACTGTGCTGGTACACACTAGTTTTGTTAACAATTTAATTGATTTTGATTTGTTTTTTTAATATCAACTATGTTAACTAAATTAACTAAGAATAAGTAAATGGTAGATAAATGAAAGAGTAAAGTAGTCGTTTTCCTATATGAAAGATTATGGCGAAAACTATATTGATTTATAGAGTATTGATTATTCCAACAACTAATGATACGCCTATGTTTTTTTTTTGTTTTTTTTAAAGGTGTGGATCATTTGCTCGCAACAGGGGATCTAGCTTACGTTGTTTACACCGGGTCCGCGCTAGAGAGCCCCCTCACCCTTAATACCTAGTAGGAGAAGAAACCCCCAACTAAACCACCCGAAAGCACGACACTTAATTGGGGTAAAACCATGCCCCTTCTGCAGGACTCAAACCTGCTTCACTGGAGGACTTTATTTGTGAAATTCCTTCAAAATGTCTTTCCCATGTCTCGAACTCGAGACCTCCAGCATGTAAAGCTGGTGCTCGACCACTGAGCTATAATGGGAAGTTAATAAACTTACCGTCTCATCCTACATCACTTATCATCTCACAAAATTTTAAATCTTTCTCTTGATTCAGATTTGAAGTTACTTTAGGTTACAAATATAGAAAATGAGAATGGGGAGTATGGATTAGTGTAATGTGGAGTATGAGCTATTATATATAATTCAATTATTTTAAAGATATCGGGTTGGCGGGTCGACCTGACAACCAACAACCCAACCCAAACCTAACCAAAAAAAAATCAGGTTGGTGGGTCGAAAATACTCAATCCTAACCTGATTTTTTTCGGGTTGAGTTTCAGGTTGGGTCATAATTGACAGCCCTACGCACTTCACACAGGTAATTGGTGTACTTTTTCTGCAATGGTGAGAAAGAGTACCACATTATGTTGCAACCATATATTGTTTCAAAGCTTCTTCTCCTTAAGAATGGTTGGTGAGTATCATTAATGTAAATAAGATTTGTATAGTAGCTTCAGATGAATCATGTATGGTGTCTTTTTCGTAATTCAATTCGTAATCTTTTCTTTTCACCCAATATTTGTTACTCCTGTGTTTGGTGTTTTCTTAAGAGTTACTTTATACATGTTTTTATGCAATATCACTTTTGTGTACTAGCTTAGTAGCTTATATATTATGAATATATGAATGAAAGAATGAATGAATATATGTTAAAACTAGTTAGACCGAATTGGACCCATCATTCATACCATGCCCAAGAGTGAAAACAACCAAGATACACTCTTCTTGTACTACTTAAGCAAACACTCTTGTGAAACAGAAAACCACGTACTTCTTGTTGCTTGTTATGTCATTCACATCAATTTTAATTTCCATTTATTGGCTCTTTTCTTAAGAAGTATTTGGATGAATATAACAAGTAAATAACCTTTAAAAAAATAAGGAAGTAAATGATACACGAAGAAAGTGGAGTACTCGATCGATCGAGTCCAATATTAATTCTGGAGTTCGTTAACAAAGTTAATTACTTTTATTCATGGGAGTAAAATTGTGAAACTAAAGATGCACAGTGGAGGAGCTATGTGGTGGCCACGGGTGGCCATGACAACCCTACAATTTTTATAAAACTCTATATTTCTAGTACTATTTTTAAGTATTTAATCAGTTTTAAGGTAATTGGCAACCCCAGACTAGAGTAATTGAAATTTGTAGTTTAACTTTACACTTATTAGTATCATGAAAACTGTTCGGCGACCCCAGGATAAAAATCCTGGCTCCGCCACTGAAGATGCATGGGTTTAATGCCTAAAACACCCACGAGTTCTTCGGTTTGTATATAGTTGCATCATGATTAAACCACCTAACTAAGGTTATTAGACATTGTTGAGATTCTTACCTAGGTAGCAGTACATACTGAAATTTCACACTCAACACCTAAAATAACAGTATTCACATGGAGGATGTGCCCCAAAACTTGTAAGTTGTATTTAGAACGTGAAGATTTTCATTGTATTCCTTTTCAAACCAAATTCAATCCCAATCTTCTTCACCTTCCTTGTCTTTATCCTTAACTTGTAGATTCGTAGTACATATTTTCGTGTTTGTGCTATTATCTTGTGTCGTCAAAAACAATATTTGTACACACGTACATAAAAGTGTCGTACCTAAATATACACCCTTAGTTTTAAGAGACGTTAATTTTTATTTATAATGCCCATATGAACACATATAGTTATAACATGACTATGAACTCCAAATATATAAATATCGTCCGGTTATTTGAAATGCTTACTTGTGGATGTGGACCAGAACATTGTTGAATCTTCAATACTTCTCCAATATCATGTACTTGTACGCTGTTAATACTTTTCTAGTCATTATGCTAAATCACGATTCATATTCCTTAAATGTAATGTACTTGCCGGATCCTAGCTAGAAATAACGATAATGATCTATGTCTTGATCAATTTACTATCATAGGATACTTCAGTTTCAACTACCAAAATCTTGCAATTCTACGATGTTGGATCAGTCCAAGACATCGATTCAAGGACAAATAAATTCATTTTTGTCGTTGTCTAAAATTTTTATTACTTAGATAATGCAATGTCTTCACTAGCTATATTGTACTTCGACAATTAAATTGCATACATATTTTTAAATTTATGTTGGATATAATGGCAATGAAATAAACCACTGGGTTCGAGTTTTGCCAAAGGCAAACATGAGATAAT
Source organism: Erigeron breviscapus (assembly GCA_034093135.1). NCBI lineage: Eukaryota > Viridiplantae > Streptophyta > Magnoliopsida > Asterales > Asteraceae > Erigeron > Erigeron breviscapus. The sequence continues at coordinate 85,412,383 of CM067170.1, read as the reverse complement.
CAGAGGATTATTAAGTGGTTGAGATTCACCTGGACACTAGTCTAGCCGGGGGATTAATGGGTACCAAATGGTACATGGGATCAGGGGATTTCCATCCAATTACCTTTTTTAATGGCAATGAAATAATGATATGTAGTATTGTGGCTGGTTTTTACATGAACAACTAAAAACTTTTAACAATCGATAATTTGATTATTTCACTACTTAAAATATATACTCCGTAATAGTATGCTTCACATTAAAAAACTTGTAAAAATGGTATCTGCATGCATAATTACAATTGTATATTTTAACCAAAATTAAAGTGGTGGCCTGGTGGTAAAAAGCTTGATCTCTAAGGTTGAAAATACATAGAGATCTCAAATTTAAATCCTATAAACAAAAAAGATATACCCCTTGTGACCATGGAAGTTCAGCAACGACGACTTCAGGCTACTCGTAAAACCAGTGGTTACTCTAAGATTGGTCAACTCACAAAACGGGTTAGAGACGTAAGTTAAAGAGGGGTTTTTATGTTATAGTTTCAGTTTTAATTTTAATTGGTGCTTTTACATTGTAAAAAGTCGTTGGTGGATTTGTGTGAATCGGTTAAGAAACAAAAAAAAAAAACTATATATTTCTTTTTGGATGTATTGTTCATTTTCCCTGGCCCTATTTATTGGGCCATACTTTTGTTTTTGGCTAACACGAAAGTTGTGTTCTTGATTTTCACAAATAAGCTAATTAGAATCTAATCGCGATAATTTCCAGGTATGTGTTTCACGTTGTGCTACGTATTTATAGAACATCCAAGAATTTGGAGGTTATAGGTATATGGAGGACGGGTCAAGTTAAAGCTAATCAATATTAGTCCCTAAACTAACATATATTCGCAAATCATCATGAACGTCTGAACATAAGTCGCTATTGAGTTGCAGGAATTGATAAGAAGCAACATTATTAATTAGTCACTGCCATGAGTTTACCTTGGCAGTAAAAAAAAAGGCAATTGCTCCTACGACTTTATAAGGGAGTTGACCCTTTTGACTTCTGCATTTTGACTTTTGAGACATATTTTATTGACTTACCAGATTTTAATCACGGATAAGTTAAAATAAAAAAACATCAAATTATTTAGAATGATCTTTAGTGCGCGCGGACTCATATTTTAGACACCCATGTATATTTATTAATTTAGAAAATTTCAAAATCTAATGCACATTCAAAACAGACTATATATATCATATATAATCATAGATAAAATTATGTGCATTTATATTAATTTTAGACAGTCTCAAGAAGTTACCTAGTGAAAATTGACCTCTTGTAGGAAAGTGGGTCTTTTGAGAACTAGACCCGGCCTGTCAAATGGTTTCAAGTACAATTGATCACCACACAGATAGTTAAACTCCAAGTAGTGCTATCTACTGTACATATGTTCGTGCGTGTCTGCTAAACACAGTAAATATTACTCCGTATTATTATAAGAGAATATTTCTCGAAATCAGTACTTCCATGGAGTATATATATATATGAGTTAAGTACTTTTTTCGTCCCTGTGGTTTATCGTTTTATCACTTTTCGTCCTCGCCGTTAACTTTTGGCTAAAATCATCCCCGTGGTTTGCATTTCGTCCCTGCCGTTATAACTTTGTCGTTAACCCCCTCACATGCAAGTCACGTGAGGGGCATTTTCGTCTTTTCACCAATTTAAGTGCAAAAATCATCCCTGTGGTTTGTCGTTTTTGCATTTTTCATCCTCGCCGTTAACATTGTTGACCAAATCTTCATATGTTCTTCATAGCTGCTTCCACTCATACTCATATATTCATATTTTCTTCTCTCTCATCATCATAAAACCCAGAAACAAAAAAAAAAACAAAAAACAAAAAATATATCTTTAAGATTAAAAAAAAACCCATCCATATCTACATCTATATCAATGATTAAATCCTTAAAAATTAAAAAATCTTATCTTGCATATGTACATTACAATATGTATTTTCACATCAATCCATACAGCACCACTAAGCTGCCCAAGAGATCGTACGACCACCATCATTATTATTCCCTCACTATTTCAATATCATATATATACGCATATATATGTATCTTATATTTATAAGATCATTACCTTTTTTAGGTTTTTTGAAAGAAGATATATACATCTAGAAGATGAACTGTGTGTACGGATATAGGCCGGAAAAGTGGCCGGCTGCCCAAGGGAGAAATAAGCAGGTCACGCCACTTATTCGATTGTTGTTTGTCTGTTGGTTTTGTGTGTGTAGTGTGTTTGTTGTTATTCATCTTCTTCTTCTTCTTAATCATCTGCCGCTAATTGTACGGATTACGAGGCACCCGTTTTGTATTATGTTTGTTGATTTTAGATCTAATCGGAATTAATATTGTTGATAAAATTTTAGATCTAATCTGAAGTTGTGTGTGTGACTGATTGCGTGTGTTGATTGTGTATATATTGATTTGTGTTAATGGAGGAGGCGGTGGTTGTATATGGAAGTGGTGGTTGTTATTAGACCGGATTCTGGGTTTATATGAAGATGAGATACAGAATCTGGGTTGCTATGAAGAACAGTTGAAGATTTGGTCAACCGTGTACAAGGATGAAAAATGCAAAAACGACAAACCATAAGAATGAATTTTGCACTTAACCATGGGTGAAAAGACATAAATGCCCCTCACGTGCCTTGCACGTGAGGGGTTAACGGATCCAGGGACGAAAAGTAAACCACAGGGATGATTTTAGCCAAAAGTTAACGCCGAGGACGAAAAATGAACAAACGATAAACCACAGGGATGAAAAAAGTAAACAAAGAAAAAGTATTAATATATATATATATATATAGGGCAAATTAGTTTTAAAGGTACCATACTTGAAATTTTTTCCTATTATAAGTACAAACCAAAATCTCCCTCTAATTTAAGAAGAGGGTGTGTAAATTGCGCCTAAAGTGGTGACCAAAACCACTATCCGGTTTTAGAAAAGTTGTTTTGTGTGTGTTTCAGCCATGTCATCGCTTTGACCATTGACTTTTGCGCCATGTCACCAAGCCACGTAGACTCGTTGACCAGGTGAACAAAAAAAATGGGCTGATAGTTGTCCGGTTATTGTTCAAAAACCCAATACTTCGTATTATATATATATTTGTACTTGTCTTTTTATTATATATATATGTATTTATATTTATAGTATATATTTTATCACCATATCTGTACACATAGTCACATATAAGCAGCCATGGTTATACAAGTTTTTCACCTTGGCAATGTACTACTATACTAGCTCTACATAAACCACCACCATCACATATCTAAGACAGCTGCAAACACATATCTGTAAATCACTACCACCACAACCACCTGCTCGTTTTTCCGGTGACGAGGTATAGCCGGAGAAGAAGGAATCGCCGGAGGAACGCGAAGAGTGGCATGTGGTTGGGACGGTGGATTGGAATGGTTTTGCCATCACTTTTCTTCTATTAAATCATCGTCTCCTATTACAATTATATTAGGTATATATAATTATAATTTTGTTGGATATCAAGCCCAAGATTTAGTTACAACTCACTCTATATATGTATATAATAAGATGAGAAGATAATAAAAGTAATGTGCAGAGAAACTTTCTGTTTTACCAAAAGGAAAAGGTGTGTTTCATTCACTAAACAAGAAGGCTATTTATAGCCATACAACTCAAATAACTGACCAACTAAACCCACTAAATCACTACCTAAAGAATCGGTTTCATGTGACTAACGTACACCAATAAAACCGGTCAAACAAAGACCCATTCTACCAAGTAAATAAAACATGCTAATAAACTCTAGACACTAAAAAAACAACAAAATAATAACCATAAACTCATGAAAGCCTTCAAACTAGCACCCACGTACATGCTTGAAGCTGCTTCTTATTCCATACCCATGCAACAGTTTAATAAACCCAACTAATTAACTAATTAAGTCAAGATTAAATCTCAACACACCCCCTTAATCTTGACTTCACTTTATCAAAGCATAGGTACCTCATCCTCAATCAAATTAGTCTCTTCTTCTTTCGTTTCCTTCTTGTTACACTCCGCCGCGTAATGACCATACTCTTGACAATTGTAACATTTGATGTGTCGTTTATCTCTATACCCACCTCGATCTTCATTAGGCTGAAAACGACCTCCAGGACCTCTACCATAACCGCGACCTCTTCCATAACCACGACCTCTTCCACTTTGGCCTTGATCAAAATCACCACGTCTAGCCCTTTCTTCCCAATCTTCCCTCGTAAGCAACAATTTCCCTTGATCATTTTCTTCCTCATCAAAAACTTTAATTCTATCTTCATATGCTTTCAACCTCCCTACCGCTTCATCAAGTGTCATCTCATCTAACTTGGAGTATTGCTCAATAGATGCAACAATTTGCAAATATTTCCTTGGAACCCCACTAAAAAATTTCCTTACCACCACCTCATCTTCCAAACTAGACCCAAGACTCTTGTACTTTGTAGCAATTTCACTTAGTTTGCCCGAAAAGTCATCAAGCGTCTCGCCATCTTTCATCTTCAACATGTCTAGTTCGGTTCTAAGGGTTTGGAGTCTCGCCTTTTGAACTCTTTCGACTCCCAAATACCGCAAACGAAGTGCTTCCCACACATCTTTTGCATCCTTATGTATTGACACTTGAATCAACACATCTTCGGGTAGAGTTTGAAACAAGAATGCTCTCGCCAGTAAGTTTTGCTTGGCATCAACCGCTGCTCCTTTAGTTGCCGGCTTAACTGCAGCCCACAAACCGTATGCTTGTAGGATCGACTCCACCATAATCGACCAACTCGTGTAGTTTGTAGCCGTCAACTTGGGACATTGCAATGGAATGCTACTGCTTGGATTGTTCACGGGTACAATAGGACCAGCTTCTCCACTAGAACCCGACATCTTGTTCTTTCACCTGATCACAAAATAAACACAAGACAAACAAGCAAAAAGACTTTTTTTTTCCTTCTTCACGCCACTTATCCACAATAGGATTTAATTCTCACACACAAATTCTTTCTCACACAAAATACAAATCGCTTTCTTTCACACAGAACCAAAACAAGATCAGCAACTCAAATAATACGTACCACACAACTCTTCTTCTTTCACTCAGAAATTTCTATTTTCTCACACAAACTTCACTACAACTCAAGCACACAGCCTCTCTTCACTCAAATTGAATCACACAAATCAGTATATGATCACGCAGATCAGCCCAAACACTCCTAAATCACTCAGATTTGATCTCAACCCTTTTTTTCTTTCACATGAACTCGGCTCACTTAGAGCTTTGTTCAGACCTCTCTATACACTGATTTGGTTCACATAGAACCCCTTAACGACACTAGTTTGAGCCGAAGCTCTGATACCAATTGTTGGATATCAGGCCCAAGATTTAGTTACAACTCACTCTATATATGTATATAATAAGATGAGAAGATAATAAAAGTAATGTGCAGAGAAACTTTCTGTTTTACCAAAAGGAAAAGGTGTGTTTCATTCACTAAACAAGAAGGCTATTTATAGCCATACAACTCAAATAACTGACCAACTAAACCCACTAAATCACTACCTAAAGAATCGGTTTCATGTGACTAACGTACACCAATAAAACCGGTTAAACAAAGACCCATTCTACCAAGTAAATAAAACATGCTAATAAACTCTAGACACTAAAAAAACAACAAAATAATAACCATAAACTCATGAAAGCCTTCAAACTAGCACCCACGTACATGCTTGAAGCTGCTTCTTATTCCATACCCATGCAACAGTTTAATAAACCCAACTAATTAACTAATTAAGTCAAGATTAAATCTCAGCACACCCCCTTAATCTTGACTTCACTTTATCAAAGCATAGGTACCTCATCCTCAATCAAATTAGTCTCTTCTTCTTTCGTTTCCTTCTTGTTACACTCCGCCGCGTAATGACCATACTCTTGACAATTGTAACATTTGATGTGTCGTTTATCTCTATACCCACCTCGATCTTCATTAGGCTGAAAACGACCTCCAGGACCTCTACCATAACCGCGACCTCTTCCATAACCACGACCTCTTCCACTTTGGCCTTGATCAAAATCACCACGTCTAGCCCTTTCTTCCCAATCTTCCCTCGTAAGCAACAATTTCCCTTGATCATTTTCTTCCTCATCAAAAACTTTAATTCTATCTTCATATGCTTTCAACCTCCCTACCGCTTCATCAAGTGTCATCTCATCTAACTTGGAGTATTGCTCAATAGATGCAACAATTTGCAAATATTTCCTTGGAACCCCACTAAAAAATTTCCTTACCACCACCTCATCTTCCAAACTAGACCCAAGACTCTTGTACTTTGTAGCAATTTCACTTAGTTTGCCCGAAAAGTCATCAAGCGTCTCGCCATCTTTCATCTTCAACATGTCTAGTTCGGTTCTAAGGGTTTGGAGTCTCGCCTTTTGAACTCTTTCGACTCCCAAATACCGCAAACGAAGTGCTTCCCACACATCTTTTGCATCCTTATGTATTGACACTTGAATCAACACATCTTCGGGTAGAGTTTGAAACAAGAATGCTCTCGCCAGTAAGTTTTGCTTGGCATCAACCGCTGCTCCTTTAGTTGCCGGCTTAACTGCAGCCCACAAACCGTATGCTTGTAGGATCGACTCCACCATAATCGACCAACTCGTGTAGTTTGTAGCCGTCAACTTGGGACATTGCAATGGAATGCTACTGCTTGGATTGTTCACGGGTACAATAGGACCAGCTTCTCCACTAGAACCCGACATCTTGTTCTTTCACCTGATCACAAAATAAACACAAGACAAACAAGCAAAAAGACTTTTTTTTTCCTTCTTCACGCCACTTATCCACAATAGGATTTAATTCTCACACACAAATTCTTTCTCACACAAAATACAAATCGCTTTCTTTCACACAGAACCAAAACAAGATCAGCAACTCAAATAATACGTACCACACAACTCTTCTTCTTTCACTCAGAAATTTCTATTTTCTCACACAAACTTCACTACAACTCAAGCACACAGCCTCTCTTCACTCAAATTGAATCACACAAATCAGTATATGATCACGCAGATCAGCCCAAACACTCCTAAATCACTCAGATTTGATCTCAACCCTTTTTTTCTTTCACATGAACTCGGCTCACTTAGAGCTTTGTTCAGACCTCTCTATACACTGATTTGGTTCACATAGAACCCCTTAACGACACTAGTTTGAGCCGAAGCTCTGATACCAATTGTTGGATATCAGGCCCAAGATTTAGTTACAACTCACTCTATATATGTATATAATAAGATGAGAAGATAATAAAAGTAATGTGCAGAGAAACTTTCTGTTTTACCAAAAGGAAAAGGTGTGTTTCATTCACTAAACAAGAAGGCTATTTATAGCCATACAACTCAAATAACTGACCAACTAAACCCACTAAATCACTACCTAAAGAATCGGTTTCATGTGACTAACGTACACCAATAAAACCGGTCAAACAAAGACCCATTCTACCAAGTAAATAAAACATGCTAATAAACTCTAGACACTAAAAAAACAACAAAATAATAACCATAGACTCATGAAAGCCTTCAAACTAGCACCCACGTACATGCTTGAAGCTGCTTCTTATTCCATACCCATGCAACAGTTTAATAAACCCAACTAATTAACTAATTAAGTCAAGATTAAATCTCAACAAATTTCAAATTGAAAGAAATTGATGATGATGCTGATGATTTATGGGTTTCGGTGACAAACCCTAACCCCCAAATCTCACTTCTCTGTAAAAAAATGTAAGATTGAGATTGTGATACGGCACCTCATCAGCGCCACCATAAAGATCCGGCCATCGCATCCCAACCACCATCAAGATTCCGGCGACGGCAAAATTTGCGGCAGCGGAAGAAGCAGCAACGGTAATGTGTGTTTTTCATTAAAAGTGCCTCAACAAAACTACCACTTATCTGGCGCCGCCCCATAACCTCCAAATTCTGGTGGATATCCGGCATCGCCTCATTACCTCCAAATTCTAATTTATATAGATATTATTTTATATATTTGATTGATTGTATGTTTGTTTTAGTAGTGTGTTTGATTGATATTACAAATTTGTGAAAAGATACATCTAAATCTTGGTTGACTGATGTTGATAATGATCCAAATATTTAGTTCCTTTCTTCTTCTTTTTTACCTCCAGATGGTGAATGTATGATTATGATAGAGAAATTGTTTGGTCAAATTTTTTGTGAATCTTGATTGAAAAGATGATGAATCTGATATAGCATGAACATATAATAAAGATGATTTTGGTTAACTGGGTCTGGGTATTTCATATACAAGTATGTATATATGATAAAGATGATGAATTTTACTTATTTTGTAGGCTCAGATGGTATGCCAGGATGGACAAAACAGCCATACGTGGCGGGTGGTATTTTTAATCCTTATGTTAGGCTTAATTTACACCGTCGAGTATTAATATAGAGGGAGATTTTGGTTTGTACTTATAATAGGAAATTTTTTCAAGTATGGTACCTTTAAAACTAATTTGTCCAAATATATATAAAGTTGATCAATGGTAGACCATATAACTTCACACAACTAAACTAAACTAAACTAAAAAGTACTGTAGTATACTATATATTGTGTGTGATGTATCATCGGATAATATTATATATTTATATCTTGTGATACAATCACCTCTTATAAAAAAAAACACAAATTAAACTTGAAAAGGCCGGCCATCCCTTTAATTCGAGAATTACGTACACTACTGAAAGATTTATTCTACATAATTTATAGCAGCTACATTTACTAGGGATAGTTAGTTTGAATTAAGGAGTTCTTCAATCATTTGCAAAGCAATTTTATCCTCTTCGTCATTGCTTGTACGACAACCTTCAACTTGATCAGTAGTTACGACTATTTCCTCTTTAATAAGGTTTTCCTGATCATGAATAATATTGGCAGCCTGCTTCTTCTTGTTCTTGCCGAGCTCTACGGTCATGACCCAGTTAGAATCCGAATGTACCCCGGCCCTTTTCTGCCACACTCCAATATGAGAACTCTCCGTGTCTAGCCTTAGACATGTCAACGAAGGGGAAGGCGACTTGCAGCATTTCCGAAGCTTGGCACTTAGCATTGTGGAAAGAGTACTACTAGAAGAAGAAGTATTTGTTGATGGTGAAGGTGTAGTACTACTACTGTCTGACTCCGGTTTGACAATAGGAAAGTTTGTTTTGGCATTGCGACCACTCATTAGAATCGCGGCTTCATCATAGGCTTTAGCTGCTTCTTCTGCGGTTTCAAATGTTCCTAGCCATACCCTTCTTTTCCTACACGTACACATTTACATAAAACATAAATAAAATGCAAGCGGTTAATTGAACAATTGAACCCATAACCATATGAATTATAGAAATGAAGTAGTTAAAAAGATATTTGGATAAGCTTAATTAATATGTAGACATCTCATTGGTCAATATTGTATAGTCAAAACACAATAATCCCCCTATAGTGAAACAATTGTCAAACACTTTCCCAGCTTGTTTTGATGTGATATATAGTGGATGAGCTATTTAAATTACATTCGATGTGACTCTTGGAAGGGATCGGATCGAGTCAATCTTATTTAAAAAGAAATGAAGATGGAGAAGAGAATGATATATATACATACAATAAAGGATGTCGAATTTCGGAAACCCAAGAACCCCAATGGCGTTGACGTACGCCTCGGAACTTTCTTTGAGATCGAGCTCCCATATATGTGTGATTGTGAAAGTGAAATTACTTGTATGTTGTCAGACTGATCATATGGTGGTGAGAATATAAAGAGAGGGGGGAAGTAATTAATGGTGTACAAGCATAGCCAATAGTAATGTTATATATATATATATATATATCTAGTCTAGCTAAAGTAAATGTATATGTATAATTGTACGTATATAAGTAATGGAATGGGGTTTGAGAGGTTTTGTAACATGCTTCATGTAGATAAGTGAGTATATGTCTTTGAGAAATATATGAGGATTTAGGACAGGGTACAAATGTATTCGACAATTTGTTATAGTATAGTGTATTGTTAAATGGAGTTATAACCCGATCTCTTAGGATTCGATCTTGTAAAAGTCAGACGTAATATCTTTTGATGAACTGAAAAAGCTATCTGAAATTAATGTTAACCACAAAAAAACGTATAAAGAATGGATAGTCATTGACGTACATAAAATAGTTGTACTTTTACCACAAAATTCAATAAAGGCAGGGGCGTAGCTATTAAGGGGCCGGGGGGCGCCCGACCCCCCGAATTTTTTTTTGCGATGTAGGGGGTATATTGTTTTCGTGTAGAAAAATTTTGATATACTCGGTTTCGACCCCCCATTTTAAAAAAAATAGTGTTAGGGAAAAAAAATTTAGATCCCTACCCCCCACTGAAAATTTTCAAGCTTCGCCACTGAATAAAGGATTTTTGATATGGAATGTACTATCTTTTATAAATGAGCGCTAAACCCGAAGCTCACAACTGCATCCGGGAATGATGACCCATTGGCAAAATGCCATCACTGCCAGCCCAGCCCCGCCATACGAATCACAGGCCCAGCACCTCCACGATCCATACGGAAAACCCACTGTCCCTCCTTTTTGAAAGTATGACAACATTTTTTTTAGAACGACATTATATTGTATTTCTATTCGTAAACTACACGAATGTCTTGGTTGAAACCCAAAATTCTTGAAAAATCATCTATTAATCTACCCACACAAATATGAGAAGTATGACTTGAACTCAGTTGGATTTTTCCAAATTCAAAACCTTACCAACAGGTCACTAACCACTGGCAACACGACAACAAATTAATGAGAGAATTTGCGCGGCCTCATATTCCAAACTAGGTCTTCCCAAGTCAAACATTCATTGACGTACCATGCGAGAATCGAGATGATCTATTGATAATTTGATCGTTGGCACTCATTCATATGTTTGCATCGTCTCATAACAAATACTCCCTCCGTCCCAATAGAAGTGTCACATTTTGAATATTCAAAGTATTTGTTTTTTAAGTTTGACCTTAAATATATTTTTTTTTGTTATATAATTGTTGATGAAAATTATACCCAATGAAAATATATTTAAAACTCAATCAAAACATATAACTTTCATCAACTATTATATATCACAAACAAAAATAATTAAGGTCAAAGTTGATAAATAAAGACTTTGAATATTCAAAACAAGACACTTTTAATGGGACGGGGGAGTAGTATAAACTTTATAAACTTAAAAAGTGTGATATTAAAAAAGTTCAGTAGTACAATGTAAAGTTTTAACGTGGTCCAGCAAAGTCCCGTCTTTCATATATATGATGTGATGATTACTTTTGGTTAAATACTTTCACGACCCCTCCAACTTTATGTTACCATGTGTACTTTGTAGTAAAACTTTCTAACTGTTTATTAATCAGATAAAATATGGCGGGTTGCTTATCAAATTAATACTAGATTTTAGCGTGTTAAATGGATTGGGATCCTCTAAAGTTGCTTTCAACTTTACTAGTGAAGTTGGAAGCATCTTGACCTTTGGATTGAAATCAAAGGTCAAGATTTAAAAATTATGTTTGAATCTTGACCCTTTGATTTTAATCCAATGGTTAGAATCACCAACTTTATTAGTAAAGTTATATATAACTTTAGAGGATCTCAATCCGTGTTAAATACACAGGCTTACAATTTTATTACAAAATTGATTTAAAATTTAGTTTACAATTTTTAGTAATAAAAAATTGATCTATATTACAAAACTTTGAGTTTTATAGTGGAATATTTTTTGAAATATGTTTATCGAAGTTGTTTACTGTGACATACATAACGATATTTGAATATTACAATTTATACTACAAATTGTAATAATTATAAATGGTTGATAACTACAAATTGTAATAATTTTCAAGTTGATAACTACAAATTGTAATAATTATAAATTAAGTATTTAGTGAGGGTTGATAACTACAAATTGTAATAATTATAAATTAAGTATTTAGTGAGGGTAAAAAGTGTAAATTATTGATGGAAAACAAAAAAGTGTAAATTAGTGAGATTTTTTCTACAAATATTAATATAAATATAATAATAATATATTGGAGAGAGTATTAGACCTAAAAAGAGATTTTAATTTATAAATTAATAGACATCATCAATTTTTAATTTGATAAAATCAAAAGCTATGATTGGTTAATAAACTATTAGGTCAGTTGTCTTTTAGTATATATAAAGATATTTGGTATTTAAAGTTTACTTTAAATTATTAATTTTAAACTGTAGATCTTAATTATTTTTAATTTTACTACTCGTAATATCTATACTTCTATTCTCCATTATAAAACAAATCACCATTTTCTCATCTTTTAACTTTCAGCCTTTGAAATACCTACATTACCCCTCTCTTTTATTAACTAATTTAAATATCTCCACCTAATATACCTATAATACCCTTAATAAAACTAATTACATTTACATTACCCCAATTAAATCAATTATATTTAAATTAATAAACACACCGCTAGGTCACCAGTACCGGCGCCACCCGTCGCTGCCACCGCATTGCACGGATAACCTTCTCGTTTATATAATACTTGATGAAAGTTATATGAATTGATTGAGTTTCAAATGTATTTTTCATTATATAATTTCAACAAATATATAATATAAAAAAAATTAATGTCAAAGCTAAAAGAGAAAAAACCTAAACAAATCAAAAATGATCACCTATAATACCTAATAAAGCAAATCCCCCTTTTTTCTTATTAAACTTTAAGCCTTTGATATGACTAAAATACCCTTACATAAAACCAAACATCTTCACACATATCTCATATTTCACGAGTTCCTCTTTTCATTAACTATACTATCTTTTACGTCAACTACCTTTAAATTAATAACTACACCGTTAGCGTAACCATCACCCGTCGTCGCCGCCTTGCCGCCGCATTGTGCGGGTACCCCTCTCGTTTAAACTAAAAGGGAGATAATAAGTTATTTCATGATCTAATGTGATTTGTGTCAAAAGGTATATGATTGACAAACTAGATGAAAATAATAAGATACTAATAGGGTACCTGTGCTGTTGTGCAACAAGACGGCTGTGACAGCGACGAGTGGTGATGGTTGCAATGGTTACAGCGGTGACCGATGACGTGTGATAAACGCCTAAAATGCATGATCTTAATGGATAAAATTGGACCATTTTGTGCTTGTTAATAGACGAATAGGGCGGTTTTATGTTTGTTGAGTGTTTCAGGTCATTGGTGACAATTTGGAGCTAAATGGATCATAAACGAGTCAAGCAAAGTCGCATGAAGTCCATGGAAGAAATTATGGAATTCTGAAGTTACAACAGGCGTACCTTACGCCCATTCTCAGCGTAGGTTACGCCAGGCCAAATCTGGAGGGGCGTAGGTTACGCCCAATCTGGGCGTACCTTACGCCAGTTGAAATGCAGAAGCCAACACTAAAAGTCCAGGGCCGTACCTTACGCCAGGCAAAAGTTCAGAGGGCGTACCTTACGCCCATATGGGGCGTAGGTTACGCCAAGCCACTGTGCAGAATTCGAATTTTAAGGGTTTTAATTGTAACTTGAGTTATATTATCAAAGACGACTTGAGACTTAAACATACCCTAATTTCTGAGATCTAGAGCAGCAACCCACTTCTCCCAAGCCCCAAAATCATCATCAAATCATCATCAAATCACAAATCCATGGAGATGACAATCCAAATTGAAGATTCATTGATGAATATGGAAGGCTAATTCTCTTTAGATCATTCTCATGTGAACAATTATGTAAGACAATTGTATTCAACCTTTCTTATATTCAAGTTGGATTAGATGTTTAATTCTTGATTAGTGTTTTGCATCTAATGTTATTTGGTTTGAATGAATGATTATTTATTTATAACTTTGAATGAATTCCATCTATCTTTTGATTTCAATTTCTTGTTAATCATTAATTATTGGAATAATCTCTTATGAAATTGTAATCTTGTTAATGGATAAATAATTTAGTTGTGTCAATTACTCGGTTTTCATTATCGTGAATCATCACAACCTAATCAATTAGTCCTTAACGTTCATTCATTCCAAGCTTTATAACGAATCATGTCTATGTGATTTCCAATGAATATAAGTTAGGTTATACTTTTGAAAGCATAATTGGGATCGTGAGAATGGTCTACCCTTTTTATTATTGAATTATTTTGTTAAGTTTCAATCATTTTTAGTTTTAATCAAATCAATCCAACAATCAATTTTAAGTTTATGCCTAGTTTAATCAAGTTTGTAAATTGTTCAACACTTTTCCATGATTCCCTGAGGATACGATACTCGACTTACCCATACTAGTTATTGGTATTTAGTTTCTATTTTTGATCGGTCCAACGACAACGATCAAATTTTGGCGCCGCTGCCGGGGAATCAGTGTGCAAAGTGTTGAAATTTTGTTTTCAATTAGTTTACTTAAAATTTTCAGAAAAATCCAAAAATATTTAGTTTAGTTTTGTTTTGTTTCAGTTCTTGTTTGTTTCATTTTTCATTCTTGTAGTTCAGTATTACACGAGGTGTGTTGATTGTGCAGATTTCAAGTATTGTATGCATACGAGGTATTCCAAGAATACATCACCTTTGTTGTTTGATCCGGAAATTGAGAAAACAGCTAGAAGGAATCGGATACTTCATCGTGTAAACATGAATGATCAACCAAATCCACAACCAACCATCCAACCCACCATAACTCCACCAGAAACCAACCCTGAACCAAATAACCAAAATCAAACTCCACCACGAAACCCACCCCCATCAATAAGGAGTGCTTACACAACTCCAAACCGACCTAGAACACCAACTCATATTGGAGATGCATCACGGGATGCGGATGGGTCGTTTTATGATAGGCTCCATGATAGGGTGAATCATTGGGATGACGGGAGGTTTGATAATAATTCGGATGGGTATGATTGGAACCATGGGGAGATTATGAGCAACCACAAAACCTTCGATATCCTCAATACAACCAACCCCAATATAACCAACCTCAATACATAAACCACGACCAAGAGTTCTTCCTCAAGGTCCACCACCTCGCCTTAACCATCGTGTAGCCCAACCAAATTACCAACCACATAACCGGGCCATGCCAAATATGAACTATCAACCTCCACCACAAGGAGTTGATAGTCATTTTCGACCCGCCATAGCCGTTAATGCTTCACCTATAGTTCCACCGGTTTTGAGAGGTAGAGCATTTGAGGTTAGACCTCAATGTTTGAGTATTTTGCCAAGTTTTCATGGGATGGCTGCGGAGGAGCCTTATTTGCACTTGTCGGAGTTTGAGGCGATTTGTGGTACTATAGGAGGCCAAGGATTTTCACCGGATGAGGTTAAGCTAGTTCTTTTTCAGTTTACTTTGAAGGATAAAGCAAAGCAATGTTCTTGACATTGCCATCGGGTAGTATCTTTTCATGGGCTGAAATGCAACAACAATTTTTGGATGAGTATTACACCATGCAAAAGACTAGTGATGCAAGGAATTCGATAAGAACTTTTCAGCAACAATCGGGTGAAACATTTTATGAAGCTTTTAAGAGGTTTAATGAGTTGTTGAGAGTATGTCCCCATCATGGAATTGCTAAATGGGAATTGATCACGGCTTTTTATGATGGTTTGTTATCGGAAGAGAAAAGAGATGTGAATTCCATTAGCAATGGTACTTTCTTGACAAATCCCGAAGATGTTGATTGGGAATTCTTGGAGAAGATGAGTGTGAACTCAAAAAGGCAAGATCA
This sequence comes from Erigeron breviscapus, assembly GCA_034093135.1. Taxonomy (NCBI): domain Eukaryota; kingdom Viridiplantae; phylum Streptophyta; class Magnoliopsida; order Asterales; family Asteraceae; genus Erigeron; species Erigeron breviscapus. Next base: position 85,396,524 of record CM067170.1, on the reverse strand, counting down.
ATCGAATAGAAGAGCAAGACATCCAATGGCCTCTTCATCAACTAGTGATCAAGCTACAAAAGATAGACTTGAAGCATTGGAGCAAAAGTTTGCTAAGTTGGGGAAGGCTGAAAATCGGGGGGTTTATCAAGTATCTCAAGACTATCCGATTTGTGAAAGGTGTGATGAGTTGGGACATTCGGCTTTGCAATGCCCATTAGACTTGGATCAAATTGAAGAAGTGAATCAAGTGTATGGAGAGAAGAAGCAATATGACATGAACTCCAACACTTATCATCCGGGGATGAGAAATCATCCAAACTTTAGATATGGCAATTCTTCAAACCAACTCAACCCGAACTTTCAAGGAAATAACCAAAACAGTGGGGCACCATCTCAACCATTTCAAGGCCAAAATTACAACCAAGGGAATTACCAAGGTGGTCAAAATCAAGGAGGGTTCAATAGAGGCTACCCAAGGAACTATCAACAAGGTAATAACCAAGGTGGGTCTTCGGGAAGTGATAATGTGTCAACTCGGGAGATTATGGATTACTTGAAAGAGATGGATAGGAAGAATGAGATTCGGGATAAAACGGTTGAGAGTTTGCAAAAGCAAGTTGGGCAATTGGCGGAGGATGTATCGGAATTGAGGAAGAATCCGGGGAAGCTACCAAGTGATACGAAGATCAATCCACAACATCAAAGTGGCGGCTCAAAGAATGCCAAGAATGTGGAGAAAAACAATGTAAGTCTTCTTCGTAGTGGTAAAGTTTATGATAATAAAGTTGTGCCTCCATCATCACTTGTTGATGGTGTGGTGGAGGATGTTGATGAGAATGAAGATAGTGAGCATGAAACGGAACTTGTTCTACCTAAATCAAATAAAAAAGTGTCTTTTAAAGAGGTAGAAAACAATAGGTCTAATGGTAAATTTTCTGAAAAACAAGGAAAGGATATGGAGGATAATACCATTCCTTTCCTTTGGCTTTGATTGATCCAAAACTTAGGCCTACACTTAAGAAAAGAGGTCCCCATGAGGAAGAAATGTGGAAATTTTAAACAAGTGAAAATCAATATACCTCTTATTGACATAATCAAGCAAGTTCCGGCTTATGCTAAATATCTTAAGGAGTTGTGTACCCAAAAACGACACCATAAGCTTCCAAAGAAAATTTTTTTAAATGAGGAAGTTAGTGCCGTTGTGATGGGTATACTCCCACCTAAACTCCAAGATCCGGGAGCGCCTTTAATTACTATTCAAGTTGGTGATTTCAAAATGAACAAGGCACTTTTGGATATGGGGGCGGGTGTGAGCATTCTTCCGGGAAGTTTGTATGACCAATATGACTTTGGACCGTTGGAAAAAGTCGACACCACCTTGGTGATGGCTGATTTGTCCCTTAAACTTCCTAGAGGAATTGTCCAAGATGTGATTGTTAAGGTTGGAGGACTTCTATTACCCCGTAGACTTTTTGGTACTTGATTTTGCACCAAGCGGTAATGTTAGGCAGCCCAATGTCATCATGGGTAGACCCTTTTTGGCCAACGCTAATGCATTAATGATTGTAGAAGGGGTACGGTTGAAATGACTTTTGGCAACCATAAGATAAGATTGAATGTTTTTGCTAGTGTTCCTAACCCCGTAGTTAGTGACGAATGCTTTATGGCGGACGTCATTGATGAGTGCATTCCTCATGAAAATGAGGAAGACACACGGGAGAATTGTGCTTTGGTTGACAGGTTAATCTTGGAGCATAGTGAAACATTGAAGAAGGAAGAAAGGATTGGGAGATTATGGCAATTCAAGAAGGTAGACCACCATGGACTCATTTAGTGGAAAGTCTACCGGATCATATTGATACCCATCTTAAGCCATCCATTGAAAGTCCACCACAAGTTGAGTTGAAAGAGCTCCCATCTCATTTGAAGTATGCATTTTTGGGAGATGAAAACTTTGACGGTGATCATTGCATCAAATTTGGAAGAAATGCAAGAAAGAGCATTACTTAAGGTGCTCAAGAAATACAAGGCGGCCATTGGATGGACAATTGCCGATTTGAAAGGCATTAGTCCATCAATTGTGATGCATAAGATAATCACCGATGCTGAAGCAAAACCTTCACGTGATGCTCAAAGGAGATTGAATCCTCATATGCGTGAAGTGGTGAAGAAAGAGGTACTTAAGTGGTTGGATGCTGGAATTATTTACCCAATTTCGGATAGTACATGGGTAAGTCCAACACAAACGGTACCTAAGAAAGCTGGAATACAAGTGGTGAAAGGAGATAGTGGTGAGCAAATTGCGACCCGACCCATCACCGGGTGGAGGGTATGCATTGACTACCGAAAGTTGAACACCGCTACTTCAAAAGATCATTTCCCATTGCCATTCATTGATCAAATCATTGAAAAGCTTGCAGGTCAGCAATTTTATTGTTTTCTAGATGGTTATTCAGGTTACAACCAAATTGCTATTCATCCCGATGACCAACATAAGACCACATTTACATGTCCCTATGGAACTTTTGCCTTTAGGCGAATGCCATTCGGGTTATGTAATGCTCCAGCCACCTTCCAAAGGTGCATGATGAGTATCTTTTCGGATATGGTCGGTGATTCTTTAGAGATCTTTTTGGATGACTTTTCAATTTTTGGTCAAACCTTTGATAATTGTCTTAATGAGCTAACCAAAGTTTTGAAAAGATGTGTTGAGAAAATTTGGTTTTAAGTTGGGAAAAGAGCCACTTTATGGTTTAAGAGGGGACGGTTTTGGGTCATGTGATTTCAAGTAAAGGCATGGAAGTTGACCGGGCCAAAATCAAAGTCATTTCTACTTTACCTCCCCCAACCAATGTTAAGGGTGTCCGTTCATTTTTAGGACACGCGGGTTTTTATAGACGGTTCATTAAGGACTTTAGTGCAATTTCTAAACCATTATGTAATTTGTTGTTAAAAGATGTATTTGTGTTTGATAATGAATGTTTAAAAGCTTTTGAAACCTTGAAAGAGAAATTGGTTGAAGCCCCCATTTTGCAATCACCTAATTGGTCCATGCCATTTGAAATCATGTGTGATGCAAGTGACTTTGCCATTGGGGCTGTTTTGGGACAACGGGTGGACAAGAAACCCGTTGTGATTTATTATGCAAGCAAGACTTTATCGGATGCCCAATTGAATTATACCACCACCGAAAAGGAATTGCTTGCGGTTGTTTATGCTCTTGACAAGTTTCGTTCTTATATTTGTGGTAGCAAAGTTATAGTGTACACAGATCATAGCGCGGTTAAGCATTTGATGGAAAAGAAGGATGCAAAGCCAAGGCTAATTAGATGGGTCTTGCTACTACAAGAGTTTGACTTGGAGATCCGAGACAAGAAAGGAAGTGAGAACGTGGTGGTGGACCACTTGTCAAGAATTCAAGCTATGGATGATAGTTCAACCAAGGAGATCAATGAGACCTTTCCGGATGAGCAATTACTAACCGTTTCTATTGTTCCTTGGTATGCAAATATTGTTAATTTTTTGTCCGCAGGTAAGATACCGGAGCATTGGGCCAAGAGAAAGAAGCAACAATTCCTTGCACAATCCAAGCAATACATTTGGGATGAACCGGATTTGTTCAAAGTTGGCCCGGATCAATTGGTGAGAAGATGTGTTCCGGATGAGGAGATTCAAGAGGTGTTGACTCATGCACGCTCATTTGCATGTGGAGGTCATTTCAGCGGCCAAAAGACAGGTTATAAGGTTCTTATGTGTGGTTTGTTTTGGCCTAGCATTTTTAAGGATGCCGCTGAATTTGTTAAAAAATGTGTTAGGTGTCAACAACTAGGTAGTATTACTAAGAGGAATGAGATGCCCATGCAACCCATTTTAGTTGTCAATATATTTGATGTTTGGGGCATTGATTTTATGGGTCCTTTCCCTAATTCTTTTGGTAATTACTATATTTTGGTGGCGGTAGATTATGTGTCGAAATGGGTAGAAGCCATAGCCACCAAGACCAATGACCATACCGTTGTGTGCAAGTTTGTCCAAAGCAACATTTTCTCAAGATTTGGAATCCCTCGTGTGATCATAAGTGATGGGGGATCTCATTTCAAAAAAATTCAGTTTGGAAAACTTCTCAAACGGTATGGCATAAACCACCGGATTGCCACTCCATATCACCCACAAACAAGTGGGCAAGTTGAAGTGTCCAATAGGCAAATTAAAGAAATTTTGCAAAAGACGGTAAGACCCGATAGAAAAGATTGGTCAACCAAACTCAATGATGCTTTATGGGCTTACCGAACCGCTTTTAAGACACCTATTGGCACTACTCCATACCGGTTGGTTTATGGGAAGGGTTGTCATCTTCCAATGGAACTAGCACATAGGGCATTATGGGCCGTTAAGACCGTTAACATGGATTTTGAGAATGCAGACAAAGAAAGGAAGTTGCAACTATGTGAATTGGAAGAGTTAAGGAATGAGGCTTATGAATGTGCATCAACTTACAAAGACAAGATGAAAGCGGTTCATGATGCCAAATTGAAGAAGAAGGTGTTCGAAGTTTGCCAAAAGGTTTGGCTTTACAATTCAAGACTCAACTTCTTTCCGGGAAAACTCAAGAGCAAGTGGATGGGTCCATATGTTGTCACAAGAGTTGGAAAGTTTGGAGAGATTGAGATTGAAGATCCGAAGGATGGAGTGAAGCAAATGGTCAATGGACACCGTTTGAAGCCTTATTTGGATGCAAGTGACATCAATGGAGCTACAACGGAAATGGTGAACTTCATATCAAGTTCACCATCCTATGAGGTTGCTTGAATTTCATTGAGGTAATGTCGGGCTGAGGACAATAAACTTAGCGCTAAACGGGAGGCAACCCGTTGTTTGTTTGTTTATAGCTTCCATTTCGGTATGTTTTCATTTTCGTTTCAAGTTTGTTTAGTTGTTTTTGTTTTTGTTGCATAATCACACAAGTTGGTTAATTTTCAGCACCTATGCTTGAGAATTAAGTTGGGGAAGGTCGGTTTGGGTGAAAAAGTGAGCGTTTTTGCAATTGGTCGAACCGTTAACTCATTTCCAATTTCGAGCGTACATTAGGGACAATGTACCATTAAGTTGGGGAAGGGAGTTTATTTTTATAACCATTTGTAATGTATTTGTGGCTGTAGTTCCCCCCCCCACGTCCCCGCCCGTCCCCCGCGGGGGTAACTTACGCCCCCTGGGGTAGGTTCCGGTGCTTGGATGTTCTTTTGCTTTTAGCCCCACATTCCTTCTGTTTCCGCGTACCATGTACCGTCACACCTGCCCTTTCGCGCTCGAGTTGTCCGTTCCGCTCCCCCCCAGGCGTCGGTTCCGGTTTCGCGCCGCCTTCGGTCGCGTCGGTTCCGCTCTCCTTTCGCGTCCCCTTCGTCGGTCCCTCGCACCGTGCCCCGTTGCTGAGTCTTTAGCGTCCTTTCTTTTTTTCTCCCATCGCCCCCGCTTTTCTTCCCCGCCCCCCCCCCACCTCCCCGCTCTTTCGAGCGTGTCTTTCCCCCCCCTCCCCAGAGACTATCTGCCTCCCACCGCTTCTTTTCTTTCCTCCAACATCCCCCCCCCCGTTCTTTTTCTCTATCCCCCCTGCCCCCATACCCTCCCCAGTCTTTCTACCCCCCCATCTCCACACGTTTTGGGCACGCACCCCCTGTGCATCCTTTCCAAGAACAGGCTCCCCACACTCCACCCACCCATCTCCCAACCCCCCCCCCCCCCCCTAAGCAACACTACCCCCCCCAAAAACAAAAAAAAACAAAACAAACCAAAACAACACACAAACCAACACAAACCAACCCCAACAAGCCGGCCGCTCACCACATCACCAACCAAAAATACCAACCATCACCACCACAACACCCACAACATTTAAACAATGCGGGGTATGTCTTTGTTGGTTAGTCAAATCTCATCGCACCGAGTTCCCCCGCGTGGCACCCCCTAGCCGAGAGATTATAACTTTTCAAGGGCTACAAAACCCTTATCTTTGTTTGCTTGATTTTAGCCTAGATTTTTCGATTTAAGTGAGTTCAAAAAACGAATTTTTGCAATTTCTTCTTAATTTTGCTTTAATTCACTAATCTTTGCTAAAGTTTGTTACTTGTTGTTAGTTTTGTTGATAAGATGAAGAAAGCAGCAGGAAAATTTATAAAGAGTCTAAGCAAGAAAGGTGATACTTCATCAAGTCAACAACCAAGCAAGAAGAAAAGGCCAATGGTTCAAGATGAATCATCATCAGAAGAAGAAAACTCACCACAGGCAAGTGAAGAGATGGAGGTTGACGTCGAAAAACCCGAATGGAGACAAGGTATACCTTTACATACTTTACCCGATGAATGGCAATTGATTTTATTTAAAGAAAAAATGGCTGAGGCCAGGAATTTGATGGATCAATTGTTGGGTGAGAGAACACTTGTCTTGTCCGAATTTAGAGGGTTTGGGATGGTTGAAGCGTTTGAACAAATGGGATGGAAACAAGTGTTGGTTTGGAATAATGGTGATAATGCTGAGATTTATTTAGATGGTATTATTAATTGGTTAGGTACTCTAGAATTGACTCCCGGTACTAACCCCCCGGTGACTTCTAAATTAGTTGGCACGGTAAATGGTAAAAAGGTAACAATGTCTTTTGCAACCTTAGATAAAATCGCCAAGTTTGATACGGGTGCTACTTCGGGGAGGGCTTTTGATTATGTGGATGAGAAGTATTTAACGGGGGTAGAAACACCTAATAATTGGATTGATATGCTTGTTGAGGTTTTTGATGTTACAAGAGACAATTTGAGTACAACCTTTAGGATGGAGCGTGCTTTGTTGAAGCCATTACCCCGGTTAATTATGTCAATTTTGAGTTGGAATGTGTGCCCCTGAACTAGTGACAAGAGCATGGTTAGGCACCATGATGTTATTGTGTTATATGCCTTGGTCACGGGAAACCTAGCCTTATCGTTTAGACAAATTGTAATGTCTAACATTTGGGATGCAAGGAACAAAAGAAACAAACTTGTCATTCCTCACCCGAAACTCATCGCCCGTCTCCTCCAAATTCACAAGGTAGTTCCAAAGGAGACTAATATGGAGTATTTGAGTAATACCCCTTATTCTATGAAGAGGTTGTTGAAAGGGAATGAGTGGGAGTTTCAGGATTATCCACAGTTTAAACTCCTTAAGGATTTGAAAACCAATGGGTATTTGATAGCTCCTAAGGCTGGGGTTACAAGGGAGGAGGTGATAGCACAGATGGAACAAATTCGTGCTAATGAGAGGGCTGAGTCTAGTGCAGCTAGAGGGGGTTTTGAAGGAAGAAGAGATGGTTTGTTAGGAGCTGGGATAGGCGGTACTGGGCCGAGTTTTGGTTATGAGCAGCCTAGTGATTATAATCAGTGGACATCCTATGAGAGGAGCATGTGGGATATGACTGCTCAGCAGGGTGTGCAGCGGAGGAGTTATGAGTTAGGGATGGCATATGCTCATGAACAGGATAAGAGACAGCAGTTTGAGTATTTTGAGCAAGTCACAGGCAACCTTATGTTTCCACTGCTCATCCATATTATCCTCAGAGCCACGATTCTGAGTGGTTCCCGAGACATTCTTGTGTTGGACGGGTTGAGGGGAGCTCGAATGATCCACCACCAGCAGCCTCTGATCCATTTGAGGCCCAATCTCTATATCGGGGCCTAATGGAGTCGATCTTTGGACCGCAAGGTCCACGGCAGTGATTGGTACCTTCCATTTATCTTTCTATCCGTATTGTGTGACTATGTGACTATGTGTTTATTTTGTGTTTTTGCATTTTCAATTTCATAGGTAGATTTCATTTTCTTGTTAATTTCATTTATGTTTCTAGTTTAGATGTTAATTTACTTTCTTGTAGTATGGAATTGACCCTTAGGGGCAAAATATTCGAGTTATATTGGCTATACATGTTTGTAAAATGAGATTTTCTTGTGATTGGATTTGTACATGTAAGTGGGGCTAGGTAGTGTAGATTAGATTGCATGACATGGTTGACTTATGAGCGTCTTGATAGAGTTGCTAGCAAGTAAAAACAAAGAAATGTGCAAATAAGGGTAATATGCCAATTGTGAGTCAATGCATGTATCACACTTATATATCCGTTATATCCTTCAATTTCATGAGAGAAAAAAAGCCTCGTCAATGATTGGTTAGATTGTTAGCGTAGCTTGAATTCTCGTGATGATCATATTGTGTGAACCATTATTGTACATTAGGTTAGAACTAGTGCACTTATCGTGTCGAGACCTCTAACCCGGA
>CM067170.1:85375989-85387247 GCA_034093135.1 Erigeron breviscapus | reverse complement strand
TTGTTTAGATATTTACATACTTGTAATATCTAGGTTCCGCAACAATCTTGTATTTTGTTTATCATCAATAAATAAAATACACTTGAAAACTACATTTGTGTTCCATCATTTATTTACTTGTTTAAATATTGCTTAAGTCGTTTATTGCTTTATTTATATTCTTGCATTTATATTTAAAGTAATACTAGTCCGATTCTAGTTCATACTTGACTTGTTATTTACACTCGTGGGTTAAACCATCGTGTGAGGGACTTATAACTGGTACTGGCCACAAACCAAAATTCTAAAAATATTAAAGTGGCAGTCCAGGGATTGGAGGAGAAGCTGGTAACTTCTGTTAAGACTGCAATGACCACTGAAATTGCTCAACCACTGGCAGGTCTAACAGAAGAAGTTCAGAAGTTGACCACCAGAATTAGTAATCTGGAAAGTAGGCCAACCCTAGACCAGAATTCTGTTGTCAGCAGTATTAGTGATGAAGTTGCTAGAAAATTTAGAGCTGATATGCTGAAAGAAATCACTTCGGAAATTTCTGGGTCAGTTCTTAGAACCATTCAAGATGGGTTGTTGCCTCAGGTGGTACATATGATTGAAAATGAAATGCCAAAGCACTTGACTTCAGAAATTCAAATTATCAAGAAGGAAGTGACTGAGCTAAGGAAGACTGTGAATATCATAACTCCAGTGGCAGGAAGAACATTTGGTGCTTCAGACAGACACATGCTTGAACAGTTATGGAATGCCCACAAGTCTCAAACTGGTGGACATTCCAAGGGGGAAAAGTCTGCTGCCACTGAGTCCATTCCAGAAGGGTTGGTGATGAAAAAGAAAGAAGTGGTGGCCAGTGAAATTGAAAAGGCCTTCGGTACTGAAGCTAGTGAGCAACAAGAAAAGGTGACTGGTACTGATGCCAGTGCACAGGAAGCACAGAAAGCACTTGGCACTGAAGTCATTGTGCACGAAGAAGAGGCTGCTGGTACTGATGCCAGTGAGCCACAGTTTGAAGCTTTTCCAGATATGCCAACAGAATTAAAAACCGTGAAAAGAAGGAAACATTTGGTATCTGGAGGAGAACTTGAAGAAAATGTAGAAGATTTTCCAAGTGCTGATGATGAGACTTCCAAGAGACTGGAACAGGAGGGCATTTTGATTGATATTTTCAAAAGAAGCCAAGTAAATGAACTCCTTGAACATAAAAGTCAAATGGCAAGGATGGGCACACTGGATGCTTACAATGCTGGAAGACTGGGCATCCATGTCGATGTTTATAAGAAAATGAAGGATGATCCCAGAGTCCATCAATGCCTTGAAGCTATGGACGATGTACATGTTCGTTCCAGATACTCTGTGGAAGAACAAAAGTTTGACTCTGAAACCTATGGGGAAAGTGTTCTAGATTTGATTGCCAAGAGAAGGGATGCACTGATAGAACTTCAGAGAAAGGTTAGGTCAAATGCTGCAGCCCTGGAAAATGAATATCGAAAGAAGATAAAGGGTTTACCCAAACTACCTGCCAGACAGACCAAGGCAGCCAGGGATGCAGATCTAAGCACCTTCATTCCACTTGACATCACCAGAAAGATTGATAAGGCTCAAGTTCAGAAAGCCGTGGAACAAGAAAAGTTGTCAAGGGAAACTGAAGAAATGATCCATTTTGCAAAGCAAAAGGCCAAGTATGAAGATATGATGAAGTACAGGGTCGATGTCAGAAAGATCATTGGTGCTGAAATTAAGCTTGCTGAGAATCATGAAGCTATGTCCAAGTTTCATGTTAAACTGACCAGGGAAGGAGGATTCCAGGATGAAAGGAAGAGTACTTCAGTCAAGACCTTCGGTTTGACTGAACTTAGAGAAATTGCTTTAACATTCAAAGGAAGGACTGATGTATCTCAAGATGTTAAAGCATTTCTGAAAAGGGTTGAGAAGATCTGGAAGATGAAACAACAAATGGAAGCATCTTTGGATATAAGATCTCCAGACTCTTCTCCATCATCCAAGAGAAAGGCCACTGAAGATGCACCAGGACAAGCTTCAAAGAGAAGGGCCTGACTCTACTATCATTTACTTGTTTTGTAATTTATTTTTGATCAAAATTGTAACTTTTTATCAATTGATGTATGTAAATATAGTTGCAATATTTGATTCACAAGTAAGTGATCAGATTAAGTCTAAGTTAGAACTAAAAGATTAAAACTGGAACACTGATGATCTATAAAGTGTTTTTCCAGCAACAAAAGTATTTTAGACTTAGTCAAAAACAAGTGTTTTTCAAGCATACATTTGTATAGATAGAAGCTTGAAAAACCTTGCATTATTTCTGAACAAATAGGGGGAATTTGTTAGGTCCAGATTTACTGGACCCACTCCAGACTTGAAGACTGGAGCGGCACTGAAGATTTGTCCAGAAATAATAGAAGACCAGTGAGCTGTTTACTTGTACAGGAATCAGGATTCCACCAGATTAGCTCACTGGACTTCACTCCAGTCAAGATCGTTTCTACTGAAGACATTCTCACTGAAGTCAAAAACTGAAGTTTGAAGAAAGAAGACTGACAAGCAGTGGAGCCCACTGACAGTCTTACCAGATCTCCTGACTGGAGCTTTGTCAGTGTTCTAGACCTTACAAGTCTGAACACTGATTACGAGGAATTGACTTTTTCCTTTACACACTTTTACACGGACAATCCATTTGTCTATTGATAAAAGTACAATACGTGTGTAAAGGTGGTTGGTTAAAAGGATAACAAGTCACATCAATATGACTTTATCCTTGTACTTTAACCAATGCATTTAAGGAATAAAAGTTGTTGCCTTAAATGCATGCAACCATATTTGTACGGCATAATAAATTCACTGTTGAATTTATTTGCCTATAAATACCAAGTCACATACCTCGTACAAATTACTTTTTGCAATTTGGTGAACTTGCTAAAATACTCTCGATCATAATAGTTATACTTCACAACTTTAAGTATATCGATCCAAGGAGATTATTTAGCAAGTATAGATCACTTGTAATTCAAAGATTGTTTAGATAGTTACATACTTGTAATATCTAGGTTCCTCAACAATCTTGTATTTTGTTTATCATCAATAAATAAAATACACTTGAAAATTACATTTGTGTTCCATCATTTATTTACTTGCTTAAATATTGCTTTAAGTCTTTATTACTTTATTTATATTCTTGCATTTGTATTTAAAGTAATACTAGTCCAATCTAGTGCATACTTGACTTGTTATTTTACACTCGTGGGTTAAACCATCGTGTGAGGGACTTTACACTATACTACATCTGATCGGGTCCCCTGTCCGTTAAGGTGTGTGTGTTTTTGAGATAATAACTTGTACAACATTTTTATAAATTTAAACACTAAAAAGAAACCACCATCACTTCAACAGTCCATTTAAAAGTTTTCTTGTCAATGCATCCTTTAAGTGTTTTGAAGAATGGGAGCTGCTTTTCTGCCCCTCTGGACAAAAATCTGCTTAGTGCCGCCAGTTTTCCATTTAAACTCTGCACTTCCTTAATCGAGGCTGGTGGGAGCATTTGTGAGAGTTTGTTCACCTTTGACTGATTCGCCTGTATCCCTTTCTTTGTTATGTAATATCCTGGGAACTTTCCTTCTTCTACTCCGAATGAACACTTCTTCGGGTGCAACTTCATGTTGATGCCTCTTAGCGTATTGAAGGTTTCCTGTATGTCTGATAGCAACTCATCTTCGCTTTTACTCTTGATGACCATATCGTCTACGTAGGCTTCCAAATTCCTTCCTAGCTGATGTTGGAAGGCCTTGTCGATCAATCGCTGGTACGTAGCTCCTGCGTTCTTCAGACCAAATGGCATTTTCGTGTAGCAGTATATCCCTTTACTGGTGTAGAATGATGTTTTCTCTTCGTCACCTTTAGCCATTTGTATTTGATGATAACCTTTTGTAAGTCCCTATCGTCGTATAGATCGTAAATAAGACGTGATTCGTTATGTCAAGAGTGCGGAATCCTCTTGAGATAACTAGATTGCTATTGCCTTTTGTCAATTAATGAGTAATTAATCAACCTAAGGTGTCACATGAATTCAATTCGTGTAGGAGTATTCACGAGCAATAATTCTGTAACAACCCTCAATTTCCGACTAGGACAATTTACTTAGACTTATCTAGGTATCTATCCCTAGAGGTTTATTAAGAGAATTGGCCTTCTAGACATTTCGGCATGGTGATAATTGCCCTCTAGTTCAATGAAGTATTGTAGGTGACTAGCTATCTTATAAATGCCATGAATAATAACTATAATCATTCAACACAATCTCAAGCTAAAAACTAGTTCTAATTGAACTTGACAAAAGGTCAACGAACCAAAAACTTTATTTCGAGAAGTTAAGTTATATAAATAATAAAGTGAGTCTCACAAGTTGAGATATCAATCAAAATTCTTATAAATGTCCAACAAATCAATCACCAAACCAATTTAAGTAAATATGACATGAGAATAAAGATTTCTATCTCAAAGCATATTTATAAATTAATATGTACATAAAAGTGTTTAAATAACAATAAGTATATATATATATATGCTAAAATAAATACAAGTTTATAAATAAAGGCTTATGTAACAAATTAAAAACACAAAAAAATATACATACATATACATATACACGACATATATACATATACACATACTAGAATAAAAATGTACTTACACTACAAACTAATACAAATAACCTTACAAAATACATATACAAACACCTAACTCATACATACATTCATACACCCTTATACACTTATAAAAAAAAAAAAAAAAGTGAGAAACCCTACTTAACTCCATGGCCGTCCCCCCCCCCCCCTCACACACATTTTTCACACACACATTTTCTCTCATCCAAAAACTCTCTCTTTTCCTCTCAAATTTTCTGCACATTTCTCTCTTTCTCCTCTCCCATTTTTGGCTCAAATAATCAAGAAAAACAAGAACAAAAATCAATCTAAACTATATTAATAATAAGGGTTAAGCAAGGGTTGTTTCAAGATAAGATTAAGGGTTGTTTCAAGCTTGGATTAAGGGTTATTAGGAGCCTAAATAGGTTGGAAATACTAGGCCCTCGTGTGTACTTTTAAATTTTATAAACGCAGCGGAAGACTAAAAATACAAACATGTATTTTATAAAAACATGCACACGATTAATATTTCCACCAAGATCCAATTACACCATGATAGTTGTCATAATAAGTAGATTAAGAATAATACCTTTCAGTAGATGAAATGACGTAGGATGAAACAATATTCAATAGTATGAATATCTCTACCGTTGATCCACACGAACACTTCAAACAATACCCAGAGGTTGCTAGACCTTAATCACCAAGGCCAAAACTCCTAGCTTTGCCTTTACTCTTAATATCCAAAATCATGTAATATGAATAGTTTTGTTGTTCAAATTACTCCTCAAATATGTTTTGAATGCAGAACTTCAATTACATATACACTGCCAACTCAAAGTCATATATATGGAGTTGATGTATTATATATAATTGCACCTTTTGCATTATTAGCTCCATATGAACTAACCATATTTTGTCTTTTGGCTAGGTAGGACTTTTATATTCCTTTTGTGATTTGGTTGTACAGATACTAACCTCTTTTGACTTGGACTAGGTTTAATTAATAATTACATTAATTAATAATTAATATTTAATAATTAATAAACATTTAATTAATTAATAAATCATTATTAATTAATAATCATTTATTAATTAATAAACCATTTATTAATTAAATATTTTGGTGATTATATATATGTATACAATATACATATATCCGGGTATCTAAATGTTCATTGTGTGTGACCCCGTAGGCTCGTATGTAGGCGGTAGTATAGTTTTGATTATGACGTACACACTAATCCAAAATAGGTCCGAAAATTCTGCCCATTTTTCACCTTCAAAACCAAGTTCTTCAAGGGTATAAATCTTCATCTCTTTACTAGATCTATATTGTTCTTGTTTATGTTCAAAGGTTTTATCAAAAGTTTATGTTTTCTTCTTGTTTTCTTTGTAATATACACTTGATGAAGGCAAGTTGATAGGATCCTTCTCCTCATGCATATGCATGTCGAAATCTATGAGAAAGATCCAAGGATTCAACAAGTTTAAGACCCAAAAGTGTTGTTATAGATTAGTAGCTTTTAAAGTGATTTTCCTTTTCATAGATCTATATGTTTTTGTATATTTTGAAGAATATATTTCTGAGATTTTTCATTAAAAAGATGTTTTTATGTTGTTGAAAGTTAGATCTATAAAGATTGGTATTGAAAAGTGTTGATTTGAATGAATAAATGTTAGATCTAAGAAAGTTGAATCTTGTTGTTGGATTATGAGATGGATATGGATTTGTATTAAGTGAAAAATATGTTAAAAGAAGTATAATAATCTGGAAATTAGATGTTAAGAGATATAAAAATAAAGTATTAATCTTGTAAATGATGAACTCAAGTGTTAATAAAGCAAGAATGGTCATTGGTGAATTGTTTGGACCCAAATACCTTCTGACAGAATCATTCTTCTGTCTTTGAACGGATAAACTGAGCATGTGAGGGCCGTTTCAAGCAAAACTTTCAAAATAAAAGTTGTAGATAAAAGAGTTAAGTTTAACCTCCAACTTGAATCACTCAAAAATACTAAACCAAACCAAAGATATGATTTTTCTACCAAAAGTGGTCAAAACTGGATTTTTGTCTTAATGTTGAGTCAACTTTGACGATTTTTAATTCCTTAACTAATAGGTTTCAGAAGTTTAAACTTGGTATGAACTGATTTCAAAGTGTCCCTAACTTAAAATAAAATTGGGAGATTTTTCTTAAATGTCCATCATAGAAATCTTTTATAAAATATCTTGAGTCGCACAGCAGCTCTTGTTCTGACCAGTTTTGGTTTGGTAATTTTTAGAGGTAGTAAACAATGTCTAAAATTTAGCAAAAATTCACATAAATATAGGACACATATATGTCTCTGTATAAAAATCACCAACGTCCAAATAATACAACTTAACCAAGAATGACTACTCAACATTTTATGAAAATAAGTGTTAAACAGAAAATTCCAAGTAAAAGTTCTTCACAACAAAATAAGCTAAAAGTCACTAGATTGCAACTCTAACCAACTCCAACAATCTCGTAACAAAAAGTATTATAAACCTACTGAGAATATGTCAAATAAAAGTTATAAAACTTAACTTGGTTATTAAATGGCAAAGACAAGCCTACAAATCACTAATTCGGTTCATATAAGCACTAACCGAAAGCTTTAAATTTGCACACATCACACCACCACCACTATCACGACTTAAGGCACCAAAATATAATGAACATTCTGTAAATAATGAAATAAGGATGAAAATCCATTTTGACGCATTTGAATTGCTTGGAAAATGAGGCAAAAATCACTATTTCGGTAAACGATTTATAAGCTTAGAATCCTCAAAATGAGCGAGACACAAGAGAGGTTGAATTGATATGATTTTTACCATGATAAAAGTTGCCTAAAAGGCCTGGGATTTTTAGCCAAAAAGTTGTGTGGTGATTTCTAAGAATTTCTATTAATTATTAAATTTAAATGATAATTAAAAAGGTAAATAAATAAATAAATAAATAAATTATATAAATCATGAAATTGGTTAAATAATCACAACAAATGATGAAAGTGACTAAAACCTACTGGAGTAAAATCATTTTAAGTTAAAGAACAAATGTCATATAATTTAGAAATAATTAAGTAAGTGAAAATCACTAATTAATAACTATTTTTAAATTAATAAGAAAATTTACATAAATAAATATATATATCACAATATTCTAAGTTAAAAAGCATAATAATCAGAATATAACCCAAATATAATTAGCCACAAATTATAAAGGCAAGTGAGGTACTTAAAAGTATTTTTAAAGAATTATTTGGTTAATAAATCAAGAAAATGAATAAATAATTAATTAAATAATATTAAATTAAATACATAGTCATAAATCAGGAAGTATTCATAAATACTAATATTATGAAGTTACTAATGTCAAATATTATAATTAAGCAAAGCACACAATGGGAACCATGATAATCAAAGGCAAGTTACCAAAATTCTAACAACTTATAACTACATGTATAATGAAAGTGACCCTTTTACACCAACACTCTCTACAACCAAAAAGATGCAAATATTAACAATATACTTGGATCCCAAAATTTATGACAACATAATGAAAGTGGCATTTCTTAGTGATGGTTTAAGATAGGAACTTACGTATATTAGTCCTATCGTAGGGATAGTCTTGGCTCGAAATGTGATTGAGGAATATGACGAATATATGATCAAGGAAGCGATAGATGGGAAGTACCCATTTTGGATAAGTGAATATAATATGCGGCATATCAAGGTGAATCATAGCCCCCTTTCAAACTCTTTTATGTGTTTTACTTTCGGGGTGAAAAGCATGATAAATAAAATGGCTTTATATATATGAAATGATTCTTGAAAGAATGATTATGAAATGGGATATATTGTATGTTCAATGTGTTATAAGTTATACGATGAGCTTGAGTTCTTTGGGGGGGGGGGGGGGGGGGGGGGGGGGGGGGGGGGGGGGGGGGGGGGGGGGGGGGGGGGGGGGGGGGGGGGGGGGGGGGGGGGGGGGGGGGGGGGGGGGGGGGGGGGGGGGGGGGGGGGGGGGGGGGGGGGGGGGGGGGGGGGGGGGGGGGGGGGGGGGGGGGGGGGGGGGGGGGGTTTTTTTATTTTTTTTTAATTTTTTTTTTTTTTTTTTTTTTTTTTTTTTTTTTTTTTTTTTTTTATTTTTTTTTTTTATTTTTTTTTGTTTTGTTTTTTTTTGTTAGTTCTGTCAAACCGAGATACTTTGGTACACTACTATTTAACTCCGATAGTGGAGGTCTGTAGTTAGAGGGTTGCGCAACTAGAGTCGTCCACTCACCCACTAAATAGGTAACGGTGGAATGTTTGGTCTGCCTTTGTGGCCACCTTCATTGCCAGTCCGACCCGAGCGGTGCTCTAACTATCTGTATTTATTATTGGTCGTCTCCATGGCACGACCCCAATTGTGATTAAAGCACTTGATTGACAGCTTGTGCTCTGAAATGAAATATTATGTTGTTGGGACATGTAAATGGTCTTAGTAGTGGCTCAAGCATATACTCATCGAATTATGCCTTTTGGCGGAATGGAAATTATTATTACTGTGGATGGAAATTATTGATTGAACATACGGTTTGGGTATTGGACCTTATATGGAATCTTGAAAGTTGTTGAATTGGCAATATTGAAGTATTGATGACCAAATGGTTTTGGTATGATGAATGATTAAACGATTGATTTATGTTTCTCTCACGATAAATGTGACAAATGAGAACTTTATAATTTACCATGAACTTCTCAACTACTTTCAAATGGATATGTAACGAGATTTACTTGCAAACCTATGCACTCACCAACTACGTTTTCGTAGTTGACACTTTTTCTTCATGCTTTTCAGGATTTAGCGTAAGCTTTGAGGAATTATATGCATCATGATTATTTGCATTACACTTGGGAGTCAAAGATCAAACCTTGTGACGGGCAATGGAATCTGCCTTGATCATTGTAGTATATCATCTCATGTATTTGTTATTTGTTTCGTGGACTCAATACCCAAGTATGGTAGACGTATTGTACTTGGGAATTGGTTCACATGCTTGCGCATTGTAAAATTATTTTTATCAATAAAGCTATGGTGAATGTTATCTATTATCCTTTGTTTTGAATACTCGACTTTCTGTACATCTCAACGTTCCGCCTTGGTTGGGGTGTTACAAATTCGACTTTCAATCTCTAATTTGTTACCTAATTCGAGTTTTAGGTGAGTATTTATACTACTAGGGTATTAGTTCGTGTGGGCTTGGACTATACACGAAGTCCATAAGCCACGATCCACCAAACTACTTGTCTACGTGCTGACGTCAGCACGAGGACAACACAACGTGTTGCTGACGTCAGCACGAGGTGCGTATCTTGAATCCTTTATTTTGCATATTACATAACGTTCAGCCACCGTTTAAGTATTCTATGACACTTATAACCTTGGCTCTACGTCCTTGTACCTGCAAAACAATAAATATAACACACAAACATAACAATAAACATAAACACATCTCATATTGAAGTTCAAACGTAATCATTAAACACAAACATATGTCCTAACGACTTATTATTCAACGATTACATATATATTCCTAAGAACAAAAACGTTAACCAAATCTACGTTGCTACTGTCACACAAATCTGCATCTACAGACTCCCCCTTGACATTAGCGACTAGATTTCTTTAACTTTGAACTTCAAGTCAACCATTAAATAGAAGTCTTATGCTATTTGCATGAATCTTCTCAGCTAAACAAAATCCGAGAATATTTGCGATAGCGTGTAACTTCAGTCTTCCAAAATCTAACTGCTGTACAAGGTGTCTCAATCAATCTTCTTTGATCACCTCTTGACAAATTGACAACTTGCATTGGATCATACATGCGAAGCAACATCTTGCTCTTTGAATTATCAACAAACATTTGTGCTTCACCTGACTTGATATCTATCTGCCAATATGTCATAGTAGTCAGCATATCTTGATCCCATTTGATAGCAGGAACTTGTTTAACACATTTGATCTTTCTTTGAACAAACTCAACTGTGCCATCTGGTTTTGTAATCTTCTTCGGCGATCTAGGTTTAACCAACCTATCCTCAGGTTTCAAACCTCTATCTCCAAAATGCCAACTTCTTTCCTTTTGCAATCTCTGCCAGAAATAATCAGCATATCCATTATTCTGAAGATTAACAAACCAACGCTTTCCCAAATCCATCAAATCTGAATCATTTAGACTTTGGAAATGTTTTAAGTTTCTTGACATGTACTGGCAACCCTCTTTTCTCTTGATAACAAATAATTTGATTCTTTGATCATAGAACCAACTTTGTATCACTGAGAAATAAGTAGGTGCGTCCTTGTCTGAGATAAACTCCCAAAACATCGACGGCTTTAAGTCCGTGGCTTGCTTCTTTACTGAGCCTGGCGACCGTCGGATACATGATGGCACCGCTGGGCTGTCTATTTTAACACGCACACCTACGCCTTGCCGTCCGCGACTGGTCCACCTGCGAGCGCTGGAGGTGGTGAGATCTTTGGTTCCTACTAAGGCCGGATTCGCCGCTTGGAGGTCTTTGTTGTTGGCGCT
>CM067170.1:85344294-85356578 GCA_034093135.1 Erigeron breviscapus | reverse complement strand
GTGCAAAGTTGTAATGCACGTTTAAAAAATGTTGAAACCACTCCTCTTCAACCTAAACAAAATGCAAAACCTTTTTCTAAGCAAACCAAGCAGAAATCTGAAAAAAAAGGTTGAAAAATCCATCAAACCAACTACTTTTGTGTCATTTGAGATAATGACTGAAATCCCATTTGACCCTTCTGTTCCTCATAAACCAAAGAAATCTGAGACTACTAAGGGAGAGTCTAGTGAACCCATCCATAGATGGGTTCCCAAAAAGAACTAATCTTTGATTGTGTACAGGGAGACCGAAAGAAGAACATATGGTTTCTGGACAGTGCTGCTGGCCGAACCATGACTGGTTATCAGACCTGCTAGAGGAATATAGGGTGCAAGAGGGGCCCTCAATAGTTTTTGGAAATGATGGTAATGGAAAAACTGAGGGGTATGGTGTGGTGAATAATGGTCAAGTCAAATTCACACGTGTTGCATATGTGAACGGTTTGAAATATAACCTGATCAGTGTCAGTCAACTATGTGATGATGGCTTCAAGGTTTTATTTGATATTCACAAGGCACCATATTCAACAGAGATGGAAAGGTGGTACTGATTGCACCAAGAAAGGGAAAACATTTATGTCATTGATATGAATCCTTCTACCTCTGAACAATGTTTCTACTCAAAGGCTGATGAAGACACAAATTGGTTGTGGCACAAGAGACTATCCCATCTGAACTTCAAGAACATTAATAAGTTGTCAAGAAAACAACTTGTTGAGGGGATACCCTCTATGTCTTTCAACAAAGACAAGCCATGTCCAGGTTGTGAAATGGGTAAGCAGAAAAGAGCTTCATTCAAGACAAAGCAAAGCTTTAGTATTACTGAACCTCTTCATATGCTTCACATGGACCTTTTTGGACCAGTGAATGTTCAGACCAGAGCAGGAAAGAAATACACCCTTGTTATAGTTGATGAATATTCAAGATACTGCTGGGTGATTTTCCTCGGGTCCAAAAGTGAAGCTGCTGCTGAAATCATTGCTCTCATCAAACAAATTGAGCTCAAATACAAGCGAAAAGTTTGTCAGCTCAGAAGTGACAATGGCACTGAATTCAGAAATGCCACTCTGGAGTCCTTCTGCACTGAAACTGGCATATCTCAGAACTTCTCCTCAGCCCACACACCAGAGCAGAATGGTGTTGTAGAAAGAAAGAATCGTACGCTGATTGAAGCCGCTAGAAGTATGTTGAATGAATCTGGTCTTCCCAAGAATTTCTGGGCTGAAGCTGTTGCAACTGCATGCTACACTCAGAACAGATCTATCTACGTCAAAAGACACAAGAAGACCTCCTACGAAGTACTCAGAAATAGAAAGCCTAATATTGGATACTTCCATGTATTTGGGTGTCCAGTATACATTCTGAATGATTCAAGTTAGCTTGGAAAATTTGATGCAAAAGCTGATGAAGGATACTTCCTAGGATATTCATCAAATCGCAAAGCCTTTAGAGTCTTTAACAAGAGACTTGAAAAGGTTGATGAGTCAATTCATGTTACCTTTGATGAATCAAATTCTGCAATCTTTAAAAATTCCATTCCTGTACACCCTCAGAAAGTCCAATGAGTTTTGGTGATTCTGATCCTACTGCTGAAACTGATCAGTCACCTGAACCTGCTTCTGAACATCTCCGTTCAGAACCAACTATAAAAAGGCCAAGCAACATTCCATTTTATCCTCCAGTCAGTTTCAAACTACCTTCTGAACTGACTATTGGATCAGATGTACATGCTGCTTCTCCTCTGATATCAGGCTCCACTAAGCAACCTCAATCTGAAGAATTTCATGATGCAAGTCATGATCTGCAGGAAGAAGAAGGAGCTGCAGATGTATTTTCTGAAGCTCCTCCTGAAGTTACTCAGAGAAGTGTAAGTGCATGATTCGGTTGACAACAGCAACAGCGATTTGATCAGTATGTTTATGTTTTGTAATATGTAATCATAGACTTATGTTATGTTTAAGTTTGTTATTTGGACTTAGATAATGTGAATGATTACCTATTGATCAGAGTTTGGTATGTTTAATGTTTACGACTTGTATGAATGTGATTATAAGTAACATACGGATACAAGTGATAAACTAGTCACGTTTTAAGTAATTAAAGTATACTTGAAAGATGACAAAAGAAAGTGTGTATAAACTCGTGCTACAGTAACACGAGTTTGACTAAACTCGTGCTACAGTAACACGAGTTTGTCTAAATACGTGGTCAACACGTGTTTACGTACAAAGCACGCGTTTGCTAATGGGCTTTGGGCTTTAAGGTATACGGTCCATAATTAGCACGCGTTTATGAACATTTAGTATAAATACTCACACTTAACACGTAATTAGTAACAATTAATTAAGAGATTACGACTAAACTCTGTCAATTAAGCAAACCCGCGCGCGTTTAAGGTCTTAGGTTGTGTTTACAACGAAAGACGATAATATTATTAACCAAACAGGTTATCACGAGAGGATTCCGCACTCTCGTCATAACTATAAGCGTTCTCGTGTACGATCAGTCCACAAGGACCTTCAATTGGTATCAGAGCAGGAGAGGCTTTATGTCTCTGATTCGTGATTCGTTTTTAGGGTTTTTGGATGAATATTTTCGATCAGATCTGTTACACGCGTTTGACATTTATACACGCGTTTGGATATGTTAAACTCGCGCGTGTTTAATTAAACACGTGTTTAGTTTATGAATCACGTGTTTGAGATTAAACACGAGTTTGGGATATCACGCGTATATGTGTGTGTTTAAGGGATATCACGCGTTTGGTTTAAAACTGCGTCACTGTAGCACGCGTTTGGTTTGGAGAACGTGTTTGAGATTAGTGTACCACGCGTTTGAGTCCAAGCACGTGTTACTGTAACACTAGCACGCGTTTTATGTCCAAGCACGTGCATAGAAGAACGTGTTTGAGTTTTCGAAATGGAATCGAGGTTCAAGTATGTTTCAGTGTGGAAGGATCACAGCAGAAGACAA
Organism: Erigeron breviscapus; assembly: GCA_034093135.1. Taxonomy (NCBI): domain Eukaryota; kingdom Viridiplantae; phylum Streptophyta; class Magnoliopsida; order Asterales; family Asteraceae; genus Erigeron; species Erigeron breviscapus. Next base: position 85,353,566 of record CM067170.1, on the reverse strand, counting down.
CGATACATTGAAGCATAGAAGACAGGGTTGTAAAAAAAAAAAAAAAAAAAAAAAAATAATTTTTGTCCATGGTCTTAAAATGGCATGATTCATGGAGATTTGAAGTTTGGTAGCGTTCGAAAATTTTTCGGTCCGTTTTTGTGCGATTTCGGCACGTTTTGGATGAAAATTTTCGGCAATTATCAAATTTTTCCCACAGCCTTAGAAATAAAAATTTACGTGAATACCAATGTTTCACGTAAATGTGTTTTTCCTCGGAAATTTGGAGGGAAAACGAATATACCCTGTTTGGCGAAGAGCTTTAACCGTAATGAGCTCTAGGCCATTTTGAAGAACCTCAAGAATGGGAGATTTTTAAAACCTAAGATGGGCTAGATTTCAGAATTTTGCAGAGAAAAGGGGGAGATAAAAAATTTCAGATTTCTGAGTAAAATTCTGTGCTACTTGAGAGACAAACCAAGATCTGTGTTTAGATGATGGTGTGCTTAATGTGAAATATGCTCAAGTATCAAATAGATAGCAGTCGTGGAAACCTTGTTGAAGTATTGGATCATTGAAGCTGGTTATTTGTTGTTCAGTATTTGAAGATCGAATCTTATCTATATTCCAAGATGTAGAGATGATTATCAGGTGATTCTTGAGGAGGAGTTGCATAGATAAAGATCTTTATAATATGGCGGCGTATACAACTGAAGAGGAGATCTGATAAGAACGACTTCGAGTGATTGGTGGATTTGTGAAGATACAAGACAAAGTCAGATGCTGCTAGTTGAGACAGGGTTTATGGTACTACAGTTTGTGATTCAGGCTACAGAGTTTCTTATTTTTGTGAGAGCTGATTGATTTGATGCTGATTGTTGGAAATTCAACTTCTCTATTATATGCCGGTTAAGCAAGTCGAGGAATGTCTCGAGCAAAGTTCCAAACAGGAAGAAGATTGCATATGTTTAATTCGGAGATGGCTACTGTTGAGGGGGAGAACTACAATGAGATGTGTTAGGTTAGTTGGTTGTCACAGAGATACAGAGATTTTGGAGTTTGAAGATCAGAGTGTTGTGTCAGAAGATCGAGTCTCAGCAAAAGAAGACCCGGTATCATTAGTTAAGGGGGAGTTTGCTTTTGCAGGTTTTCGATTGCTAATGATTATCGGTGAATGAATTGAGTGCATCGGTCAAGGGGGAGACTGTAAGTGCACGTTTTGGTGCACAATTTGTGTCCGATGCATCTCAATTAAAGGGCTGTTACTTTACAGAGATTTTCCAGTCAAAAGGACAAACTCGTGATTCAGTACCACGAGTTTGGACAAACTCGTGTGAACAGTAACACGAGTTTGGACAAACTCGTGTGAACAGTAACACGAGTTTGGACAAACTCGTGTGAACAGTAACACGAGTTTGGACAAACTCGTGTGAACAGTAACACGAGTTTGGAGGCCCACGAGTTTGAAGCCCAGCCCATTACTAGCCTATATATAGTGTTCTTAGGTTTCAGTTTTAGTTGATGATTTTAGTTGCAACAGATTTCGTCCATAGGGATCAGGGTAGTGATCAATACCCTGTCATTCCGCCATTATGTAATTCGATTATCAAGAGTCGTCTCTTTGATTGTAATCCGTAATCATTGAGATGTATTGTAAACGGATTTATTCATTGTAATCTTTCGACTAATGATAAAGGAATCAGATTTATATCTCCTGTTCTTATTGATTTCATGTTTATATATATGTGTTTCATTCAATTACCTTAATCACGATTATGTTTGGATTCCGCACTTACATAGTCGTAGGAATCACGAATCGACCGGCACAGGAACTCAGAGAAGTTCTTGCACTGATATCATTATTCATCCTGGTCAATACACTAAGTGGACTAAAGCACATCCTATCGAGCAAATCATTGGGAATTCCACTAGTGGGGTTCAGACCAGAAGAGCCACAAGCGATCAATGCTTAAACGTCAGTTTCTTATCTCTTATTGAACCCAAGAAGATTGACGAGGCTATAAAAGACCCAAGCTGGGTTGAAGCCATGCAAGATGAGCTCAACCAGTTTAAAAGAAACGATGTATGGGAACTCGTTCCTTGTCCCAGTAACCTGAAGAAGGAACCAATTGGGACAAGATGGGTCTTCAGAAACAAGATGAATGAAGATGGTCATATCATCAGAAACAAAGCAAGACTTGTTGCAAAAGGATATGCACAAGAAGAGGGAATAGATTTTGATGAAACTTTTGCACCAGTTGCCAGACTTGAAGCTATCAGAATATTCTTAGCTTTTGCAGCTCATCATCAATTTAAAGTCTATCAAATGGATGTCAAAAGTGCTTTCCTGAATGGAGAACTAGAAGAAGTCGTTTATGTGTATCAACCACCAGGGTTCATCAATGAAGAAAAACCACATTGGGTGTACAGACTGAACAAAACCTTATATGGTCTGAGACAAGCACCCAGAGCCTGGTATGATACTCTTACTAAACATCTTCTTAAAAATGGTTTTAAACATGGTGCAATTGATAACACTTTGTTCATATTGCATGATAAAAGTGATATCCTTTTAGTACAAATTTATGTTGATGATATTGTGTTTGGTTCTACAAATGAGAAGATGTGTGAAAAATTTTCTAAAATCATGTCTTCTGAGTATGAAATGAGTATGATGGGTGAACTGACATATTTTCTGGGACTTCAAGTAAAACAAACTGAAGATGGTATCTTCATAAACCAAGAAAAATATGTCAGAGATTTACTAAAGAAATATCAATTTGATTCAGTCTCATCAAAAGATACTCCTATTTCTGCTCCATAACTTTGGATTCTGATCCACATGGAAAACCAGTGGACCATACAAAATATCGTGGTATGGTTGGTTCACTGATGTATTTAACTGCAAGTAGACCAGACATAATGTTTGCAACATGCCTTTGTGCTAGATTTCAGTCTGATCCCAGAGAAGCACATGCAAATGCTGTTAAAAGGATCTTCAGATACCTTAAGGGTGTCCCCAGACTGGGTCTTTGGTATCCCAAAGGCTCTTGTCTAGATCTAATGGGTTATTCAGATTCTGATCATGCAGGTTGCAAGATAGACAGGAAAAGTACCACTGGTGGGTGTCATTTCCTTGGTGGCAAATTAGTAAGCTAGACTAGTAAGAAGCAGACTGCAGTATCACTATCAACTGCAGAAGCTGAGTACATTTCTGCAGCAAGTTGTTGTGCTCAGATTCTATGGATGAAAAACCAGCTGACTGATTATGGTGTTACTTACACAAAGACTCCAATCTTTTGTGATAACACTAGTGCCATTGCCATATCTCACAATCCTGTGATGCACTCGAAAACCAAGCACATCGACCTCAGGTATCATTTCATTCGTGATCATATTCTGAAAGGAGATATTGAATTGCACTTTATTCCCATTGATAAGCAACTCGCTGATGTTTTCACAAAACCTTTAGATGTCAAAACCTTTAAACATCTAGTCAGTGAGTTGGGTATGTTAAATCCTTAGACTGGTAATCTTGTTATGAACGCCTCAGTGACACTGATCTGGTTCACCAGTCTGAGCGATCCATGTAATTTTTGCTCGCCTAGCTATCGAACGCCTTTGTGATACTATCTTGGCACTTATTAATTCATGGATCATCACTTCAGGGGGAATGTTAAATATTTTTCAAACTTTAAAATAAACCTTCATTTTTGAGAAGGGACTTTTTGCTCAGAAAAATGTATTTAACTGAAGCACTTCAGAAAATCAAAAATATTTCAGTTGAATTTTATTGACTGAGATGGTTCAGATCTCTTTGGAACTGACCATGCTCAGAACTTGACTTGTCATCACTGAAATACAACAACCTTTCAAGATATTTTCTTTTTGATACTTGGTCAATTGTGTGTACACGTGACCTACTGCATACTATGTTTTAACTTACGTTGGTCATGCTTATGTGTCACACAAGTTGCGCCGTAAAAGAAAAAGAAATGAGTACTTTTTCTGAAAAAGTGTTGCAGGGTGGGGTCACTCAAACGGCTTTGCATTTAATGTTGATTTGACCCCAGAAATCATTTTAGGATCTCAAACCCAATCAAAACCATTTTCGAATATAAAATATTTTATGAGTCTTGGGTTTTGAAATTCAAAAATTATTTTTAATTGTTTTTAGCTGGAAAATCACGTTGTATTCCATCTTAAATTCACAATTCCTTCTCATTCTTTCATTTACTTCGTTTTTCATTTACTTCCCAATCATCAATCTCTCTCATATTTACTCTCAAAATTCCTTAACTCTTCATATTCCTTTCACTTTCATTTTTTTTCAATTCTTAAAATGTCTAAATCATCATCTTCTTCTTCACACAAATCACTCATAAATTTTGAATATACTCCATCGAGTGATGTGAAAACATCTGCCACATGGCCAAAGAACTTCACACCTTCTCAAATCCGATTCAACATGAGCAACTTTTTGGCTCAATTGAATGTGAAGTCCGAAACCTTAATGGGAAGAATCAATAATTTCTGGGAGCAGTCCCCTTTCCATTATGCGTTGACCGCAAATCCTCAAGCATTATATCATCGATACTTGCTTGAATTCTGGTACACTGCTGTGGTGAATAAGGATGAACAATCCATCTCCTTCACTCTAAATGAGGGCACCAAGAAGTGTGTCATCACTCTTGAGGGGTTCAGAAATTCCCTTCATCTGAACTACCTCGAACCTCCCCAGGTGTTTGCTAAAAGACTCAAAGGAGTCAATTTCAGGGAGGTTCTAGTTGCCACTGGTCATGGTGATATGGAGGATGCTGATGGTAATTTGAAGACCTCTGGACACATTTTCATGTCTGGTTTTGGCAATTGCTGGAGGTTCTTCTGGACCCAGATTGTGGAGAGTCTTGGTGGCAACCATGGAGGGTTGGACCAACTTTCATTACCCCAAGTTGAGATGGGGTATTACATTTGGAATGGGATGCAAGCAAATTTCGCTGAGATTCTCTTTGCTCAGTTGATTACAAAGTTAAAAGGAAAGAGAAGTCTGCATATTGCTTTCCCAAGATTTTTAAGCTTGTGTTTTATGGATATCCTTGGAGAAGCTTATAATCAAGTTGGACCTGAAGCTTCTGTACCTGAATATGGCAGAGATTTCTCAAAGGCAACCATTACTGAAGATGAGCCTGAACTCTCCTCTGCTATGCTTCAGGTATTTACTAAAACTATTTCAGCCACACTAGCTGGTCCAGAAAGGTCACTAAGTGGGCCACAAAAGAATGTGGGACCCGTTAGTATACCTACGATTGAACAAATCATTGAATCTGGTGACGATGCACCTGCTTCTGCAGATGTTGAACCAGAATCTGGTGAGGGTACTAGTGACCCAAACCAGGGCATATCTGACCAGATTACAAAAGTGAATGCTTTCTGGGATGACGATGAGCTACCTCAGGAGAATCTTGATTCTCTTGCTGACTTTGAGTTTGACGAGGAACTATTGGAGGCGAATCTATCTGATTCTGAGCCAGCCCCCATCCTCGCAAACGCCCCTCCTCCTCCCCCAGAAATCCAACCAGAACAAGCCAATGAGCCTTATGTTCCACCACCACCATCTCACCAAAATCCAATCTTTCCACCAGGTACCACTCCCGCATATGTAACCGATCCATCTTTCACTCCATCACTTCAATTTCTACACCCCCAAATTCACAACATACCACCACCAATCAACTATGATGCCCCTTCAGAAAAGGACTTGGATTCTGAGACAGAATCTGAGAGTCCAACTGACATTCAAATGAACAAAGTACTTAAAGGGCTTGGAAGTTTACCGTTTGTGGCTCCTGCTTCTACACAACCCCCACCTCCTTTGAATATAGAAGCACAGTTAGAAAAAACACAAACCGAAGTCCAAGGCCTTATTTTAAGGGTGGAGGACTTAACCAAATCTCTAACTGCCAACACTAGTTCCTTGGCTGATATGAAAGGTGCTCAGATGTTCCTTGGAACTGAGTTGACCAAAGTTGCTGGTAATGAAGGACTAGTGGTTGGGAAGCTAAATGAGGTGGTGATGACTTGCAACAAGGTGAGCTCTGCAATCAGAGAAGCCTTCAGGTTGACAAAGAGAGATGTGCAAGCTTCGGTGGTTGCGAACTTGACATCTAGTGTTGAGTTGTTGAAGCAAGAGTTTATGGTAGTTGGAAATGAAGTTCATGAGTTGGTTCAGAAGCCAAGTGTCAATGAGAAAGAACTTGGAACTTCTATTAGTGCTGGTATTGTGAAAGATCTGAAGTCTGAGCTATCTCAGAATCTAGCTGCTCAGATTTCAGATTCTGTCTGTCAGAAAGTTGGTGAAGAGGTTAGAATGATGATTGCTAAACTGACCAAAGACACAAATGACAAGGTGGAAAAGGCTGTAAATGAAGTAAAAGATACAGTTTCCAAGCTTGAAGGTTCAGTTCAGAATCAGTCAAAACAGTTAGAAGAAATTCTAACTCTTCTAAAGAAAGAAGCTGTTACTGCTCCTCCTCCCCCTGCTTCTTTCACTGAAGAAGATAGAAAGATGTTGAAGGACTTGAAAGATAAAGAAGCACTGAACCTTAGTTCTTCATTCAGACTAAAGGCTCAGTTTGCTACAATGGCAAAAGGTATTTGTGAGTGCCTAGAACAACAAAGTTGGGAACCACTGAAGGCAATTAAATCTACTGTTGATCTTTATGCTAGATTGCCTTCAGAGATTCCCAAAAGGGGAAGTGGTGTGCCTATTGGTTTGCTTGCTAGTACTCAAGAAATAATTGAAGCAACCAAGAAGCAAACTGAGGTACCTTCTGGTAGTGCCTCAGTTCAGGGGGAACAACTTCAGAAAAAGGATAAGGGAAAAGGCAAGGTTCAAGAAGAAGAACCAAAGAAAAGTGCTAAGGGTTCTGGAATCGTTGTTGGTGAAAATGTAGACGAGCAAGGTTATCCCTTACATAATCTTGAAGCTGATAGTAAGAAGTTGGAAACATTGCAAAAGCAGGTTTCTAACCAATTCATTATGTGGAGGAGAACAAAGAAAGAGAAAGGGAACAACATCTAAAGATGGGGACCCTTGATCACATAGATGCTGCAGCTCTTGGGTTATCATTGGAAAGATATCAGAAAATCAAAAATGACCCAGAGTGCAAAAGGCTATAGTTGATATGCTGGAATATGAGTGTGGGATGAACTACTCTCCTCTGGAACAAAAGTTGGAAAGTTTGACCTTTAAGTTGTCCATTGAAGACTTAAAGAAAAATAGAGAAAAAGAAATGGCGATAAAAAGGAAGGAAATTCTGGCCGAAGTTTAGAATGTTGAGAAAGAGTTGCTCAGACCAACCTCTAAACCCAAAGTGACTGGACCTAGATCATCAAGAAAGAGTGTTCGTGATGCTGATCTTTCTACCTTCAAACCAATGTCTGATGATGCTGTTGAAATTCAAAGAAAACATGAAAGGGATCAATATGAGCATTATATGAAGCATCGATCTCATCCAGCCAAGATAGTTGATATGGAAGTAACAAAAGCTGATGGATTGAAGCTTTTTGACTTGGTTGTTAAAAGAGAAGGAAGGGTAGCTGAAGAATACCATCAGGTTTCAGTGCACGAGTTTGGGATTTCTGAGCATAGGGAGATGATCCAGATTCTGAAGGGAAACCAAAATCTGCCTTGACTGGTGCATGTTAGCAAGAATACAACAAAAGATGCAAGCCAAGGTGGAAATTGAAAGCAGATTGTTTGGCAAAAAGGATCATTCTCCACTGAAGAGAAAACCTACTGAGGCACCTTCTGGTTCAAGGCCTGCCAAGAAGTAGTTTTCTTTTCAGATTATCATGTACTTGTAAATATTTACATTTGTAACTATCATTTCAGTTTGTATATATATGTTGCATTTGTAATCAATAAGTAGATGATAGGTTTAAGTTAGAAAACCACAAGTAAAATTCTGAGACATCAATGATCTATAAGATGTACTTAGAAAACTTTTACAACTTAAACAAAAACTTGCATTTCAGACTTACAAACATGTATAGATAGAAGTCTGAGATGCATGCACTATTTCAGAACAAATAGGGGGAATTTGTTAGGTCGAAAATCGACCAAGTATAATTTGTTCAGAAATAGCTTGAAGTTTAGTGAAGACATTTGTACAGAATTCTGAGGTGTCTCAGAATTCCTTCACTGAAGCTTCACTTCAGTTTAGATCGAGATAAATCTGAAGCATTCATTCTGAAGTCAAAGACTGAAGTATGAAGAAGAGAATCATCTCAGAAGCGAGCAAAAGAGTGATTCTACCAGATCAAGACTGAAGCATCTCAGTGTAAAGTATTTACAACACTTTACACTGATTACGAGGAAGACTTTTACTTTACACCTTTATGCGGTTAATAGATTTATCTATTAACAAAAGGTACAAAGTATAGGCTTGGAACCTAGTACTATAAGTCACATCAAGTGACTTATATACTCTTCCAAGTGAAGCATGTAAGGAATTATGGTTTAATTCCTTAAATGCTCACAACCACATTTGTACGATCATTGTCCACATCATCATGGACTTGGTCTATAAATACAAAGTCTTCTCACAACTTGCAAAGGCTTGAAACTTTAGCATTGCAACTTGTGAGATATACTCTAAGTAAACTTACGAGTATTTCCATGTTAATTAGATCACTTGTATTTCAGGATTGTTTAGATACTTACACTTGGGTGTTTATCTTTGTTCCGCAACAATCCTTGTATTTGTTTATACATCAATAAATCAAATACATTGAAAGAAAACAACGTGTCTCAATGCTACATACTTGATTATATTTATATATATCCTTATATAGTTTCTGCCATTTGTTCTTGCATTTTATATCTAGTCAATTGTTTCTTGTTATCCATATCTGGATCGTAAACTGAACTTGTCCATCAAGATCAGTTGTACTTGCCAGTTGGGTTTGTTATTCATCTATATTTGGGACTCACAGAAGGTACTATCAATTTTGATAGATCCATGTGAGGTATATGATAGTACATCATTGCCGAGAAAAAGGTTGAGCTAAGACTCTTAACAAAGTTTATGGAGACATCTAAGCAATGAAGATGTTGTGAAACTTTGCCTATCTGATCTAGAGGTGGTGCCGCCTCAAATGAAGATAAGTGGTTTATTTTCTAGAGGGTCATGAAAAGGATTTATAGCGCATGGCCATATTCGTGCTCAGTGAAAACGCAAAGATGACAGGTGATGTGTGGGGATAAACCGAAGGGGTCAACAGGTTCTTGT